>OZ020190.1:94640872-95287844 GCA_963971165.1 Philopedon plagiatum | reverse complement strand
CCATATTTGAAAAAAAAAAAAACAAGTTAGTATCAGTAACTCAATAAAAACAAAAGATATAAACAAAACAATAACGTTGCCTTAGAGAAGGTAGAAAATCGTGTGATTTTTGTTAAGACACATTTTTTCTAACTATAATAGTTTTCGAGATATATAAGAATTAAATTTTTGAGTATTTTTAAAAAATCCCCTGTAGATAAGAAACTATAGAGAATTTGGCAACGTCGTAAACGAAATATGAGTAGGGACTAAAAATGGCACATTTTCTCTAATTTAACCGACCTAGTATCTCTTACCTATGGTATATATATATATATATATATATATATATATATATATATATATATATATATATATATATATATATATATATATATAT
This sequence comes from Philopedon plagiatum, assembly GCA_963971165.1. Lineage (NCBI taxonomy): Eukaryota > Metazoa > Arthropoda > Insecta > Coleoptera > Curculionidae > Philopedon > Philopedon plagiatum. Next base: position 95,287,465 of record OZ020190.1, on the reverse strand, counting down.
ATATATATATATATATATATTAAAACCATAGAAAAATGGTGCAGTGATCACTCCTTGTCTATCAATCCCAGAAAGACGGAGATGGTCCTCTTCACAAAGAAAAGGAAGCTAACGGACCCAAAAGCACCGGAACTTCTGAAAACCAAACTAAGCTTCTCTACAAAGGTGAAATACCTTGGAGTCATCTTTGATAGCAGGCTAACATGGAACTCTCACTTGCAAAACCGAGTAAAGGAAGCATACATATCTTACGAACAATGCCGTCGGACCGTGGGCCGAACCTGGGGTTTATCCCCCAGAGTTGTCGCATGGACTTACACGACCATCATAAGACCCATGCTAACATACGGAGCAATAGCCTGGGGACCAAAAGTCCTCCAAGCCACAGCCTCACGAAAACTAGATCAAATCCAGAGAATAGCATGTCTCAATATTACTGGAGCCATGAAAACCACACCAACCAGAGCAATGGAAGTGATCCTTAATCTCACCCCCCTTAGTATTCACATTAAGGAGGTTGCGTTGATGACTATGACACGACTTCGCACGGTTGGCATCGAACCAGGAGCGGGTACCGGCGCAGTGAAACGTCGCTTGTGGAATGATGCGTTGAACGCGCTTCCACTGTTGCAAGCGAGCATGGACGCCATTGCGCCGAGATTCGTCTTCAACAAACCTTACAGGGTAATCACTAGACACACACAAGATACCGCAACGGCAGGTGCTATACACATCTACACTGACGGTTCCAAAACCAAAAAGGGCTCAGGATGTGGAATATACTCCAGAACCCTGAGCCTGAACGTAAAATGGGCTATAGGCAACGATGCAAGTGTAGTTCAAACAGAACTCACAGGTATCTGTATAGCAGCAAGAGAAATAACCAGTAAGAATATTACTGGACAAAGTGTACACATCCTCACGGAAAGCAGGCAAGCACTTCTGGCCCTGGACAGACCACGTATCATATCAGGTACAGTATTAGAATGTCACCGAGCCCTAACAGAAGCCTCCAATCACAATGTGGTCACTCTGAGGTGGAGAAAAGGGCACGGCACATCAAATGGAAATCGCATTGCTGACTCCTTAGCTAGGGGGGCGGCCGCCCTAAATATGCTCGGGCCTGGCTGCTCCACTGACTTAGCGACGTCGGTGGTAGCGAACCAAATTAAAAAACACTCCCATGAACTTCTTAAAAAAGTATGGGATGAAACGGAAGGCTGCAAACTTGCCAAGGAGCTACTCAGTTACCCTGACAGCGGAACAGCTAAAAAGTACTTGACGATGACAAGGCAGAACCTGCGTCTTACAACGGGCATTCTGACAGGACACTGTCAACTACGCAAGCACCTTCACAGAATAGGTCAAGCTGACACACACCCCTATGCAGAGGATGTGAACAAGAAGACGAGACCGTCGAGCATATCCTTTGTGACTGCCCGACTTTTACACTCTTAAGGAAAACCGTGTTCGGCGAGTATTGGACCACCTTAAACAACGTCAGAGACGCACCTCCAGGTGACGTCATCAACTACTTTAAATCAGTAGGCTGGTTGACGCGCTGAGAGGAAGTCTCCTATTTCGGGAGGACGCACAATGGGTCTAATGAGACCTAAGTGCCGTAGAGCTTCGGCTCACCCTCCCACCGCTTCAGATCAGATATATAAAATCGGGACTTTTCCAAAATAAGGACCACCCTAATATATATATATATATATATATATATATATATATATATATATATATATATATATATATATATATATATATATATATATATATATATATATATATATATATATATATATATATATATATATATATTAGGGTGGTCCTTATTTTGGAAAAGTTCCGATTTTTTTGAGTGCTCCCACTAAATCAAAAGTAGAGGCCGAAAAAATAATTATGACGCAAAAAAAAGTCTAAAAAAAATAATAAACCGTCCCCCACGCAGGTTGAATTTTAAATGGGATTTAACATGGGTTTTCCGGTTTTTATGTTAAACCAAGCGTTGCGCACTTGATTTCCATCGGTTCAAGGTGAAACTTGGTATCCCCATGTTTTCGATACCGCTGAATCCAAATATCATGTCAAAAACCGGTTTTAACTCATGACAGCTGTCAAAAAAGCGGTCAAAATAAAATTCATTTTTTGATTATTCAAATGTAAGGTTTTTTATATTCTAACACAAATCAAGTAAAATTTCGTCGTAAAAAAATTATTAACGTGTTTTTCGCTAAATAATAACTGTCAATTAAGCTAACATTTTTTTAGATACTATGTACCTTTTAATAAAAATAAAGTACTCTTCGTTGAAACCGCTAAAATCAATGGTTTCCGAGAAAAATCATCTTAAACACAGTAGTACCTTCGACGTGGTTAATTTCTAATACTGCAAAAAAAATACTGAAAAAGTGCAGTAGACCTTTTTTTTCAAAATGTGTACAGCTTTTGCAATCTGTTAATTTGAAATTAAACAAATAATGCATCATAAAGATCGTTCACGTTATAAGTTGTACAGAGTGTTACGAAATTATGAGTAATTGCACAACTATTACGTTTTATTGCTCATAATTAAGTTCTAGATAAACTTTAAAAAATAATATTTAATCATAATAAATTTTCAACACTATAACATTAGATCATATCAAATTTTCCACATGGGCGCCTCCAATCTGAACGCACTTTCTTAGTCTACGAATAGACTGCCGCTGAACTTGAAAAAATATGCCTGGTTTGCTTCGGATATTATTGGAATGGTATGCTATTCTTGCAAGTAATTCTTCCCGATTATTTACCGGCGTAGAGTAGACGAGATTTTTCAAGTGACCCCATAAATAAAAATCTAGGGGGTTTAGATCTGCGGATCTAGGGGGCCACGAAACTGGGCCCCGGCGACCTATCCAGCGATCAGGAAATGTGTTATCCAAATGTTCTCTTACTAAAATATCAAAGTGAGGTGGAGCACCATCGTGCATAAACCACATTTGTCTTCTAGATTCAAGGGGTACATCTTCCAACAATTCATTTAGGTTTTCTTGAAGGAACTGCAGATACCCTGCACCATTTAATCTGTGTTGTAGGACGAATGGTCCAATTAAGCGATTACCCAGAATTCCAGCCCACACATTTACATGGAATTTTTGCTGATGCTTCGTTTGGATTGTCGCGTGAGGATTTTCTTCATCCCATACGTGGAGATTATGTGAATTAATTACGCCATTTCTTCCAAATCCTGCTTCATCTGTAAATAGTATGTTGGTTACAAAATTATTAGTTTCCCTTTGTTTTTGGAGAAACCAGTTAGCGTAACAAACTCTCGCTGGATAATCATCAGCAGTCATGGCATGAACTTTCTGAATATGAAAAGGATACAAAAGTTGTTCTTTTAGGACTAGATCGACAATTGATTTAGTGACATGAAGTTGGTTTGACAACGTTCTTACGCTAGTCGATGGGTTCTCGGCAACAGCATCCAATATTCTTTCTTCCGTTTCAGGGGTCCGTACGGTTCTCTGACCACCCTCACCACCACGCTTGGGTAAAAAACTCCCTAAAAGGAAGATATGAATTTGCAAACAAAATTAACTCACAGTTTTTCTTTCTTACCAGTTTCTCGCAAACGGCGATCAATATTTATAAATGTTTTCCTGTCAGGTAAAATTCTATTTGGAAAAGCTTGACCATAAAGCCTTCTGGCTTCTGATGAATTACTTAAAGCTTGACCATATATGAGATGCATGTCAGCATATTCTTGAAAGGTGAACTCCATAATTATATTTATCCTTAACAGATTGAAAACTCAAGTGATTTCTACTTGACAGTACCAGAATAAATATGGCAATTATTTTTCCTTTTTTTTCCATGGCTTGCTCTTTTTTTAAAATAAAAATGCATCAAAAGTTTAGCGGCAGTCTATTCATAGACCAAAAAAAAATGCATCGAAGTTGGGGGGAGCGGCATGTGGAAAATTTTATACGATTACATATTATTTTTTAAAGCTCATTTAAATTGTTATTATTTTTAGTAAAAGTTACGTAGTAGGTATAGAAAAGCGGGCAATAAAAATTAGTTGTGCAATTACTCATAATTTCGTAACACTCTGTACAACTTATAACGTGAACGATCTTTATGATGCATTATTTGTTTAATTTCAAATTAACAGATTGCAAAAGCTGTACACATTTTGAAAAAAAAAGGTCTACTGCACTTTTTCAGTATTTTTTTTTGCAGTATTAGAAATTAACCAGGTCGAAGGTACTACTGCGTTTGAGATGATTTTTCTCGGAAACCATTGATTTTAGCGGTTTCAACGAAGAGTACTTTATTTTTAGTAAAAGGTACATAGTATCTAAAAAAATGGTTTTCGTGTCCATATTGTACAGGGTGTAACAAAAATTTGGTTATGTGTGTTTGAGCTAGTCCGTCCCTGAAACTCTGAATAAGCTACAACGCTTTCTACAGCAGTACTTTTAAGGGCCTATCTTAAAATATATCATACTAAAAAATTATCGAAATCTACCGGGCGATTTAAAAGATATTTAGAAAAAATTAAATTCCATTGGCGTCCTTTAGGGGCCCGTATCTCCACAAGGAGGGCTCATAGGAAAAAAATTTATAGGAACTTGTGGTGTTATTTTCACCTCACCTACACACTGCCACATACTCCTTGGACACCCTGTATATGTAACTTCGTGAAAAATGGGTCTAAAATTCTTCTAAAAAAAGTAAATAAAAGCTTTTGTAGTCTAGTGTTTGAGGCATTTCCGATTGGAAGAACACTTTGTGTCTATTTTTCCCAGATAGGTAGTCATCTAAACTACGAAACACCGTTTGGTTCATTCCGAAATCTTTTTCCGATCAAGCGAGATATTTGATTTTGTCCATTTTAGTTTCGAAATATATTACTGTGCGGCGTCCCCTTCAGAGATTCACTGCCTACTGTGACCACATACTCTGCAGTAAAAGGGAAGTCCTTTGGCACTCCCAAATCATTGTGCCCCACCCGCTCATAAAGGCACGCCACTGCGTAAACCCAGCTTGAGCGCGAAGCCTCTGTTGGCGCAAGGCCTTGGGCGGTCGTCCTACCTGCTGGCCCCTAAAGCCACTATTGTATCCAAGGACCACAGTTGCAGCTGTTTGGTATCACGTTCTACGAATCACAAAACTTTTAATCAAATAATTTTAATTGGCATTTAGAGTTATCTTTGAAAATGACATTAACATGAGCGCTCTCACATCAAGCGTCCAATTAGGTTAATTCTTGTTTAAATTGTTTGTGTAACTGGACGACAAATTTGCATTTTTTTTGTTCTTTAGTGAGCTTAAATCGACCCCTCAAGATCATTATTTATTCCGGGCTTATTTTATCTATCAGTTTAATTTCGTTTTTTTTTTTAGAATATTTCTCTATTCAAATATCAATTGAAAATTCAAAGACAGCGAAAGTGTACTTATGTTATATATTTTTTAGGATATTGTTTTAAGAAATTATTGATTTTTGCTAATTGTTAATAATTTTATACAGTTTTTAAGAAAATGGAAATCAAAATTTTATTTTACAAAATACAGAACATAAATCTTTACACTTTTGTCAACTTCGAATTTTATTTTTTTCTTTAATGAAGAAAAATTCTAAAAAAAATGTATATGCTCTGAGCAGCGATTGTGCATTACCAAAATGAAAAAATTTGACTTCTTACAAATTTTTCCTTTTTAATGTGAAACAACGAAAAATCTTCCACTACTTTTACAAGTTTTGGTATATTTAGGCCAGGTCCCGTATTTTCGAGATCACACGAATTAGTTTTATCTATGTTATCTATATGAATGTTGCATTGTTTTCATTTAACAATGGTAATAATGTACAACATAATCATTTTATGTAAAACGATAAACTGCTGGTTGGTCTTATTTTGCCTATCAGCCCATGTTTCAACGTCAGCGTATTCTATCGCTTCTCAACTGGACATTTTACTAATTTTTTGATAGTTTTGTCACACCATCCGCACACGAAATCAACAATTCAAATGGTACACACCAGTGGCGTACCCGTATAGAGTGCTTTAAGGCGGCGATTTCCACGTGGCGTCCACGTGACGTTGGCCAACCCGATTTCATTTTGACATGGCGTTAAAATTTTTAACAATAACATTATAAGTAGTATATTAAGTATATATTCATACCCTGCAAGCAATTTTCAGTCAATTGTTTAAAGTTTCAACGTGTGTAAAGATTTCATTCAGATGGTTAATATGGTAAAAGATCTATGGTGACATTTTTTCTGTCACTAGGACCTCAATATTCTTTTACATATTATTTTCCTAAAATAAATCATAAAATATCTTCATACTTTTATTAACCCATTAACGCCGAAAATGACAAACATTTTAAACTTGACTTTTTAAATTTAATATGTGATGGGAGGAAATAAAAATTAGGTGATTTTATAAGATTTTTATTGTTAACATTAAAAATAAGCCGAAAATGGTGGTCCCATAGGGGCCCTTTAGGCGTTAGCGTAAAAAAGGAACATTGAATTATATCCTTTTAAGTGAAATATCTCATTACACATGAAAGGATTTAAAAAAATTGATACAAAGTCCAATATTACACTTCGCACCCTCAATTCAAAACTAACGCAACTCAAAACACATGCGTTTGAAGTTTTTATGGTTTGAATAACCATATAAGAATCATACTAACATATAGTTTAAACTTAAGGTTTTAAGTCATGTTGCTTTTACACTAGAGTTTTTTTTATCTTCTGACAGCCCACGAAGACCGAGGTCTAAGTACTATGTACCGTGGGTGTACTAGGGAATCGACTCACACATCCAGAGCTGGAAACATCCGTTGGGATTTCACCAGCCCTTTAAGAGGATGTGTGGGGTGGTACCACCTCAGTCGAGGAAGAATTCCTCTACCACCTTCCAATTTTTGTGACAATCCTACTAAATGTCTGGCCACACTTTTTTTATTAAGCGTGCGGCCGGGCCAGGATTCGAACCTGGTCTGGTGCCGGAGACGCGTCACAAACCCAGCGCGTTGGACCACTGGGCTATTGCTCCGACAATAATTGCTACGACAATAATTTAATCCTCAATATAACTCAAATTTCGTATTTTTTGAGTTGCGTTAGTATTGCATTGAGGGTGCGATCTTGCAGCACATTGTTCTACCGTTGCTGTTACAATAATTATTTTCACCTTCTATTTCTATCTGATACGGGAATAACAAAATGTAAACCATCCATCAAATCTGATATCAGTACTAACTATTTTTTGACAGTCTTTTTTTATATTGTCCAGTAACTCATTGGTAAAAAACAGTCAAATAGTTGTACACATGTTAAAGAAGAATATTTAGGATAGTTTTCTGTGAGAAAATCCTGATTTGTTGAATCAAAATCTTCATCCATATATTTAGGGTTTTCTGGTTTGGTACTTATGGTCAGCTTCTCAAGTACCTCAGAGGTTTGCTCTTGTGTTAGGGGCTCCTGAAAATTTAGATCGTCGCCTTCAATTCTCTCATTGGTCAATACTAACTCAGCTCTTGCCAAAAGTTGTCTAGCACTCAAGTTAACAACCATACCGGCCTCATCTTCATCGCTATAATCTTCGTCGGTAAGCACGTTGCTGTCCGGAGGCTCAGTATATATTTTTAAAACATTTTCATTATCGTATGCTCTATTCAGAGCTTCCTGAACCGCAAGTCCACTAAAATAAACGACTAGCATTTAATAAAGGACCCCGCACAAACCTTATGGAAAATGGTTCCGAGTCGAATAGGCTGAAATTTTAATATGACCTAGTTTATGACTTCCTAATCAAAAGTCCTCTTGGGCCCAACACCCTGCTATGGCTAGTTTTTGAGATATGGAAGGACGAAGTGTGGAAAATTAGATGCATTCTTAATGGAAACAAACCTAGAAATATTATACACAGATCAAAATGGTCTAGAGGACAAAACCAAAATTAATTATTTTTACGCCCGCTTTTCAAATTTTTATTTCAATATTATATGAGGGCAATCCATAGTTAATGAGAATGATCGATATTTCGAAATATCGAAATGATCGATATTAATAAAAAGTATGCCCATTAGATGCAGAGCTGTTATTGATAATAGAGGTGGCCACGTTCGTATTAAAATTAAAAATTTTTCAATTTTTGTGGTGAAGTGTACTCTTCGAATTTTCCTTATTTTGTAGGTTACCCTCTGCATAAATCAAATTATTGTAAGTTACTTTATTGTTTTAGCGCAAATAAAAAATATTTATTTGAATTTTAGTTTTCTTGAATGAATATCCAAAATAGGGTATATGAAATATATTTTTAGTCTTGTCCTTTAAACCATTTTGATGTGTGTATAATATATTATGGACATTCAAATATTGTACAACATAATGTAAGCCTATAAACGATTGCCTCAAAAAATGTCATCGTTCTGACTTACATTAGTGACTAAGTATAAACTTCCTATGTCCATCACCTTTAATATTTACAGCCTTTTGTGGTCAGTGATTTGCACACAAGGGAATGTCACATTAATTTTTCTTAAAAATCTTTAACCATAATTTTTTTTGAATGATACGACAAACATCAAAATAAAACAATGAGCATCGCAAGGTCTACACTGAATTTAAATTCTGAACCATAAACTCTTCAAGATATATTGGTTAGTGGCACTCACGTAGAATTCAAGTTCAGCATTGGAATTGCTTTTTATTATTATTCTTTTGCTTTTGTCTGTCGGAGTAGTTTTAACTTATGGTTTTTATCTGTTTTCAGTGCTTTGGAACGGAATATATATTTACTGACGAAGATATAAATGTAACCTGTCAAGTCCCATACCGAAGTTTATAATAATGGAACTGCACAATCTTGTAAGTAATAAGCTTTAGGACATTTTAATTTTTAAGTAAATACATATATATTTTTTTTGATTTCAAAATTCTATTGCGTTGTGTTGGTTGAGAAGTGTTAAATTTAAGAATGAAGCTAAAAAATACTTCTTACGACAATTTTTTCCAACAACACGTGTTGCAGGCCCGGCAAAATGGTCATATAAAATGCTATGACGTGTCCCGAAAGGCGTACCTTTTAAAAAAGAGTTTCATAATACATAATATAGTGGACATTGCAGTAATATAGTGTTGCTTATACTTTCCACTTAAGAAATTTTCACCAGTTATTGGCCCAATCAATAAATTTGCCAAAAGTTTTTTTTCTCTCAGATTTTACTTTAAATTATGAAATATTTTAAAATCGGATACAATGATATTTTTGCAATAAGGGATGTAACTAAAACGGTACATTAGAAACTGACCTCCAAGAAAGACAAAGAGGGCATAAACCTTCCTCTGTTCGTTGTTAAAACAAAACAGAATAACTTTAAGCACTGTTTACATTATTTTGGTATTCACAACCAAAAAATGATTCGCAAAGAAGGTCCAAAAAACTATGGTTCCTTATTGTAAAATTAACTAACTAAAGATTTAATTTTTGTAATAGACATCAAGCATATTAGGTGTAGGTATGTTGAAAAATAATTCTAATAAAGAGCCTCTTTTCAATACAGGCTTATGATTAATAGATTAAATCAATGCCGCCATGACAAATATATGGTCTTGCTCTCTTTTCCGTAAAGTCAAAGACCAATATGTCATGTGTTAAGAGTGATATCATAAGATATTTCGAAAAAATGGCGTCAATCGACCAACCCGTTCAAAAGTTATTGTTTTTCGCCCCTAAGGTCCTAATGGCAGGGAGTGGAGGGGGGGGGGGGCGGGGATTCGGGGGAAAATTTTCAAAACCCTTAAGGTCAGCTCAGGTTAAGCGTGCCCTAAAAACAGAGACTAAAGCAAACCTGAGCAAAACATTATATCATAGCGTTACTCTTGATACAGCAAGCCAAAGCTCAATAAGGCGTTCTTTAGTTAGAAGGAATTCGGGGTCGGATTTGAAATAATCTTATTATTTGAAATAAAAGATACATCGTACGAAGCAGTGGCGGACTGGCAACTTTTTCAGTTGGGTGGCGATTAAGCCTGAAGGCCCCTGACTCATATTTTAGAGACAATTTAAGCTCTATTATTAATATTGGTGAAATTCATCCGTTACAGGCAGTATTTTCTGAGGACTAATATTAAATAATAATATATGAGAGGTACTCAAGACATTATTTACGTTATTCTCAAACACTAAACTCAGTTGATGTTCAAAAAGGAAAAACCCAATCAATAAGGGCGCATTGGAGATCGCCAACGGTGCCAGTCTGCCACAGGAACGAACATTTTTAAAACAATATTCTTTTTTAATTTCAAGTAATTTTAGAAAACCTGGTTTATGGACGTATACGATCAATACATTTTGTTTTGAATATTTGAATTTTATATTGTAATTAAAATAATTGTGATTTACTTTGCCTTAATAAAAAGTTATGGAATTTACGTTCATAAAACCAGATACTTACTAAATAAATTTGACTAAGGGACGTTGTTTAGGTATAATTGAGATTTTAACCAATTGAGGTTTTATTACTTTGTATCTGGTTTTATGGACGTAAAAGCCATTGTGATGAATAAAGACATCGGTATCTGCTACGATTCGAAAAACTAGCCCCAATTAAGAACAAGGAAGTGTGAGAAAGGCTTTAAAGGTTTCTTCATATAAGTAATTAATTGGTTTTTGTTATTATTTTTTATATAGTTATATCTTTATTGTAGCAGCTGTTAACAGCACAAACATGTCCTGATTTTCGTTCACTCATAATTAACTGAAAACTACCGGAAAACACCACCAAAAATAAACACCAAACACGGTTTAAAACAAATTCGGAAAAATCGTAACTATACGCCGATGACTTTTGACGACAGTCACACGACAAATACCCGGACACCCGACGCCAGTGAATTCTTCAGATGTTAAAGCTGAAGTTTTTTGACAGCCAGGGCGCGAATGAATACATCAACAAACACTGACAAACAGAAAATGGTTGCACCAGTTCAGACGTTATTCACACTGGGCGGAATGCTTATTGCAAATGTTCGCGAGCATTTTGCGCTATTTGTTGCACCGATCTGGATGAACCTTATGCTGTGGCATGATCTTGCAGGCCACTGAATATCACTAATTCGAGAAAGACGCGGCCAGGAAAACATGTCCGTAACAAATCCAATGTTTCCCTCTCCGTGCGACCCGGGGCGCCATCTTGTTGAAAGAACATATTGTTGAGGTGCATATCTAATTGGGGCCAAAACAGTTTCTTAACATATCGCAGTAGCTTTCACCATTAACATTAACCGTTTCACCATCGTCATTTTCATGAAAAAATGCTCCTATAGCAGCTCCAGCCCACAATGCACACCACGTGGTTACTCGAATGGGATATAAAAGTTTTTCTTCAATCACTCGATGATTTTCACTTCCCCAAATCTTACAATTTTGCTTGTTTACATAACCTCCGAGATGGAAATGCGCTTCGTCGGAAAAGATAATTTTATTGCAAAACTCTGCATTATTTCTAACTTATTAGCTAATGCACGGCGATTCCCGTGGTCTAATAATTACATTGCCGGATTTCTAGATGACACATGCAAAATATAAAATTTCTAGGTTAAGTTGTTGAAAAATGGCGTCAAACTTAAATCCCGAAGTACATACCTATTGGGACACCCTTTACATATAGAAGACTAATAACCTCTCGTGTATATGATTCTATAAATATTTATTAGCAATTTAAAACTTGATTGATATATTTGTTTTGTTAAAATTTTGTTTTGTTTGTATTGATTTAAATTTATATTAAGTCTGGTAGTACTATTCTTTGTCATTTCCATAGTCATATAGTCCATAATTAAGTATTTGAGATCTTAATAATAATTACGCTTCTTTGGTGGCCCTTTTAAACAGATTTTTTGAAAAGCTGTTTGTTTTACAGTTGAGAAAATGAGATCCAGTTGCTTAGTTTCTGCGCACGGCACACCCTTGGCAATGGAACATATTATTATGGTCTGTAATTCAAACATAAATGTAATTTTGTTATTGAACAAGGTCTGTTTTTTAAAATGGTGATAAAATATACTACTATTTTTGCTGAAAACATGTCGAGAAACTCCATTAGTGTAAAATCACCAAATACCTGGTTTTAAAATAATCTGTTACAGCTGGATCTATAATTAAATTAGTCACACTTATAAGAAATATTTAAAAGCCCTAGTTTTCGGATATCCACATGAAAATGGCCCATCGCTTTATCTATCCTAGTTCCTGAAAATTCGCTTTTCGTATTAGTTGATCAAAGATAGGAAATACCTAGAATCATGAACAAATAATCCAGTAACTTCAAAGTAGGACTTTTTAATATATTATGAAGTTATATGTCAAACTTTGGCGGTTGTTTTGGCAAAGTCCTAATAGAATTTAGCAATTGCATAAAACCTTTCGCTCAGATTCACTAATAAGGTTTAAGATTTAGTACTGGTTTGAATTAAATTCTTCTGGTTGATCAGTCAGGTTTTGACAAGTTTTTGTCTTATTATTATTGTAGAGCTCACAAACACGCTGCCGGGCCATAGGCGTCGGAAAAGTAAATACGCAAGTGCATGTAAGTAAGAGATAATAACATGCATTATACTAAGAAAAATACTTACCCAGTAACTAGGATTATACATCTGAATGTGCACGGCTAAACACTTGCACCATAGCGCATGTTTCCACAGTCGTTTCTTTGAGGCATGTTCGCTGCGGTAAAAAATGTGTTTATATACGGAAAACGACCGTTCGGCATCTAACGATATAATATTTGCATACTTAAAATGGTCCTTGAAACACGGATCTGTAAAAACACTAGTGTTAAAAATCTGCCTTAGTGTAGGATTTTTTGTAGCACACTATTCAATTTTTCTCTAATAAGGACATGCTTCTTGTCACTTAAAGTTTGTAGTACTGCTTGTACGTTATCTAATATTTATAGTGATTCGGCTAACGACATGATGGCATTGGTTATTTCTTGGTAGTTATTAAAAATAGTTTGTAAATCAATTTCCACTTGAGGAAATAACTGACTTTCTTTGATCGAGACAGCGTCTTTGGCGTTAAATTGTACAATTGACCGTACTTGCTGAAAATGCTGGCAATAATAAAACATAGCTTCCAGCCATGTCCCCCATCTTGTAAAAACAGGCTGTGGAGGTTCTGGAATATTCGGATGAAATTGGCGAATCCGTTTTGGGGGATTGTAGAAATATGGCTTTTATATGCCCTATAAGTGCATCCACACCTGGATAACAGGAGCGAATGGTTTCTGACACAAGATGTAATGCATATAAGATGCAGGTAACATGTAGTACATGAGGGCAAACTTGTTTCAGTAAACGGCCCGCACGAAGCATATATGATCCTCCTTCAGTAACAAACATTAGCATTTGGTGTGCTGAAATTTGAAATTTTTGTAGGGTGGTTAATACCAAATCCCTTATGGCTTCGCCACTTCGCCAGTACAGTTGTGAACTCTTTTACTCAGTGGCGGCTGGTGAAATTTCAAAATTGTATATCTCTGTTCCTACTTACATCAAGCCCAGTGGGAATGCTTTGGTAAAGAAAAAACACTTTGTAATTTGCGAAAAAAAATTGAATTCTTGCCGAGTCCCTCCTGAGAAAGAATGAACGCGTATAGGTATTTTATTTATTATTTTTTCTAACAAATTTTACATCATTCTGTCGACAATTTTTATATTTTAAGAGAAAAAAATGTGTCGGTAGAAAGTTATAGTCATTTGAATTTTTTTTAAATTATATTTTATACTCGATTTGAAATTGGTTGATAGTAATAAATCATTTTTAGCAGCCGATTCCATAGGCGCACCTACCTGACGTGCCGGTTTGAACCCTATTTACTTATCCGAATAATTTAGTAATCATTATTGTCATAACAGGTAAAAATAATTATGCCGAGAATTCCGGGAACAATTAATACACAATGTTACTTTTCAGGTAGTTACGAAAAATTAGGTACCTCTACTTATTGGTATAAAACTGTGAGTCATTTTAAGAGCGAACAAACCTAATGCGAGTATTCTAGGACACACATTTGGGTAATTTTTGAAAATGGAGAGTCTTTCAGGATTTATTCCAGTTAAGCGAGCTGCGAAATCAGCGCTAAGCATTAGTGAAAAGATTATTGTGCTTAATGTATTTAATGCACTTAGATATCAAAAAAGTGCAATAAGTATCGATTCTGCAGTGGAACTTTGTTCAAAGATGACAGGTATTGGAAAAGCAACCATCTACAGGCTGATGCGGGAAGAAAAGACAGGAACCGTGACGCCACCAAAACCATCTCCAGGAAGGCGAACAATACCGATCGATGAGGACGAAAAGGCCATCATAAGACGAAAGGTGCATTCATTCTATTTCAATAAGGAGATCCCTACTTTGGATAGAGTTTTAGGGGCAGTAAAAGAAGACTTTCCTGCAATCAAGAGAGATAAACTATGGAAAGTTCTAAGAGAAATGAATTTTAGATGGGAAAAACATAGTCGGAAGTCTCATTTGCTCGAAAAAGATGAAATAGTATGTTGGAGACGTAATTATTTGAGAAAAATAAGAAAATTTCGCAATGAAAACAAAACAATTTTCTATTTGGACGAAACATGGCTGAACGAAGGCTACACAGTTGGAAAAATATGGACAGACAAAAATGTGACTTCTCACCGGCAAGCATTTTTAGACGGTCTATCAACAGGAATAAATCCGCCCTCTGGAAAAGGAAAACGATTAATTATAACTCACATCGGTAGCTCCAATGGATTTTTAGAAGGTGGACTATTATCATTCCAATCAGTTCGTACAGGCGATTACCACGAGGATATGAATGCTGATGTTTTTGAGGAGTATTTCGAACAAATGATAGAGCTGATTCCACCTGGCTCCGTCATTGTGTTAGATAACGCTCCGTATCACTCCAGAAGATTGGAGAAGATGCCTACAACTGCTTGGCGAAAAGCAAAAATTATCGAGTGGCTTGTGGAGAAACAAATACAATTTGAGGACAATATGGTTAAAAAGGAGTTGCTATCAATTGTAAACACCCATAAACATCGGTTTCAAAAATATGTTGTTGACGAAATGGCCAAAAAACAAAATATAATAGTGCTTCGGCTCCCCCCCTACCATTGCGAATTAAATCCGATCGAACTGGTATGGGCTCATGTGAAAGGTTATGTGGCTAGAAAAAATACCACTTATAAAATGAGTGATGTTCAAAAACTCTTTGAAGAAGCGCTTCAAGAAGTCAACGCGGGGAAGTGGCAAAGATGTATAGAGCATGTACTAAAGGAGGAGGAAAAAATGTGGCAATTGGATAGTTTACTGGAGAAAACGGTCGAACCACTTATTATCAATTTAGGGGAAGAAGACAGTCCCTCAGATATTTCATTTTCTGATGATGATTAATTTAAAGCGAAGAACTGTAATGACTTACTATAAATTTTATAGAATTTCAAATAGAAACATTTTTCCAAATTTACTTGTTTATTAGTTGCTTTATTGTTATTAGTATTATATTTATTCAAATACAAGGGTAACAAATTATGCCACACATCCGAATGTTCACTAAATTATATAATTATTGTGTTTAATATAAACTTAAACCCACCCGAAAGCACGTGCATGAGTGCAAAACATCACAGGTAGAATACTACCGCTTATTGTTCGAGCCTCGGGTTAAGCTTTGTATTCGACGCCCTTATCAGATCTATAGGAATGGAAAGTTTAATAAATGCAAAAGGGTCTAGACTTTCAATGTATATACTATTTAAAACTTGGCAATTTAGGTGGACCACTCTGTGTACGTGTTTGACGGATTTTAATGATTTATTACTATCAACCAATTTCAAATCGAGTATAGGTGTAAAAAAATTGAAGTGAAGGGTAAAAAAGTGTGACTAACTTTTTACCCTTCACTTCACGCCGAATTTTATTCTCTATTCTTTCACGCACACTCGGTAAATAATTGCGTAACGTTAGGTCAGACGACAATGTCCAATCGGGATTATATTTTTCGCAAAACGTACGAAACGGTTGTTCCGCAAGAGTATAAAATGGTATATTACAAGCACACAACGTTAGGTCAGACGACAATGTCCAATCGGGATTATATTTTTCGCAAAACGTACGAAACGGTTGTTCCGCAAGAGTATAAAATGGTATATTACAAGCACACATCATAAATATTAAATCTACTACAACCTCAATATAGGGTTTGCAGTCGTTTTTTTTAAATTTATGAGTTGAACTGTTAAGATGCCGTTCGCAGTTGAGATCTTTTCCAACATAATAACTCCTTATGACACACTAAACACCACAGATGAGTACCTACCATCATATTTTAGGTCCGGAAATGAAAAAATAAACCTCCGAACATTATGTCTTAGCAAATTGTTTTTACGAACTTGTACTTTACTCATACTCGCGCCCCAACGTCGTCCTCACAATTAATATCGCGGCGCACTGCACCTGCATTACATCAATCGACTCCCGATTCCGTTTGCTAAGGGATCGTCCATAAACCACGTAACGCTATTGAGGGGTGGGAGGGGTGACCTCTAATGTCTGCATGCCGTTACAAGTAGGGGTGGGTTAAGTATTATTGCCACGCAACACTTTTCTCTCTCTAAAAGTATTTGAATTTTGGAAATTTCATTCACATTTAATGTGAAATGTTACGTTACGGAGGGAGGAAGGGGTCAAGCTGAATGTCTGCATGGTGTTACATGGAGTGGGGAGGGTCCAAAAACGCGGGAAAAAACTTTACGTGGTCCTATCTAAAGAACGGAAAAATCATACGAGCTCGTATGAGCGTCATGGGCGGCGTGAAAATATTTTTGTGTAATAAATGTAAAATGAAAACAAATTCATGATATAATTAACATTTTTTCAAAGTTCGCTTCAGTAAAACGCGTTCATTTATAATTAAGAATATCTCTCTAGAAAAGCTTCCTTCGACATCACAATTTGTAACAGGAGCGAAACGGAAATGATTATACAAGTCAGTATTTTCAGTTTTGAATGTTTCAAAAATATTTGTTATTTCTGAAAATCCCGGATTTCTTTCCAAGATTTTTGGTATATACACTTTTAATTTTTCACCAATTTCGGTAGCTTGTCTATGATTGTAGTAATTAGTACTAAATTAAAAGAAGTCAAAAGAGAAAGGTTTTGTGTCTCTAACTGTTCAATTACACCTGGAAGATGAATGTCACCTGCAATAAAGGCTTCACACAAATCCATGCAAAACTCTGCGTGTATGACATCAGGTTCTATAGATGCGGATGGCCCCGGATGAGATTGCATCTTCTCTAAATGCTTTTGACCTTTGACATGTCGCTCGATGTGATTTCGTTGTGTGCAAATAAATTCAGAGTTACACACTGTACACCAAACACCTTGTTCCCCTTCAAATAAGATGGAATATGGAAGCAGCCAGTCCAACTTAAGTTTTTTACTTGAACTCATTGCGGCTATTGTAAATGGTCGCAGATAATATGGAACAAAATAATTTCAGCACACCACTAACTTGTTTACACTGAAACTGAACACAAAAATAAGTGATATCTCTATTTTATATCTCAAAAACTAATTAAGCTTTTCGTTAACATTCGAACAGTGCAGACGTGCTCAAAAATCGATCGGAAAATCAAAACAAAAAGTGGTGTCATCATCGCGAGTGATACCGGCGGCACGATTATCGTAAGCTATCGCGAAATCTATGTCAAGTTCAAACGTTAGTCATTTCACATTGACTATCGATAAAGTTGCAAAATTTGCAAAATAAGGCCAGTGCGCTCCAATTAAAAAAATAATAAAAACATAGGATTAGGGTTGGAATCCAGCACGAAGGACGGCGGAGGACCATCTGTTTCGCCTCAAAATGAAGAGTCAGCAAAAATTAAAACCTTAGAATCTCAGCTCAATGCAGCACTTAATGAGATTAAGGAGCTTAGAGAAACAATCGTTTCTTTGCAGCCCAAAAAACTTATTTCCCAGTCAATTCGGACGAGGAAGAAGAAGTAGTAGCTCAGGAGACAGCTAGGCTACTACCCAAAAATAAGAGAAGAAAAAGAAAAGCCACTAGCTCGCCAGAAAAAGATGATAATGTTTCCGAATCTAAATTAGCCACACCCAAAAATAAACTAGCTGCCCCAAAATCACAAAAACCACCACCTGTGATTTTAAGCAATGTGAAAAGCTATAAAAATATAAACCAGACACTAGAGTCTAAGAATCTTAAATTTAAAGCAAATTTAATGAATAATAACCAGCTGCCTTCATGAATAGCATCGACATAGAATAGCATACATCTGAAAGCAAGCAGACTAGACCGCTAAGTGTGATGGCGAGAAACCTACACCTTTCATGTGATCCACAAGACATCAAGGATGATTTATTGAGCAGAGGCTTTTTAAGATCCTTGAAGTGGTAAACAAAATAAAAAAGACAAAAGTTAAGGACGAAGCTAAAATAATCCCCCTACCCCTATTTATGCTAACTTTCCAAAATTCGGAAGATGTCAAAAAAATATAGGAAATTCAGTATATATACATACGCCATATGAAAGTTAAAATTGAAGCGCTAAGGAGCAACAAATTGATACCTCAGTGCAAAAAATGCCAAAGATTTGAGCATACACAAAAATTCTGTAAACACGCAGTCACTTGTGTCAAATGCGCTGGGAATCACCTGACCTCCGAGTGGACCAAGCCAAGGGAAACACCACCTAAATGTTCAAACTGTGGAGAGGCACATCCTGCAAACTACCGTGGATGCGTGGTAGCAAAAGAACTACAGAAAAGACGAAATAATGCAAACAATGCAAGAAAAACACAAAATGGACAACCAAAAAATTTCACATCTAAAAATACTAGCAAAGAGGTATCCTATGCACAGGCAGCACAGGGCCCTAAGCCTCAACCTGCACCAGTCCCGAATGAGCAACAGTACATGATGTTAATGTTACAAAATATGATGAACCTTATGAACAAACTTTCAGAAAGGTTAGACAGACTGGAAACCAAAAACACAGGAGCTCGTGGAAAACATTAATGCATCAACAAGATCTAAGAATAGCAACTTCGAATGCTAATGGCATCCAAAACAGAATACAAGAAATAGAAATATTTCTCAACACACAAAGTATTGATGTGTGTCTGGTCTCAGAAACACCTTCAACAAATGAGACCTACCTAAAAATAAAGGGTTACCAAGTATACCAAACGATTCATCCCGACAATCAGGCACGTGGGGGAACTGCTGTTATAATAAAGAATGGCATTAATTATTATGAACAATGCCCTATTAGGAGTGCAGAAGTTCAGTTAACAGCAATTGGAATTAAAACAAGTAACACAACCAAATAGAAACTGACTGCCGCCGCAATGTACTGTCCACCAAGGTATAACCTCAAGAAAACGGATTATAAAAACTTTCTACAGCATCTGGGCGACAGATTCATCGTGGGAGGTGACTACAATTCGAAACACATGTATTGGGGATCCAGATTAACAACTACAAAAGGTAAAGGACTTAGAGAAGCTATAAGGGAAACCGGATGCAACTTTCACACTACTGTAAACCAACATACTGCCCTACAGATACTAATAAAATTCCAGAACTATTAGATTATTTTATATCAAGAAATGTGTCACCCAATTTTACTGATATTCAAGATAATTTTTACCTAGACTCCGATCACTCTGCTGTGATCTTAACTTTGAGCGACACAATAATTACAAAAGAAAATAGGCCAACTTTGCTTAATAAAACTACTGATTGGAAATGCTTTAGAAATGAATTGGAAAATAAAATTATCCTTAAAATCCAATTAAGAACCAAAGAACAACTAGAAGTAGCAGCTGAAAAGTTCAACAACATCATACAAAAAATAGCCTGGGACAACATAAAGGCGTACACTCAAAAAAAAAAAAGAAACAACTATCCAATGGAAATAAGAGAACTTGTCAAAGAAAAGAGAAGAGCCAGAAGGAGATGGCAACACACTAGGGATCCATCGGACAAAAATATTCTTAACAAAACTCAACAACTCAAACCAAAAATACAAAAACTTAGAGAAGAATCTATAAACAGCTACCTAGAAAATCTATCAGGTGATGAAGAAAAGGATTTCTCCTTATGGAAGGCAACGAAAAAACTCAAAGGGTCAATCGCCCAAATGCCACCCATCAAACTAAGGGATGGTACTTGGGCAAGAGATAATAAAGAAAAGGCTGAAGCATTTGCAGAACATCTAGCCGAAATTTCTCAGCCAAATGATATCCAGTCCAATGTCAATATGGAAGAGTCTGTGAATATCCAAGAGAATGAAATAGCACTAGTCACTCCTAAAGAAGTAGCGAACGAAATCAAAAACAATTTAAGTGACAAAAAAGCCCCTGGGTTTGACCTTATAACAGGAGAGATTTTAAAACAACTACCAAAAAAATGTACAGTTATGCCGACTTACCTATTACCTAATTAATCCAGCGCTTAGATTAAACCACGTCCCTAGCGTCTGGAAAATGGCCGAAGTCGTTATGCTACCAAAACCAGGTAAACCACCGAATGAAGCCAAATTTTACAGGCCCATATCACTACTACCAATTATTTCAAAATTATTTGAAAAGCTTTTCTTAAAACGACTTAAAATTATAATAGAGAACAGTAACCTAATCCCAAATCATCAATTTGGCTTTAGCTGCAAGCACTCCACGATAGACCGTGTCCATCGAATAACAGACATCATAGAAAAGGCACTAGAAGAAAAGCTAATCTGCTCAACTATCTTCCTTGATGTAGCTCAAGCTTTTGATAAAGTTTGGCACAAAGGGCTAATTAACAAATTAAACAGAATGTTACCAAAGCAATATGTAGAGTTGCTAACCTCCTACATTACAGATAGAGCGTTCAGAATTAAACAGGAGGATGAATACTCCAAACTGAAAAAAGTTAAAGCAGGTGTGCCTCAAGGAACCGTCTTGGGTCCCGTCCTTTATTTACTGTACACTTGTGATCTCCCACAAACAGAAAATGTAACTGTGGCTACATTCGCTAATGATTATTAGCGTAGGATCAGACCTAGATGCAGTAACCAGACAACTAGCGACCAGATTTACAATTGGAACACAGATTGGAAGATTAAGCTTAATAAGCAAAAATCTATTTGTGTCAACTTTACCAGCAAAAAAATAGGCAATCATCAACCAGTCAACATAAATGGCATCATAGTTCCTTATGAAATACTGCCAAATACCTGGGGATGTCCTTAGATGCGAAACTAAGATGGATGGAAGATATCAGAACTAAACGTACTGAACTAGGGCTCAAATATAGACAGTTGTATTGGCTCTTGGGACGAAAATCTAAGCTGTCGATACACTGTAAAATCATGCTATATAACCAGATTTGAAAACCAGTCTGGGTTTATGGCATCCAGTTATGGGGCTGTGCCAAGGAGAGCCACATCAAACGCATCCAAACCTTCCAAAGTAAAGTACTACGGAACATAGTTAATGGACCGTGGTACATACGTAATAGTAACTTACATCGCGATCTTGGTATTCCATATGTCGCTAGTGAAATTAAAAGATTTGCCATCAAGCACGAGTCTCGACTCCACCAACACGTTAACGTCGAAGCCATCAGGCTTCTTGACAACCAGGACCTAGTTAGAAGGCTGAAGAGGACCAAGCCCTTTGAACTAGTATAGACTTTTGAAAACAGAGTACAGTGCGCAAGTGTGTGAGTGCTAAGTGCCAAGGCCATGAGTCACAACAGATAAACCTTTAGGACTCCATTGGGTGAACTTTAGTATATAAGGATTTTAGTTTTTAAGAATTTAGAGAAAAATTAATGGTTGGTCTTGCAGATCAGTTTTAATAATAATAAACGCCGCAACGCAACTAATTAAATTTACAAGCAATAAACTCCACTTCAGAATAAGAAGGAATAATTGTATAGGAATGTCAGTGAGGAAGTTATTATTTATTGACCCTCATGCCAAAATTTGTAGGCAACCTTGTACCTGTGCAAAACACCTCTTTTTTCCTTAGCTATTGTATAGGATCAGCCTTTTGGGCCCACCCACAAGTAGGTACTACATAATTAAGAGATTACCAACAGGTATAGTGACCTAATTTTCAGAGAGCTGTGCTACCCTCCTTAGTTAAAACGTCCTAACTACACTTCTTCCATTTTCGGCTTATATGCATATATTGGTTGTCCTAACTGTAAATTTTGAGCAAGTTAGGATTATTTATTTTTATAAATGCTAAATAGGCCGTTCTAAGTTAGGGAGAATAAATAAATATGGTATCGGACAACCAATGTGTATATGCCGAAAATGTAAAAGATGTAGTTAGGACATTTTAACTAAGGAGGGCAGTGTGGCTGTGCTGTGTTAAGTATATTTTCATTTCAAATGCCATAATGGCGTACCTTTACTTGTACCTAGTTAATGATAGGTATGATACGTTCCTTTTTGAGAAACAACAATAATTACCTGCGGTCCATTTAAAGTTTTTCTTTTTTTTTTCCCGGACATCGATACAATTTTTCAAAATATCTGAACCCTACTAGAAATTAGTGGCCGAATCTTGGCTTGGTCTAGATGTTTACTTAAAGTTATTTGCTAATGGAAAAAACAAAATTCCGTTCTTTACTCCGTATCACTTTGAAATAAAACATCAGAATGAGGTATTAACCATTCTAACTTTAGCTTTTTTCGCACTCATTTTAATACTTTCTTTACTTTTTTACAAATTTAAACAAACACTAAAGTCAGTCTACACACGAACTTAACGGCATCCTACAGGAGATCTTTACCTCACGACACACCAAACGAATTTAACAATTTTATTGTGTATTGTGTGATACTTTTAACCCCGCTACAATCTTTCTCTACGACGGACGTGGCTTGCATTGATGTACTTTGACGACAGATGTTAAATTCCTTTTCCAATTTTTATTTCGTATTTACTATGTACTAATTTATTGTTTAATCTACTATTACCTGCATTTTTATAAATTTACTAATATTTTTGTGTTAAGTGATCCAAATTTAACGTATAAGCTTGGCTAAAAAGTTGTAAGGCCAGTAAAACGATTTTCTTTACAAGTAGAATTTTTTATCATTACAAACGCCGCAACCGTAACCAATTTTCTCCGATATAATAAATAATCATTTACCTTCTACCCCGTGACGTTTATGGGTTCACATGTTTACTACAATTTATTTTCTTTTGGAAAAACATTGTCAAATAATTAATTATTAATTATGCAGTATTTGCACATAAAAAACTATTTTATGCAAAAATATACGTTGTCCCTATGTAACGCAACTGACCCTGGCTTCTCTTGGTGACTTGTCTTGGAGCGTTTTCGCACTGCACTTGCAGAGAGAGCTAGATGCACCAAAGCACTGTATTTGTGCAGGTAATTATTCTTAATTACGGCAAATATGAACTCCAGTAACAGTACAATTACATAAATTTAATTTTTCTAAATATATATGAAGTTTAAATCTATTTTTGGTTTATTAAACTAATGGAATAGGAATATAGAAAAATAGTAGCTTACATTTTTATTGGTGCAAGAAACGTGATCCTAGAATAAAGGCTATCCTAAAATAAAAATACTACAAAGAAATTCGAAATAGCAAGGCATTTCTTACCGATACATGTTATTTTTATTGTTGGAATTTCACACGATTAAGTAAGTGGAAAAAAATAAAATCCTCACCCTACCCCTAACCGTCGAACCAGTTGCAAAATACTGCCTACACAACGTTGCCGCGCTCCTCTCCGCTCGACATTCGTGGTTGGGTACGAAGTTTCTGGAGCTCTAAAATCGTGATTAACAACCGATTTATTCTATTTTAGCGATTTGCTTGGTTTTCAAATGATTTAAGTCTTGTAACGTGTTGCTAAAATGAATTTAATTTTTTTATTGTGGAATAAAAGTACATCCTAAAATTGCCCTTTTCTTTATAAATTTGCAAAAAAACTTAGTTGTCTTATTCTTACACTTGTCAGTTTAAAAAGTGTATTATTAAACTTATCAAAAAACATATTTTTATTACTTTATTTTAATATATCTGAGCGAATTACCTTTCCAACAGAATCCGTTCCTGGAATTTAATATTTATAAATAATATAAATTAATATTAATTTTCCTTAACAGTAGAGTGGCGTAACACCCAAACAATAAATCTTTTAACCTCAAATAGTTATAATAAAAAATTAAAGTCTACTTTGAAGTTATTGGATTTATTCATGTTCCTATTTATTGCCCATCCTTGATCATCTAACACAGGGATGGGGAAATGGCAACCCGCGGGCCAAATCCGGCCTGCATCATGATTCGATCCGGCCCGCAATCAAAACGAGCCATGTCGTTGTCAAACTCGTCAATACCATTCAAGCCCGTGGACTAACAGACAGACAACTTCAGGAATTCCTCTCGTCTATTGAATCAGATTATTATGACTTGCTGTATCATAATAAAGTCCGATGGCTCAGAGCTGGGCAAATTTTCGAACGAGTCATGTTATTGTAAAATAAAATAACTGAATTTCTGCGACAACAATCGAAGTTGGACAACTTGGAAATGATTGAAGACTCACAATGGATTTCGGATTTCGTGTTCTTCACCGATTTACTTGGACACTTGAACAAATTAAATAAAAGTATCCAAGGCAAAAATGTATTTCTTGACCACGTATGGGCCCAAATAAAGGCGTTCAAATTAAAGTTACGTTTGTTTTCGACCCAAATTTCACAAAGAAATCTTGCTCATTTTTCCAAGTTACAAACAGTTGATGAATTGACAACTGAAAAAAATTAATTTTTATGTAAGCCAACTAAATCGCTTTAAAAACGAGTTCAACAGGAGATTTGAAGACTTTAAAAAGATTGATGACTTACAAATATTTTCTTTGCCTTTCGCTGTAAATTGCGAGGAGATTGCAGCGAACTACCAACTCGAAATAATTCAGCCCCAATATGTGACGAAACGCTCAAACAGCTATTTAGCAATTCATCAAAGCTTGATTTCTATAAAAGTTTTCCGAAATCTAATTTCCCCAATTTAATATAGCACGCTCCGGAAATGATGTGTATATTTGGGTCTTCATACGTCTGCGAGCAGGTATTTTCAACAATGAAGCTTCGTAAAAACAAATTGAGGAATAAAATAACTGACGAACACTTTGCTTGCGTTTTGTGGATTAGTTCTAGTAACATAGAGCCAAGATTCGACGACATAATTAATTAACAGTTAAAATTTCATTTGTCACACCAACCTAGCACGTCTAAACAAGAGATTAACATTTCATTATCTTTCTGTCACTTGTAATAAATTGTATTTGGCCCGCCTAAATGTTGTAATTATTTTATATGGCCCTCCCCTGAATCTATTCCCCCAACCCTGATCCAAGACGAAAAGTGAATACTTCGTGAACTAGAACCGATAAAGTGATGGGGCATTTTTATGTGTAATTTATGGTTCCCGTTGTAACAGATTTCTTGAAGAGTCGGGTATTTAATGTTTTTACATTAATGAAATTTTTCGACATATTTTAGGCAACAGTAGTAATACATTTTATCGGCATTTTAAAAAACAGACATTGTTCAACAACAAAGTTACATTTACGTTTGAATTACGGACCATATGTCCGATTCCCAGAAAGTCCATTGCGCAGAAACTAAACATCCGTATCTCATTTTCGCAACTGCAAGTAAACATTTTGCGGGCTAAAAAAATTGTTTAAATTATCCACCAAAGAGCCGTCGTTACTACTAAGATCCGAAGGAATTATAGACTATGTATATGACTATGGCAATGACACAGAACGCCATCCGACTTATAAATTTAAATTCAAGACGACCAAAATTAAATTTAACAAAACAAATATAGCAATCAAGTTTTCAATTAGTAATAAATATTTATAGAAACGTATAGACGAGAGGTTATTAGTCTTTTATATATAAAACAAGACAATATATTAATATACATATACAGCGGGTGCAAAGTCGACATTTCCTATCACAGAACAGCAGATGTTCCTATACAAAATGCCAGCATTACACACATATTATGTATATAGGTTTTTGATATATAGAGTGGTCGAGTAAGATTATTCACCAGCTACAACGTTAAAAGAAGTATTCAGCGCCCATTACTATCCTATTATGTTTTTTTAACATTGCTGTTGCTCAGTTATACGCTAAAACAAACAATGACTTTCAAGTGTAAACACTTAAAAAAGCATATACATAGCATTAAAGAAACCAAAATTTTAATTTGTACTTACCGACGTACGGTTTTAAAGGAAAAGTACAAAATAAGATGATCATTTCTTTCATGTATTATGTAGAGACTTCGAATATTACATTCCAGGAACGGACTCCGTAGGAAAGACAATGTGCACAGAAAATAACAAAAATATTTTTGACAAGACTAGTAATAGCCTTACCATCATATTTGAAACTAACTTAAGGGAGAACTATAGATTTTATTTGGTTAACCATAAGTATTACTTATCTTTTAAATCAAAGGTGATTGTTTTAATAAATCAGAACAATTAGGTATTAAACATTCAAAGTGCCAAGCATAGACGTAACTAGCTACGATTTTTTAAGGGGGCTACTCCGGGGTTACTGGGTTGGCAAGTTTAGAAAGTTATTGTTTTTTTTTTATAGAAAATAACCAAGCAACAAGATTTGGACCTAAGATATTTAATCCCACCAATGCATCTATTCAGAAAATTGAAATAAATTGAGACTAATCCATGTAAAATCCGCTTTAGCCTTTTACTTTCATTTACAAAGAGGCTTAATATTTCGGCTTATGGTTGTCCATGCTTGCTATACGAAATTAATAAATTACATAAATTACTTTTGTTATAGGAAACTTATAACTAAAATCTTTTTAAATTAATTTTATCTAGTGTTAATTTATATAACTACATTACGTCTTTCTAAAATTATATTTATTATATTTCAGCTGTGCCTAGTTCTGTTCCTTTTCGTTTCTACTACAGAAGGAAAAAGTCACAATGCCCAATTGGAAAGATTTAAGAGAGACAATCACATAGCACCATTGGATATCCCAACCTTTAGGCGGGATTCTGTAGAGTATATTCCTGAAGTAGATGACTCATCTTACATAAAATCAGCGTATATGACTCTTGAAGAATATGGAAGTAAAAGTTTTCCGCTGAGAGCAGCAGTTGAGAATATACCAGAAATGTGAGTATTTTCTACTATGAAAATAACATCATTTTTACACAGACTTCGGCAACTTTTGATAGGACAGTAAACCTCATGTAAGTAAGATTAGAACCCCCATACATAAACAATCATTATGTCAATTCAATTGATAAAACCAGAGATTGTTCACTTGATAAATGTGTAAAACTTATTTGAAGAATCTTACAGTCATTGAAAAATGACCAAACCTGAGCATAGTTTGACATGGTCTGATTTTAAATGATTGACAATCGGGAAAAGCTGAGCACTTAGGGAAGGCGCGCAATCAAGAGCCTCCAGCTGCGACATTTTTATCAGCTGATATGCATTAGTATTTTTAGCTTTAAAGAAACTTAGAAACAAAGAATGTATAGCCACTAAAAAAATTGAACGGATGAAATTTAAACTAGAAATAGAAGGAATTTTATGGTAACTCAAATAACACAGTATAAGTGTTTCTAGCTTTAAAGAAACTTAGGAGCAAAGAATTTATAACCACCGAAAAAAAAAACGGATAAAATTTAAATTAAAAACAGAATTGTATGTCAAATAATACAGTATAGGATAAGAAGCTAAATATACTAAGAACAGAAGGAATAATAAAATATTAGATTTTTTCTACTCTTGTTTAAGAATAAACTTTTGAACCAAATTCATTTTAAATTAACACCTGATTGTGAGAAGAAGATTAAAGAAGAATTTTGTTTACCCAATTCTATTTGAATAAAATTAAATTGAATAAAATTTTACGTGCTTTTCCGGCACTCATTTCTTCCTCAAACACTTCCTCACCACTGGTACCATGAAATTGTATCATAGGCCCCTTCTTTCTGGGCCAATAAAAAAACATATAATACGCATTTGTACTCGTATTATTGCCTTCTTTTATACCTATTAAACATATCTGATTATGTATATATTTTTTGCAGAAATGAGAATAGTAGAAGACTCCCTTTACGGGATGCAGTTGAAAAAAGACTTCCTCCTGATGAACCTGCTGAAGACAATATATTACCTTTTCGGTTTCAACGCCCAAATAATCTTCCTGCTGTTCAAATTAATCACCTGTATAAACCACTTGGATTTCCTTTTCGGTCGGCTTCACTTTTGTTTCTTCCTGGAGAACATTTTAAAAATATAATTAGTAGCTATAGTCAGTCTGTGCCATTCAGAGTCGGAAATGGATATCAGCAACTCCTAGTGAATCCATATAATTATTATCGTGGAAGAAGCCTAAATCTCGGTAAGAACCGTTTCTAGAAATGTTGGTATTAATTTTTTACTCCAGAAATTCTGGAAAATAAATCTGATTTTTCAGGACATTCAAATAATTTGAAACGTTTTTTACTTTTTTTGTTGTACGATAATTTTAGTAGCCTAAAACCATGCAACATTGATGGTTATCAGTTTGTCTCTAAGTCATTTATAAGTTTCAAAATATTGTGAGTTTTCTACTACAGTTATTTACAGTTTTTCTACTGCATTATTTATAGAGTTTGAAACGTTTGGTATCTATAGTATCTCTCTTACAATACTACTATTATAAAAATAATTATC
This sequence comes from Philopedon plagiatum, assembly GCA_963971165.1. Lineage (NCBI taxonomy): Eukaryota > Metazoa > Arthropoda > Insecta > Coleoptera > Curculionidae > Philopedon > Philopedon plagiatum. Next base: position 95,258,604 of record OZ020190.1, on the reverse strand, counting down.
TTCGATAAAGCTTCTATGTTTCTAGGTATTATTTTAACTGTAAATTAAGTCCTACAGGTAAAAATATAAATTAAAAAAAACTGTTCTTAGAATCAGGTTTTTTTAAACAAACAATAAAGTTGTTTGTTTTACTTGAGGAATATCATTATACGCAGGTAGCGCAAAAGTCAGCTTGCTGAATTAAAACTAGATTTTTTGTCGCAGACCATCTATTGTTCGATTTTTTATACCATTTTTTAACACTTTACACACTTTCAGATAACATAGAAAATGACGAAGATAAAAAAATCGTTTGCTACGTCCAGGCTGCAGGAGCATATAGAAAACAACCTCTTACTTTTACTGCAGAAGATTTGGATCCCACTCTCTGCACCCATGTCATTTATGCTTTTGCGTCCCTAGATCCGTACACCCATAACATCGTATCCAATGATGAAGAATTTGATATTGTACAAGGTATTAAAAACATAAAAGAAAACATAAAATATAATTAGTAAAGAGTAGGGTAAGCTGGTAAAGTTTGACCATGTTTTTTTAGTTTTTTTTGCATGTACGTATGCCTAAGGAAACATTTTGACAGTACTAATATACACGCTCATGATGCAGACATATGACATTGAACATGTTAGGCGACGTCAAAAAGTCACCCGGAAATGTAGTAAGGGCAACTTAACCTCTAGCCGTTCTTGATTAAAAAATAGAAAAATCCAGACTGGCTAAGAGGTTTTCAGTTTACGATCGAACTAATTAAATGATCCATTCATCAATCTGAACTAAAAGATTCGCTCACCGTCACCGAAAAGTGAACTTTACTTAACGATTGATGCTTATTCCGATCGAGGACGGTGCGGTGGCGTGTGAAGTACACTGAAGTATTACAGGCCGCGGACCGAAAGATCGCGTCTTTTGGTTCGCGAACGAACGATAAACCTCGGTCTGCGTAATTTCGATCTATGGAGTTTGTGCCAATCGTGTCCGTAGAGTGCGGAGTCCATACTGTCGGGGACTGAACTTATAATTATTATTCATAAATATAAATACCTATTTAAAGAGCGTATTTGATTTTTTAAGCAATAATATTTCCTTTTTTTTATCAATGACACAGTTCGCAAAATGTCCCATTTTTTTAAAAATATGAATTTATTTCAACATTAATGTTCTAATAATTTTACATTGCATAACACATTACAACGCATAAGACAAAAACAAAAAATGATGTTTATTCCAGTCTGACGTTGAGGGCATATATTATTATTTTCTATGCATGTTTTAAAAAAATAATAATATTTCTTTAGGGCTGGCAAAAATTTGGTCTCCCATTCGATCTTTGTATAAAACAGCATCATTGAATGTCAATTTATTAATTGTTTATTGGTAATCTCAGTATAGATATTTTCTTATAAATATTTACCAAATTATTATTTTCATAAAAAATGGTTAATTTAAATACAATACTTAATTATTGTATTATTGTTTTAATTATTAAAACGTCTGTTATACTACTTGAGCTATGACAAGAAAGTGGAATTTTTGTATTTTTTTCGAGACCCCAGGCCTGCCTAATTTTACTCATTTAAATTTCAACTGATTTTCTTTAAAATATACAACTCACAGTTTACTAAATACATCAGTGAACTAAATAACTAAACGAACTAATCTTTTGTACTATTCACTTTATTGAGCGAGACTGAAAGATTGATGTCAGCAAAGTGAACTGAAGTTCCCAGCTCTAGACTGGCTTAAAGTAGCAACTATTCGCATACAGTAGAAACCTGACGAAAGTAGCAGTTTGATGGTTCGGTCGGGTTTTCACCAGATGATTCTGGTTTTTGAATTTTTCTATGTTGAAAATCCAAAATTTTATTTTTCGTTAACGAAAATCTTTTATAGATACAGTTTACTAAAGTTTTTATTTTTTCGGAAAATTTATAAAAAAAAATCTCACACCCATGGCAAATACTATTTAATATATTTGTCGGAGTAGAAAAATCCGGAATTAGATGAAAAGTATGACTTTATCGTATTTTAAATAAACTTTTTCAGAGGGTTGAAACTACTTCATACTATTAGAATTTTTAATATGTATCAATATGAAAACTGTGGCAGGCTTCGTATGAAATAATTCGCCTTCTCAAAATAGTCGAAAGACAGGTTAACGCTTTTTTGACTAAATAAACAACAATAATGACAATATATAACAAACAGTAAGGGAAATATACATAAAATTATAAGTCGGTTTTTTTCCTTCTAGGAGGATACAGATCCATAACTGGACTTAAACGTCTCAACAAGAAGTTAAAAGTGTTACTTTCTATTGGTGGACCACGCGATGAAACTTCCAACAGATTTTCTAGCATGGTTCGTAGCGCCAGCAAGCGACGAGTTTTTATTCAATCTGCATTTAACATTGTTAAAGAATATGGCTTTGACGGCATCGAGGTCCACTGGGAATATCCAGGTAAGTGAAAGTACTAGAATTTCAGTAATAATAAATAGGAATTGGACGGGCCTTCCTCAGGCTAGATTACCGGCCAAATTTGTAAGTCGGACACCGAAGATCCGGCCGGACATTTTCCATTTTATTTGTTCCTAATAATTTACTTATTGTAAACATAACTGAAGTAAATAACGAGTTAAGTGCCAAAAATATAATTTGGTGATATTCAATTTTTTTGGTGTAGCACGTGCAATTTTCTTTATAAAACCTAATGATAATTTATTTTAATTTCAACGTATTTTTACTTAACACGTTAAAGGCGATGGCACAAATGGTACATTTTAATAGAATAAAACCAAGTTTAATATTTTTGGCACTTAGTAGGTACGTTATTTCCTTCGACTTTTCAATTATTTTCCGTTTAATTTTTTTATAATTCGAACTAATTTTTCTATGTCCATGCAACACCAAAATTAATTGACAAAAGAAGAATAAAAAAAAAGAAAACAGCGAAAAGGTGTCTTTATGGCAAGACAGTTTTGTGAGAATCTTCATTCATATCATTCCACAATGACAAAGTCCCAACGCTGTTTGTGAAGTACATTTGTTTGATGACTAGAGTTTAACAAATGGGGGTAATTCCAGAGACGGCTTCTAACCTAGTTGGAAATAGAATTAGGATTCGATTTGAAAATAAAATACAAATATTTATTTACCCACATTGTGTTATTTGAAAGTGCGAGATACGAAAATATCATACAGGGTGTCTGAAAAGTCTTAGCATGGGCAAATATCTTTACTATTAATAAAGATAACAACACCAAATTTTAGTTGTACCTTATTGGTTAGTAAATCTACTTTTTTACGTAATTTGACTCTTTCAACCCCCTTGGGGGGTTACGCTAGCGAGTTGAGGTCCAAAATTTTGGATGCAAACCTATGCCGTGTGGCCTCTTCGTTTAAAAGTCTTCAAAAAAGAAACATCGTTTTAGTATTTTAGTATTTATTTATTATTGTAATTCATTTTTAAATGGCAAGCCTATAAAAATTATAACTCGTAAATCGTATAATCGGGCGGGGCACAAGTCGACCATTAGTCGGCCACTTGTGCCAAACAGTACAAGTCGGCGCTGCTATTTTTTGTTGTGTAGGGCACTTTTTTCTAACTTTTTTCCAACTTTACTTCTTCATTTGTCGTTTTTATATGTTTTGTTTTTGACATCTGCGCAGTAGACCAAAATGCGTACCACGCGCAAACCGAGCGTGCTAGACATGCGCACGGAATTTCAGGAGTTGGACTTTGGTGTCTACATTTGAACCCATTCATTTTTCAGAATATATTTCCAGTAGTTAAGGTACCACTACGTATTTAACTTTATAACTTTGTTCCCAAGTTTTTTTCGACTTTATTTTTCAGTTTTTGCCATGTGCGCAGTAGACCAAAATGTGTACCACGCGCAAACCGAGCGTGCTAGACATGCGCACGGAATTTCAGGAGATGGCCTTTGGTGTCTACATTTGAACCCATTCACTTTTAAGAATATATCTCCAGTAGTTAAGGTACCACTGCGAATTTAGACAACAAAGTACATCCCCTGAAATTTCGTGCGACTGTCTAGCCCTCTTGGTTTGCGCGTGGTACGCATTTTGATCAATGGTAAAACTTTTTCCCCAAGTTTTTTTCGAATGTATTTTTCGTTATTTGCCACCGCGCAGATAGCAAAAAAAGAAAAATAAAATCGAAAAAACTTGGGAAAAACGTTATAAAGTTAAATACGCAGTGGTACCTTAACTATTGGGGATATATTCTTACAAGTGAATAGGTTCGAATGTAGACACCCAAGTACATCTCCTGAACTTGCGTACGCATGTCTATCACGCTCGGTTTGCGCGTGGTACGCATTTTGGTCTACTGCGCAGATGTCAAAAAACAAAACATATAACAACGACAAATGAAGAAGTAAAGTTGGAGAAAAGTTAGAAAAAAGTGCCCCACAAAACAAAAAATAGCAGCGCCGACTTGTGCTGTATGGCACAAGAGGTCGACTAATGGTCGACTTTTGCCCCGACCGATTATAAGATTTACGAGTTATAATTTTTATAGGCTTGCCATTTAAAAATGAATTACAATAATAAATAAATACTAAAATACTAAAACAATGTTTCTTTTTTGAAGATTTTTAAACGAAGAGGCCACACGGCATAGGTTTGCATCCAAAATTTTGGACCTCAACTCGCTAGCGTAACCCCCCAAGGGGGTTGAAAGAGTCAAATTACGTAAAAAAGTAGATTTACTAACCAATAAGGTACAACTAAAATTTGGTGTTGCTATCTTTATTAATAGTAAAGATATTTGCCCATGCTAAGACTTTTCAGACACCCTGTATGATATTTTCGTATCTCGCACTTTCAAATAACACAATGTGGGTAAATAAATATTTGTATTTTATTTTCAAATCGAATCCTAATTTTATTTCCAACTAGGTTAGAAACCGTCTCTGGAATTACCCCCATTTGTCAAACTTTATTGATGACATTTATGAAAGTTTTTAAAGAACAGTTAGTAATCTGTGACAGTTACACAAAAAAGTTTACAGTGATTGTGATTACAGGTGGTTTGTTTATTATTTTATATGGTTTAGGCATAAATTTTTTAAAAAATACGTTTAAAAATCAAATTCGTTTTCGGCCAGACAAAAACTAAAATCTTCCCGGATCCGGTTATTCCAAAAAGTCAAAAAAATGGCTTGGACACAATGCTAACCTAAGTTTAACATTTTATTTTGTATCCAAAGATACTGCATGCAACATGTGTAAAAAGTTGCTTCAAGACATTCATTAATATATTTTGTGTTACAAGAAGTTATTTCTAGAGTCCGTAAAAAGTCCTACGTGGCCCAGAAAAAAATTGCCATCAAAAAAATTATAACGAAATAAACACAAATAAAAAGTATAGAAATTTTAAAAACTTAAAATTTAATAAATGATTGTTAGAGTGGACTTAATAAACGTTTTTAAATTAAGAAGAGAAATAGATGAAAAAAAATCGTTGTAAATAAACTGACACCAAAAGAAAAATATTTTGTCATATATTAGTAAAATTTTATTAAATCAGATGCTCTGTTTACATGCTACGTTTTAGAAGTATTTTCCATATTCTTGAAAATAAAAGTTTGAAATCTTTATTATTGTATTTTTAAACACTAACTAAACGTCGCACATAGGGGCCAAAAGCATCAAAAGTTGGCATAAATTAACGGGTTGCAATTTGTGTTACAAAATAGAAAAACTACAAAATATAAAGTTAAATATCGTTACGAAATAAATGTTAGTACGATTTTTGATATAATCCTTTAACAAATTTATTTGATCGTTTATATTCTCCTTATTAGAGCATCTCATTTCATTTTACACAACACGTCTTGATATAAATGTATGATCAGAACTGGAAAAAAATTGACATAATTAATTTTTAGATCATCAAAAAACAGTATGTTCTATCGATAAATATCTTGTAATTAAAAAAATGGCGCAAACATGCGCAAACTTTTCTACTTGAAAATACAACTAGACAAGTTAATTTATCACAAAAAAACAAAATGTTAACTCGGACTTACTCGGAACTCAAACAAAACATTACACAAGCTATTTGTTACTATCATTTTTGAAGTAAATTTGACTCTGTTCAACTTTGTTTTCTTACAAATAGTTAGACTAATGTGAGATATTACGTAATGGTAAAAAATCAGTGTACTAACCTGACGGAATATCATCCACTGCAAAAACGGTTCAATAATGTTTTACAATTCACAAGACAGCACTTTGAAAACAACGCACTGGAATTTCTCCTTTCTCCTATGGTCGCGTACAGAGGAAGCCCGTAACAATGCTAAGTTATGACAGGCGTAGTAAAACGCAGGGCAGCTTTTCGAATATTTTGGTGGTAGGTACGGCTGCCGGCAAGTCCAAACTTGCGTTTCGCTCGATAATTACAGTCATACTCGTATTGGTAATCTGATTTTTGTCATTTCTGCCAAGTTTTCCTATCCATGGCCCCTATGTGCGTCGCAGAAATTATCGTGTATATTTAAAATATCATAACTTACGACAAACCTTTATTTTCAGCGGTATATTTACAAGGTTAGCTACATGTATTATTTATTTTTTGAGGGAGAATTTTTTAGAACGTTTGATCGAACTGTGATGGGACGTTGAAAAATATGCCTTAAGGATTATCCATGTTATGTTCTAAGAACTCAATTATCAAATAATTTTCCTGATTATCAAAACATTAATTTAAATATTTTTTAAAATCTTATTTACTTCGATCATTTCGTTTTTGCGCAAGGAAATATTTCCCCATATGTGTATACAGAAACGTTTATCCAAATGTTGGTTGCAAAACTACCTCTATTCGGTTAGAAGCTTATTAGGATATAATGTGAATATTATTTGTACAACTAAGTACTCTCTAATCGGTACCTACGTTCACGAAACGATTTATTAGGTACAGAAAAACGTGTTTTCAACAGGTATCTAAATAAAATAATATTTACCATTATAGGCTCAGAAGAAGAGGGGGGGCAACTAAGAGAAAAAGGATATTTCCAACAACTCCTAGAGGAGCTATCAGAAGTATTTAAGCAATCTGGATTAATTGTAGCAATATCCGCCCCAGCTTCAAGATTTCGAATTGAAGATGGATTTTACCCCTCAAAATTAAATGAGATTGTCGATTTTGTAAATGTACAAGCATATGATTTTCATCGAGAACGGGAACCTGTAGCTGATCATCATTCCAATTTAAACGCAAGACCACACGATAATGGAATTGATATATTTCTTAATGCGGTAAGAACTTTAATTCTTAAGGTATGTACCGTGCGTTCAATTTAGCTTGATAACATTTTGATTCGCTTTAACTTTTTTGTTTTTAAAGATATCAAGGTAAACAAAAAAACAAAATCTAGGGTTAGTAGCCAAGTTTTTTTTGAGTTACACATAAAGCAAAACATTAATAATAGCCTACCTTATATATTTTTAAATGGAACACCCTGTATATTATATATGTATTCAATAGAATACGCTATTCTGATTACAATGATATAACACTTTATATTTTAATCCACTCGTTTTTGACATATCTGCAAAAATATGAAATTTTTATCCTACTTAATCTTGAAGAGTGCCGTGATTAGATTTGTTTTCAGCATACCAGAGTAAGAGATTAAAGTAGGATAAAAATTTCATATTTTTGCCGATATCTCAAAAACGAGGGGATTAAAATATAAAGTGTGTTATATCATTGTAATCAGAATACCGTATTCTATTGAATACATATATAATATACAGGGTGTTCCGTTTAAAAAAATATAAGGTATATCTCAGAAAATTGTTAGTGTTTTGTTTTATGTGTAACTCAAAAAAAAATTGGCGACTAACCCTACATTTTAATTTTTGTTTACCTTGATATCTTTAAAAACAAAAAAGTTACAGCGAATCAAAATGTTATCAAGCTAAATTGAACGCACGGTACAGTACTTGCACAAAATAGTATGTAATCATCCCCACCAGCTATAGAACCACTTAAGAGAACCATGGAATTTGGGTTTTGGGGTGAGTTAGTGATGATTGAAAAACTATTAAGTTTGGGAAAAACTAGCATTCCTGGTCAAGATGGCGGCTGAGCCAACTTGACAACTTCTTTAAAACTAAAATAATATTGAAATTGATGCTAGGGTAGCTCATGTGCTTCTAAATTATAATTTAATTCTAATTTTCTAATTCTAATTTTTTTTTAATTTATTTTTTAATAAACCGTCGATCCCTATTGGAGATCGCTATTTATTATGTCAAATTAAAGTAACGAGAACATAGTAATATACACGGTGGGCCAAAAATGTATTACATGTTTCTTTTCGAATAAATCTTTTATTATTAAATATTGTTATACTTACCACATTTGTAGGAAATATAAGGATGTGTAGGTTTTTTAAAAAATAAAGCCAACATGAATAAAGTTGACTTATGTTACTATACAGGGCACTTAAAAAAAGAAGTATTTTTCAACGACTCGCAAAAATTCCTTTTTCGTTTATAAAGATGATTTTAAAAAGGCATTTTTTATTATGATGGCACTACAAGCTAGTGTATTGGCCCCGGGACCTACAGAGTAACGTGGGCTCCGAATCTCAGTAACACGACAACCAGAGCATGCACCCCCAAGAGCTATCAACCTTTGGTTTCGCGCTACTCTATGCTGCCTTTTTTTTAACTTCCGACTCGGAAGTGTGAAACGGCGCCTTCATCCTATGCCTTTAACCAGCGTGAATAGAACGGTTTTGACGTCGATTCATTTTACACTCTTTCCCCGCTTTTCCACCTACCACACGGCACATAGCATACGACTTGACCAATCTAGCGGGACAAAATTATATAGCTAATCTGCATGAGTGAAATGCTAAGGTTTACTTCTCTTGTGGATATTACACTAAAATTAAACGCAAATAGAGATTTTTTTAATTATAGGAAAAAAATCGCGTCTTTAACAAATTTAAAACATCCTTATTTGTCAGTCCTTTTTTTGAGACCAAGCTTCTTTAAAAATATTATTTGGGGGTCAGATGAGACCAGGCGTGTAGGCTTTGCAGAGTATCATTTTATTGAGGTACCTACGGACACAATATTTTTATATATAGAAACTCGCACAATTCCGCACTGTGAATTCATATCCGACGGAAAGCTAAGACACTAAGATAATATTGGAAATAGATATAAAGACCTGGCTGCCTGTGGCTTTACTTTTGTTTCGATAAATTTATCTTGAACTTTTTTACGTACCTAAGTACCTGACACATCAAGATATTTAATAACGTAAACATAACATCGGCGATCAAATTTTCTGAACTTTGCAAATATACCTTTTGTCCCGCTAGATTGGTCAAATCGTATACTGTGCGACAGCGTGATACATCACGGAACGTAGAATGGGCCTGGAACTTTTTACATTCTCGGTGGGATTTGAACCCACGACGGTGATCGAAATTCGGTTTACAAGGCTGACGTCTTAACCGATCGAGTCACCGCTGACCCTTAAAGATAATTAATACCACCATCAGAAAACTTCATATCTCCACAACAAAAAAACTTCTTTTAACATTTCATTCGGTTTAGTTTTTATGGTCAATTTTCCTATCTAATGCTCCTACGAAGTATCCAAGTATATCCTATTAGTAATAACTAGTAACAAGTTATCAAAAACAATTATCTGAAAAGACGATTTACGATTCCTCAAGTACCTTGAACAAAACCGAGGGTATATTGAGCAATTAATACTTAATTTTCTGTTTTCGATAAATTAAAACTTTATTTACGAAAATACCACCTTTGAATTATTTAACATAGCTGTTTTCATGGCCCACTAACTGCAAACACTGATATTTACTGGGAAACTGCGTAGAAGCATATTATTATAATATGTTATTTGAAAATTGATCATGAAAGCTAAACCGACCTAAGTATTAAAAATCATGAGAAGGGGTTTCTTGTTGTGGAGATATGAGGTTTTAGGATGTGAGTACTAATTATCTTTAAAAGTAAAAAATGAATATTTGCAAGTCGTTAAAAAATCATCCTCTTTTAAAATGCCCTATATAATAACTAGTGTTCGTACGGACGGTGCCTGACCATGAGCGGCGGGACCGTTAATAATCTGTGTTTAAAAGTAAGGGATAATAATTTACATACCACTAAAAAATACTTACCCAGTAAATTTGTGTACGGTGGTTACTACCCAATTTTTTTATGGATTCGCCAGTACTGCTCTGAAGTCTTCTACTGGCAACTAAATATGGAGATGACGGTCCTCCTGTCCTGGATTTAATGTTCGAACTACAACATTGACCATGGAGTTTTTTTTTTTAAATCCGTTGGTTCATCGATGGCTAGCCACATTTTTTACTGTTTACTTCACACCGAAGTGCATTTTCCATTCGTTCGAGTAAACCTGGTAAATAATTTCGCGATGTTGCTTCGCATGGCAATTTCCAGCCGGGATTATATTTTGCCAAAAAATTTCGAAACGTTTTTTTCTGGACTGTATAAAAAGGCATATTACAAGTACTTACTCCTCATAAATATCATATCTAGTATAAATTCGGCATAGGGTTTTATGGTTCCTTTTTTATATTAATGATTTGCACTATTAACATGTTTTTGGTACTGTGATCGTTTCCAACACAATAAGTCCCTATTGCACACCAAATACCACATGCGAGGCCCGTCATATTTTTAAAAGTAAAAATAAACTTACGAATATTCTGCGATAGCTGGTGACTTCTACGAACGTTTGGTAACCTGTTTCCACCGCAAAGCATGCCGAGCTACACCTTGCTCTCGAGTCGCGACACATCGCGGTAGTTACAATTAGGAAGTTTCCTATGTCAGAAATATCGAGTAACTTCAACATCATGTAATAGTCTTTCACTTAACCTGTCAAACAAAAAAAAATTATCTCGATATCTTCAAAAGTGACGAACTTATTCAATTTCTTATTTAATAACTTCGCGCGCGGCTTTTATCGGCCGTGACGTCCAAAGCCAGTCCAAAGGCCCCATGGTCTCCGGGCTAGCTGCCCGCGGCTGCTTTCGTGTGTTTACTTTCATGCATTGGATCCTGTCCGGTAAGAATCACACCAAAGAAAATAATAGCATGCGTAGCTATTATTTTCTTTGATAACACTAAAGATTAAACGGGCGCCTATGCCGCTGGGGCGGTTTTTGACGTCATCGAGCCTCAGCCAACGTGAGCGTAGCATCTCAGACTTTGAAGGACGATAACTTTTTTATTTCTACAGATAATTAAAAACAAAAAATACATATGTTTTTTACATTTTTAGGACTATTTATTAAGAGAAAATGAAAAAAATGGAAACTTCCTAATTCCGGCGCCTATGGTCAGGCACCGTGATTCACGAACTCTAATAATACCAATTTAACTTCAATCATTTTGACTTTATTTTTTAAGAACATTTATATATCTATAAATTTGTCGTACAAATATGGTAAAACAATAAAAAGGTTATTCGAAAAAGAAATCATGGTCACCTTTTTTGGTCAGCCGTGTACATACATCTTTTTAGTATTCTTTTTTCTAGGATTATGCCATTAAGTTCTGGATTAAAAGAGGACTTTCAAGCAAGAAAATTATCCTTGGTATTCCTTTCTTTGGCAGATCATTTACATTACAGTATATAAATAATACAGATATTGGCGCACCAATTAAGGGCCCAGGACATGAAGGATTTTATACTCAAAAACCTGGTTTTCTTGCTTATTTCGAAATATGTGACATGGTGGTCAATGAAGGCTGGTTTAGAAGTAAAGATCCTGATGGTTCCCCTTATATAATTAACGGGAATCAATGGGTTGGATATGAAGATGAAGACAGCATAAAGCGAAAAGTAAGTTTTTTTAGAGGCAAATGTTATTTGTGTTGCTGCTCGTTTAACTATTAAATTGAGTTATTTGTAGAACTTTATATTACGTTACGCGTTACGGACAATCCGGCCAAATATCTTATTCGCCGGTCAGTGTCGATAATACCCTACCAAGTCAGGCATTATCGTTAATGACCAGCCAATAATGTAAACGAATATAATTATACAAGTATAATTTGACAGGATTTTCCATTGGAAGTACTTAGCCCGGTATGAGTGTCTCTGCATTTTACTTTAATCATTGTTGTTGTTAACAAAGGACACAAAGCATTAACTCGACCGATGGAAAACGCTATAACTGTGGTTTCACGAAAATGAATGGAAAAATAGATAGACAGATAGATAGATAGATAGATAGATAGATAGATAGATTATAGATAAAAAATTTGATACACTTATATAAATGACCGCTTTTAAAAAGTAGGATGGGATTTCCAGAAGATGGTTTTGACGGGTCAGATACTTATTATTTGAACCCATTCTTATAAACATAGAAATTAATGAAATGTGTGAAAATAATAAAAATGAATTATATGTATAAGAAACCCTCACAATCAACATCTTGTGTAATTATATGTATAAAGAGTGTGCACATAATTTGAGGTTGCTTTTGGAAGTGGGAATAAAACGCAGTAATTACTTAGGTCCTACAAGATTTTTAATTTAAAGTAAAATACAAATATGATGGTTAATAATGGAAAACGATATCATTCTCTTGGTAAAATTTTCGATGGCTCTTTCGCAAAACTGAAACAGGTCATGTTGATATTACCCATTAGAGAGCGGACGATGATGATATAATTAAAAATGAGGTTTGATTGAAAAATATGGTATGATTCGTTATTTATATCCGAATCATCCTGCGATCGGAATATCTATATATACAATTTCCTTGGTAGCTGAATAATAATCCACCAACGACAATCATGTAGCCATATTCTCATAAAAAATATGAAAGGACAGAATTAATTCAAGGTGAGGGCGGAAATACCGGTATTGGTTTTCGTCTTTATTTTGATTTTGTATTTTATTGGTTTATAGTATTTAATTAAATAATACCTTAATTTTTAGTAGTTTCTAAGTAAAAATATTTCCTATAACTATCCTCTAATCATTACGATAAAACGAATAAAAACCAATAGATCTGGAAAAAACATTTAGTTATAATTTTAGTTCGCAGTCTGGCCTAAAAACAAAAAAAAACATTATTCTTAAACACCTGTATTTTATACAAAACTGTTTCAAACAATAATGGCACGGCTAGATTAATAAAGAATGAGCCTACAACATAAAAAAACTGGAAAAGAAAATGGATAATATTGATAAACAATAATTTCTAGTGGTGCGTTAAATTGTTATACACTGGACAGTATTAAATGTAAATATTTTTAGTATTAACTTTTCTTTAAATTAGTGCTTGTAGCGAAAATTACTAAAGAAAGTTTTAGATGAAGCCTATATTCGCACACGTAAAAAACTATAATTTATTATTTATTTTGTTTTGTCTGTTGTAGATAGCCTACGTAAAAGAGCAAAACTTGGGAGGTACGTTCGTCTGGGCTGCTGATCTTGATGATTTTAAGGGTCTTTGCGGAGATAAATGGCCTTTGTTGAACACTATCAACCAACATCTAAGAGGTGAGGCTAATGTTGTTATCAGTTTTTTTTTCTTAAATAACAATCATTATGTATTAAAGGTGTACCGTTGGTCTCAAGTAGATATGGTACTTCAAATTAACTCTCTTTTTAAAGAGATTTGAATTGAGTTCTATCGGTTACAATGAAATTTTATGCTATAGACACTGCGATCAACTAAGTTGAAATGATATTTGAGATTTTTCACAAATACGCCATCTAAAGCTGATCGTTAACTACGGAGTTATAATAAAAAATAAATGCATGAAAAAATTTTTTTGACAAAATCTTCCTTATTTTACACAACTTAAGAATGGACAATCAAAGACGAAAAACAGCAAAAACATGAAAATTCAGATTAGGGTAATTATAAAATCTTTTTGATTCAGACTCTTGTCTGTGGTTATGTTTGTATCCTAATTATACTTTCTTCTTTCGGTTTTATACAACTGAAAACCTAGCCTAAGCGGTCGCAAGAAGTCTTACGTCATCGAGGACAAGCATAAATTAATATTTAAAATAAAGAACAAATATAGAAATATAGAATATAGTCAATTGCAAAATTGCGTCACTTCTGGTCTTTTTTTGAACTTTAATTTAACGTCACAAGATACATTAAATAAAAATGCAAAATATAGCAATTAACGAGTACTGATCAAAAATATAGGATTGTCTTGTCCCATCTGGTCGCAACCCTATGGCAAAAAACTTCTGACCGTTGACTTACGTCGTTAAATACATCCATGAAAATATAAATGAAATGAAAACTTACACCTTCCTTTATGCGGATTTCGAAATTTCGAGGGTTGCGCAAAAAACTATATAATAATCAGTTTTTACCTTACCGATAAGTTAAAAGGCAACAGAGACGAGGGGTACTTGAAAATGACACATTTTCAAAATCGCCCTGTATCTCCGAAACGAGGCTATGAAAATTCTGTTTATAGCATCATACGTTTCACGAAAAAGTAGCACAGTATTGCGAAAACCGCAGCTCTCTATCTTTAAAGATAACCGAGATACCCCGCAGAAGTGTCGAAAATTGGATACCCTGTAACATACAGATATATCCAAGTTATTAATTTAAGTATGTATTCTTACAGCATTTTTGCCGAGAAATACGAATTTTCAGGTATAAGATGATATCTCCAGTATTTTTAAGATGTTATTTTTTTATCTCATAATTTTCTGCAAATATTTTCTTAAGTAGGTATGTATTTTCCAATTGTAGTTTTTTTGAAAGTCGAAAAGATCGGAAGTCACGTAATTTCGCTCGCGGCCAATTCTTCTATATTTATTTTTTATGTTGAATAAGTATGTGATTAATTGAAACGATACACTCGGTTCAATCGGATTAGTATTTCACGATATAGGTACATCATAATATGTAGGTACATTACATATATATATATATATATATATATATATATATATATATATATATATACAGTCAACTTCGGATA
Organism: Philopedon plagiatum; assembly: GCA_963971165.1. Classification (NCBI taxonomy): domain Eukaryota; kingdom Metazoa; phylum Arthropoda; class Insecta; order Coleoptera; family Curculionidae; genus Philopedon; species Philopedon plagiatum. The sequence goes on along the minus strand of OZ020190.1, from coordinate 95,243,573 downwards.
TAACGAACCACCAAGGGGATCTTTAAACAGTTCGTTATAGCAGGGCGTTCGTTATATCCGAAGTGCAGAGAATAAAACAAATATGTACTATGTACATACATATGTATAGGTACTTTTTATGAGTCGTTTATTATAATCAATACATAATAGTATTTTTAAATTATGTACTTATTAAACATACATATTTGTATAATTTACACAAAATCAGTAATTTGAAATTTTTTCTTTTTTCTAGTACATGTTTTTCAATTTTAATTTGTAAGTAATCACCAGACTCAATCAACACTCTTGTCAAAATTATTATTATTAAAATTTACGAATATTAATAGTCTTTGACTTTTGTAACTGATAGTCCCTACAGATTTAGGCATTTACAACCCCATTTTGCAGTTTTGTAATTATGTCAACTTTTTCTGCAAGTGTTTATAAACTTTCGCTTGCTGAATTTTGGCGCGCTCTGCTTCATGCTAGAACAATATTCCCTCGCCTATTGCCGAAATTAAACTACAAATTGAAATGGCGCCTGACAGGTCGCTACTCGACCCGTTATCCGAGAATACCAACCATAGAGAAGCGACAAAACGTGTCGGTGCCTTTGATAGTTAGGGTAACCAGTTTTGCTGACCTTGGGCAGACACGTATCCACAATATTGAACGGAGAAAGATATTTCGTTACACTAATGATGCGGTATAGACAGAAGTCCACATTATCGTCGCACATGCCCTGTGAAATCTTGAATTGTGTTTGTCGCTTCTCTATGGTTGCTATTCTCGGCCGTTACTTTACGAATATGGAAGTGATACGTACGTGAAATTTCGACAGTTCGTTATAACCGAACTAACAAGCAAAAACTAATCAAAATAGGGTTCGCTATAGCCGATAGTTCGTTATAGCCGGGTTCGTTATAAACGAACAAAAAATACATACATTCTTATGGCGTTTTGGCCGGACCATAATTTTTGTTCGTAATAACCGGTGGTTCGTTATATGCGGAGGTCGTTATAACCGAAGTTGACTGTATATATATATATATATATATATATATATATATATATATATATATATATATATATATATATATATATATATATATATATAGGGATATGAAAAAAACACGTGAAAAGAATACTACAAGTTCATATAGACTTTTTTCGTATGGGCTTCCTCTTCGGAGATATGGGCTCCCAAAGAGCTCCAATGAAATCAAGTTTTTTACACATAATTATTGAACCACCAGGTATATTCCAATTTTGTTTTAATATGATGTATACCAGGTTAGACCCTTCAAATTACTATCCAAGAAAGTGTTGTAAAGTACTCACAGCTGCAGGGACGGACTAGCTGTGACACTCATGACCCCATTTTTTTTACGCCCTTTATGATAAGAACTTTGGACGACGTTTTTTACATACCTTTAACCATTGACTAAAAATTAAGTACTCTTCATTCATGTCGTTAATCCTAACCGTTTTCGAAAAAACGTCATATTATTTACAGCATGTATTTGGCGTATTTCGATAACAGATACGTCTAATTCTGTGAATTACAGTTCGACCTAGGTTCACAAAAAATGTGCGTTTTATTTTATCGGCCCCAAAAACAAAGTATTGTTGTTGCAAACGTAGCTAGGTACGAAAGAAATAAATATCCTGCATTTTTAGAACTTGTCAACTTTCACATCGCTGACACATTGATTCTTTATTTCGATATTAAATTACTGGTTTTTGGATTTCGAGGTGAAATTAATTGTGAAATAATTCGAAATATGGAATACACGTTTATTGAGTATGCAGATATGCATCTGATGTATGGTCTTGCATCTTGCAATGCTTTGGAAGCCAGAAGGTTATAAGTATCACGACAGATATCCTAATCGTACTCTTCCCGATCAGAAAACATTTCAACGAGTTGACCAACGTCTAAGGGAGAATGGTAGGCGATTGCATTTACTAAGGTAATGTTATTAAATTTCTTCATAATTTTAGCAAATTTTGGGAAAAGAAGTACTGATGCTGATCGGGGAAGAACAGTACGTACGCCGCAGTTAGAGGAAAATATTTTAAATACTGTATATGACACTCCTTCAACGAGCATTCGAAAATTATCAGCGCAGTTTAATACGTCGAAAACAATAGTACATGAAGTTCTTCAAGAACAGCTGTTATATCCATATCATTTGCAAAAAGTGCATGAACTGATTCCTGAAGATTTTCCCCGTAGAATGCAGTTTGCAAACTGGCTATTGGATCAGCAACGAAATAATGTAAACTTCATTAGCACTATCCTCTTCACGGACGAAGCAGGGTTTACCAAAAATGGTATCATGAATTTACACAACTCACATTTATGGGCTGATGAAAATCCTCATGCAACTATTGTTTCGCATCATCAACATCAGCTCCAATCAATTAATGTCTGGACAGGAATCATTGGCAATTTTTTGATTGGACCATTCGTATTGCCGGCACGACTGAATGGACAACTTTATTTGGAATTCCTCCAGAACGCTTTTCACGATTTAGTAGAGCACTTACCACTTGAAATCCGCCGAAACATGTACTACATGCACGATGGAGCAAAACCTCATTTCAGCGTTGCTGTGCGGGAGCACTTGAATAATCCAAACCGTTGGATAGGTAGGGGAGGACCTATTGCCTGGCCTCCTCGATCTCCCGACCTAACGTCGTTGGATTTTTACCTGTGGGGACACCTCAAAACTTTGGTGTATTCTACTCCGGTCGATAGTAGGGAGGAACTTCTACGGAGAATCACGTTTTATTGTGATCAAATAAGGAACAATGCTGGGTTATTGTGGCGGGTACAGCAGTCCTCAATTCGTCGTGCCCGCGAGTGTATAAGACTTCACGGAGCCCATGTTGAACCCTCTTACGAAGTTTTTAATTAAGCAGTTAAAGTTTAACGTTTTACTGAAACTATGTTGGCGACAGGGAAAAATTCCTCTTTTTCATATTCAACCCGACAGAAGTTAGGGGACTAACAGAGTAAATAAAATGACGTTTTTTTCGAAAATGGTTAGGATTAACGACATGAATGAAGAGTGCTTAATTTAAAGCTAATAGTTAAAGGTATGTAAAAAACATCGTCCAAAGGTCTTATCATACAGGGCGTCAAAAAAATGGGGTCATGAGTGTCACAGCTAGTCCGTCCCTGCAGCTGTGAGTACTTCACAACACTTTCTTGGATAGTAATTTGAAGGGTCTAACCTGGTATACATTATATTAAAAAAAAATTGGAATATACCTGGTGGTTCAATAATTATGTGTAAAAAACTTGATTTCATTGGAGCTCTTTGGGAGTCCATATCTCCGAAGAGGAGGCCCATACGAAAAAAGTTTATATGAACTTGTAGTATTCTTTTCAAGTGTTTTTTTCATATCCGGGAGATTTCCCACATTTTCCCGGACACCCTGTATATATATATATATATATATATATACAGTGTCACACATAAGTCCGCATCATATGGGAAATTTTTTTCCTTACAGGTTAAAGGAAATTCTGATTTTACTATTAGTTTTTGCTTTAAAAATGACGCCCAATGGCATGCACATGAGCAGTCACGTGACTTTTCAAAAAATGTCCAAAAAGGCGGTTATTTCTTAAAATTTCGAAAAATGTTAAAGGAAAAAGTTGTTTGTTTTTTAATTTTCTACCGATGTACCAATTTTCAACTTTCTAGTACAAATTTCATTTTTTTCCAATTTTTTTTAAACTCGACATTTCTGGGTTTTTCAAATTTTACCAAACCTGTACAAAAATATTCCTTTATACCAAACTTATCTTTTTAATGTATTTTTATCACCAATTGTTGTTCTAAATACTGTTTTTTATTAGAAAAATAGGAAACGCCAGCAAAAACTATGTCAAAGTTGATGCAAAGTTGACATAATTTGTACAAATAACTGAACATTTGACTTTATTTCGGTTTTTTACTAAGATGTTAGATGCATAAAACCGAATTAAAAAACAATTCCAACGAAAAATCTTTAATTTACCTTTTACTGCACCTTTTAAACAATAAAACCTTGCCTTAATAATAACGAATAATTACAACGCAAAAGGAACTAAGAGCAGGCCCACTCTAACTATTGGACCAATAGGGGTTGCAGCCCTAGGGCGCAGGGCGTCCGGCGCCCTAGGGCTGCAGCCTCTAATGGTTAGAGTGGGCCTGCTCTTAGTTCCTTTTGCGTTGTAATTATTCGTTATTATTAAGACAAGGTTTTATTTTTTAAAAAGTGCAGTAAAAGGTAAATTAAAGATTTTTCGTTGGAATTGTTTTTTAATTCGGTTTTATGCATCTAACATCTTAGTAAAAAACCGAAATAAAGTCAAATGTTCAGTTATTTGTACAAATTATGTCAACTTTGCATCAACTTTGACATAGTTTTTGCTGGCGTTTCCTATTTTTATAATAAAAAACAGTATTTAGAACAACAATTGGTGATAAAAATACATTAAAAAGATAAGTTTGGTATAAAGGAATATTTTTGTGGTTTGGTAAGATTTAAAAAACCCAGAAATGTCGAGTTTAAAAAAATTGGAAAAAAATGAAATTTGTACTCGAAAGTTGAAAATTGGTTCATGGGTAGAAAATTAAAAAACAAACAACTTTTTCCTTTAACATTTTTCGAAATTTTAAGAAATAACCGCCTTTTTGGACATTTTTTGAAAAAAAAAATGTCAAATTTGACAGCTAAACAAAGTCACGTGACTGCTCATGTGCATGCCATTGGGCGTCATTTTTAAAGCAAAAACTAATAGTAAAATCAGAATTTCCTTTAACCTGTAAGGAAAAAAATTTCCCATATGATGCGGACTTTATGTGTGACACTGTATATATATATATATATATATATATATATATATATATATATATATATATATATATATATATATATATATATATATATATATATATAGTAAACTAGTAATATTGGGTTGCGCAGCAAATGAAAGAATACTCTTTAAAGTTGTTCCAAGCTTTCGAAAATATTTATTTTCATCTTCAGGGAGAAACTTAGTTGAGGATGTTCATTAACGGTGTTAAAGTAGTATCTAGGGAATCAGTGAAGTTCTCCAGAGTGGGATCGAAAACCAAGCGTCATTAATTACTTAATTATTCTAAATTTACATTTATTACACAATAGCACAGACAGATTAAAATTACGTCAAAGTCATTAATTAAAAAAAAAGGAAGAAAATTAAAAATCATTTCTTTCTCAGTTTTTTGAAATTCATTTTAGCCATGCGGCACGAGATGACAGACTCGTGCGGCATGGCTAAAATGAATTTCAAAAAAAAACTGAGAAAGAAATGATTTTTAATTTTCTTCCTTTTTTTAATTAATGACTTTGATGTAATTTTAATCTGTCTGTGCTATTGTGTAATAAATGTAAATTTAGAATAATTAAGTAATTAATGACGCTTGGTTTTCGATCCCACTCTGGAGAACTTCACTGATTCCCTAGATAATACTTTAACACCGTTAATGAACATCCTCAACTAAGTTTCTCCCTGAAGATGAAAATAAATATTTTCGAATGCTTGGAACAACTTTAAAGAGTATTCTTTCATTTGCTGCGCAACCCAATATTACTAGTTTACTGCCTAACTAGTCAGCAACGACTACCCTCTATATATATATATATATATATATATATATATATATATATATATATATATATATATATATATATATATATACTAAGGGATGTGTATTCGTGACTGAATAGTTAGAAAAAAGAATTTTTTTCCTTGGGTAGCAGTCAAAATGCAGGTGGCCAATTAATTAATTCTTTATTGCTTAGTCGAGCTTTCGAGTTTCAATTTAACCCTTCTTCAGGACACACTACAAAAGTTACGAAACACATTGTCAGGAAACACAGTTCCCATACAATCAAAAATTTTATTTTAAAACTTACCAATGTGAATTATTTTAAAAAAGGAATACAAAAATACTTCGCAGAAATGTTACTAAACATATTTATACATTCTACAATTAAAAAACTTTAAAAAATTGGTTCAAGTTTGGCGATGATTGCCGAATAATTAATTACTACATTTTGGTTGCTGGATGATGAATGAGCAACAGCTGGTCATTTAAAAATTGATTTGACGTTTGACAGAACCACGAATGTTAGGTTGTGTTCAAACTCGAAATAAAGCGAGGCGAATTTAAAAAAATTTTTACAAAAATTTTTATACTGAAAAATGCTGTCCTGCGCACTCACCAACAGTGGAAAACGCAAAAGGTATGTAATAACAATGTGGAAATACAAAAAACTTTTCTAAAATATAATGTTCACACAAAAAAGAAAAGAAAAGAAAACTAGATAGATGTGTCTTCCTGTAAGGAACTGAATTTTTCCTTATGTAATTTGAGTAAGAAGGAATAAATAGTGCTGAGGTTTTGGATATCTGTTTTCTTATTCATGCAGTGGTCGGCGCCATGAATGTGTACCATTTCTAAGAACAGTCTTTTGTAATAGTTATTGGATTTTGCCAGAACTTTAGGTTCAGCATGTGTATCAGATTTCTTGTGATAATTGTGAAGATGTATATATCGGTCAAACATCCAGAAACTTATATAACCGTGTTATATCACACAAGAGTGACTGCAGGAGGTCGGTGCCTTCATGTGCATTGGCTGAACATGTAATAAAAGAAGGCCACCAAATGAGATTTGCTGAACCTAAAGTTCTGGCAAAATCCAATAACTATTACAAAAGACTGTTCTTAGAAATGGTACACATTCATGGCGCCGACCACTGCATGAATAAGAAAACAGATATCCAAAACCTCAGCACTATTTATTCCTTCTTACTCAAATTACATAAGGAAAAATTCAGTTCCTTACAGGAAGACACATCTATCTAGTTTTCTTTTCTTTTCTCTTTTGTGTGAACATTATATTTTAGAAAAGTTTTTTGTATTTCCACGTTGTTATTACATACCTTTTGCGTTTTCCACTGTTGGTGAATGCGCAGGACAGCATTTTTCAGTATAAAAATTTTTTTAAAAATTTTTTTAAATTCGCCGCGCTTTATTTCGAGTTTGAACACAACCTAACATTCGTGGTTCTGTCAAACGTCAAATCAATTTTTAAATGACCAGCTGTTGCTCATTCATCATCCAGCAACCAAAATGTAGTAATTAATTATTCGGCAATCATCGCCAAACTTGAACCAATTTTTTAAAGTTTTTTAATTGTAGAATGTCATAAATATGTTTAGTAACATTTCTGCGAAGTATTTTTGTATTCCTTTTTTAAAATAATTCACATTGGTAAGTTTTTAAAATAAAATTTTTGATTGTATGGGAACTGTGTTTCCTGACAATGTGTTTTGTAACTTTTGTAGTGTGTCCTGAAGAAGGGTTAAATTGAAACTCGAAAGCTCGACGAAGCAATAAAGAATTAATTAATTGGCCACCTGCATTTTGACTGCTACCCAAGAAAAAAATTCTTTTATATATATATATATATATATATATATATATATATATATATATATATATATATATATATATATATATATATATATATATATATATATATACAGTGACCGGCAAAAAGTTCGCAACATATGGGAAAAATTTTTATTAGGAGAGTATCGGAAAAACTTTCCCAGGGGATCGGTTCTGCATGTCCGATAACCTAAAAATCGATTTTGACATACATCACGTGACCACTGGTATAGCGTCAAATTAAAAAAAAAATTGTTAATTTACAAAAAGTGAGGTTAGTTGACGAGATATCAAAAAAAGTTATTTGAAAAAATTGCTTAGAATTAAATTCTAGGTCCTTGTGCAAAATTTTAAGATTTTATTTAAAAAAATTGGAAAACTCAATTTTTTTTAAATATTTTTTTATCGATTTACAAATTTCCGGTTTTTTTCGTTTAGATAGCTTGGCTAATGTAAAGCCCATGTATCTGGATGAAAATAAACGATTGTAGTAGTTTTTTCTACAATTGACAGGACAAAATTAAAAAAAACAGGGTTTCGCCGGACGCTAGCTGTTGCAATGATTTGTATCTAGCAGCAGTGTCAAAATTTTAGAGACATTTCAATGAGATTACATTGAGAAAACCTTAATCGTCTTAAATATATCTGAAGTTCGACTTTTTGTAAAGTTAAGGGGATTAAAATAGATAATAAACAAAAAATTACCTGTTTATTTAATCGAAATTTTATAAACGAAAACCAATGTAAGAAAAACTTAAAAGTAGTCAAATTCTGTACTAACAACACAAAAAATCATTGTTTTTCCTTGGGTGCACAAAATTTAAAACTCAGTATGACCACCATTTCTCTCCATACATACTGTTGTTCTCGAGCGCAACTCTCGATTAACATTTCGGAGCATTTTACGATTTATTTGCAATACACAATTTATAATGACATTCTCTAAATTTTGTATATTCCTAAAGGGTCGATGTTTGTACACAGGGTTCTTTAGGTATCCCCACATAAAAAAATCTAACGGAGTCAGATCTACAATTCTACAATTGACAGGACAAAATCAAAAAATAGGTGTTCGCCGGACGCTCGCTGTTGCAATGGTTTGAATCTAATGAAATGACTGTATCAAGATTTTATTAAGATTTTTCGCACATAAATTTAACAACCAGGTCTATTTAGTTGTACTTAAAACTACCAAAGCAGGCTCTGAAATTAAAACAACCAAATAATCTAGTAGGTTAAAAACAACAGAAAAATGTCAAACAAATTATAATTTGTTTGATTTCAACCTATGTCATTGGTTTATGTCTCGCATCTTACTAAGTTTGATATTTTACATAAGTTTATTAATATTTTATTCCTTAAAATGGCACCCACACTACTTCTTCAGGAAAAGATAGAAATTATTTTAATTTCTGGAGATAATTACAAAAGCCATAGAGAAACAGCAGCAATTTTTAATGAGAGGCACCCCGATAAATCCCTCCATTATTCCACAGTATCTCGTCTAGTCAATAAATTTAAAGAAACGGGATCGGTAGAAAATCAGTATAAAGTTTCCCATGAAAAACCGGTAACAGGTGACGAAGGTTCTCTGGATGTGTGTTTGTCGATCACAGAAACACCCCAATTAGCAGTTAGTCAAATATCGGAGATCACTAACATTCACGAAAGATCTGTGCGGAGGATATTAAAAAGAAACAAATTTCATCCGTACAAACCTAAATTTGTACAAGTATTAAAAGATAGGGATTATGACGCCCGCTTCGATTTTTGTGCCTGGTTCCAGGGTATGATTGAGGAAGATTTTAATTTCCCAAAGAACGTTCTTTTCTCGGATGAAGCTACATTTACCTCTAACGGAACCGTCAGTTCCCAAACTGTAGATGGTGGGCCACCGAAAACCCAGACTTTGTAATTCAGAGTAAAGACCAATATAGTTTTAAGGTTAATGTGTGGTGCGGAATTTTCAACCTCAGAATAGTGGGACCTTTTTTCTTTAGAGACAATTTAAATTCAGAACGATATTTAGAATTTCTACAAACTGAGATATCTGACGTTTTAGACAATTTGTCATTAGCCGAAAGAAGAAATTTATACTTTCAACAAGACGGAGCTAGCATTCATTCCACAAATGAGGTGAAGAGATGGCTGGATCAAGAATTTGGAAACCAGTGGATAGGACGGTTTTCTGAAAATCCGTGGCCTGCGAGATCACCAGATCTGACTCCGTTAGATTTCTTTATGTGGGGATACCTAAAGAACTCTGTGTACAAACATCGACCCTTTAGGAATATACAAAATTTAGAGAATGTCATTAGAAATTGTGTATTGCAAATAAATCGTAAAATGCTCCGAAATGTTAATCGAGAGTTGCGCTCGAGAACAATAGTATGTATGGAGAGAAATGGTGGTCATACTGAGTTTTAAATTTTGTGCACCCAAGGAAAAACAATGATTTTTTATGTTGTTAGTACAGAATTTGACTACTTTTAAGTTTTTCTTACATTGGTTTTCGTTTATGAAATTTCGATTAAATAAACAGGTAATTTTTTGTTTATTATCTATTTTACTCCCCTTAACTTTACAAAAAGTCGAACTTCAGATATATTTAAGACGATTAAGGTTTTCTCAATGTAATCTCATTGAAATGTCTCTAAAATTTTGACACTGCTGCTAGATACAAATCATTGCAACAGCTAGCGTCCGGCGAAACCCTGTTTTTTTTAATTTTGACCTGTCAATTGTAGAAAAAACTACTACATTCGTTTATTTTCATCCAGATACATGGGCTTTACATTAGCCAAGCTATATAAACGAAAAAAACTGGAAATTTGTAAATCGATAAAAAAATATTTAAAAAAAATTGAGTTTTCCAATTTTTTTAAATAAAATCTTAAAATTTTGCACAAGGACCTAGAATTTAATTCTAAGCAATTTTTTCAAATAACTTTTTTTGATATCTCGTCAACTAACCTCACTTTTTGTAAATTAACAATTTTTTTTTTAATTTGACGCTATACCAGTGGTCACGTGACGTATGTCAAAATCGATTTTTAGGTTATCGGACATGCAGAACCGATCCCCCGGAAAAGTTTTTCCAATACTCACCTAATAAAAATTTTTCCCATATGTTGCGAACTTTTTGCCGGTCACTGTATATATATATATATATATATATATATATATATATATATATATATATATATATATATATATATATATATATATATATATATATATATATACATATATATATATATATATATATATATATATATATATATATATATATATATATATATATATATATACTTATGTTTACACTAATAACGTTTTCCATTGGCAGAACTAGTGTGGTGTAAGTGTATTTGCATCTCATTTTAGTCGTGACTGTTAACAAAGAATAGAAATAGTGCATTCAGTGGGCACTAACTTGGCCAACTGAAAATGCTAAAGCGAAGTAACGTAGACCATGATACAAATAAAAGACGTAGACTTTGCTGTCTGCTACGGTCACACCCAGAAGTATAGGATCTGAAGTTGATATATGGACGTTTTTGAATGAACTTTACAATGGGCTTGTTTAGAGATGGAACATTCTCGAGAATTTATTTTTGGGAAATATTCTCCGAGAACAATGAGAATTTATCGGAAATTTTGGAGACTTTATTTTATATGTTTGAGAATTTTATGTTTTGACTGCATAAACTGAAAGAACATATTTTTTTACCAAAAGTAGTTTTTTCAATAATTTTATCTGAAAAAATAAAGAGATGTATAGATGGAACATTCTCGATAATTTATTATTGAAAAATATTCTCTGAGAAAAATAAGAATTTATCGGAAATTTTGGATAATTTATTTTATATGTTGGAGAATTTTATGTTTTATTTGACTGCATAAATTGGAAGAACATATTTTTTTACCCAAAGTAGATTTAGAGATAGAGTAGAATTTTATCTGAAAAAATGAAGAGATAGCACTGCACCATACCTAATTTAGAAAATATTTAAATTGTAAATTAACGTGATTACGCATTTTAGTCATAATAAAAATACATTAAATTTTTATTTCCATTATTTTCGAGAAATTTTATTTATAAATAAAACACAACTTAGAAATGCATTGTATAAAATAACATGTCTAAACAAGTTGTTTAAAACAACACATAAAAGAAATAAAGACAAAGACGCTCCAAGCTATTTGTGTAGGAATAAGACAACTAAGTTTTAGACTATGAATTTGTGTCTGAAGTTTCTCGCAAGTTTATAAAGAAAAGGGCTATTTTAGTACGTACTTTCGACAATAATAGAACTAAATTCATTTTAGCAACACGTTCCAAGAAGAATATTATTTGTAAACCTAGCAAATCGCTGAAATATCAGAATAATTCATAAGTTTTTAATGACGACTTATTAACAATGACAGGACAAAAACTTGTCAAAACATGACTGATCAACTAGAAGATCTTAATTTAAACCAGTACTAAATCTTAAACCTTCTTAGCGAATCTGAACGCTAAGTTTTATACTATGAATTTGTTTTTCACAAATTTATAAAGAAAAGGGCAATTTTAGTACGTACTTCCGACAACAATAGAACTAAACCATTCTAGCAACCCGTTCCATGACGAAAAGAATTTGGAGACCAAGCAAATCGCTAAAATATCAGAATAATTTATAAGTTTTTAATGACCACTTATTAACAATGACAGGACAAGAACTTGTCAAAACAAAACTCATCAACTAGAAGATCTTAATTTAAACCAGTACTAAATCTTAAACCTTCTTAGTGAATCTGAAAGATAAGGTTTAAACTTCGACCAAATTGAAAAAGTGCAGTTCTCAGTCTGACGTCACCCTACGAAAAACAACTGAACATAACGGGCAATGTGACGACTCAATTTAAGAATACGGCAATACCGCTATGTGCCCTATCGGCCGTTTTACTACTAACCAACGAATACTAATACAGAAAGAATACCAACTAGCGTTGTTATTTATCGCAGCACGGATCGAGTGGAATGTCATATGAAATGTCAATCAAAAGTCAATTTACAGCGACAATTGGTCTGGCCGTGTCTGACGATTGAGCTAAAGGTGGCACAGGCACAATTTGAAACTTCATATTTTTTGTTATTTTAAACATTTTAAAGCAGCAAATAAAACTTAAAAATTTATTTGGAATTAAAACCAAATAGGTAATGCCAAATGAATTCTTAAAATCCACTTTAAAATATCACATCTACCATGAACATGAAAAAGCTAAATCAAACTTGATGAAGTTGAGATCTGTAACTTTATTATCAAAAAGAAACACAAATATAAACATTTCATAAGTAGCTTAAAACGATATAGACACTCACCCATACCTAAATTTTAAAACAACAAAATTTATAGAAATCAAAATTAAACAATATACATTATATTCTGGTCATTTCTTTTATACATATATATCATAAACCAAGAACACGATCTTCCCAAAATTAATTTAAAGCATACAGAAGAAATAAGACAATGTAAACCTACGAGGATGTACGGCAATGCATACCTAAGAGAAAGTCCTTAATCATAATCCTGTCAAAAATAAACATAACTTGTTTTGATAACGTCAAACCAAATAAGTTAGTCTTCGATTGGGTAGTCTGTGCTTTTGGACTCCTCGTATGATATGAAAAAGAAAAATGGATTTCAGGTTTTTATAATACAATACATTACAATATTTGTCACGTTTGCACAAACACTCTGATATTCTACTATGAAACTGTAATTGGAATTTTTGTCAGAAGAATATTTGCAATCATTTTTTACAGTTTTGAAAGCCATAAAACCTAGAAGTGACGTTAATACACTAGAACTGAAACACAAACACTTAATACTTAGACACTGTAAAATATACCACTGAGAAACTTATAGATATGAAATAAAGCTACATTACCGTGGTTCGTAGGTCGATTCTTTCTGTTTTGATAAGAACAAAATCTATAACCGTCCCTGCTGCAATCTACTTGTTTGCCTGTTGTGATCCTTCCCACAATTCAACAAGAAACCTAAAATTAATGAGTACATGACTATTAACACTTTAAGTACCTACATTATAACATGCAACTTATTTTGGAAAGACCCTGGGAGGTTACTTTTACAACATAATTTTATCTGTATAATAAAATAAAAATTCGCTAAATACATGTTGATGGCTACAATTGATCTATTAGGCCAATCATTAGAGCAAAAAAAGTCATATATTGCAAAAAAGACTAGTAGAAAGCCACCTATGCCATCATTTAAAAGATAGTCCGTAGATGTATTCTGATGTGTTTTCGACTAGCAACTCTCATTAATTAATTTGTTATTAACAATTTAGTGCAAAAAAACGCTTTTTTTTTGGGTTTTTGCTTATAAAACGAAAACTATTTGAAGAATTTCATTTCCGTAAATGGAACAGTTGTAGAGAATTAAATTACGAAGAAAATGAGAGGTGGAGCGATCCGATCGGTTGATCAGAACCGAAGAAAATCCGGAAAAAGCGGAAAATTCAGCTTTATTTTCAAAAATTCATAACTTTTCCATTTATGAAGATTAAGAGCTGAAATTTGGCACAGAAGTAGATAATTATATCAACTTTAAGTGTGCGTAAGGCAGGTGCTGTCGGACTATTAGTTTTTGCGCAAGTGCAATTTCAATTTTTTTATGCATTTTTTTGCCGGGAGCCTGCTTGCGTTAAACATGGTCCTATTTTAATTCTAATACCGGTTTTCAAAACTAGAAGTAAAATACTATAAATCGTATATCCCAAGTTTTCATTAAAATACAGTGAAATGGATGAAACATGCACTTGAACATCGGTGTAAATGGCCTCGGGCGCGCGAGCGAGCGAGTGGTGGGGGAAGGAGGGGAAGCGTACATATTATATAGACATACAGGCGCGCCGTGCGAAGCGTCGCATCTTTTCACTGGATGTTCTCAGCGACTACTGCACCTTTTTGGAAGATTCTTTGTTTGATTTAGGGGTTATTGAATACGAGGAATCTGACCCTCTATTCAGATTCCACGAATAATTCAAGATAAAGCTGCTATTCCACCTTCTTGAGTAACATTCTTGTATTTTTATTCTATAAATAAACGAGCAAGAAGGTTGTTAATTTAAACACATAAATATATATTTTTTTCCGTGACGGGAAAAACGTTTGACATTTTATCTCTGTTGACGGGTAACAAAATGTCACTTTTTATGAAATTACTGTTTTCCCCGGGAAAAAAGTGAGTACTTTTTTCCGGGATATATAGGTATACACATAAGTAGAGGTAGATATTTAAATTTAGAATATTTTATTATACAAAAGTTACATTTCCTTTCAGACATTTTTTAACTGTATATTATTCAAAATAACTACTAAACAGCCACTAAGTTTGCAATTTTTAAATCAAATCACAGAATTAAAATGACAGATGTTTGATGACTTTATAGGTTTCCTTAGCAACGCAGGTCTAATTATCGCTATAAGTACAACAGCCTACCAGTTTAAACATTCAAATTTCGCATCGATAATTTTCTGACTTTAATATATTGTAATAATAGGGTTTTTCCTCGTTTTTTTTCACTATTAAATCGTCGTTTTTCCCGTCGCAGAAAAACATAGTGTATTATACACGGGAAAAATATTAGATTTTAGCTCTCGGTTTTTTGTCTCCCTCCGCTTCGCGTCGAGAGACAACACAACCTCGAGCTAAAATTTAATACTTTTTTCCCCTTGTATAATAAATAACAATTTTTTTTCACAAAAGTGTTTTATTAATATGATTAAAAATGGATGATAAACAACATGAACATATTATTGCGCCGAATACATTAGTTATAAAATTCGCCTTCTTTTCGGAAGGTCCGCATAGTTTATTTCATTTTCTTCGATCTGCTCGCTATCTATTAAACTATCAAAGTCAGAATCATCGTCGGATGCAGATTGATCAATCAGATCGAAAAGTACAACTCACAGCTCCGAACGCTCTGTAGCATCTAACCGTTGCGTTGGCGTCGCTTTCTCTTCTATTCGTTTGAATCCCAAGGCAACAGAGGTACCCATACCACCGAACAATAGAAGGGAGAGGGAGGCGCATTAGACGGTTACACAGCTATTCAAAATTTAAGCGTATATATATATATATATATATATATATATATATATATATATATATATATATATATATATATATATATATATATATACCGGGTGTCAACGAGATCACTTTCCGGCTGCCATTTCTTTAGTATTTAATCGAACAAGATGAAACTTGGCAGGAATCATAGGCTAATAAAAAGTCACTTTTCGAGGTACTTGTCAAATTTCGACGACTTCCGATTTAGCCGGAACTTTGAATTTTCAAATGAGACACCCTGTAAATTTTTTGATTTTTGGAATCTAGAGATCATTTTACGTACAACTGTATTATTTGTATTACTTTTTGTGTCAATTTACCATTTTTAAAACAAATTTTTCGATTTAATCTAGAGTGCCATGACCCACCTTAAATCGTTCTAATAGACGTTTACATCTGCACAAAAATACCTACACAATTTTATCACCTTTCATTTGTCTTACCAGAGCGTTCAAAGTTGACTAAATCACTTTTTTGATAATAACTTAAAAAAATTAAATACAACTATAACACTTTCATAGTATAATTAGATGTAGTTTTTTATTACGAATCCAACGGTGTATCACAACATCAAAATTCTCTTGGATTTTCTAAAGAAAACTGCATTTTATTGCCATAGCCATTTGTTATGGTTTGGTCAAACATGTAACTGCACGACGATCAAATATTATATCCAGTTAGCCATGACAAACAATTAAATTATAGCTGTTTAAACAATAGCGGAATAAAGCCTCAAAATATTGTTAAGTTTGCCATAGAAAACAATTGAAATCAGGATAAATGATAAATTTTTATAAATTTGTAAACAATTATTTTTTCTGGTCTTTAATATTATGTTTCTGGTTTGTGGCGAATTGTTTACAGCCACCCATTATTATTATTATTATTCAGTTGTGTCATGGCTAAGTGGATATAATATTATTTTATCGTCGTGCAGTTGCATGTTTGATCAAATCATATAAAATGGCTATTGCAATAAATTGTAGTTTTTTTTAGAAAATCCAAGAGAATTTTGATGTTGTGATGCACCGTTGGATTCGTAATAAAAAACTACATCTAATTATACTATGAAAGTGTTATAGTTGTATTTAATTTTTTAAAGTTATTATCAAAAAAGTGATTTAGTCAACTTTGAACGCTCTGGTAAGACAAATGAAAGGTGATAAAATTATGTAGGTATTTTTGTGCAGATGTAAACGTCTATTAGAACGATTTAAGGTGGGTCATGGCACTCTAGATTAAAAAAAATATTTGTTTTAAAAATGGTAAATTGACACAAAAAGTAATAAAAACAATACAGTTGTACGTAAAATGATCTCTAGATTCCAAAAATCAAGAAGAATACAGGGTGTCTCATTTGAAAATCTAAAGTTGGGGTCACTTCCGGCTAAACCGGAAGTCGTCGAAATTTGACAAGTACCTCGAAAAGTGACTTTTTATTAGCCTATGACTCCTGCCAAGTTTCATCTTGTTTGATTAAATACTAAAGAAATGGCAGCCTGAAAGTGATCTCGTTGACACCCGGTATATATATATATATATATATATATATATATATATATATATATATATATATATATATATATATATATGTCTCGTCTCTTCTAATCCTTAGACCACTCCGAAATCCGGAATAGTAGCTTTATCTTGAATTATTCGTGGAATCTGAATAGAGAATCAGAGTCCTCGTATTCAGTAACCCCAAAATCAAAAAAAGAATCTTCCAAAAAGCTGCGGTAGTCGCTGAGAAAAGCCAGTGAAAAGATGCGACGCTCCGCACGGCCCGCCTGTATGTCTATATATGTACGCTTCCCCTCCTTCCCCCACTACTCGCTCGCTCGCGCGCCCAAGGCCATTTACACCGATGTTCAAGTGCATGTTTCATCCATTTCGCTGTATTTTAATGAAAACTTGGGATATACGAGTTATAGTATTTTACTTCTAGTTTTGACAACCGGTATTAGAATTAAAATAGGACCAGTTTTAACGCAAGTAGGCTCCCGGCAAAAAAATGCATAAAAAAATTGAAATTGCACTTGCGCAAAAACTAATAGTCCGACAGCACCTGCCTTGCGCACACTTAAAGTTGATGTAATTATCTACTTCTGTGCCAAATTTCAGCTCTTAATCTTCATAAATGAAAAAGTTATGAATTTTTGAAAATAAAGCTGAATTTTCCGCTTTTTCCGGATTTTCTTCGGTTCTAATCAACCGATCGGATCGCTCCACCTCTCATTTTCTTCGTAATTTAATTCTCTACAACTTTTCCATTCACGGAATTGAAATTCTTCGAATAGTTTTCGTTTTATAAGCATAAGACCAAAAAAAAGCGTTTTTTTGCACTAAATTGTTAATAACAAATTAATTAATGAGAGTTGCTAGTCGAAAACACATCAGAATATATCTACGGAGTGTCTTTCAAATGATGGCACAGGTGGCTTTCTACTAGTCTTTTTTTCACACAAAAAGCTCTAATGATTGGCCTATATTCCTACTATTGCCAAGAAAAAAGTTATGTTCATTGCACAGTTTTCGTACAAGGCTGATTTGTATACCTACCAACTTTTTTTCACGTAATATGTAGGTATAAAAGAAAATTGCTGCCGGAATACACCAAGCCTTTTAGCAGCTTACCTTATTTTTGCTTTAAAGAAAACAAGTTATATGCCATCATAATAACACAAGATAGGTATTTTATTTAAAAGCTGATTGATTGAGTATGTTATTTAAAAGATTTCGCTGAAACACTACTTTAAAAATTCTAATGGCAGCCCTGTCGAGCACCCAATTGGCAACACACGAAATCATTGGTGCAATATTCGAATTGTTTGTTTTTGAAGCTTAACAGCAAGAGTAAATAAGGTGTCCAAACTATTATGAGCTTATAAATGAAAAATTTCATCACTTCCTTTCCTTCTAAAGTTAGTCATGATGATACATTTCGGAGCATTTCTCTTGAAAAACAATGGTATTGTAATAAAAGTAACCCATACTACAAACAAAATATTTTAATTACTTACCTGGAAGAAATAATCCACTTCTTGTTAGAATGCTACAGCAAAATCAAAAATGGCCAGCAGCCATTTTCACATCTAAAACGAAATTGTGGACGAGTCCACTTTAGCTTCCAGACCGGGAAGTAGGGCACCCATCTCTTTCTGTTGTATCGTTGGTTGGACATTTAAAAAGAGATAAAGAGGTGTCGGACGTGGTAAGCCTATTAGCGGGATGCTCCTTTTACTTACAACGAAGACAAAGAAAAATTTGTATGCCCGAACTTTATTCGAACCAAGTCTGGCCGGTACGAATGTCGTAACTAAGCGTGTTGCGATACTTGCTATAAGAAGTTTCATGGGGCTGCTACTAACATAATCTGGAAACCAATCCACTGTGTACGGAATCGTCGGAAAATTTTTACAACGATGCCTACGCTTAATCTATTTCTTAAATTTAGGTTACCCATCGTGGGACTACGTCATCAGAGGCCATCTCCCCGCTTTATAATGAGCTATGTTTAATCGCCATTTTGAGGGTGAATTTTAAAAAATTATGATTTTTTTTAGCTATAAGCTTTTCTAAAGGAGTACATACTTTTTTATATTATGGAATAAAAAAAGTGCTGGATAAGCCCATTATGTTAGTACAAAACTATAGGACAAAACGTGAAAACTGAGCAATGGGCATATTGAACGAGCTTAATTTTCGCGCCCTGAGCTTCCGACTCCTTCTGCATGGTGGCAGTCACAAAGAAGTAAAATTTGTTTTGCTTTGCTCAACCAATAACAATATAATATCTAGAACACGAAGCGCGTTCTACCATTGTCTTTGCACTTTTTAAATATTTTTATGTTCTTGACTTTGGTCTAAGATTTATCTGCAAGCTTGACAATCTATTGCTGATCTGCTCTCAGAATATTCACATCTATAGCTAAATTGTTAAAAATATTTGTCATTTTGTGAATATATGTTGGAAAAATTTACTCATTTTTCTCACTCTTTAAAGAAGTATGTTGGTGTTGGGGTCGCTGATTATTTCTAATAATGTAATTTTACATATTGTTTTAGGAAAATCACCAGTCCTTCAAGCTGATATAAACAATCCTCTTAAACCTTTCGGAAGTTGTGACTCTGAAGGATACTACAGCGATCCCAAAAATTGTGCAGGTTATTACATGTGCAAAAACGGTCTTAGTTATCACCTTTCCTGTGGCATCAATCTGATGTTCGATTCTTTTACTGGTAAATGTGTTAAATTCGTAGCATCAAAATGCAAACCTGGCCAAACTGTTTATATTTACCAAAATCTGAAACAGCTTAATCCTCTGCCTCGTGCTGAGCTAAAAGAAAAAGAAACAAAGGTAAATGATGATGATTAATATTTCATGCTAAATTCATTCGTTAATGTATTTCATATTAGGCCACAATATTTTGATTAGGGTTAGGTAGTAAGTATATCTCCCAACCGTTTCGAGTGAGCACAAAATAAGCGAGCTATAATATATCAAGCGCGTAGATAGCTTTTTTTTTCTAGGGGGAGTACTAGGTGGGATGGCCTCCTTCACCTTATTAGGACACTAGCTTGCGCCCGCGACTTCGTTCGCGGTATAACAATTTTACTCCATTGCAAACTTTGAACCCCCATTTTACACCCTTAGGGGTTGATTTATTAAAAACTGTAAAACACGTATTTAATCATTTATTTTTTGGGGTACTTCTATGAAGTTTCAAGCTAGTAGGTCCAACTAATATTTTTTCTCCATACAAGCGTTCAACCCCTTTATGGGTTGAATTTTGAAAAATCCCTTCGTATTGAGTCTCTACATCATAAAATAAAGCTACTGACAAAATTTAATATTTATAGCTTCAGCGGTTTCGGCTCGGCGATGATTAATCAGTCAGTCAGTTAGTCAGGAGGACATGTATATATATATATATATATATATATATATATATATATATATATATATATATATATATATATATAGATAGATTAAGCAAAAACAGTGAGCACAATATCAGGTACTTACTGATTAGCTTGGAAAAAAAACTTTGATCGCTTCGCAAAAATTAAATGTAGCATTTTCTGAAATAAAACTCATTTTCAAAATTATAAGTCCTAGCTATACGCTTTACTGAAAAAGAAATCAAAAAGATCTTATGCGTTAAGGTGTGAATTCAGATAACTCCCCTTGAATTATTTTAAAGAAAATTTCGTGCCCACTTTTTGTATCCAATCACAAGCTTTTATTTTGAATCGTTTCCACAGTAACGAGAAAAATTTCTGGAAATTTTCATCCTGCTTGAGCTTCCGGCAAAATTACACTGGATATTTTTCTGTCGTTTTAAATGTCAAAATATTGACGCGGAAATCGTGTGTCTAAAATTAAAGTTATTTGTCGACGCAAAAAAGCATATTTGGTACACAAATATAATAATAATCAAAAGTAAATATTGTTCCAACGATGTTAATAGACTAAAATTAATAAAAGACGAAAGTATATAAGATGTCTTCAGGATATTTATTAAAGTTTTACTTAACTAAAGTTGGAAAAAGTATTTTTATTCCTCTTAGGAATTTAATACTTTATTATGATAATCTTGTAGTGCTTCGAATGATTATCAAAAGTAAATGATGTTCCACCGATATTAGTAGATTAAAGTAGATTAAAACACAGAAATATAGGATATCTTTAAGTGATTTATAACAGTTTTATTTAACTAAAGTTGGAAAATGTCACTTTATTTCAGTAAGAAATTTGGTATTTTATTATGCATATTAGTCTTGTAGTGCCTCAAAATTATCAAAAGTAAATGATTTTCCACCGACAGTAATTAATTAAAGTTAATAAAAAATGGAAATATAACATGGATTTATTAATAAATCCATGAAATATAAGATGTCTTTAAGTTATTTATAAAAGTTTATTTAACTAAAGTTGTAAAACGTCATTTTTATTCCGCTAAGAAATTTGGTCCTTTATATCTTGTAGTACTTCGGAATGTTATTTTATAAATCAATGAGTTGAACAGGTAATGAACACTGACAGTTGTAAAAATTTTCTGTTGTTTATGGCTGACTAAGTTAGTTTCAATTTTGCCATCCGTGATAAAAATTTTCAATTTTGTTCAAATGTTTCTAAAATTTAATTAGGTACGAAATTTTCTTACCGAATGTCACACCAGTTTAAATTAATTACCGAAAATGTTTCCTCGTTCCCAAATATTTTAAGAAAATTATCCCTCGCCTGCGCCTATAGTCTATCCACTGAACGTACGGAGTAATCACGAGCAGACAAGGCGGTGCCGGACGGCCCGGTTTACACTGCACAAGTACTTGCAGAAGTGATAATGCGAAAATCATCAGTGGCGTAGTATATAGGTAAATTAATGAAATATATTAATTTATTTTAGAAGGTTTGCCACAATATAATGGTATGGCGTAAAATTCTGCGATTGGTGGATTTGGCCCATTCATCAATGACATATTTGTTAGCATCTTTATTTTCTTTAACAAGAGTTAATAATTCTGCCTTGACCATATCTTCCCCGAATGAAATAATATGCCTTCTTAGCCATTCTTGTATTTCGGCCTTTCTTGTTCCGGTGTTCGGAGCTTTATCAATACGCCTACTGTGGTACGAAGCATTATCCATAACAATGACAGCGTTCTCTTCTAGATGGCTTAGAATATTTTTGAACCAATTTTCAAATAAATCAGCATTCATGTCTGCGTGGTAGTCACCCATCTGCTTTGACTCAAAAACTAATGAGCCGCCTTCTACGAAGCCGCCATCGGATCCGATATGTAAAATAATCAGGCGTTTCCCTTTACCTGAAGGATTTTTTAATCCTGTCGAAAGATCTTCCAGAAAGGCTTGCCTGGGATGCTCTATTGAAGCATCCACCCATACTTTACTAACAGTGTGTCCCGCATTGACCCAAGTCTCGTCTAGGTAATATATCTTCCTACCTTCCCTTTCCCTTCCCTTTTTCATAAACGGACAAAGATCGTTTTATCCGTTTCTTTGGTGGTAACTGAGGCTCATTCAATACGATATTCATAGTGAATGTTACTTATTCAAATAGAGCTGCCAGATATCCCGATTTTAAAGAAAGCACACCGAAAAAAGAAGCAACACAATATCTTTAAAAAGCACTCAACCAACAAACAAAATTATAGACCGTACGCCACAGAACTCGGAATATAAATGAAACACCCGCACCAATTGAATATTGTAGGGTGTAAAGAGGACCGCTTAAATTCCGAAAATTTGACCTGATTTTACCTGAACCTGAATATCAGGTAGTTTTGTTACTCCGTACGTTCGGTGTACAGACTATAGTTGCTGCCACTGGGGGGGGGGGGGGCACTGTCCCCCCTACCCCCTTATCTACGCGCTTGATATATATTATTTCTTAAAATACTTACAAGAATATAGTAGACAAAAACTTTTCTCCTGGTATTTTTGAAACTATCGAGTATCTAGTAGGACACAAAATATACTTATTTCTATTCAGTAGTATTTTTGAGGCACCGTATTTTAGCCTCGTGTCCTGGCTCCAAAATATTTTGTTTCCTTTTTTATGGAAACGTATTTGCAGAGGATAATGTAGTTAATGATAATATTATGAAATAAGTTTTGATAGAGGCTATCAACAGTAATTTTCATGAAATCAATTATTTAACTGTCGCAAGAAAATGATGCCATTTTGAAACAAGATTTTTAGGACGTTCGATAAAACATTAAGAACAAACATCTATTTTAGGTCGTTTGTTATATGACAAACTGGGCATTTTATAGAAAAGCAGAAGGAAAATTTGTTCCAGAGCACATTGATCAACGACTGTGTACGCACGTTGTGTATGCATTTGCAAGCTTAGACACAGAAAATCTTATATTAAGAGAGTTTGATACATGGGCAGATCTTGACAACAGTAAGTGAAAAAAAGCCCTAAATTTACAAAGATATAAAAATAAAAAGATTTTAATTGCGAAAGAACTTTAATTTATAAATGTTTTCTGAAAATCTGGGAACTTTCCGATATGGCGAACCTCATATTACCATATACAATAACTTATATATTGAAGAGTATTTTAAATAAAGGTTTTACTTTTCATTTAGATCTCTACCAAAGAGTAACATCTCTTAAGGATACAAAAGTACTTCTTTCATTGGGTGGCTGGACGGATTCGGCAGGAGATAAATATTCCAGACTTGTAAGTGATGGTTCAGCAAGAAGACGCTTTGTTGTGTCAGCAGTTAGTTTTCTACGAAAACATGGCTTTGCAGGACTTCATGTTGAATGGAATTATCCTATTTGCTGGCAAAGCAATTGCAATAAAGGTCCTGCCTCAGACAAGCCTAATTTTACTAAGTTAATCCAGGTAAGATATCGCTTGTTGTGCTTATTTTATATTAGTTTATTAGGTTTGTTTATTGGAGATATAAATCATTTAAGTAGTTTATGAATTTTTTATGCATTGGGCATTAATAACTAAACCGAAGTGAAAATACACTGTTAGTTCATACTCCCCTAATTTTTTTCTTCCTTAAAGTAGTAGGAATTTTTAATGTTAAAACATGTGTCTCATTAATTGCAAAAATTTAATTTACAGTATTTTTACTTTCCGAACATATCCTATATCTACGCTCTGCTGTGTAAGGGAAGTTATGATTTTTGACTTCCTGTTTTTGATATATTTTTACGTTTTAAAGTTATGGTATAGGCTAAGATGTATGACAACAAGCCATCGACTAGCTCTAATGTTGCGGGGCACTTTACTTGACGGGGTTTACTAATTTTAGCTCATTAATGCCACATGCTAATGACCTATCAATGTACTTACCAAAAATAAATGTACACTTCCCAACATTATTAGTGTGTGCCAATAAACAGATTTAATTTGGCTCCACTTACAGTAATATAAATGTATCAAATAACTCACCGTCCAATAAATTAAAGCTCCTGTAAGTAAACTTAAAAAGCGCACATAGTGAAACAACGTTAAACGTAAATTAAATGTTTATTTA
Organism: Philopedon plagiatum; assembly: GCA_963971165.1. NCBI lineage: Eukaryota > Metazoa > Arthropoda > Insecta > Coleoptera > Curculionidae > Philopedon > Philopedon plagiatum. Next base: position 95,218,901 of record OZ020190.1, on the reverse strand, counting down.
AAAAAAAAGGAACGACATCGTAGAATTTGAATAATATGTTCGTAATAAAAAAGAAAATGATAATTTTTAAACTAGGTCTAGGATATTGCAACGCCTTTACAGTGCTTTTCATAACGATTATAAAATTAGGTACCTCCTTATCTTGATGATGTTCTTTGTGGAGCGCACTCCACTGATCTACCTCAAGACGCTTAAACAGAGACACACATTCAAGATCTCTCCAAACTATCAAAAATCCAAGCACGACCAAATAAAAACATTAAAGGGGCTGTCTACAAAACACCATAAATTGCTCTCAGAGGAACATCGTGCATTGAAATAATTATAATTATTAATCATATACATAATTAATTAGGTAATTAGGCCGTTTACATAATTAGGCTGGGATTTTTTTCTAAAAATAAACAATGTCATCAGATTCCAACACATGAAACGCTCATTAAAATATAATAAAAATAAGAAAAATCGTCCCTACTACTCACCCTTTAAAGTCCCTAACTAGGATTCATCTGTAAAAACAGAGAGAAAAAGTTTGCTTTCTGAACCCAGTACTCAGAATGACATTGGAGAAACGACAGGTATGACCGACATGTCTACTTTAAGTTCATGCTCTCGCCAATCCAAGCGATTCATTTGAACTACTTGAAAATGTGACAGTAACGAACGTTACAAATACAAAGCAAAGAAGAAAGCCCAATGACGGAAATTATACCTAGGCCAGTTTTATGGGGGAGAATGCTTGCCAGATAAATTGGAAGATCTAGAGGACGTAGATGAAGGAGAGGTAGAATTCTTAGAGAAGGATCTGATCAGGCGTTAAAGGAATTGAAAATCAAGAAGGCCGCAGGCATAGATGAAATGCCAGTAGAACTTATGCAGCATGCAGGAGACATGATAGAAGACAAGTTGTACTGGTTAGGATGCCGTATTTATGAACAAGGAAAAGTTCCAAGGGAGTTCTGGAAGAGCGTGATAATAACATTACCGAAAAATGATGTTTGTGACAATTATCGGACCTTTTATGGATCATTAACAAAAAAAATAGAAAGCTAGGTAGAAAAGGGGCTTGCGGATGACCGGTTTGGATCCAGCAGAAACAGAGGTACACGGGAAGTGATACTCGCTTTGCGGACAGTAATAGAGGTAAGTTTTAGAGTTGAGAGGTCAACGTGCATCGCATTTGTAGATTTGGACAAGACATTCGACAATGTCGAGTGGTAATTAAAGTGGTTAATTAAAGTGGATGACCATGAAGAAGAAGCAAAAATAGGTAAAGGCGTTAGTTAGACAGGGATGCAACATGTCATCCATAATTTAAAATCTGTACGTAGAAGAGGCAATAAGAATCCTAATGCAGGCGTCAACATGAAGATAACCCTGCTTCGGTTTACAGACGACATAGCTGTTTTAGATGAAAGTGAAAGAAAAATTGCAGGACATTCTAACCAAAATGCGGAATAGTATATTTCATTACCAGTCCGGAAAAAAGGATTTTTCTGTGCGCGCTTGACAAATTCTCGTGTGAGGCGCAGCCGAACACGGGAAGTCAAGCAAGCACGGAAAATCCATTTCTGGACGTGTAATGAACGATATTTTTTTATTATACTTCTTTGAAAACGATAACATAAAACAAAATATAACATAAAAAAATACATACATACAAAATAAACTTGGAATATTTTTATTTTCACAACTGTTATCGGAATTTAAAAAAAAAACTACTAGAGTAATTAAAAATTAACTATTAATAATGAAAGATGCCACTTTTTCAGGTTGAGAGAACATTTTATTAGAATGAATTTAATTGACAGAAAATTAGCAACGCTGACAATATGGTCTTTGGCAGGTATGATGCGTTTTCATGGTAACTTTCAAATCATTTAAAAGGTGATTTAAATTTGTCTATGTCAGATAAGATTGACAAAACGTCAAAAAATATTTCAGAAATTCATCTAAATATTCAAATATTTACGAAATAAAATACAAAATAGGTACATATTAAATATCAGATAGCATATAGACTTTCTTGAGTTTAGTTTATTTTCCTATACCTATATTTCTATTTTAAAGCCAAAAAATAGTCGGTATCTTCATTCAGCACACTGAAAGAACTGGAGACCAGGAAAATTTTTTCCGTGCGCTCTTTCCGTGCGCTAGCCCGAAAAAGCCCATCTTACATTATTACTAAAACAGATGAAAATAAGGTGTTTTCAAAGAAGTATAATAAAAAATACATTCCAAATAAAAAATGAAGATAAATAATAAGATGGCTGTCACAGATCCGAACCCTTTTTATGTCAGACTGTCCAAATAGTCTTTCTTAATTCCAGTATCTGCAACATGAGAACGCAAGTTCTTTTAAATTTATCTAGATATTAAATAATGAGACATATGCCACTGAGGTCTTCTTGCGGCCATTATATATTCCTGATGAAGGTGGCTATATAAGTAAGTATAGGGTTAGTACAACTCACTCAAACCCTATGGTTAACCAAACCTTATTCACACAGTCTTAGATCGCAGTCTCTCGAACGTATTGCAGTTATCACCACTTGAAGGTTGAAGGTCTCGAAGATCTAGCAGGACCCTGGATGATATTCACGATATCTATCGAACGTCGCTAACAGATCAACTTAGATCGAACTTATAACTTAACATGTATTATAACATCTTTTATAAATAAAATAACTCTTTCTCACAACACCTAGAACTATATTAACAGTTAAAATAAAATATACTATATAAACAAACAAATATAACTAAATAAAAAGAGTACAAAAAAAACAACAAAGACAATTAAAGGAAGAGAAAATGGCCAATGATCTTCTGACATGCGTCCAATATATTAAGAAATCCCAATTCTAAAAATATACAAAAAGAAGATTATTGTTATTAAATCTAAATAAGCCCAATTACTGAGAAAGGACCACGTAAAATCAAAATTAAATTTGATAACACCCTTAGTTAAATGAACCCCTTGAACACATTAAATTAAGTTATTGGTTAGAAATAATGCGACGCGCGACCGGCGCGGCTCGGTGTCTCAATAGAACGGTCCTAAAATTTGTATTATTGATATTTCGCATAATATGACTTAAAGCCGGGGTTAATGTTTAATATGGTCTATTAGTATATTGAATTTTTAATCTCAAGTCAACGGTCGTCACCCCCAAAGAAAATATCTCTGTGTAAATTTCTTTCAATAAGGATATTTCATGGATACTCTTAAAGGTATTGTATGTGCAAAATTTGAATGAACTAATTTTAAAACCATATAAAATAAATAAGAAAAACCGAAAATTAAAATTTTATCGCTCTGCATCTCGGAAACAAAGTTTTTCCGGACCTATGTTTAAACGATTTTTTAAAATTTTTGACCCAAGAGTCAGCTGCAAAATTTAGTCAGTGATGTTTTGCAACGCCCTTTGTATAGAAAGGACGAAATTTTACAAAAAAAATTTTTTCAGGAACTTCAAAAAGAATTTAATAAACAAAATCCACCTCTGATATTGGCTGCTTCAATATCTGGATACAAGGAAGTTATAGATGTTGCGTACGACCTTCCAGCCCTTGGAAATGCATTAGACTTTATGTCAGTTATGACTTACGATTACCACGGATCTTGGGAAGGACAGACTGGTCACGTTAGTCCTCTCTTCCGTCAGATTTCAGACAAATATCCTCAATATAATACAGTAAGTATTCACAATAAACAATAATATGGATTAATGGTTATAGTGATCGCATATTAACATAGCCGTTTTATGGAGTGTTATGCCATTTTTTTTATTAAGAAATAAGACATATTAATAGAAAATAATAAAAACGCTCTGTACTGCACAGCACAGCAATAAAAATTTCAACAATCTAACTGGAAAAAATTATTACCGAATGTTTGTTGTTTTTACAAAACTGTTTCTAATTAAACAAACTACTGCCTATAATTTGTATTTACAATTAATGCTTGTGTTTTACTACTTCTAGAACGATTAGCCTTCATTTAATTTTAAGAGATGCGCGTAAACTTATAACAGGAGGGTATTAGTTTTTTAATAGTTAATATTGTGCATTAAACCTTGATTAGTGTCAATTCTTGATATTTTTCGTGTAAATAATTCCCTGCATTGCCTGTTATCGTTGTTTCACGCCTTCCGAGTTTCTTCAAAAAACTGGAATAGGAAGGATAGCTGAAGCAATAATATGTCATTTATGATTATCAAGAAACAGTATCTGATGTAGTCTGGCAAGCATTAAATATGAGGAATATACTTTAAGGTATACTTAATTATAATAATACTAATCTAAATTGTATACATAATAATATTCTGGTATCGACAATTTGTATATTCTGGTATGACGGGGAAACGGTTGTATTACCATCATTAGAGTTCCCTGTTTGTTATTGTTTGGGCATGCAAACAAACAAATCCACGAAAGTCGAGATATCATACATAATATCAAGTAGACAATAGTTCTACCACATAGTGTCTGTGCTTCTATGTTATTGACAACACCTATAATAGACGAGACTTTTGCGATTTCTGTCTCAATTTTCCTAACTTCCTTGTTGTGATTTTATATCATTCCTGGACAAAAACAATAATTGTTGAGGTGACAATATATGGCTTAAGATGAGAGATTTCATCATAATATTATTTGTTTGCCTGATATATCTGCGTCTGCGAGAAAATGCCAAACAAGCTTTCGCCACTTTGGTTCTCGACAGAAAACATTTTTTTGTATATGTTTCGTTCTGCGCCATCACGGCCTTGTTGGAAAATTATTATAGCATTTACATTTTCTGATAAAGTCAATTTCTCAAGAACTTGTTAGTTTCACATAACTTGTTACGTGACTGGAGCTTTATCTCTGCTGATGATTCCATTAGCGGCGTTCGGAAATTCAATTTTTTCCATCGTTTTGCTCAGAATCTTTGACATGCACATGATCCCTTTGTTGTAATCAGTACGACTGACCACGTGCCTGTCAAAAATTGCGAGCAAAACGATGAAAAAAATTGAATTACCGAACGCCGCTAATATACTGATTTCAGAAGCTTCTTTGCTCATACTTATGGATGGCGATTCAAATTAAGCAAGCCAGCGTTGTGACATCCACGATCAGTTGATTTTTAGAGGGTAAAATGGTCAACTAGATGAAAAAATACAGGAACCTGTGCGGTATTGCGGATTCATGTCTTCTCTAAAAAGTTTATGATATTTGTTAGACTGGCGCTAACCTTACTTTTTGGTTAATAACAACTGTGCAGTTTACTGTCGTAGTTGGTTATTAGTGAGGATCGTATTGCTTTTCAAATTTTTTGTGAGTTTCGATATTATAGCTTGTTGTAGATATCATGTTTTTTGAACGCTTTGGGATCTTTTTAAATTTCTTGAGGCAATCCCTAGACTTAACATTCATTAAAAAAATGTATCTAATAAGAGTTTCAGAACTTTTAATATTTTTTATAAGCACCTTTCTCTATCAGATCAACAAAAAAAACTTAAAGTGATTTTTTAAACTTATTTTTTATTACGTTGGCACTACAAGCGAGTGTATTGGTCCCGCGTCCTACAATTTAACGTGGGCTCCGAACCACGGTCCTCAGTAACCCGACAGCCAGATGATGCACCCCCCAAGGGCTGTCAACCCTTGGTTTCGCGCTAATATGTCTGTCTTTTGCTACCTACCGACTGGGGCGTGTGAAACAACGACTTCATCCTACGAGATCCAATCTCATCCGGCCTTTAACTGGCGTAAATAGGACGGTTTTGACCGGTGTTTTGACGTCAACTCATTTTACGCTCTTCTCCTGCTTTTTCACCTCCGCACGGTAGCGTGATACTTTGCAGAACGTAAAATGGGTCCGAAAACTTTTTTGTTTTCGGTCAAAAAAATATTGTTGTGTAAAATGAAGAGAACACACTGTCGCCCACTTGTTGGACAACTTTCTTATGTTAAGCCTAGAGGGCAATCCAGTGTTAATGAGTAGTACTCGTCTAGTCGTATACGGTTTTTACGAAACGAAGATCGGGTATATTCGGGACGTTTTTTGGATGCGCTTTGCATCTATCATGCGATTGGTTGAAGCACGATGACGGCCTTTTTGCCGTTAAGTTTTACAGACTGACATTTGACCAAATTCTCCAACGTTAGTCCGGTTCCGGTCTAATTTGACAACCAGAAATTTTAAACTGACAAGTGTAAGAATAAGACAACTAAGTTTTATATTATGAATTTGTTTCTGACCTTTTTCGCAAATTTATAAAGGAATGGGCAATTTTAATAGGTACGTACTTTCGACAATAAATAGAACTAAATTCATTCTAGCAGCCCGTTCCAAGATGAAAATCATTTGGAAACCAAGCAAATGACAAGACAAAACCTAGTCAAAACATAACTGACCAACTAGAAGATATTAATTTAAACCAGTACTAAATCTTAAAACTTCTTAGTGAATCTGAACCACCACAGCTTTTCACATGTCTGTCGATTTATTATCACCATCGAACTATGCAATTTCTACTGTTCCTCTTTTTGGAAAACGATGGAAACTACGTAATACACGACAAAACACAACATTTTCGATGGTATCTCCTACAGTTAGATTGTTCACTTAGGCCATCAAACTCACGATCGTACTCCATTGCAATATTGCAAAACCCCAGAAAAAATGTTGTTGTACTCAAAATGTATACTAAAACCGAACCGAAGAACAGACACTGCACGGTATTTTAAAACTTAAAACGAATATTTATGCACTAGCATCAAAAAACTAAAAAGTATGATATTCGCCGACTGACGAGGGGGAAATCTAACTGCATGCTGGGGTTATTCCAAAATGAATTTTGGGTTTTTTTGTTATTCTTATCGCAGGTCTTCTTTATATTTAAATATATTTTAGTATTTCCTGAAAAAATTATGAAATAAAACCAATTTCAAAGCTGAAAAGTGACACAAAATGTAAACAATCAGCCACAATCCGCTGTGTGCTAGTTCCTAAAATGGCCGTTAGGCGGCGCATGGTCATCGAACTTGCGATCGAGTTTCATACAGAGGCTCAGGAAAAAATATTTTAATACCTATTCAAAACTTACAATAGTGTTATGCAGAAATGTTAAAAAAAAAAACAAGAAAACAGTCGGTGCACAGAATTTTACAACCCAAAAGGGACATTTTGCGTTTCCATCAACGAAACACTATATTACTTTGTCGAATGACAGGCGGAATCTAGGTAGGATTATTTCAAAATGATTTTTTGTTTTTGTTGAGAAACAATTTCGCACTGATGCATTAAAAGTTTGACACTGACTATTATTAGAGCAAGCGCTTAATTTACAGATAGGACTGGGCTTTTGGACAATAGACTTTTTAGCCTTGCTCACCAAAGTGCCTTATTTAGGAGAATTGGAAATAAGCTCTTTAAGTATATTGCAACCGAATCTTTTTCTTTTTGTAGTTTAATTTAAGTAGCGACAAATATTTCCTTTTATTTTATATTATTTCACTTTAGGGCCATATTTTGCATGTGTCTTCTCGCTCATAAAGATTTGGAGGTGTTTTTAACTAGTTGTAGGCTAAATATAATTTTAATTTCCTGCATAAGGAAGAACTACAAAAAAATTGAAACGTTATCACTCTTTGGAGAATAGGAATTGTTTTGAAATATAAACTTGTTTTCTTTTAATTATTTTAAAGAGTGATTTAATGTACAAAAATTACTAATGACTTGATATTCAGAAAAAATCAAATAAGTAAGGTACCTATTTACATAACTATATTGTTTCCACTTATTTACTACCTTGAAATTTTATTTTAGAACTTTACTATGGAATATTTAGTATCAAAAGGAGCTCCAAGGGAAAAACTTCTGGTAGGAATTCCTTTCTATGGTCAAACGTTTACGTTATCGAAGTCCAACAATTTCGCAGAGGCAGCGCCTAGTAAAGGACCTGGAGAACCAGGTGAATATACTAAACAACCTGGTATGATGGCTTATTATGAAATTTGCTATAGAATTAAAAATCGAAACTGGATATCTAATCGAGGCACTCAAGGTTCGGGACCCTATGCCTACCAGAAAGATCAGTGGGCTGGATATGAAGGTATTGACTCAGTACAAGAGAAGGTAAGACAGCAGTTTTAAATTGGTTCAAATTTTTAAATTACTAATTTTTTAATGTAAAACTTAAAGAGATTCAATCTTCTTTAATCTTTGGATTTAAATGTTTTATTAGATTTAATGGTAAAACTTAAGACATAAAAAGTAAATGTAAACATAATTGCATTAAAATTACATGTACTATTGAATAATATTGATTCAGTAAAAGAAAAGGTAAAACTGCATTTTTAAACTTTAACCTGGTTCAAATTTTTACATTACTATATTTTTGAACACTATTATTTTTAAACATTAATGCGTAAACATGCAAAAGAATAATGTACAATTGCATATAAATTACATCTAATATTGAAAATGGACAAATCAAATTATAATGCAACTAAGGTAATTGGTTGTTAACAATCCTTCTAGTTTCTTTTTTTTAACTTCTAGGTATTTACCTAATTTCAATCTTCTAAAGTCTATGAATGTGTTAGACCTAAATAAATACTTATTAATAAAGAAAGAAAGTGCAAACCAAAGAAAGTCGTCTTAAGCTCTAAAAATGTTAAGATTCCTATCTATTAAGGGACACATTCTCGTAGTTATAAAACCAACTTTTTCATAAATATCATTTTATTTATCAACACAACTCAAGTATAAGTTATTAAAAAAGCACAAATTTAAATTTCTAGATAAAAAAAATCAACAGCATAGGTTCATTTAATTTAGAAAAAACTAATTGTCAAGAAGTTGAAGATATAATTGATAATTAATTTAAAAATAAAAAAATCACCCGGTGCTGACGGCATAACTTCGGAAATTTTAAAATCTATTAAAACTAGTATTTCTAGATTTCTTATAAATAATATTTTTAAAACAAATACATATCCAGAGACTTTCAAAATTGGTGTAATAAAAAATATCTTTAAAAGTGGAGATTCATGTAAAATTACTAATTATAAACAGAAAACATTAATATCTTCATTAGCTAAAGTTTTTGAAAAAATTTTAACAATGAGAATTGATATAATTATTTTAAAAAATTAAATTTTATTTCGGAAAAACAACTTGGTTTTCAAAAAATAAGTCAACGCAACATGCTATTTGCTATTTAACAGAAAAAATATATGATATGTACATTAGATAATAAAAAAACCTTGTATTTGTATTTTTCTGGATGTAGCAAGAGCTTTTGATACTGTTAGCCATAATCTACTTATTAAAAAATTAGAAAATATTGGATTTAGAGGAATACCATTAGAGTTGATAAAAAACTATCAAAAAGATAGGCCAAATCATGTTATGATAGATAAGGAAGAAAGTTATTCAAAAGTATTTAAATATGGTGTTCCCCAAGGCATGGGCGCACCCAGGATTTTCTCTTGGGGGGGCTGACTGGTCTTGGGGGGGGGGGGCTGAGTGGTACAATTCGGTGGATTTCTTCAATTATTATTAGTGCACTTTTTTAAATTTTTGTGTGTCTAAGATGTTGGTCTGGGGGGGGGGGGGGGTGCAGCCCCCCAGTCCCCCCCCCCTGGGTGCGCCACTGCCCCAAGGAACAATTTTAGGACCTTTATTTTTTAATACTTACGTTAATGATTTATTTAGTATAAATTGTGATGGGAAAAGTCATAGTTTTGCAGACGATACTATTCTTTTAAGTGATACAAATTGGAACAACAAATTAACTTACTTTTAGTCTAAATCAAAATAATAACACCTCAAATATGGACAGTATTAAAATACATGATGATATTTAGATTTTAAAAGCTAACAGTGTTAAATACTTGGGAATAATTTTTGACTGTAAATTAAATTGAGATTTACATGTAGATTACTTAGGGCTTGGAGGTCCTCTAAAGACCTTAAAGTTTTCAAGGTATTTTACCAAACAATATAAAAAAACATTTTGAAAATTACCCGAAAGGGGTCGAAACGTCAATAGACTTTTAATAAAAAAAATGTTTTTACTATGAACCTAATCCCAAGAAACAAACAAGAAATATATATATATATATATATATATATATATATATATATATATATATATATATATATATATATATATATATATCTATATATATATATATATATATATATATATATATATATATATATATATATATATATATATATATATATATATATATAATCATATTTAAATTGTAAATGATTAAATGAACTTTATTATTATTAACTAAAAATTGAAAAAAATAACTATTAAAAATCCACAAAATTGTCCTTCTAAATATTAATTAGCCGCCGAGTTGCAAGGAGAGGAAATTTAAATTACATGTCATCAATGTCTTCCAGACGCTGGACAGTTAATTAGGGAACGCAAGACAGATTTTCCGTCAACATTTTAACTTGATACCTCATTTTCTTATAAACTGTTTTTTTTTCGGACGAACAATCCATGCGTACATTCAGCTCCATATGTGTAGATAAATCTGGTAAAAATTGTAAACTAATAAATTTCGAAATGCAATTTCCTCAAGCATAGAAATTTTAAACTTTTTGATTCAATAATTATAATAATTACCTTATATTTAAGGCGAATTATATAAAAACCAGCGGATTTGGTGGTGCCGTCGCTTGGACTATAGATTTAGATGATTTCAACAACAGATGTTGTACGGGCAGTTTTCCCTTGCTTCATAGCCTTAACGAGGCATTAGGTCGCATTTCTTCCAGCCCGACACGTGGAGACTGTACTATGCCACCTATGCCATCTACTCCTGCTCCTCCCGAAACTACAACAGGCGTTGATTCTGGTACGTTGTTGTTGGGTAGCAACCATATAGGCATTAGTTATGAGTTATAAATTGCTTACACAACAAGCGTGAAGTTAAATTTAGCTTTCCTGCGTTATGCATATGGAAATTAGTACTAACTATTTTTTATAGGTGCTGCTTCATCCGAATACAATCATCATCATGAGTGGACTTCAACCACTACAAGAAAAACAACCACTTCGCCCTGGTGGACCACTGCGAGACCTACATCTACCAGTACGTTATTTTTTGACATTAAAACTTCCGATAGTATTAACATTAAACTTGATTTGATGTTTTAGTAATTCTATCAATTTTCCAACATTCGACCCTCATAAGGATTCGGTTTTTTGTTATTAATTTAGCAAAATACCCTCCTTCCGAAATTACCTAAAAGGTAGCGTACTAAGCGCGTTCTTAGAGTTACGTACGGCGTACGGCAAAGAGAAAATGGAAAAATATGGCAAGACTCTGTTCGTACTTCACAACCGAATATTCTTGGAATTGCTTAGAATATTATTTTGAAATTTCAGAAGATGATAGAGCTTGCGCATTCCCGTAATATAGTCCAATTTTCAAACAAGATATCATAGAAAGCTACACTGTAGAATATTTGGCATGTGTAAAATCGATGATGTTTGGACATACTATTTATAAGAAGTAATAACATATAAATAATGCTCCATATTATTGATAGGCACCTCTTCATCAGACCATAATCATCATACTGAATGGAGCACGAGCACTACGCAGAAATCAACTACTTTACCTTGGTGGATTGCTTCAACGACAACAACAAAACCGCAAACCACCAGTAGTCCTTGGTGGACGACTTCAACTCAAGCCTCAACTTGGTGGAGTACTAATAAGACAACTAAACGACCAACCACGACACCGTGGTGGGCTGCTACAAGGCCAAGTACAACTAGGTGAGTTAAGTAATCAAAACAGTAATTTATGACAATTTTTTAAAAGTTTTTCCTGTAGAAATTTAGTAAAATATGGGAAATTATCTTTTAACTCATTTTTAGCCCAACCACATCACAACCTACTAGAATACCAACATCACCTTCTGATAATGCTCCTTTGGTACCACCACCGGCTGTAATTATGCCAGAACATGAAAAACCGTCTCAAAGTTGTGAACCTGGACAATATCTCGCTGATGCCAATAACTGTAATGCTTTTTACAGGTAAATAATTTAACCATTTTTTAATGACATCAATGCATTAACATTTTTTTTTTCATAGGTGTGTGTCAGGTGAACTAAACAAGCAATATTGTGCCGGTGGATTACATTGGAATAAACATAAGAACATTTGTGACTGGCCAAGTTCAGCTAACTGTAAGGAACAAAGTAAGTAGAATTTAGTCTTCACTGTTGTTCAACTCTTGCAGATGTGAAAAAGATCATATGTTCTTGTGTTTGACAAAAACAAAGCAATTACTAATTCTTGGGAAGTACTACATTAACAAGGATAGTTACATCTTGAATATTTAGGTGGTCTTTATTTTTAAAAAATCAGTAAAGTGCAAGCTATACTTCCACAATTAGTGTTCCGTGCCATCAGCCCCCCACTTAAGTTATTAATAGTAATACACTCGCGTTTCGACTGAGCCAAATTAAAAATTTAAAAAACCTGTAAGGACAAAAGTTGTTCCTTACATCGCAGCGTGAGAAGTATTTTTTGTCAAAAAAAACTTTCTCTAAAACCAATGGTTCAGCAGTTATAAAGAAATAAACAATTACATTGTTTATAACAATAATTGATCGCGCTAGAATTTTTCAATACTGATAATTTGGGACATTCATTTCAGAGGCATCTGAAGAAGGAAACTCGTGTGATGCTGGATTTTATGATTTGTCGAAAGCTTTCGACGCCGTTTGTCATAATATTTAAAAAAAAATGGAATCTTACGGGATTCGGGGCAGTCCACTTGAGCTTTTAGTATTTGTCTGATCACTACTAATTTGTGAAGATTAACAACGTATTTCTAAGAGTTTTGTATTAAGACGAGGAGTAGCCCAGGGTTCACTTTTGGGTCTATTCGATCTATTATTTATAATATACCTTAATGATTTGATGTTTAATTTAAACAATAATTACGACACAACCCTTGTATACCGATCTAACTCTAGAGCTCAACTATCCGAGAGAATAATAATTAGGACTGAGAATAAGCTAAAAGAACGATTATTCGCATATTTCATGACATTTAACCCTGATAAGACCCTTAAATTGAGTTTTAGTTTGACGCCAATTAGCGGTCGCGAGGATATTGTGAGGCTGTTAAGTATTGCCCTAAATACGGGACTTACATTTCAACAACATATTCACGATTTGTCCAATATATTGTCTTCTGACATATTTCTGCCAGGTAAACGTAAGGATAATATTTCACCTCAGCACCTTAGAATGCGTATTTTGCGGTTTTTCTTAGAAAATGACATACTCAGTCTTAATGTGGTGGTGGGGGGGGGGGTGAAAAGTATCATACGTGTCCTTGCAGGAGCCTTCGATCGATTGATCATTGCAAACCGCTATTTAAAAGGTTGGGATATTGACACTGCCAGCATGCTATATTTTTGAGTGCTTGCTAGGGTTTGAGGAAAAGGTTGCGTTACGAAACCATAGGAACTAATGGTAACGTGTAACGTGCATGATTATCGGACAAGATATGCAGACATCTTAAGATGTACAAGGTTTAGGCTCTCTAGGACACAGAACACGTCCCTGTATCATAGCTACAAATAGTATAATGATTTGACAGAATTTAGGAAAGAAATTTAAAAAGAAAATTAAAAGTTTTTTATTGGACAATCCATTCTATAGGTACGTGAATACTTTGAGCAATTCGGTGCTGCGGAATAATTTTTAAATTAAATTATTTCATATTTTTTTCTTGTGCGTAACGTTGGCGATGGCAAACAGTGTAGACTGTATGACTGATAATATAATAAAAGCATTACCTAGTCCTCCGTATAGGCATCTTACTCATTTTTTCGATAAGGATAATATCTCATGAAAAATATCTTAGACCAAACCTAGAGTGCTGCTCCCACATGTGGGGAGCGGCATCACCTTCGACATTTAACATCCTTGACCTCATCAATGGCCCAGTCCTTACAAAAAAATCCCTTCTCCCGCTCATCGCCGCGCTGTTGGGGATTTATTCCTTTTCTACCGATACTTCCACGGATTTTGCTCTGAGGAACTAGCCGCTATAATTTCCCCCGTGACTGTTCCTAACAGAACAAGAGGCGCCTTACATATGGATCCCATTACTGTCCAGCTATACAAAGGCCTAGAGCATCCCACTTCTCTCGCTCATTCAAGCCTAGGGTCTCCATGTCACAAGAATAAATAAATTTACTCTTGTGCTCCAGATTATGGAACAAATTGCCTGCAGATGTTTTCCCTTTCCCTGCCTTCAAGTGATGAAGATATTATCTAAAGCTAAAGCATGCATTCCTGTTTCGTGCTAAGTACTTAAATTCAGTCATTTTTATCTTGCTCGGAATTTTTAAATGGTATTTTTCCAAAGTTGTTAAAAAAGTACCATATTTTGCAGGTAGTTTAGGGAAATATCCACCTACATTTACCTAGAATTTTAGGTCATTGTATTATATCAACATTTGGGTCTGCAACAGAGACGCAAACTTGTGGTAGTTTAATTTCTACGCTGACCGTGATAGAACTGTGGTTTCCGTGCAAGTTTTGCGATTAACCTGTGTTTGTCTAAAAATGTTCTACGTGATATATTTTTGTACCGGAAATATCCTGAAGGCAAGTACTTTATATTGGAATAGTAACGATATTTGGATCAGCTTACATTTATTAGATAACATGTATCTTATGGATTGGTGTCCCATAGTATTATTTTTAAGCCGTAACCAAACTTAAGGTTGATCTATAAAAAAAAAACAGGAGACCCCACCGCGAAAATTATATAGAGATGTACCCTAAGGTATGCAGTATATTATATTAAAAGAAGTTTGGCCGCCATCTGCCAGTCTGGCAGAATCATAGCTCAATCATTGGCATTTTCGGCTATGGTAAGTGTTAAAGTTGACATTATTTTAAATATACGTATACTTAAGACTAAATTACTATATGGTTAGATTTAACGTTTTTTTACCAAAAATTTGTTCTCTTCTTGTTAATTTTTTGTTGTCAGTGGCGTAACGAAAAAACTAGTGAATTTTAAAAATAAATATATAGTAAATATATTCTTATTGAAAAATAGTGTTACAATCACGACTTGTTTTAAGTGTTGATATAGAGTACTCAAATAACAAACTAACGCACGCAGTGCGGTAAATATTTTACCCAATGTTCTTAGCAACTCTTCCGATTGAGAAAATTTTAAACGATTTTCGAAATAGTAGTATGTAACATTAAAAGGTTTAAAACATGTTCATAGTTTAGGTAGGTACATATTATTTTTCCCTTTCACAGGATTTACCTGTAGGTATTGTTATAGTAACAACAGGGTCGTAAAATCATTAAAATAAGTAAATAATGTGGAAGAAAGAAGGTATTAATATTGGGCTATGGGTTGCTACTGGAGGATATATCATTTATTTAATCTAATACTTGTTTTTTGTTTCAGGTGCATAGAAAATGGCCATGTTGACTAAAAGACAAGTGGTTGATATCTTATTTGAACAATCTGGTAAAGGACGAGTATTTCAATCGAAGCATTTACCTAGACGATTTTTTTAAATACCTTAGAATCATCGACCATAACAGGAATTGATGAAACCATAATTAAACGATTTTTTGTGATATTGTGTACACTCTCTTCTGGGTATAAAATTAATATAAATGCATTTCAAGAATATGCTCAACAGACTGCCAGAATTTTTGTCCATAAATATGGATGGTTTTATATGCCAGTCACTGTTCATAAGGTTTTACTTCATGGCGCCGCAATAATTAATGTCGCCTTACTTCTCATAGGACCATTGTCTGAGGAAGCTCAAGAAAGCTGAAACAAGGATCTTAAATAATTCAAAGAAATGCATACAAGAAAAAATTCACGTAAAGCTACGAATGAAGATTTGCTAAACAGGTTACCTATATCTTCGGATCCTTTAATATCATCGATTAGAACGCTTCCTTAGAAAAATGTTTCATTTCTGCCCCCAGAGCTTTACCAGCTTTTAACCGATCCGAATATTCCACCGCAGAAAAGTGCAACAGCGGATTCCGAGTCGGATGAGGATTTGACATTTTCGTCACACGATTTAGTTTCTACCAGCAATTAAAATCATGTCAATTTACTTTTCTTCATTATTTTTCTATTTTAATGCTTGTGATGAAGTAATATATATATTGTAAATTGAAAAATCTCAGGAAAGTATTTTATTTATATAAGTCCTACCAAGATATTATAGTAAAATGGCCTCTCAAAACTCAGTTATTGAGACTACATTTTTTAAATATTTTTCAGATTCTCTTGTACCAAGATACACCAAATAAAAAAAAATCCGAATTATTTCCGTTTTTTCCAAAATTCGGACCACAGTGGCAGCACTTTTATTTACATATCATGTGACGTCACAACCAATAGGATCGCGTTGTGCAAGTTTAGAATGTTGTATGAAAATTGATAATAGAAAATCTTTTTATTTATTAATAAAACCCAAAATAAATTGTTAAAAACAACCATAAATTTTGAATTTATGCTGAGAATACAAAGAAATATATTTCAGATTTATTTTCATTATATGCATCTTGCCTATTTTGCAAACATTTATAAAAATGTCAAAATGTCATAATAAGAGAAATTTCAGTCTATGATAAACATTTTCAATTTCTTACAACTAAACGAATCAAATAACATTTCCAGCTTATTCTGCGACTTCAAAACCTCAGTTAAGTCACTACAGCAAGACTACAGTTTACCAGTATACAACAACACCGACCACGCCGTTTGGTGATTATTCAGAAGAGTGTAACCCGGGAGCGTACTACCCCCACGAGCAATGTAACCAATTCTATGTCTGCGTTAATAGTCATTTGTTGACTCAGAATTGCCCACCTGGGCTCAACTGGAATTCACAAGATGGAATGTGTGACTGGAAGTTTAAAGTAAAATGTCTGGATAGATCAAAATTGGCTGAAAAATATACGAATATGCATCAATTAATTGGTCCTAGTAAGTTTTATTGAAAAACTAAGTATAAAATTGTTTTATGTATATCATACTCTGCTTCGTTTTTATTTAAAGAGTGTGAGTTTAAAAGAGTATTAATATAAATTATTGAGCAAACAACTAAACTAAACCTGCAGCATAATATATTTTTTAAACCGGGGAAGAGCGTATAAAGTGCTGGGTGTTCCATCTAGAAAAGTGAAAATCGTTATTTTTTCGCAACGTTGCGGTTAGTTTTATTTGATAGCGAGTTCTGGCGATTTAGAAACACCTCACTGAGTTTCCTAATTTAAAGTTCTACCAGAGAAAAATAAGATAGAGAGAATAATATCTCTTCTTCCCGCCAGCTCGACCACGCTATGGCCCTTGAAACGGCAACGCCCCGAGATTGGCGCGTAGAATTCTCACAATACACCCCGTCACCCCGACATAGCCAACGCGGTAGCAACACGGCAAGCAGAGAGAGTTTTCTGCGCTGCGTCTCAATACTCACTCTCGCTGTGCTTTATAATAACCCAAAATCTGCATCGCACGCCCATGGCAGCTTATTTCGACGTCGGTTTGGAGGTCATCGAAAGCAAATCGTATTTATGAATGAAAGCGGTACGAGATATTAATTATTCTCTCTATCTTATTTTTCTCTGGTTCTACTAAGATAATTGTTGTGGGGGTACTTGAAAATGGCAACATTCCGGTTCGCAGGATGTTCATAGACTTAATATAGACTAGATACACACAAATCGGAATAATTTTTTTTTATTGTTTAATTGGCCGCACTAAATATAAAAACCTTCTTTAGGACCACAGCCATATTCTAAATGTGAAGAAAATGCTTTTGCTCCGCATCCAGGAGACTGTACACAATACATGCATTGTCTGTGGGGTAAATATGAAGTCTTCAGCTGTGCTCCAGGACTGTACTGGAACAAAGTAAGTGAGCTCTGGAGTGGAATTGTTTAACTATCTTTAAATATGTATAGTTTCCGAAAATTCCTCAGTCGAAATATAGTGCTTCTACATCAAGTGTTTTAAAATCCTTATCTATAATTGTTTTTTAGGAAATGAAAATATGTGACTGGCCTAAAGGAGCGCACTGTCAGGAGACCGAAAATGAAATAGAGGATATACCCAGTGCCCAGAAACCTTCAACTTCTTTACCACCTTTGAAGCCAACTACACCCACCTCCCAGTTGGAATGGAAACCGACTACTACACCACCACAATCCACAACTCAGTGGGAATGGAAACCTCCAACAACTAGCGAACCTGGTGAAAACGCATGGGAATGGCATCCACCGATTCCTCCTACTTCGGAAAAACCACCTCTTTCTGAGCCTCTGAAACCAAAATCGGACTACTTTAAAATAGTCTGTTATTTTACGAACTGGGCTTGGTACAGAAAGGGAATTGGAAAATATTTACCCGAAGATATTGATGAAAACTTATGTACCCACGTTGTTTACGGCTTTGCTGTCCTAGATTTTTCAAATCTAATAATTAAAGCACACGATTCATGGGCCGACTTTGATAATCGTAAGTAGTATTTCTATTAAATTTCCTATTAAGTATTTAACGTATCACTCTGAACCATGTACATGATTTGTTTTAGAATTTTACAAAAGAGTAGTAGCATATAAATCCAAAGGCATTAAAGTATCAATTGCTATTGGTGGATGGAACGATTCTCAAGGAGATAAATATTCAAGACTCGCTAATAATCCTTCAGCACGAAGACGTTTCATTGAACATATTGTAAAATTCTTAGATAAATGGGGATTTGACGGATTGGATTTGGATTGGGAGTACCCCAAATGTTGGCAAGTAAGGATTAAATACATTTAAAAAATATTTTGAACACCTGCCGACAGTGTCACATCTCGAAAATTAAGAATTTATTGCAAAGCCTAAAGTGGCACTGTTTCAGCCTAATATTCACTTGGGAACGTGTCGTTCGTACAAAAGATAGTTTCAACGATAAGAGACTGAGTTGCCGATAAAGTAGAAAATGTTGATATTTTGAGTTTTAGCGAGAATGCGATTTTCTACTTGAAAATGAAAACTGTCTAATTTTTTATTTTTTAATAATTGTGTCTTATATTAGTGTTGTAAATATCCGTATTCTTTAGATATCCGAATCATACGGAATCGGAATCAGCTAATATCCGTATCCATTATCCGAATACGTATCCAATTCTTGACCCGCGCGAAAGCGGTTACAGATCATGTATACGTATGCATGCAACACTAAAACATTTTCTATCCGGATACACGGCTAGGTAGGTCGATGCGGTATCATATCATTCGAAGTCGAAGGTTAGGCACCGTCGCGCCGTTCTCGTTTGAATTCGGTTCGGGTGAGGCGGGACTAGTTTAACCAATGGGTCTCATCCCATATGATACCCGTTACCCCGATAACTATGCTATCTTTTTTTAGGAAAGGTCATTAGAAAGAGAAAGCATAAGATCAAATATGCCACATCGCAGACCGTGTTGTTCGCTTACAGTCGATTCCGATTCCGTTTTCTCTTTGCACTTTGCATTAGTAACCAGCCGATGCGAATTTATTTTGATTCCGAATCAAGTTCTCGGCTGGTTACGGATTATCCGGATTCTTTTAATATTCGGATCCAATGGATTTTTGGATACGTATCCTTACATCACTATCTTATATTTAACCATCGAATTGCATTACAAAGATTGTGTGATTGTGTAGTCAGTAAACACACCGTATATGCTTTATGTGACTTTTTGGAAATCACTTATAAGTTCTATCTTTACTTATATACAAAGGTGTTAAGTCTGAAACATTCCTAAACTGATTTGAATCGTTAGGTATCGTGTGTGTGTATGATGGTGTGCGTGTGTGTGTGTGTATGTATATATTGTGTATTATATATATATATATATATATATATATATATATATATATATATATATATATATATATATATAATGAAATAAGGAAATAACGACAGGAAAATTTTAGAAAAGTGAAGAAAATAACGGGGAAAAACCGTCTGTAAGGCAGTGCTCGACACGTGTTTCGTGCTTGTTAGCACTCATCAGTCGCACACAACCAAGCTACTGGATGGGGAACTTGGAAGTTGAAAAACACAAAGAGTTCACAGACCAGGGACCCGCCAGCCCATTTGTGATTTTCACTGCCTTACAGACGGTTTTTCCCCGTTATTTTCTTCACTTTTATATATATATTTATATATATATATATATATATATATATATATATATATATATATATATATATATATATATATATATTATATATGTATATATATATTATATCAGGCGCGGCCCGTGAAATTTCAAAGTTGCATATCTCTGTTGCTACTTATGGGACCCATACCAAATTCAGGTTTTTTAATAGTGAGCCTACTAGGAATGTTTTGGTAAAGAAAAAAAATATTTTGCAATTTGCGAAAAAAAGTTGATTTTTTGCATTGACCCACCTGGGTAAAAAATTAACACGCTTAGATATTTCATTTATTATTTTTTCTAAACAAATTTTACATCATTTTGTCGACAATTCTTAAATTTTAAGAGAAAAAAATGTGTTAGTAGAAAGTTATAGTCATTTGAATTTTTTGTTAAATTATATTTTAGGTTTAAAAAAATTCAAATGACTATAACTTTCTACTAACACATTTTTTCCTCTTAAAATTTAAGAATTGCCGACAAAATGAAGTAAAATTTGATTAGAAAAAATAATAAATAAAATATCTAAGCGTGTTAATTTTTTATCCAGCTGGGTCAATTCAAAAAATCAACTTTTTTTCGCAAATTGTAAAATATTTTTTTTCTCTACCAAAACATTCCTAGTAGGCTCACTATTAAAAAACCTGAATTTGGTATGGGTCCCATAAGTAGCAACAGAGATATGCAACTTTGAAATTTATATATATATATATATATATATATATATATATATATATATATATATATATATATATATATATATATATATATATATATATATATATATATATATATATATAAGCTCAGTGGTTATTGAGGCTTCAGTCTATTCGGGCATCGGAAGTAAAACTCTTTTTTTACTACGCCAAGCTTTCGAAAATGTTTATTTTCTTTATCAAGGCTAGGGTGCAAAGTGAGTTAAAATATCCTTCGTAACATCTAGCACAAAAGGACAAACACTCCAACCCAGGTCTTACAGTTTGAATATACATTATTGTAATTACATAATTGCTTTTGGAGTACCCTGAGGTTTCCGATGCCCGAATAGACTGAAGCCTCAATAACCACTGAGCTTGTTTTTTAACTAGTCAGTCAAGACTACCCTACCAATTCATATATATATATATATATATATATATATATATATATATATATATATATATATATATATATATATATATATATATTGTACGCCACAAATACTAATTTTAAGCTATACACAGAAGATAATAATTGTAATTGTACTAGAGCAGAGTCGCGGTGCCAGCTGCCATACTATACATATTAATTTTACAGGTCGATTGCAAAAAAGGGCCCGATTCTGACAAACAAGCATTTTCTGCATTTGTTAAAGAACTCAAGGAAGCATTTAGACCTAAAGGTTATTTACTATCAGCAGCCGTATCACCCAGCAAAACAGTAATAGATGCTGGATATGAAGTACCAGTGCTGGGCGAATATCTAGACTGGGTTGCGGTTATGACATATGATTTCCACGGACAATGGGACAAACAAACTGGCCATGTTGCTCCACTATTTTATCATCCTGAAGATGAGGTGGCATTCTTTAATGCGGTATGTCTACGTTTCTGATTTGGCAAACTTAGTAAATGTATGGTTATGGAATGTAAAATGTAAATGTAAAATTGCAATGTAAATGTAAAAATTCTAGAACTATATTATTTGAACAATAGAAAGACTCGAAGGAAGAGTCTAAATAAAAACGAATTTTGAATAAAAGAAAGTAATTATAACATAAAATAATATGTTTGAATAGAATCGGTTCGGTAATAATTTTGCTCGGGTTTATTGTGTAACTTGGAAAAGTAGATACCATCAGTTATCAAAAAATCTGCAAAAGTCTTTGCACGGAGATTCTCTCGCGAAATGAAGTTAAGTATAATGAAAATCTAAAATGTACACTATCTTGTCTTCCGTCAGCAGTAACACGTAATAACAATAATTAAACACATTTACAGTAAAAATAGACAAAATTTTCCCATTCTTTATAAAAATTTTATTTTCCACGTAAAATCCTCGGCTCAGTATAAAATAATTTTTTAGACTAATGTCTAAGTCTTGACTTAAAGCAACAAGAAATAGAATTTTTTTAAGGTGCTGATTTCACCGAAAGTTTAGTCGGTTTCCGAGCCGGGGTAAAGCCCAATCTATATGCAAAATAGTTTATTTCTTTTCGTCAAGTAGTTTGCAGTTTTAGCGCCAAGAGACAGTCAGGTGGTAATGGAAACTCATGTTTTTCGTGATCTAGAGACTCCACACCGTGGATATCTGAGAAAATCTCGAGAGGTGATTTTTTCACAAATATAATACTAACTGTTGCGAGGAAAGTAAAAATGATCATCTTTTCTTAGCTATAGAGAATAAGCTGTAATTCTTCGTGTCTAATTTAGCGTCAGTTAAATACGTTCATATGCTAACAAAACCAAATAGTAATGGTTTTTTTGTCCCTCATAATAACTTTTTTAACACAGAACTTTTCAATTCACTACTGGATTTCTGAGGGAGTGCCAAGAAGAAAAATAATAATGGGTATGCCCTTGTACGGTCAGTCATTTAAATTGGAGAATGAAAAGAATAATGGACTAAATGCTAAAGCTCCTGGACCTGGCCAAGAAGGAACCTATACGAGAGCCGCCGGATTCTTAGCCTATTATGAAATTTGTGATAACATTAAGAATAAGGGATGGACAGTTGTTCAAGATCCGAAAAGGAGAATGGGTCCTTACGCTTATAAAGGCAATCAGTGGGTAAGTTGAGCTTTATACAGTAGGTATTATCATTTGATGTGTTAAATTGATTTAAAATAGGTACTGTTGACAAATCTCCAAATAATTTAGGGCAAAATAATGATTTAGCTACAGTTTTTGTCTTATTAAACTACTTTTAGCCACATATTGTTTGAATCTTTTACAAATATTTTTTAGTGTACTCACTAGGGTAGCCAGCAAGAGAAAATGTTTATTTAGTTATTATTTAGCTTCACAAACGCATTTTTTAACATTTTAGTTTAATTTACATATTTTAAAAAAATTTAAATAATTAATTGGAAGTTAAACAGGCCAATTTTTATTAGATCTATTTTAAAACAAATTTGAAATAATATACCAATGTTAATAATGTTCTACAACGAATATAAATCTATTTTATGCATACTCGTCTTAATCGACGTATTAGGCAATGTTTTTAGATAAAATCTGTCTACTAATTACCTGACGTAAAAAAGGTTGCAAAATGATTTAAATCATAATAAAATTCTTACCGTTGCGTTGGTCGAAGTGTATTCTATTAGAGTCAACAAAATATGACTTTAGGCAGAATATTTTTTAACACTTGGTCTAAAGTCGTTAGTGAAATTGATTTCCATGAATAAACTTTACTTAATTTAAAAATGAAACAAATACAAATAAAATATGTATGAACAAGCATAGCTTGTCTATAATTTATCTAGTAATTTGCTTGTCGATGAATAGTTTGCTTATACCCGTACGTGGGTGTATTGGGGTGTTCATTTGGCCTGCCTTTTTTTGCTTTAAACAAAAATGAAAAATTGATTTTGAACATAAAACCGATCTGGGTTTGTTCCTTATATTAATCAGTATCGCTTAGGCTACTAGAAATGTATAAAATTTTCCACAATATTAATAAAAATGGAATTGGAGAAAACAGAATAACGGCTCCAAGTAGGTGCAAATTAACCTAAATTTATATTGTTTCAATTTAAAAATTTATTTCCTTTCTAATCAGGTGTCATTTGACGATCAAGAAATGATAAGAATTAAATCTGAATATATTAGAAGAATGGACCTTGGAGGCGGAATGATTTGGGCCTTAGATTTGGACGACTTTAAAAACAGTTGTGGAGAAGGTCGTCACCCACTTTTGACTACAATTCGAAACGTACTTGCAGATGCCGGTACTGGTAAACCAGAGGCAATTCCTCCTATAGATGACGATGAAGACGAACAGTCTAAGCCAGTAGGAAAACCAGAACCAGTTGAAGCAGAGGATGATGGAGAATGGCATTCTTCCACCCATCAAGCTTCTTCCCTTGATCAGTCTTCGTTACCACCCATCACTCATGAAACCACGAGTCCTATAGTAAACCCAAATAGTGAATTTAAAGTTGTGTGCTACTTCACCAATTGGGCATGGTACAGACAGGGAAGGGGAAAATATCTACCATCAGACATTGACTCCAATTTATGCACTCATATAGTCTACGGTTTTGCAGTATTAGATGGCGATCAATTGATGATTAAACCACATGACACCTGGGCCGATTTTGATAACAGTAAGTTTTTTTAATACTACACACAATATTTTGTTATATATCACCTGTTTGCTAGTTCGATTATTAGTTGTAGTCTAAAATTCTTAGTAGTCAGGTTCATATTTTCGAAATTTACACCTACGTAAAGATAAATTATTATTAATCAAATGCAATCAAATATAATAATCACTAAACATTACACTCTATATTCTTCAGAGTATCAAGGCATTCCCGAGACATACAATGAGCCAGGGGCAACGAACATATAACACATAGAAGGGTCACTCTTGCGCGGCACTTTGATGTTCTAAGATCAAAGCATCGCCGGCAGCAGCCGAATGTATTTTCTCGAATTGTAAGTCTTGCGAGGTCGCAGACGGAAATCCCAAATTACGAGGGCGATACGTGCACGCGATATGTGTAAGCGGGCCGAGCTGTTTTACGAGGGTTACTCTATAGGAACGGAATAAAACTAAAAGTAAACTACAGTTTTTAAATTGATCAGTTGTATTAGCATAAAGTTATAATTGGCAAGTTCCAAGTGGTATATATTATATTCATAAAAGAAGGCACATTAATTTGTAATTATATTTGGATCATAATCGATTATTTCGGTACATGCCTTATTGTCATGGCAGTATTTTGACGACAGGAGCAAAACAAACGAACGTTGTTTGTCATTCTAAATAAAATATTTAAAAAATCGACAAATACCTTTGCACAGCAGTTGCCTCGCTCACAATGGGTTCACCCTGTTTTAAATATGTAAACTGATCATAATCGATTATTTCGGTACATGCCTTATTGTCATGGCAGTATTTTGACGACAGGAGCAAAACAAAGGAACGTTGTTTGTCATTCTAAATAAAATATTTAAAAAATCGACAAATACCTTTGCACAGCAGTTGCCTCGCTCACAATGGGTTCACCCTGTTTTAAATATGTTAACTGTTTGCTCGGATTTGTCAAATGCAAAATATTTTTCTAAGAGAAGTATTTTAAAGCCCGGAAAAAATAACGTCAAGATCTGTCTCGCAAGGTGATTTTTTTTGCAACTACAATACTTTTTTACTGGCCAGGAATGGTGGACTGTAAAACCGGCAAAAATGAGTTAAAATAAATTGTAAGGTACAACTACATGGGACCTTCACAGAATGATTGACTACGGTCTAGGCTATCTGAAATGGCCAATTACAACATTTTTTGGAAGGTCCAACTTTTTTTATGACGAAAAATGTCATAAATCTGAGAAAATAAATGTCTCTTACATTTTTACACATACCTCGCGATATCTTCGGAACTAATCGAGATTATTCCGTTATATTTTTTTAATCGATAGAAGAAATGTGAGCAAAGGCTACTGAGTCAATTGTGTTTTTTTGAAAACTCTAGTTTTTTTGTAAAACTTGGTGAAACTTCAACATGTACTTTAATTGCAGCACTTTTTTCAGTAAGCGAGAAACTTTTTTGTTTTAAAGAATTTGGTCATACTATCTGCATACGAAGGAAAGCCAAAACATCGACGAAGTTTTTTTTTTAAACGCAGTTTTCTACGACTAGTTTTCAAGTTATCGTTAGTTAAAATTGAAAGATTCGGCTGCCGCGTGCCCCAAAGACGTCTCGCCATATTAATGCTCGTCTGCGCGCAGTGCTGGGCGATGTTAGCATGTTTAAAAAACATCGATGTTCTGTTATTGATATTCGATGTTTTGCCATCGATGTTAGGGGTCATAAACATCGATGCCAATATCGATGATTATCTTTCGATGTTCGACCATCGACCTTCCGTTCCGAATCTATTGACAAAAGATTTTGGGAGCTAAATTAATAAACATTATTTATTTAGTTTTAAGTTCTTTAATTTTTTAAGGGTATGCAATTCTTTTGATTTGTTTGTTTTTATTTTTACTACATAAACCAGAACGAAAAAGTAAAAAAAATGTTCAACACACAAAAAAGTATGAATTTAAATTTATTCAGTCACCCCTATATAAACAACACAGAACTCTCCGTACGCTTATTTGGTTCACTTTATACCACCACGCGTCTTCGAATGAATCAACTTGGGCGCCAGTGCGCTCAAGCGGGGTCGAGATGAGAAGGGAAAATTTCGTCGCACAGTCTCGGGCGTGTTCCTGCTTTTTGGAGAGTGACCCTTCTATGTGTTATATGTTCGTTGCCAGTGACTTGCCTTGCCAGTGGCTTGTGCGTATGGCTCGGGAACACTCACACTTAGGCTGTGTACCGTTGTCAAACCTGGTTAACCGCTCGGTTTCTTCGGTGACATTAATGACAGATATTGCGTTTCCAATCTGCCAACTTTTCAGATTACCGATACTTACGGGACACAAAACCGTAACCGAAGTTGACAACGGTACACGCCCTTAATTTCTACGCAGTTAACAGAATTTACATCCCAGTCATTCTCAAAGTTTTCTTGTCAGTGACATTACTAAGGGGTAGCCACATAGCGAGAGAAGAGTAACAAAAACAACAAGAGAGGGTGATGAAACGGTTTAGGCCATTATAGTACACTACATGTCTGATACCTATCCTTATCATGATTCGACGGTTATCAGTTTTCACGAGAGATCGGATTTCCGGATTTTAAGCTGCTCTGCTTAGGTTTTTAAGCAACAGCCGGTAACACTGATTTCGGCATGAATAGCAAGAAAAAGTAACTTGACGCATATTTTTTTTTTGGGCTTTTTGCTTTTTTATATTTAGTTACTTATTTAATACAACAGTAGGCGGTATAACCGGTGAAACTGTTATATGTAGATAATTAAATAAGATTTTATACAACTTAAATACAACCCTCTAGGAACTACGATGTACAAGTTTTCTACTAAGCTGGTCTAATGCCTTATTCATTTTGTTTTTGAAAGATTGCACTGATGAATCACAAACTGTGGTCTCCTTTAAATCATATCGTGTATATGCTGTACGATTACTTAAAAAAATTCTTTAGTTATTCAAAACATTTTTCTTGTGGTATTTCCTTAGACCATAGGCAGACGCTCAACGGCGCCGTTTGATCCATCGTATCGTTTATGTTTTGTGGTTAAAAGAGGCGAGAAATTTCTTTAAAAAATACGAGATTTCGAATGTTGGTGAAAATTTTGGAAATTGTAAATAGTGAAAACAATCCTGATTTAAAAATGAAACCAGCTATAATTTAAATACATATTTAAATACACTCTCATTACAAGTGTAGTTGTGGAAAGAAGCTTTGTCAAATACAAAATATCTTTTAGATGATAATAATAACCTAACAATGAAGCATTTAGAACAGTCTGGGTTTAGTAACAGGCCAATTTTAGGCTCAGTAGATTTTATTTAAGTACTCCATATTTATGCTTCTATGTTTCTTCTTTATATTTTATGCTTTTATTATATTTCTTGTTTGTTAATGGAGTTTATCATTTTTATGTTTCCATTGAAATCATAGGAAAATTGCCGTTTATTTCTATTTATCTTAATATTATATTTTTTAGGTTCCTTTAATGAGAAAAATAATTTTTTGTGTAGCTCCGACATAAATTTTTTGATCTGAGTTTTAAATTTGCAACGTGCTTATTTCCCGCTTTTTTTGGCATACTATGATATTTATTTAAGATTTTCGTGCCTATAGATTCGATCTTTAGTTAGGTATCACCCACCTATTTATAATGTGTAGTTGGATATACATAAACGAGATTCACGTTAGTATAAATTTTCATAGAAATATGAAGATTGCTTGTTCAGGAGGGGGATTCAGGACGTAGTTTCAATTCATTACTCGATTGCTCCTTTATGTTGCTGCTGACAGATCAGTTATATCAGCGCTGACCTGAACAAACCTAGTATTTTTTACCCTAAAAATGACTATTTGCCTTATCAAATCAAAATCAACAAAATAGTGAATCGGTCATAATAGACATGCCAACACATATGCTTAACTGTATAACATCCTCTAAACCAAAATATTTTTTATGGATAATTTAGTTTTTTTTAATTGAATGTTTTTTAAAATGTGTTTTTAAAATTTTTAATAAAGTGGCGACGTGTCTTTTTAGAATTCTATGAAAAGGTAACTGCCTTGAGAGCTAAAGGTATTAAAGTACTTATTGCCATTGGAGGATGGAATGACTCAGCTGGAGACAAATATTCTAGACTAGTAAATAATCCCGCTGCACGAAGAAGATTTATTGCACATGTTATGGACTTTATTGAAGCCAATAACTTTGACGGATTGGATCTTGATTGGGAATATCCCAGATGTTGGCAAGTAAGTAGCTAGAATCTAAATATTGGTCAATGGGCACCGCTGATTTTCTTACACCTCTATGCCACATCATCCAAACGAATACTGTTGCCCCATTTATTGAAACCACTTATTTCAATTCTAATTTTCCAGGTTGACTGCAATAAAGGCCCAGTTACAGATAAACCTGCATTTGCCGACTTCGTACGAGAACTGTATGAAGCGTTTCAACCAAAGGGTTGGTTACTTTCATCGGCAGTGTCACCAAGTAAAAGAGTTATTGATGCTGGCTATGACGTACCAACATTATCCAAATATCTTAGTTGGATTGCAGTAATGGCATATGACTATCACGGTCAATGGGATAAAATCACTGGACATGTTGCTCCGATGTATGCCCATCCAGAAGACATTGATGCAACATTTAACACTGTATGAAATAATTTAATTTTTAATTTACCTAAAGTTCAAAAATATGGATAACGTATATACTTATGCAAAATAAGAAACCGGCTTATACACTACTCCAAGAATTTAACGCACCACCAGAAAATAACCAAAAGTTTAAAGTAATTTTTTGTCTAAACTGCTTGTCCGATTTGAATGAATTTTTTTTGAATGACAGGTTGACACTTCCAGAGAGTTAGTGTACTATTGTATTTTGCATACAAACTTATTTTTGTATAAATACGTGGTGTTGCAATGATAACCTGATTTTTTCATAAAATTTGTAACACCCTGTGAAGTTCAACAGTAACAATATCAACTTAAAATTAAAATCAAACTGTAGCTTTATCTTTTTGTAACATTTTGTTTTTTGATTTACTCTATTATCTTGGCCACAACAAGAGAAAATCAATTTTATAGCATAACATGTTTTTTATTAAAATTTATTATCCAACTTTAACAACGAAAAACAAAGAAACAAAACGTAAAAAAAGTCAGTAGCGAGTATTTCCGCCTCTGGCAGAAATAACTGCTTGGCACCGACGGCCCATACTTAAAATAAGCGACCGTATATCATTTTGGTCAATTTCTTCCCATATTTCAATCAGTCGCCTCCCCACGTCTTCCAAGGTGTTTAAGTTCCGTTCCTCTCGTAACCTCCTCCCAAGAGTGTCCCAGAGATTCTCTATGGGATTTAAATCAGGGCTTCTAGCTGGCCATGCCACGGTATCGATGCCAACTTCCTCTAGATAATTCCTCACAACTCCAGCAACATGAGGCCTGGCATTATCGTGCATCAACAAAAACCCTTGCCCTATACACGGTGTCCCATATAAGAATGCACACTACAGGGATCTCGTAAACCAGAAGAGATACAAAGATGATTAAATTAGAGAAAAGTTGCGCTTTGCTGAACCCTTCAAAGTCACGATTCGAAATCTAAAAAAATCCGATTACTTCCGAAGATATTTGGGAAAAACCGAATTATCACGATTTCGTTTTTAATTTTTTCTGGCTCTATTTAAAAAGATATGACAAAATAAATTTCACATTCTCATTGCCACTTTCTCTGCTCTACAAGCCGGCGTTCTTAGATTTTCAATACGACGTTTCGTTTCTTCGCAACCATCATCAACTTCATTTTTTTAAATAGTCGAAAAATTTTGTTTTATTCCTAAAAAATTCTAATTTTAATTCTAAATCCCACGACATATCGCTTCTTACATTTATCCGACGTTTCGGACGAAAAAATCATCATCAATATTATTTGATGATTATTACGAAGGAACGAAACGTCGGATCAAGAATCTAATTACGTTATCATGTAGAGAAGAAAAAAATACATGGGAATGTGTATTTTATTTTGACATGTCTTCTTTTGTGAAATCAGAAAAAAATTAATTGCCAAAATTTATGTTTAAAATTTCAAGAATTCGTAGATTTTTTCTGATTCTACTGTAAGAGATAGATTAAAATAAATTTTACATTTTCATTGTCGTTTTTCTCCTCTACAACATGATGTCATTCAATTTTTGATTCGACGTTTTGGCTTTTCTCGACCATTATCAACTTTTTTTTAATAATCCGAAAATTTTATTTTAGCACAGTTAAATTTCCCTTGATATTCTGAATTAAAAGACGTATCACATACGTGCAAGTAAGCAAAATGTTATTATCGAAAAACAAAATATTTTATTTTTACGCTACAAAAAGTTCATTGAAACAATTTTCTTTAATCATATGTTCAAAAAGTCCTCCCTCATTCTCTAAACAAACGTAGCAACGGTAAACAATTTCATTCATTACATTTTCTAGCATCATTGGAGTTATCCTTGCAATAGCGGCTTGAACCTCGGCTCCAAGTTGTTCTACATACACGCTGTAACTGGAATAACTCGCAATTAATTATTTGATGATAACATTTTGCTTACTTGCACTAATAATAGTTAAAGCTTAAAAATACGCACATAGTCTTAATGTGATACGTCGTTGAATTCAGAATAACAAGGGCAATTTAACTGTGCTAAAATAAAATTTTCGGATTATTTTATGTAAAAAAAAGTTGATAATGGTCGAGAAAAGCCAAAACGTAGAATCAAAAATTGAATGACGTCATGTTGTAGAGGAAAAAATGACAATAAAAATGTAAAATTTATTTTAATCTATCTCTTACAGTAGAATCAGAAAAAAATCTACGGAAATTTAAAGCATAAATTTTTGCAATTAATTTTTTTCTGATTTCACAAAAGAAGACAGGTCAAAATAAAATTCACATTCCCATGTAATTTTTTCTCCTCTACATGATAAAGTAATTAGAATTTTGATCCGACGTTTCGTTCCTTCGTAATAATCATCAAATAATATTGATGATGATTTTTTCGGCCGAAACGTCGGATAAATGTAAGAAGCGATATGTCGTGGGATTTAGAAATAAAATTAGAATTTTTTAGGAATAAAACAAAATTTTTCGACTATTTAAAAAAATGAAGTTGATGATGGTTGCGAAGAAACGAAACGTCGTATTGAAAATCTAAGAACGCCGGCTTGTAGAGCAGAAAAAGTGGCAATGAGAATGTGAAATTTATTTGGCCTTATCTTTTTAAATAGAGTCAGAAGAAAATAAAAACGAAATCGGGAAAATTCGGTTTTTCCCAAATATCTTCGGAAGTAATCGGATTTTTTTAGATTTCGAATCGTGACTTTGAAGGGTTCAACAAAGCGCAACTTTTCTCTAATTTAATCATCTTTGTATCTCTTCTGGTTTACGAGATCCCTGTAGTGTGCATTCTTATATGGGACACCGTGTATATGCAAACATGTTGGTCTAAAACCTCCAATATATACCTTTCAGCTGTAAGGCTTCCATTATTTATGACCACAAGTTCTGTGCGACCAGTCAAAGAAATACCTCCCCAGACCATCACAGATCCTCCTCCAAATACTGTGGTATTTGAGAAATTACACTGAGCATATCGTTCGTTAGGGCGTCGATATACACGTATGCGCCTGTCATTATTGTACAAACAAAATCTTGACTCATCCGTAAATAATACCTGTTGCCATTCCGCTTCTAACCAGTTACGATGTTCCATGGCAAAATTCAGCCTCGCTCTTCGATGATCTCTAGTTAGAGCTGGCCCCCGAGCAGCAATTCTAGGTCTCAAATTGTGTTCTCGTAGTCGCTGACGAGCTGTTTCACCACAAATTTGTAAACCAGTAGCATCTCGAAGCTGGGTTTGAAGGGTCCGGGCTGTTACAAAACGTTGTCTTAATGCCGATAATATTAAAAAACGGTCCTGATTAGGGGTTGTTATTCGATTCCTTCCTTGTCCCGGTCTGCGACCATGACTTCCAGTGTCTCTATATCTTTGTATAACTCGTGAAACGGTTGTATGGTATACATTAAATCGTCTACCAATTCTTCGGTAATTCCAGCCTTCCTCGAACAATATTAATGCTTGAGCACATTCTTCGCGAGTAAGATTTCGTGTTTCACGTTGCATATTAATTTAACTAAAGGACTAACACTAAAAA
Organism: Philopedon plagiatum; assembly: GCA_963971165.1. Classification (NCBI taxonomy): domain Eukaryota; kingdom Metazoa; phylum Arthropoda; class Insecta; order Coleoptera; family Curculionidae; genus Philopedon; species Philopedon plagiatum. The sequence goes on along the minus strand of OZ020190.1, from coordinate 95,186,129 downwards.
TACACTTCTATGAAATGCTTTTTGACACCTGTATTTAGCTAATGACAATTTACTGTAACTTATTGTTTTTCATAGCCTGCTACTCACTTTTATTATTATAAATTTTAATAAAAAACATGTTATGCTATAAAATTGATTTTCTCTTGTTGTGGCCAAGATAATAGAGTAAATCAAAAAACAAAATGTTACAAAAAGATAAAGCTACAGTTTGATTTTAATTTTAAGTTGATATTGTTACTGTTGAACTCCACAGGGTGTTACAAATTTTATGAAAAAATCAGGTTATCATTGCAACCCCCCGTATTTATACAAAAATAAGTTTGTATGCAAATACAGTAGTACACTAACTCTCTGGAAGTGTCAACCTGTCGTTCAAAAAAAAATTCATTCAAATCGGACAAGCAGTTTAGACAAACAATTACTTTAAACTTATGGTTATTTTTGGTGGTGCGTTAAATTCTTGGAGTAGTGTATATTGCTTGCCATAAAAATTGCAACACCCTGTATAAAGAAAACTATCTTTATAATTATATTTTAGTTTAAAAGGGCTAATCCAGTTTAGGAATGATAACATTTTGATTCTAAAATGTTTAACCAAACATCTTTTTTAAATTTATTTTTGAAAACTTGTCTATTGAAATTTTGCTAAAATAAATTCAGTTTTATTGCTTGTATTGCCTGTAAAACACTTGTTTAAAATGCCGCCTGCTTGAAGACGTGCGAATAATTCTAGACAACTGAGTGAGTTTGAGCCGGGTAGAATTGTAGGACTTCGAGAGGCAGAATTATCCTTTAGAGCAGCGGTCCCCAACATTTTTAATGGCGTACCACTAAAAACGTTTCGTAATTTTAGCTACCACCTAACTAGAATACTTATTTAGGTCATTCTAGGTAATTCTGAATAATTACCATTTAAGTAGGTACAATCAAAATTTTTACCAAGGGATAAAATAACATTTTAACAATAAGTATACCTGGTTTTCAAAATCAGTGTTGCTGGTGTTGCCATCTTTCCTCTTTTTTTCTCAATATATTTATAAGATTTGTCGCGTTTTTTTTTAGATAATTTTAGTTTGTCGGTTTTTGGATGGTTCTTATTTTATATCTTGTTCAGCGTACCACTGGGAATAATGACATGTACCACCTGTGGTACATGTACCACATGTACATGTTGGGAGCCGCTGCTTTAGAGAAATTGCGCAAAGGATTAATCAGTATGCATCTACTGTTATGCGATGTTGGGATCTGTGGTCCCAGGAATATCTCCATCGACGTCGTGTGGGCAGGGGTCGAGTTAGAAGAACATCGGGCGGCGAAAAACGGCTCTTAAGAATTAGTGCCCTTAGGAACTGTTTTAACACTACCAGAGCTATTGGACAGCAGTGAATGGCAGCAACGGGAAGAGTGATGTCAATGAGATCCGTTTACCAGAGAGTTAACGCCATTCGTACCGTCCACGTCTCATTCTACCCCACACAAATCGGCACAGATAGAACCGTATTGCATAGTGCCAGGAAAGGGCAAACTGGGAAGACTGGGGTCGACTTGGGTTTAGTGACGAGTTCCGATTTTGGCGATCGAAGGGTGCGTCGTAGACGTGGAGAAAGGGGTCAAAAGACCGTTTTGTGTATCAAACGGGAGACTGCCCTTATCAGAGGCTCATGGTAGGTCACCTCTAGTTTTGCTAGACACCAGCATGACCGCCCTAGTTTACATAAACAATATGCTAACGCATGTCGTCATACCCTATCTTCAGCTGGAAAACCCAATATCCCAACAAGATAATGCCATATACCGCTGCTATTACTAGACTACCTAAAGGAAGCTAACGTTAATGTCCTTCCTTGGCCCCCAAGGTTACCTGGCCTATCACCCATTGAACATGTGTGGGATATGATAAGCAGGAGACTAAGTCGATTGCCACAACCAATCATGGACCTACAGCGCCTGCGCCATGAGGTTAGATTAGCCAAGGAAGGCATACCACAAAAAGGCATAGATCACCTCATTCGAAGCATGCCTAGAAGAATACAGGAATGTTTAAATCTGCGAGAAGCTTCTACTCATTATGTAGTTTTTGTAACTTGGCCTTAATAATCAGTTTGAAAATTTTATCAATTATTAGTTTCGCCCAATCCTACCATTCCCCAAAAAAATTATTTCAAAATATACTTATTTACTGGATGCTGCAATTTATATTTCACGCAGTATATTATGCTTTCTCCAACTTAAAAATATCCAATATATCTATAAGAATCTCAAATGAAAATGATGGCAAAAACTTGAGCAAATCTGGAAAAACGGCAAAAAAAAAGTCTGGCTCTATCTAAAACACACAATTAATAAACATATTTAGATGTGTATTTTATATACGTTAATATATACATATAGTTTATTGGAGCAATTTTTTATATATTACATATATCAGTCGTCACTTATACCTTAAAAGATCTCTTAATTATAGAACTTTACCATTCACTACTGGATTGAAATGGGTGCCGACAGAAAAAAACTTGTCATGGGGATGCCTATGTACGGACAGTCATTCTCATTAGCAGATAATAAAAAAAACGGTCTTAATGCGCCTACATATGGTGGAGGAGAAGCTGGCGAAGATACTCGAGCAAGAGGATTTCTTTCGTATTATGAGGTATTGACTAAATATGTTTTTTTAATTCATGAAATTAGAAAATTCATTTAGTAAAAATAGTTTGTACACGTTATTTAATTATTTCATAAAAAGTAATACCATGAAAATGCGTGAGATATCCCAAATTAAAAAGTTATTCTTCTCTAAACTTTTTGGCTTTTTTGTTTTGTAGATATGTACAAATATGATTAAAAAAGGTTGGAAAATAGTTCGTGATCGGAAAGGCAGAATAGGACCATATGCGTACTTAAGAGACCAGTGGGTTTCTTTTGATGATATTGGAATGATAAGACATAAATCTGAATACATTAAAGCAATGGGTTTGGGAGGTGGAATGATATGGGCTCTCGACTTGGATGACTTTAAAAACGAGTGCGGATGTGAAGAATATCCTTTGCTTAGAACAATTAACAGAGTTCTCAGAGATTATGCTATCCCTGATCCGAAATGTGTTTTAGGCAAAACACAGGAAAAGCCTATGCAGAAACCCCAAACCACGAAAAGACCCACAACAGAACTAACATGGACTGTCTCAACCGCTAAACCAATAAGTCAAAAACCGGCAAGTACTTCAACTTCATTTATGACAGATCATACTACACCATTGTATGTGTCCCTATCATGTAATGGAAAACCTTTCACGTCAGACCCTAATAATTGTAATCAGTATTACTTATGTAATCAAGGTCAATACTCGTTACAAGCCTGCCCTGGAGGTCTATTTTGGAATCAAGATCACTGTGATTGGCCAGAGAATACAGTTTGCCATCCAGATGGTACAACTTCTACTCCAGTCGAAACAACCACGGAAACCTATCTACCTTCAGTTGAAGCCAGTACAACCTACATTCCATCAAGTATTGATACTCAAGAGGTCATCAGTGGATCAGGAGACTATAAAGTTGTTTGCTACTTTACAAATTGGGCTTGGTACAGGTATGTTGAACTGTTAAAATTTTCCAAAAGCGCTACTGACAATTTTAGTTTATGAGTTGATGATCCATAATCAGTTTACCTTACTGCTTTGTACTCCAGATTAATAAAAACATTTCAGTAAAATTTCTATGTGATCTCCGCTGTAAAATAAAATAAAATAAAATAACATCTTAAACATGAGGGAAACAAATATTATTTTTTCTGATATCTCAACAAAAGGATAACTCACAGCAACCCGACGCTATGCCAAATTTAGGCTGCTCAAGACCTGTAAGACCTGTTATATATATATATATATATATATATATATATATATATATATATATATATATATATATATATATATATATATATATATATATATTTGCTACGTTACTGAATGATTGACCAATCACTTTGTTATGTACAAAAAATGTAAATGTTAAACTTATTGTAAAATATATTTAAAAGTATCGTGATATTGTCATATTTTCGTATTTCTTCCAAATTTTCATACATTTTATTATATTATTTATTTTATATTTCGGAAACTATTGTACGTGCTGCAACTGCTTAGCGTTGGCCTCGCCATTATTTTATGAACCCTCACTAGTTTGTGCTGTGTATATAAACTGTTCCTAAGAGACTCATAATATATACATTGAAACAAAAAAACAAGTAACATTTCATGAAAAAAATAAATCATTAAAACTAGGTAGTAAAACTTACCAAAAATTATCCTTATATATATAAAATTATTTTACCGTCGCATGGATAAGAGTTCATTTAAAAACATAAAACAAGTCGGGCGATGTAAAATTTTGAAAAATATGTCAAACTTTTAACTTCAAATTTTGTATTTAGGACTTTAATGAGATCCCAAGGAACTTTTCTTAATGAAATTTTCGTCAATTTTTAAAAATAGAGGTAGTTTAGTCTTCAGTTATTTGAACTTTTTTGTAATTTATGACCTTAATAAAATGTTAGAAAAACTGTCATTTTATTTAGAGGTTTTGAAACAAGCACCAACTTTTTTCAAGAATAAAATTTTTTGAGAAACGTCAGATAAAAAGTTCTCCATTTGGTTCAACCTTTTTTGACCACCCTGTATATATATATATATATATATATATATATATATATATATATATATATATATATATATATATATATATATATATATATATATATATATATATATATATATATATATATAATATGTATATATATATATATATATATATATATATATATATATATATATATATATATATATATATATATATATATATATATATATATATTTTATTCCCTACGACCCCCACGTGACATTTTGGTTGAAGCGCCGGGTAACAATCCCGGTACCTCCACCAGTGTTTCAGTAAACTTTCCGATATTGTACTATTGTACAAACCCCTACGTGACAATATTTTAAAAACACACCAAATCGAATGAGATTGCATAAATATATGTTATATTATTGCAGGCAGGGAGATGGAAAATATTTACCTTCAGATATAGATGCTTCCCTATGTACACATATTAACTATGGATTTGCTGTCTTAGATTCTAACACTTTAACTATTAAACCTCATGATTCTTGGGCAGATATAGACAATGGTAAGTACAAAGCCATACAAATATTAATGGTATATATATATATATATATATATATATATATATATATATATATATATATCCAATAAAATGTGATAATATACAACTTGAACAAATTTTTCTTCTAAAATAACCACATCCGGACACAATGTATTGTCCGCGAAATGCAATTGCCGCAAAAGCCATCCGTTTTATATGAATATTTTTTATTGGATATTATTTTATGAAACAAAAATAAGTTCATTAATATATTTTTAGAATTTTATTCAAAAGTAATCGCGTATAAGTCAAAAGGTATAAAGGTTTTGATAGCTATTGGGGGATGGAATGACTCCTTAGGAGACAAGTATTCTAGATTAGTTAATAGTGCAGAAGCAAGAGCCAGATTTATTGCAAATGTTCTCCAGTTCATTGAAAAATGGGGATTTGATGGTTTGGATTTAGACTGGGAATATCCAAAATGTTGGCAGGTATGTTTAAAACGAATATTTATTTACACACACAAAAAATTCTATACGAAAATTGAGGATATTCTCATATACAGGGTGTTATGAAATTCACTCCATATATTGGAATGGGTGACACCTGGGGTAGTCTGCAGACATACCCAATACTTTTTTTCTTAAATCGAACATTTTAAAAATTTTCAAAAATACCCTAAAACCCGTCCATATTCGTCGCACCTGGCTGAGCGAACACATGGCGCTTGACGGAAAATTGCGCGCGAAAATCTAAAAACAATTGAAATTGTTGAAACATTGCCAGACATATAATTCTTTAATGAGAATTTATTTTCTGTTTTTAAGCGTAATCTAAGACAAAGTTAAAAAAAATAGACATGTTCCTAAGAAAAAACAAAAAAAAAATAGTAAAAAGGTCACTGCGAAATCAATCCTTTTTGTCAGTAGCCTAAGTTTTGACTAATATTTATGACACCCTATATTACGTTATTAATGAGATGAGCATTATTCCTACTAGCTTAAACTTTCTGCTACGAAAAGGTTAAAAATCAAAACGAAAAACACTATTGAGCACAACTACACAGTATTTTAAAAGTAAAACCAAAATTCTTTCGTTACAGCATTGGTAAAATAAAATGATAAGAGATGATAAGAAGCTGTTAGATTCGGCTGCCGAACAACAAATACACTGACACACCATATTTAAATGTTTTTTTCGCAAACTAATGTCAACTTCTTCAAAGAAAACACTTAAACGCTTCTCGCAAAAACAAAAAAACACAATTCCACTCTAGAATATCGTCGCAATCCTCAGCAAATTATATGAATGGCCGCTTGTGTCACTTCTCGATTCGTAGTAAAACTGGTAGTAAACGGTAAAACAGCGTTGCCACTTTGACTTAATAGCTTAATAATTTATCACAGTGAGAAGGGAATAAGAGTTTATTCGGCTGTGATGCATGAAGTAGAACAAAATGTATTACATTTTTTATTACTTATTTCTTGTAGCTAATTTTATTAGATGAAGATATAGACAAATAAATGGCGTGTTATACTGTGTTGCTGGGATGGCATCCATCAGGGCATTTTGTATCTACACTTTGGCAACCGTCTGCAGTTGACCAGTCAATACAATCGACCAGTTTTTAGTGCAAAGTAAATGATTGATTGCTTTGAATAGTAAATAACTTTGTCTGGAGTTTTTAGACATCTATGATACAAATGCATAATACCGCTGCGCTGATGGATCTCAACTACGATTTAATGTTGGTCCATTTACCGGTAGAGGTCACTGATTGGTGGAACAAGTTCCAAATAATTAAAGACAAAAGTAATTCAGGAATTTAAGTGGTAAAAAAATAGATCTAAAATTTTAAAATAATTATTACATTTTGAATGTAAAAATAATCACTAGAAATGGGCATTTTTATAAAAGTTTTCCCTAAATCACTAGATTGAAAAAAATGACTAAATCTAATGAAATTTTACTAGATCAAAATCAATCAAAACGGCAACTCTGGTATATTTTACTCTAAAAGTAGCAAAAACAATAGTTTTAGTTTTTAATAGTGCAGATAGTGACAAAAAAGCGTGGAATATTTGTGTTTAACTTTTGTTAATTTTAATTATTAGTTGAGTGCTCTTTTTTCATTAATGCATGTACTGTGTTGTTAGTGCGAATTTGATATCGTAAAATATTTTCAGAAGAAGTGTATTTTAAAGAGAATTTAGTACAAAGGTAACAATAATAAATAGTATCAAATTTAATTATTTATTCATACTCTTAAATAAAAATGCTGTGTTCAAAGTATTTTAACTTTTTGAAAATGAGCGTTTTGAAAGAGTTAGTAGGATTTCTTTCTTTAAAGGTAACAAAAATATTATTTTTTCAAACTTGCTACATAGGAATACGGTAGAGAGACTTGGCAACGCCACAGCGAGTACTGACGTCAAAACAATCTTTTTTTCTGTGACTGGCCTTGCTCATTTTTTTTATGTGGCCATGTATTTATTCGCAGTAGGGCGCAGTGACTAAATGTTTTGAGGGACCATATCCTTGTTTTTTCCGTGAAGCGCCATTTATGAATATTTTTATTTAATCTGAATTCATACCAGGATTTACCGGTTTCAATATATGCAGTGATTTTCATAACACCCTGTATACAGTGTGAAAGTAAAGGTTGGAATAAATTCGTTCAAAATTCAGTTTTTTTTTTCTTAGAAAAACTCTCGGACACGTCAAGTTTCGATTTTAGGTGCGCATTGTTTAAACTAAATTTGCTGAATACAGGGTGACCCAAAGAGAAGATATCATGTCACATTTAATTTTTTTAAATGGAAACCTCTTTTTTATTTCATTTTTGAATTCTGCATAAAATTTCAATCATATTTCATGAATCATACCCTATATCTAAATTGAACCGTTTTTGAAAAATGACCGTTTACCTTTAAAAATAAAAAAATTATAAATGGCAAACTTGGGGAAGAAAAAGTATTCAACAAATATTGGAATTGACCTCCACCAACGTCCTGGCAATACCCGAGACGATCTTCGAATTCTTGCAGAACATTTTGAAATACTATTAATCTAATTTCTTGCCTTATTCGGTTTTCCAGGTCGTCAATATTATTTGGTCTATTGAGGTACACTTCGGATTTGAAGTAGCCCCACAGAAAATGATCTAGCGGGGTTAAATCGGAGGATCTGGCCGGCCATTGTATTGGACCCCGTCGACCAATCCATCGCCCAGGAAAAACTGTATTTAGATATTCACGCACCGGGCGAGCATAAAAAATTGTTTTTTTCTTCAAAAAAGGTTCAATTTGGATATAGGGTATGATACACGAAATATGATTGAAATTGTACGCAGAATTCAAAAATAAAATAAAAATAAGAGGTTTTCATTTTAAAAAATTAAGTGCGACATATCTTCTTTTTAGGTACTCCTGTACCTATACATGAAATGTAGTTTAAACAATGCGCACCTAAAATCAAAACTTGTGTCCGAGCGTTTTTCTAAGAAAAAATTCCTGAATTGTGAACGAATTTATTCCAACCTTTACGTTCGCACTGTATATCCGCAAAAATATAATAAACTTCGATTGAGAACACGTACCTAATAGAATAAAATAGAAACCTGGGCAAACTAAGCTACTCCTTGTTTAATTCAAATAACGTTACACTAAATACATATTCTTAGTTAAGGTTTAATATATTCTTGCAGATTTAGGAGAAAATGATTCTTAATTCGAGCATTTATTTTCTGTATGCATTATCAGTCTAAATGTACAATAATTTTAGCCCCGCCTTGATTTAAAATAATGCCTCATAAATGATTTTATTACGTTTAAATACAAGATATAAAAAATGGCAATATGTGCCATGGCATTGTGATGTGACACGACATTAATTACCTACACTTATTTTTATGATAAATTTTCTGTTTCCCACAATAATTATTGTTGCGAAATTTAGAAACATCCTAATATTATTAGGATATTTAATTTTCTAGACTAAGGATTTTGACTTTTTGAGTGAGAACAGTTTTTAACAAATGGTCACATTCAATATTAATGGTGTGGTGTGGTGTGGATAATTGTAGGTGGAGGTATCCCAACAAAACATAAAGTTAAAAACTAATGTTTTCTGTCTTCCTTGATAAAACAATGCTATTTTTATGACTGAAGGTACATAATTACAGAGAAAAAATCTTAGAAGGGCTAGCAAAAAATCTTAGAAGTGCCAGCAAAAAACTGCTTAAAAATCTTAACGATCTGGTTTTACTTAATTTAAAGCAGATTTTAGTATTCATGTTTTTTTCATTTGTGAATTAATTAAGTTTGGCAATATTACGGATATGAACCTCCTATAATTTTTGATAGTATTTAAATCCGCAAAAAATTCTCCAAATAGGCGATAACACTAGGATAACAAATAGGATAACACTAACTTAATTTGTAGGTTGACTGTAACAAGGGGCCAGATTCAGACAAACAAGGATTCGCTGCTTTAGTAAGAGAGTTAAGCACTGCGTTTAAGCCGAAAGGGTTGTTGCTATCTACAGCCGTTTCTCCTAGCAAGGCAGTTATCGATGCTGGATATGAGGTGCCAACGTTGAATCAATATTTTGATTGGATTGCGATTATGACCTACGATTTTCATGGACACTGGGATAAACAAACTGGACATGTTGCGCCTTTGTATTACTACCCCGGAGATCTGTATGATTATTTTAATGCAGTAAGTAGTGTTTAAATTCTTGCATTCAACATATATTTAACACTGATTAAAGGAAAGGTTCATATTGTAATTACTACAATCTTGTTTAGAGTATTACGGAATTACCCTCATAAAGTCAAATTTTTAAAAGGTCTCGCAAGATCTTAGACAAATCATATTATGTCATAACTGTCCAGTTCTGGCTTGTTTACTTTTTATAGGTTGGCAGAAATAACGAAATATAAACACTACTAAGTCCAACTGAACTATAAATCAATAAGGAGGAAACAACGAAACAATAATTTATATTTATTAATACGTGGCTTGTAAAAAAAAATGTAGTACGAAATATTTGTTTTAGAACTTTTCAATACACTATTGGATAGAAAAAGGAGCTGATCCGAAAAAACTGATAATGGGTATGCCATTATACGGTCAGTCATTTAGTTTAGCAGATTCTTCCCATCATGGACTTAATGAAAAGTCATATGGGCCAGGCGAAGCAGGAGAATATACTAGAGCGGGAGGGTTCTTAGCATTTTATGAGGTATGATATTTTTTACAATTATTTTTCATTTTTGTATAATTAGTCTACTAGGTACTAGTAGGTATAAATATATCTATAAAAATAGATATATGTATAGTAGTGAGATACGTCTAATCTATATTGTGGTCCTTTTAGATAGGATTATTTACTCTTCATAGCCCAAGCAAAGCATCTTGTGCCAGTTGGCTTAGAGATTAAGGAATAAACCATAACAATCGAAATATTCCTAAAAAATATATTGTTTGGGATTTGTTCCTTTTATTCCTTTCAACCAAGTTATCTATCATCGTTATCTGTTGTTTTTCTACTTTTTCTCGTCCCAAATTTAATCAGCTTTTAGATGTAAGCACAGTGTAAACCAAAAATATTAAAATAACATTTTCTAGATATGTGAAAGAGTAAGAAGTAGAAGTTGGAATGTTAAACGTGACCCGCTGGGCCGTATAGGTCCATATGCACACATGGGCAATCAGTGGGTATCCTTTGATGACATTGCGGATATCAAAAGAAAGGTAAGTAAATAATAGCGAACAATACAAAGTAAATATGAGGCAAGTTCATATACTTTTAAACTCAATTTTTAACTTTGTTGTAGATTTGTACTGTATAATCCTTAAAATATAAATATGATTATCTCAGGACAGCTTCGGTAGATTTTTGTTTAATACCCTGGGGAGAAATTATCTTTATTTAAAAAAAAACAGCGATTTTTGTTATAAATAGTAAAAGTATCAGGTGCTCAAATTCCATGTTTTTTTTATCATTATATATATTATTTACCCAAAGTATTTTTTATTTTTTTCCGAAACACCTATATTAGCACCTGGCTAATACATCAGAAAATTTACAAGCACAATAAAACGTGAATACAGACAAGTAGCTGTCGATTATGTATAAAACAAAACCAACATAAGACATAAACATTGTCCAAATATTAATTTATCCGCTTGACTCAAGATGCAATACAATCATTCTCCCTTCACTCAGGTATTGTTTCAGTTTATTTTTGAATAAGTTTATATTTTTTATATGTCTTATATCTGATATTTATATATATTTTCTGACCTACTTTTATTTTTTATTGTTACATAAAAAAATATTCCTCGTTGGACATGGATGAACTTCCTAGTGACAAGCTTTTTAGTCAAATAGTTAGGTGTCATCCCATTTTCAGTTTTAAATATAAAAATCACAGTTTGATATTTAAGACATTGTTCACCTGTCCTTTCTTTCTTTAAGGATTATGCGGATCGCTATATTTTGTAATTTTTGAAGTCTATTGACCTCATTCTTATTCGCCGAATATAATATTGAAGAACTAAAAATTAAATGGGACAGGACTAAACTATTAAGGTGGGCACTGACTTGAGCAAATTTACTCACACGAATTGCGTACGCACGAAAAAAAGATGTACGCGCAAATATGTTTGTCCGCGAAAATTATTTGTTTCATTACATTCGTGCGCGCAAATTGTTGTTCCAGTGATTTTGTTGAATTGAGCGACACTTCATTATTCCACTCCATTTTGATTAACGTGTTTAGACGCACAACAATAAATAAATACAACTACGTCCAGACTGAGCGTTTTACGCACACGAAAACTCTTTGATCTTCGCAGAAATCCGACAGCCGCCGGAACGTATTTGTGCGGGGAAAAAATTTACGCGCACATACATTCGTGGCAGTTGGCGCCGTCCTCATCTGATCATTTTTACGCGCAAACCGTTCGTGCGCGTAAATTTGCTCAAGTCAGTACCCACCTTTAGAGTTAAGTTTTGGCCATTGGGTTAGGCATGTTGAAGCTCTAGCTATATAGTGTCGAAGAAGTGCTTTCTAAGACTTATAGTCTGTTCAAAGAGACCTCGCACAGGAAAAATAACGCAAAAAGTCATTTATTGTCCCCTTCTTACAGATACTTCTGATGTGTTACATAATTGTACTACGCCGAAAATTGTGTTTTGTTGTATATTTTCTGTGCCTGGTACTTTTGCACATGTTATATACTTTGCCAACTAAAAATAATAATCGCAGACTTTTTAAATGTCAATAGCCAATATTGTTTTGTGAAAATTCACATCTCCACATTTGGTGGACATGTGTGAATTAGCGTTTATAAACTTATCGAAAAAATTGAGATTGTGATTTTTCTAAGAAAACATTAATCCAAGAAAAAATGTATGCGCCTAAGTCCTTTAATTATTATTATTTATATAAATAAAACATGTTTTTTCGACACAAAATATCCAACGACATGATTAAAATAAAAAATTTTAACACAAGATATTAAAACTAAGTAACAAATTAAAAAAAATATATATTAATAGCAGTTAATTCCACCTCTGTTAACTATTACAGCGTTAATTCTTCTAGATCTAGACATATTTAAAATGAAGTTGTTTATCGCCTCTTGGTCTAAAGTATCCCCTAAATCTGGAAGAACTTGCCGTAATGTCCTAATATCGTGGTTGCCAGTTTACCAGTTTCACGGGTAAACTGGCTTGAGCTCTGTGATCTGCTGTCAAATGGGGGCGTCTTATAGGCCTAAAACAAGGCATACGTGTTTTATTTATACCGTGTAAGACAGTTCGCGGGGTAATACGGACTCTACTTGCAGCAGGTCTACCGTTTCTTGGCCGTTCTCTAACACTTCCAGTCTCATTGAATCGGCCATTCAAACAAGAAATACCACTTTGTCTAACAAAGTGATTAAGCCACACCAGTCTGTCACGCATCTCCAAGCAGGAATTCAATAGCTTGATTTGTCTCATCTTCAGAAAAATGACGCCTGTTCATATTGTGGAACAAAGATGGTACACAGTTTTTACAGAAAAAAAAACCTCTAAATATCACTGAAAAGGGAAAAACACCTGAAGATGAAAAGGATTTTTATCTGTTTTTATTGATACTTTTTAAGAAAAATATTTTTTTCGGAATAAATTTATTCTTGGAGAAATCGCAATAGCCTTAACTTTTCGAAGAGTTTATTAGCTACGCTTTTCAGTATCAAGATGATCCGAATATTGAGTATTAAATTAATTTTTGTTTAATTTGTTTTCAGTCCGAGCTAGTTAAAAAACTAGGACTAGGAGGTGGAATGATTTGGGCATTAGATTTAGACGACTTTAGAAACAAATGCGGCTGTGGCAAACATCCTCTATTAAAAACTTTAAACCATATACTAAGAGGTACACCGACTGATATAGTAGTTGAGAACTGTACCTAGATACTTGTGATATTGCGATAATTCTAATGTATGTACTCGTAGCACGTTATACCTAGAATAAGATCCAATTTAAGTATTTTAATAAAAACCAAAATACGAACATTGTCATTAGAACATGAAAAATTAAAATTTGTTATGCTAAGACGAACTAAAGACACAAGATTAAGACAATATTTTATGTTTTACACTTACGTATTAGTATTAGTTTGTTACTTTCCTAATAGTTTTAACTTTTAAGTATCTGTTATAGTTAAGGTAATGACACATCGAATTAAGTGACAGCGTTTACTATTATTAGTACCAGTCACTTAATCAGGGAAATAGGGTGTGAGGATCTCGTATCCATGAAAAGTACGAAATTATATGCTAAATGTATTTTTTATATTTTTCATGTTCAGTTGAGTCCAATGGTAACTGGAAATTTAGTTTACTTATGTAAGGCGAGTAAAATTAAGGTTTATTCTAGTGTTTTTTTTTATATTTATTTGGTTAAAAATAAATATTTATTAAATTGACCAGCTTGTTATTTTTTTAATATATAAAAATAAAATAAGACCCAGTAGCGGATCTACGGGGGGGGGGGGCTTCGGGGGCTCAAGTCCCCCCTCCATTGACCGGCCAACAACACCATAACATCATAATTTTTAGTGTTTGCTAAGAATGTTCTGTCAATAAATATGTATTTTGTACCATAATTAATTACTAAGACCTTTTTTAAACCTTAAGTCTTAAAACTTCTTTGTAAATTTGGGGGTAGATGTCTAAGTTTTAGCAACGGTTTAAGTCTAGCCACTCCATGGATTTATTATTAAGAAGGATTCGATGTCCGTATACTGTGAGCGTATCGAACGTGAAGCCTTATATTTGTTATTTGTTATGAAAACATTTACCGTAGTGGTAGAGTTTACGAACTTTAAGGAAATACGTAATTGAATCAAGAATGGTAATAGAAAGAGTTAAAATAGCATTGGAGTGTTGGAGCTCAGAAGTGTTGCAGTCTCTGCTGGTTGTTTAGGAAAACGGCTGAACCTCGGTCTGAACACCCGGTTACACGTACGTCTTTGTCTAATGAACTAGAAAAGAAAAAGTGCGACTTATAGATTTATAAATGACTCGGAGCGACTTTAAATAAACACCTTTAGAAATAACATAACCTATAAATAATAAAACCTTTTTAACTTAAATTTATTATTATTTAGCAGAAAATAAAATACATTAGGGCTTTTATTACTTTTAGTAAATCTTGTGATGCTTCTAACGTATTTTTTGTACAAAAATACAAGGTAAAATTAGTAAAATAAGATGTGGCCAATGTTTACAAATTGTGTTTACAGTGTCGCTTAGAATGGTTTGTTTTGGCTTCAAATAATGTTAAATCGTCCCGTATCCAGTCCTAATAAATCCATGAGCCACTCCCTTTCCTAAATCCTGGATCCGCCACTGATAAGACCGTAACACTTTTGTAAGCAGCTTATGTTTTACTGGATATACATAAAATGTCTATTACAACTATAAAACCTACAGGGTGTCCGAAAAGTCTTAGTATGGGCAAATATATTTGCTATTAGTAAGGATAGACACCAAATTTTAGGTGTATCTTATTGGTCAATAAATCTACTTTTTCACGTAATTTAACTTTTTCAACCCCCTTGAGGGGTGATGCTAGAGAGTTGAGGTCAAAATTTTTTAATGCGACCATAAGCCGTATGGTACCTCGTTTTAAAGGTCTCCAAAAAGAAACATTTTAACGCAAAACCGAGGTCCGTATCTTAATTCGTTTTTTTTTCTGATATCCCACGGATACCGAAGCCTAAGTACCAAGTACCGTGAGTGTCACGGTGTGCCTCGACTAAGTTTAACCCAAAGGTCTTCCCACTTCCATTTTTTTCAGATTGTGTTAAAGTGGTGTGGCCTAAGTAATCCAAGCCCAAAATAAAAATACTAGATCAATAGTATAAAACAAACTTGATTTTACCAATTTTTTTTAGGTTAAGCAGCTTTATTTTATAAAAAAGAGTAGTATCAAAATGTTTAAGGCGTATAATCTTCTTTCAAGCCCGGAAAACAATATCTTCTTAATAAAAATATTTCATATTTTTAAATGCCAATAACCCTAAAAAAAGATGAAAAAATGAGTTTTTCGTCACTTTTGGTTCCTATCTCTTAAATGGTACGTTCAAATAAAATGATTTATGAATTAATTTTAAAGATAATGCAATTATCTACAAATCAAAAAAAAATTGCCTCTCTATCTACATCTGCTTAAAAGATATATATAGGTAATAGAAGGTTGAAAAATTCGAACAAAAAAATTATGGAATCAGAATGTTGTGATATATCGCAATACTTATAAGTTATGATTAAAACTGTTCATCGTTTTCAAAAAGTTGGCTCAATTTCAAACAAAATGAATAAAAAATTCATCTTTTATCTGGAATAAAACCAAAGATAGGATCGTCGGTAACTATGTCCGCGCCGGCGCGACGGTGTTGACAGTGTCAACCGTGTAGAGCGCTGATGAAATAAATTTAATAGCTGTATTATTAAGTTTTACTTAGTGAAAATTTAAAATTAATTTCTTTTAATTTCATTTTCTTTAAATGAATTATTTTCAATGTATCATTTTGTCCTTTTATAGAACGATACATTGAAAATAATTCATTTAAGGGAAATTAAATTGAAAGGAATTAATTTTAAGTTTTCACTCAGTAAAACTCTAAAAAAACTTAATAATACAGCTATTAAATGCATTTCGTCAGCGCTAACGCGGTTGGCATTGTCAACACCGTCGCGTCGACACGGACATAGTTTCGGACGATCCTCTTAAGAGATAAGAGGTCAGTTAAATTAGAGAAAATGTGCCATTTTTAGTCCCTATTCTTATTCCGTTTACGGTGTTGCCAAATTCTCTATAGTTTCTTATCTACAGGGGATTTTTTAAAAATAGTCAAAAATTTAATTCTTAAATATCTCGAAAACTATTATAGTTAGAAAAAAGTTGTTTTTACAGAAATCACACGATTTTTTACCTTCTCTAAAGTAACGTTATTGTTTTGTTTATACCATTTGCTTTTATTGAGTTACTGATACTAACTTCATTTTTCAAATACGGACCTGGATTTTTTGCTGCATTTTTTGAAAGAATACTTCATACCCTTTACAACTATGTATCACTTGATTATGGTTTTCGACGTTTTGATCAGGAATAACATCATCAGCATTTTCTATCGATACGGACCTGGGATTTTCCATGTTTTATTTATTTATCCACGGCAGCACCAGTTTTACAAAATAATTTGGTTACAACAAATATAATAATAATATAATAATATAAATCTCACGATAATATAAATACACGATGGAATCAATACATTCCTAAACGACACCAATATAGTCAAATTAAATAAATTAAATTAATGAATACCTTAGAAGAAACACCACGTTCACAATTGAATGTCACATACTTGAGGTCACAACAAACCTCTCAACATAGATTTAAATATTATAAGTTTGGAACCAAAAAGATTAACCTCATCAAAAGTATTGCTTAAATTATTCGCACTTCGTAATAATCTAGTGATAGGATCATTCTGGCCATAGTTAGTTGAGTGAAATGGTATTCTAAAGACGTCAGAACCTCTACCTCTCCTTACGCAAACATTAAAACATATCAACTGCAATAATTCAGGGCATTTAGTGCCACCATTAATTATGTTATGCAGAAAACACAAATCTGCTATTTGCCTTCTAATACTCAACGTCTGCATGCCCAGCTCCGAAAGAATGTCCTCATACCGATATTCACCCCTATAATATCCACACCGATAGGCAACTATCCTCAGAAACTTTCTTTGCACCCTTTCAATGGCCTCCATGTGCACAGTATAGCCAGGAGACCAAACAACTGAACAGTACTCCAACAGTGATCGAACAAAACAGCAATATAGGTTTCTAAACGTCAGCACTGAGAATTCTGTCGAAATACGCTGAATGAATCCTAACATTCTGTATGCTTTAGTAACAATGGTAACAATGTGAGAATTAAAAGACATTTTTGAATCGAAGGTTACGCCCAAATCCTTCATGTTGTTACACAGGGGTAAAACTACACCATTTAAGGTATAGTGGAAGACAGTTGGTGATGGTGAACGTGTAAAAGTCATTTTAAAACATTTCTTTACATTGACATTCATTCTGTTACTCTCACACCATTGGAAAACATTGTCAAGACTCCGCTGAAGGTCTTCAGTGTCATTTATGGACTTTATAGATTTAAAAATCTTCAAGTCATCTGCAAAAAACAAACAATTGCAATTCTGAATATTAGTTGTTAAGTCAAGTAAAAACCGTGCAAAAAGGATTGGACCACAATGCGATCCCTGTGGTACCCCTGAAGGAACCCGAACAGGCTCCGAAAGTGAGCCCCCACTTCTAACATATTGAGTTCGGCCATTCAGATAACTTTGAACCCATTTCAAGAAAGGACCGCCTATACCTAGGGCTTTCAGTTTTGCTATTAGCAAATGATGATTAACTCTATCAAAAGCCTTAGCAAAGTCTAAATAAACAGAGTCAACCTGCTGACCTCCCTCCATGTTACTCGTAATGAAATTGTGATACACCACCAAATTAGTGGCAGTAGATCTACCCTGAATAAAGCCATGTTGTTCATTATTGATGATATGTTTACAATCCCATGCTAATCTTTGACTGATTAAGTAATCCAATATCTTAGGAACATCAGACTGAGTACATACAGCCCTATAGTTAACCACTTTATCCCTATCCCCTGATTTAAAAATAGGCTTTAAATAACATATCTTCCAATAGTTTGGAAACTCACCCATGGACAAAGACAGATTGAAAAGGCGATGAATTGGCAGGGACAAGGTACATTGGCATTTCCTCAGGAAATATGCAGGTATTCCATCAGGGCCTGCCAAGAGACGCAAGGGTAATGAAGCAATTGCATCGAAAATCTCTGCGACAGTAAAACTGTAGTCATTAATAGAAACCAATTCACCGATACGGAAGTCGGGCAAACAATGAACCTCGTCCGATGCGTACACGGTGGAAAAAAATGAGGCAAACAAGTTTACCATCGCAGGAGCGGAATCACTTGTAGCACCTTCATACTCCAGGTTTATTGGCAAATTATGACCATCCCTAAGATCCCTAACAAAACTCCAAAATCGTCCGGGGTCCTCCGAAATCCCACCTTCTATCCTACTGATATAGGCATCATAGCAATATTTTCTTCTTTGCTTACAGCGTTCTCTCAACTCTGTTAAGGCACAATTTCACAACCTATCGCTGTGGTTTAAATTATTCAACTGATTAATTTTAAACTATGTTCATGATTACTAACCAGAGCCCTTTGGTCATTAAAGTTTGTCAAATTGCACTTAAGCCTGCAGTAACGTCATGTTACGCATATTCTCAGCGCACATGCGCTAGATTATAAATGTTATAAATAGTCGGGTGGACCAGCGCCATTCCTTCTTCTACTACCACCAACAGCCTCATTCACATCATCATTCATGTGAACGTCCATTTTAAAGTTAGTTTGTAGCGACCATGTACCAAGTCTGTGATATGTAAATAAAACGACTTAAATTCTGAATATGTTTTATTAACTCGGCATCTTTAAACAACAATAAAACTTAACAAAGCCAATGAGCTATTGACAGCAAAAGTTTAGCAGACTCAGATCAGATATAATTAGCGGCCTTTATTAACAGCACCTAACTAGTGGTTACGTTTACCACATATTGTAAAAGGCGCCCTTGATGATACGTCTTCATTATTAACGTTTTTAATATTTTCGTATCCAAAAATCACCTTTCAGTTTAAAAAATAATAATAAATAATCCTATTTTACCTAGTAGTTTCATTTCTGCTGCAACTCCTTCTGCTGGTAATCGATGAGTGGAAGAAGGGTCCAAGTGACCATTTTTGACATTTTAAAGTGAGATAGCCATTTTGTTAAAATATCATTCATCCATCGACTGAGCCGAAATACGGTAAAAAATTCAATACCGTTTGTCTACAATCACGAAGCAGACTGGGCTGAAGAACGGTCCATGTGCATGTCGTATGGACCGTTCTTCCGCTCAGTAAGCGGGTCAACTGCGTCTGTCGTCTTTAGAGGTTATTTTCTATTAGTTATCAAGCCGGTTAACAAGTGTGAAAAACGAGAAAAATAATTATTTATAACAATTTGTTAAAATAATTAAAATGGAAAGTTCAGATAGTGAAGATGGAGCTGACGAGAGAAGTTCAGTTTAAAAGACTCTTTTACCAGGATATTATTAATTAGAAAAACTGGTGGCCACAGTATTACAAAAAAAGCTGCAAGCCTGTCGACAAGGGAAACAACAATGTTTTTAGTGTTTCAAGATATCGTGAATTCGTTTTTGACGCTACAACTCCAGGCCATGTAACAGTTTCCGAGTTCATTGGCCGTGCGAGTTCCTCCACATTTAAACTGGTTAAACCGAGCGCAAGGCCAGAGCTCCCAACTGACAAAGCTTATTCCGAAGCAGTACCTATCAACGATAAGAAAATCCAGGACTTAAAAAAGATTATACAATACGTTAGTGGTGAAGATTTAGAGTTCTATTACCATATTGTGTCATGGAATGTTACCACTGCGGAAACTGTCGAATAAAATTATTTGATTACACCTTGTATATACTCTTTTATTATCCCTTATATTTTATAGAATAGAAATAAAACAAAATAAAAGAATAAACACTAAAAACATTTAAAAAGTCAACTGAGTGGAGAAAAGGTACAAAATCATAAAATATTTTTTGCGAAAAGTCTTATATCCGATATGGCAATAAATCTTAATTTTTTATAAAACAACTCCAAGTAGGTACCACAAGGAATAAGATACCTGTGCACACCAACACGAAATTCTCCTTCCTTTTTGAAGTAATTATTTTTTTTGTTTCCTCTAAAATGTTTATTTCTGCACTTGGACCCTTCTTCCACTCATTGATTCCAGTTGAATTACTATCTACTGGCTTTGAAAACAAACCATATTATCTCAAATTAAAGACCTTTAACTATATTCTAGCATAAAACCATTGTATTATTCATATTTACTGGGTTCGGATTATAAGGAATTCGAATCTAAAATCCGTTTTCTACTTTATTTTTTGACGTTGCGTTGAATTATAAGTATAACATATGGACGGGCGGACGAACAGGTTGATGGACGCGATTGGACTGACCACACGAACCACTAACGCCTCTAAGAATTAATTATGAGGATTTGTTATAATTAAAACTAAGCTTATGCTTTTTTCAGGCGTTGGATCAATTTTACAAACTTGAGGGTCCTGGCTAGTATTCATGATTAATTACAATTTACCAGTTAAAACAATTTAGTCCATAGTTACTGATTCTGACATAATTGTCGCCATAATAGGTCGTGAAATGGCGCATTAGCTTGAAAAATGCCAGGTCCGTACTGGTAGAATATCCTCACCAAAACGTCGAAAAACATAATCAAGTGATACACAGTTGTAAAGGGTATGAAGTATTCTTTCAACAAATGCAGCAAAAAGTCCAGGTCCGTATTTGAAAAAAACAAGTTAGTATCAGTAACTCAATAAAAACAAATGGTATAAACAAAACAATAAAGTTGCCTTAGAGAAGGTAAAAAATCGTGTGATTTTTGTTAAAACAACTTTTTTCTAACTATAATAGTTTTCGAGATATTTAATAAATAAATTTTTGACTATTTTTAAAAAATCCTCTGTAGATAAGAAAGTATAGAGAATTTGGCAACTCCGTAAACGGAATATAAATGTGGAGTAAAAATGGCACATTTTCTCCAATTTAACCGACCTTGTATCTTTTACCGTTTCGGAGATAGCAATAGTGATATCACCTATTTTGGACAGCCTGTATATATATATATATATATATATATATATATATATATATATATATATATATATATATATATATATATATATATATTGTAACAACCTCGGGTATTTATTCTCAGTGGAGATGATCTATTGATCTAGGTTAACCTAAGATTTAAAGACTTCGTCAACGTAAATGGGTTTTCTTTTATTATTCCAAAATTTTATAAAATATAACGTCAAGCTCCTAAAAAATATATATAATTTCTTGTCTTCAATATCCTCGACGAAGACTCCTCCAGAAAATGTCTATCACCGTGGATTCGTCTTCTTCAGGGGATCCGCTTGCCTTAGGGCAATACTATGTTCTGATATTGGACAGCCTTTAAGGTTAGGAGTTCTGTAGTTGTCGGGATCTGGAGCCAGACTGACTCTCTCCGCGTTCCGGACTGCCTTTTATAGTCGATGGTCGTCATGAGAATTGTTTATTGTACCGAGTAGACAAAAGTTAAATGTTCAAACAAAACCTGTCAACCTTGTCAACCTCTCTGTGACAAGCAAAATTGTATACAAGAAAACCCAAAACTAACAAAAATCAAAAATCCTTACATGGAACAACGTGGACGAAAAGAAGAGGAGATACAGCAAGCGACAATTGAAAAATATCGTCACATTACCCCCTTCTCGTCGATAAAAAAAAATTAAGAATTAATTTTTTTTTTAAAAGTCTATCCAAATAAATTGGACGAAATTATGGTGTACATGCTTTTTTAAGGTCTTTAATGTGGACATTGATGATTTCTTGGTCCTGATGATTTTTTAAATTATAAATATTAGGAGAAAGAACTTTAGATATAAGGAAAGGTCCAGAAAATTTAGGAGCTAATTTGGATGAAAATCCTTTTTCTCCAGAAGATAGATAGTGCTCTCGTTTCATAACACTATCACCAACTTTAAATTGTTCGTTTCTTCTGCGAAGGTTGTAATAATGACTTTGCTTATTAAAAGCTCTCTCTAGATTCAAATGAACTAAGTCAAAAATTTCTTGCATTTTAGATAAACTAAATGCTCGATGTCTTATATCTTGCTGACTATTATGTCTAAGATCCATACTGGTCTTATATATTCCATTGGGTAATTCCAATTCTCTTCCAAAATTCAGAAAGGCGGGACTAAATCCCGTAGAATCGTGAACTACCGAATTTATAGCAAATATAAACTCTGGTATAAACTGATCCCATTTTCGATGATCTTTCTCGCAATACTGACTAATAATAGTTCGAATATCTTTATTTCTCCTTTCGACTGGATTTGCCTGAGGGATATAAAGACTTGTTTTATGATGTCGTATGGATAACGAAGACAAAAATTTTGAAAATTTCTTGCTATCAAACTGTGTACCATTATCTGTAATTACTATTCTTGGACATCCAAAGTGCGACAGAATTCTCTCTCTAAAAATTTGACAAACCTTTTCTGCTGTAGCTTTCTTCAGTGGCTGTACCTCTGTCCATTTCGTAAAACGGTCTTGAAATACAATTACGTAATTATTTCCCTTAATGGACCTTGGTAAAGGACCCACTAGGTCGGTACTGACTGTATCCCAGGGACCATTCGTTGGCGAAAAGGACATCTTTCCCGCAGTTTGTTGCTGAGAAGATTTATATCTTTGACACGTTAAACATGACCTAACGTAGTCTGCTACATTTCTGAACATTCCTGGCCAATAATATCTTTTGGCGATTCTTGATATTGTTTTTGCTATTCCCATATGCCCTGCAGTAGGTTCATCATGATTTTCTTTTAGTACTTGGTTTCTTAAATTTTCTGAAACACAAAGTTTCCAAGGATTTGATAATTCGGGTTCTGTGAAATCGGTTCTTTCGAAGAAATGTTTATATAACTTTCCATCAATAATTTTGATATCGGGAAAGTTTTCTGGATTTTCCTGAACTTCTTTCATTTTTTTAGTGTACCAGTTACACTTGACTTCTTCTGTTAAACAAATATTGATTGGCGACCTTGATAAAGTGTCAGCTAGTTTATTCAAAACACCTTTCTTGTATCTAATATCAAATGAATATTGTTGAAGATCCATGACCCATCTGGCCAATCTTCCACTCGGATTCTTTAAAGACTGCAACCATTTTAATGACTGATGATCGGTTTCGACTACAAAATTATACCCTTCCAAATATGGTCTCATTTTCTGAATTCCCCACACAATCGCAAGGCATTCTTTTTCCGTGACCGAATAATTCTTCTCCGGATTTGTTAGAGTTCGACTAGCATAAGCGATGATTCTGTCGTGTCCTTCTTGATTTTGAAGAAGGGCTGCTCCAATGCCATCTTGACAGGCATCAGTTTGCAGTATAAATGGTAAATTAAAATCTGGACAAGCTAAAATAGGCGCTTTTGTTAAAATTTCTTTTAATTTTTCGAAAGTTTCTTTTTGCTCTTCTTTCCATTCCCATCTTTTCTTCTTCTGTAATAGTTTAGTTAAAGGAGAAACCAATTTAGAATAATTTGGAATAAACCGTCTGTACCAAGACGTAACTCCGATGAACCGACGAACTTCACGGACATTCTTTGGTTCTTGCATGTTTTGAATAGCGCTCACTTTTTCGGGATCTGTACTAATACCTTCTTCTGATATGTAGTGGCCTAAATATTTTAAACTCTTTTGAAAGAATTTACATTTTTCTGAATTTATTCTTAATTTTGCGTCACGCAATCTTCTAAAAACTTCCTTAACATTTTGTACATGTTCAGAAAAATTTCTTCCTAAGATAATTATATCGTCTAAATAAACAAAAGCTTTTGAATCTAATTCTGGGCCAATGATAGAATCTAACAATCGTTGAAAAGTTGCTCCAGCTGAATGTAAACCAAAAGGCATAACTTTAAATTGAAATAAACCTCGTTCTGGAACTGTAAACGCCGTAATTGGCTTACTGTCTTCAGAAAGTGGAACTTGCCAATAACCTTGCTTTAAATCCAAACTAGTAAAGTATTTTGAACCCCGTAATTTGTCCAAAATGGCATGAATAAAAGGTAATGGATAAGCATCTTTTTGAGAAACGTCATTAATTTTACGAAAATCAATGCAAAACCTTGGTTTTCCATCCTTTTTCTTTACAATTACTACAGGAGAACTCCATGGACTACTTGAAGGTTCTATAATTCCGTCTTCAAGCATTTTATTTACTTCTTCGTTTATGATTGCTTGCATCGCAGGATTTTGAGGCCGATATCTTTGCTTAATGGGTCTTGAATTAGTTAAATAAATTTTATGTTTCGTTAATGGCGTGGGACTATGAACTTTTTCAAATTTTGGCAATTCTTCTTCTAGGAATTGTTGAAGTTTTTGTTCTTCAGATGTTTCAGTACATAGGTTTTCCAACATCTGTTCTTGACTCTCCGCATCTTCGGAACATTGTATTGTATAAGGTATGATTGAATTCTGCAACCATATAATGTCCTTCGAGACCGGATCTAATAATATTTTTCTTTTGCTAAGGAAATCCATACCCAAAAGTATGGGAAAATTTAAACCAGGTAAACACCAAAAAACTTCTAAATCTGGTTCATTTTTGATTTTAAAAGGAATGAAAAATTCTTCAAAGATCCTTAAGATTTCGCCGTTGGCGACTCTTATAAAATTTTGGGATTCTCTTCTTTCAAAGTTTAATTCTCGACATAATTTGGCGACATCTTCATTCATGAAAGATTTACTTGAACCTGTATCAACGACTGCATTTAATACAACATCGCCAACTGTTATGGGAACATAAATAAACATATTATTTTTAGATATATTTTCTTCTGAAACTGGACAAAGATTCACATTTGAAGAATTAATTTCTGGAACATACAAGGTTAACTCAGAGGAAGGATAGTGAAACCTTGTAGAAAGTCTATCCTCATTTAGTTTTCCGCTACAGTATTCGTTTGAATAAAATTCCGTCTATCATTCGGATTTGTATTTTCATTTATCGGCAAATCATTTCGTCGAAATGAGTTCTGGGTACCAAAACCCTGATTTATATTATGTCGAAACTCATTTTCGTTATTTCTTATTGCTCGATTTCTTTGACAGTCACAATTTCTAGTTAAAACACCTAGACGGTGACAGTTGAAGCAGTGGATTCTTCTTGGAGGATCAGTAAAACGATTTTGACCTGGGTAATTGTTACTTGATGTCCTGGTATTGTCTTCATTTCTTCTATAATTAATATTCATGTTTCTTCTATTAACTTGATTTTCTTCATTTTTAATTCTTTCGAAATTTTCTGTTAATCTTAACAAATCTTGTGTACTTCTCACGTCCTCTTTTCTAATATAATACTTGTATTCCGGTTTAAGATTTCTGTACATTATATTCAGTTTTCTTTCTTCCGAAAAAGCACCATGACGTACAAATAGTGACTGAATTTCTAACACGTACTGTCGGCCAGTTTCATTTTTCTTTTGTTTTCTATTTAATATTTGTTCTTCTACCTCTTCGAGATAATCCGATTTGAAAAAGAATGACTTGAAATCTTCTTCAAAGGCGTCCCAGTTATTCCAAGGATATTTACTCATTTCAAACCATTGATAAGCTTGGTCGCGCAGAAGCTCTGGTATTGCACTGAGGACTATTTCGTCTGGAATCAAATATTCGCTTTTCAAAACTTTAAGCTTGTTTAAAAATATCGAAGCTTCTTCAAAACGCCTTCCATTAAAAAATATTCCCCATCTTCGAACTTGGTTTAACATATCTCTTTTCTTCTCTAATGACGTGCTGTTTGTTGCGTCATTTTGTTGATTTGATGGATTAGATAAACGTTTCTTGTAAGCATTAAAATATCTTTGACGAAGTTCCTCAATTGTTCCTTCATTATTTAATCCCCAGTTTTCCAAATCTTCAATCAAAATCGATCTGTTCAACTTGAAAATCCATGAAAAACGAGGATCTTCAACTTCTTCAGGTTCAACGTGGCTGGAACGTCGTCCTTTATTACGATTAGGCATGATAAAGTTGAAAGGTAATAAAAATTTTCTTGATTAACTACCAGCAACTGTTATATTTCAAAATCCGCTTGTCGGATTTCCAAAATTCCTTCACCAATGAACTCCTTGGGTCCAAATTATTCGAAATCGACTCTTCTTTTGACTTCGTACAGCTTCGGAAGCGTTCGGAAATCTTCGGAAAACTTCGGCAATCTTCGGAAATTTTCGGTATACGCTCCAAATCGTAAAGATTTGATGTTAGTTCACTTCGGGTAAGTTCGGGTATTTTCGGAAAATGTCAAATCCAAAAAGGAAATTCTTCAATTCGCAAAGAAAAGTTAAAAGTTTGATGACAGCTTTAATAGTTTTCGAGCTACAATCGAAAACAGTAATTCCTCAGGTTACCAATCTTCAAACTTCGAGAACAACAACTCTTGACAACAATGACAGTTTAAAATCTTCTTTATTGACACTTCAACGTCAACTAGAAATACTTCAAATCTTCGGGATGTCCCTGCTCGGGCGCCAAATGTAACAACCTCGGGTATTTATTCTCAGTGGAGATGATCTATTGATCTAGGTTAACCTAAGATTTAAAGACTTCGTCAACGTAAATGGGTTTTCTTTTATTATTCCAAAATTTTATAAAATATAACGTCAAGCTCCTAAAAAATATATATAATTTCTTGTCTTCAATATCCTCGACGAAGACTCCTCCAGAAAATGTCTATCACCGTGGATTCGTCTTCTTCAGGGGATCCGCTTGCCTTAGGGCAATACTATGTTCTGATATTGGACAGCCTTTAAGGTTAGGAGTTCTGTAGTTGTCGGGATCTGGAGCCAGACTGACTCTCTCCGCGTTCCGGACTGCCTTTTATAGTCGATGGTCGTCATGAGAATTGTTTATTGTACCGAGTAGACAAAAGTTAAATGTTCAAACAAAACCTGTCAACCTTGTCAACCTCTCTGTGACAAGCAAAATTGTATACAAGAAAACCCAAAACTAACAAAAATCAAAAATCCTTACATGGAACAACGTGGACGAAAAGAAGAGGAGATACAGCAAGCGACAATTGAAAAATATCGTCACAATACATATATATATATATATATATATATATATATATATATATATATATATATATATATATATATATATATATATATATATATATATATATATATATATATACACATAGATGGGTATGTAGTCACGTACTTACTTATGTAGAGAGTATTATTTTTCTTAACTCAGGTTCAATGTAAGATAAAGTAGTATTAGCTCTGTTCGTAGAGGAATCATAAACCGATCAGCGCCAATCAAATTTTAGGTATTTGGTAACGTGACAGTTTGCCGACTGGTTTCCAGTAATTTCATTGGCTCTGACTGGTTTGTGACTCTTGTGCGAACAGGGCTATTATGTATTTTACTGGCGTGCTTTCCGAGTGGTCTTAATACAATATATAAAATAGACATTTTTATAAAAGTCAATCTTTCTTTTATTTTCATAGCCTAATTCCTTATAATTCCAATGCCAATTTTCGCCCTATTTATTTAGATTTTCTTAGCGTCGTTCCCATGCTTTGTCAGCATATTAGAAACTTATAAATATATGTAAACTGCATAATAAAGACCGTCATATTGTACACGCCTCTGGGGAAAAAGAAAATTTTTAAAAACAGACTCTCGAGCATTGAGTTGTTAACTGAAATTTGTTTAGAAAAAATAATAAATAAAGTACTTAAACGCGTTCATTTTTTTTCCCAGGGGTGGCTCACCAAAAATTCAACTTTTTTTCGAAAATTACAATTTTTTTTTCTTTGCAAAAACATTCTCAGTGGACTCACTATTAAAACTGATTGTAGGTCAGATTTAAATTCATTTAATGACATCTATAGGCCCAATCTAATTTGATTACATGTTCGGGTTTTTAGAGGCCTAAAATTTTATTTTAAAAAATCATGAAAACTTCATATGTATATTTTTCAGTTTTTTTTTAAGTCTATTTTCTACAGGGCTTCAAGGCCCAAATTAGGGACGCTACAAAAGAATCAACGCCAGTAATTGTGTTTATTTACCAAGGATGTTAAAGAATTTTTTATTTATCCATGCTTTAGGCGCACCGTAATAATTCGATTTCCAATTTTCCTACATTTCCACATCAATATCGGTGGAATGTAAGAAAGTCAGAGAGGGACCTCCAACTTCCTTGGAGTACTTGGTTGTATGTTTTTAATGAACCTAATTTAAATATTTAGACAATTATTTTAACTTCAACAGCTACAACACTGGGAACCTACGTTATATTAGTCTATTTGGAGAAAAGAAATTCAATTTTTTACCATGCCTAACGTTCGTTGAAAAATAACAATTAGACAGAAACCCAAACTATATTATTGTGCTTCCATTATAGAAAATGACAATCACTCAGATCTTGATAAGCTACACTCTATTTTAAATAAAATGCTGCGAACAACAGATATGTACATATACCATCTAATTGTTTACTTAGGTTTGCTCGTGGTCGTCTTGATAAAGGCGTACCGTCGCGTCGTAACCAAAATAAAGCTTCATCTACCTTAAGAAAAGGCATACTAACTTAAACTTCAATTGGGCCACGATTGTGCATGTGAAAAGAGATTCTTTTGTAAATCGATTGAAATACAGATTAATTGCTTAGCAATATTTTAATTTCAAAATTAGTGTACAGTTACTCTTAAATTTAATAAAGTGCCTTCCTTTAAAAGTGACCTTAGCGATGACTTTGTTACTATAAGACATTGTAACCTCTTTCTAACACTTGGGAAATCTTTATCAAATGCAGTCGATATTCCACAATAGGTTGACAACGACATGGAATCACGTTTAGATCCCAATTCTATAGTACATTTATGGCATTCTTCCGAGTTAGTAAACAGCCAAAACAGACAATAAGCAGAGTTTAATTTTCTTTCAGATGATCCCGTTACCATAAGCCAGAAAGTACTTATAGGTATTTTTTGACAAAATTTATTGCATGTCCTAACAACACTTTCCGAACTTCCAGGTCTTAAAAAATCAATACGATTAATTTCGTATACTGTAATCATTGCTAAACAAAAGTGATGATCATGTTCAATTATTGATACATCGCAAGGTAATATTAGCTCTTTTCCTCTTTCTATAGAACACATCTGAACATCTTTATGTTCAGATTTAAAATGATTCACAAATTGTGCCAGTGCAACGGTTTTATGACATGGCTTATGGGGACATTTAAATGGTCTTTTTGAATACGAAGGTAAATGAAATTTCGATTTTGGACAGTATAATATGGTTTTCTTAGTACTTATGTTATTATTTTCCATGTTTTGTTCGTGCTTATATACTGCTTGGCATTCGTAAAATTTTTCTTTGGACATTCCGATCAGTGCTTCAAACATTTTTTCTTCATCCTCATTTGTGTTTGAGGTGGTGGGTGTACAAAAATCTTGGTAGTTTTTTGAATAATTATAGTTTGTGCCCAGCATAGTGTTTACATTATACCTATATGGTCTTCCTATACCCGGTTTATGTCGTAAAATATTGGAACCTTCCGGATGGACTCGAGACTCCATAAATTGTCCGGAAACATTACATACCAAACAAGTTACTTGACCTTCATTACCTTAAAAATGTATGTATATATAATATTATTTTTAAAACGATAGCTAGATTAAAAAATAATTCGAAATTTGTTTACTTTATACCAAGCATACATACTAGTATCTGCAAAGAATAATTTCTTCGCTAGTCCAAGAAAGAGCTATTTGTGATTTCAGCCTGAGTGCCCTCCTGCTGTCGCGATTTCTGAGCCCGTATCCTTTATCAGGCAGGATCCCAGGCATGGATGGGTGACAACTCAACTATGGGCATAAGAACTGGTTTTCATTGTAGTTAAAACATGGTTTGTTTCTCAGCCACGATGGGGGTCAGGGGGAGTCAGTGATAGCAGGAGGGTAACCAAACCAGAATCAAAAATAGTCCTTTTCTCTTGAGCTATTCAGTGGTCCTAGATTACACTGGCGAAGAAAAGATTATTTGCATTTTCGCCAATATTTTCCTATATGCCGAAAGAACTGTTAAAAAGACAGATATATCGTCTATTTAATTAACAGGGCCATACTATGTAAAAAAGCTACCAAATCCCAAAATTACGAATTTAAGACACGTTGGATACCAACCAAAATTCTGAATAAAGAGAAAAAAATTTAAAATATTACCTACCTAATACATATATTATATTTATCCACCTAGATTTCTTATAGAATCAGAGGGGAATTTTAAATTAATTAATTTAATTAATTCAATAAAACAAGAGCAGGTGTAAGAGGATCGGTACCTTTCGGTGTAAATTTTCACGTTTACGACTACAGCACCTTGCAACCTTGTAACTTTTAATCTATACATAACCACAGATATCTTAAACTAGGATTATAATCTAAATTTAAAATTGAACTTCAACATAAAATAAAGCTGATAATTATAAAGAATGGGCCGTCAAATATTTTATGCAGTGCCATAAACCTGAGCAAAATATGTTTTACAATTTGGGAATCTACAGTATATTGGTTATCAAACTAATGAATGCAACCAAAAGTTAACATACTTATGGGGAGTTTCTAAAAGCAATTTAATAAATTACTAGGCAATAGGGCACTTGTAATGTGACAACATGTATGTTAATGTCATTGCTACAGGTAAATTGATCACTTGATTCTTTGAGAAACCAATTGTTAGAGTAGGGAATCTAACGTCCAGCTGCACAAACAATCTAATTGGACACCACACACCACCCATGTTAATGTCATTGCCAAAGATTATTGTCACGCACCCATGTTAATGTCACTGCCAAAGATGACTTTAAACGTCAAGTAAATTTATTACTTGATGAAAAGTTTTGAGCAACAAGCTGTAAGTGTGATCGTATTATAGCAATGTTTCACTCATAGCATTAATGAACTTTTTTCTATAACTGTCAAAAAATCAGTTTTACCTCGTTATCTATGCATGAAATTTTTCTTTGTTTCATAAGCATCTTCCTGATATTACCTCGGGAGCAATACTTTTTTTTAATGTTTGTATTTCTCAAAATTTTGAATTTGTATTAAAATAATTAATTATAAACAGCATCGAGTCTCCTTCTTTATCAAAAGCATCTAGCAACTTTAGTTCGGTAGATATTTGGTTATTTTATAATAAAAAAAGACAATTAAGTATGGTAGTAGTTAAGTATGTGCCTTGTATTATCAAAAAGAGCCAAAAAATATAAAGGTTCTTGTTTAAAAAACTGGCTTGAAGAAAGTTTAGAAAAAACGAAATGGATTCAAGAACTAAGTCCACCTTTAAATATAGAATAAAAAGGTGCCTGTAGATAGCGCTTTTCTCTTTTCTCTCTTGTAAAAAATAAAGTTACGTCAATAAAGTCTAAACTACATTTTTTTTTATTTTTACAGGCACTCGGGAAGTATTGGAAAAATTTTGAATTTCTAAACGCCAGACGTACACATGTATGTACGAACTAAAAATGCACCACTTTTTCATAATATAAAAATCTTCAAGTTTTTTTCACCACGATATACACGGTGTCCAAGATAAGGAGGGCCAGTATGGGGATCTCGTTAAGTTAGAAATACAAAATTGGTTAAATGGGAACAAAGTTGCGTAATTAAAGAACTAATAAAATAATGTTTCGAAATTTTTCAGATGATTTTTTATTTTCGAGTTATTTTGAAAAACTAAATTTTCGGATTTTCACTCGATTTTTTCTGGCGTTAATATGTAGGGCAAAACTAATACAACTTCCTCACAGCAACTTTTAATGAACTTGAAGATTACGTTATCATTTTTTTTATTTATTTATTCACTTCCTCAATCCGTTAAAGGCTTTAAATACCATATGTACCGTGCGTTCAATTTAGCTTGATAACATTTGATTAGCTGTAAGCTGTAACTTTTTTGTTTTTAAAGATATCAAGGTAAACAAAATGTAGGGTTAGTAGTCAAGTTTTTTCATATACGTATTACTACTATATAGCGAACGACGAAAAAATGTAGAAGCAAAGACGTAGCCTTTGGAAACAATTGCTAACCACTCATCACCTGACTACTGAACATACCCTTGGTGGTTTTTGCAGCGAAGGACGAAAAAATGATGAAACAAAGACGTAGCCTTCGGAAACAATTGCTAACCAGTCACATGACGTATTGAACATCCCTCCTAAACAACCACGTGATTTGCCCAGCTATCTTTACTTTTGAAAGGTAAAAAGACGAAAAGGAAACCGACACGCTCACATTTTAAACTGCTGTCAGAACTGACAGTGACAGTTCCGTCAAGTGCTGGCACATCACGTGGTACAAAACAAATGAAAAGGAGATTTTATCTTTGCTTCAAATTTTAACAACGGGTAGATTGGATGCTAAAAATATAGTAATAATACGTAGGTATGTGAGTTTTTTTTGAGTTACACATAAAACAAAACACTAACAATTTTCTGAGATAATAGCCTCCTTATATATTTTTAAATGAAACACCCTGTATATTATATATGTATTCAATAGAATACGCTATTCAGATTACAATGATATAACACACTTTATATTTTAATCCACTCGTTTTTGACATATCGGCAAAAATGCGAGATCGACAGCGATCATTTTCCGAATACTCTGGTATGCTGAAACCAAATCTAGTCACGGCACTCTTCGAGATTAAGTAGGATAAAAATTTCAGCCTTTTCACCGTGCGGCGAGAGAACGCCGAGTGGGCCAGGCTCTGTGGTTGGATAAATTGCTATGCCGAGCTATGTTTTCCGATTGAGCCCGCGTAAACAAAAAAAGTCGTCTCTGGAAAATAGCTTTTTCAACGTAAAAAATCCTGATCTTTCGATCTAGCATATTAAAAAAAGATAAAAATGGCGTTCTTCAAGATACAGCACGTTTAGTGTTTTTTTGAGGTTACGGAAACGGAATTTTGAAAAACAAATTGCACCATCGGAAAGCTGAGGAAAAAATACATCGAAAATTAAGTTTCAGTTAGTTTTTTAATGGCGTTTTCATTGCGAGATCATAAGCTTAAAATGGCATGTTTTCAGGCTTGCGCGCCGCGCTGGGGCGATCCCGCCCCACATACAGACTATGAGATCCAATCAAGTTCCAACCATGTTCCTTAAAACTGTATACCAGGATTCATTAAAAAGCTTTAAAATCTTAAACACGGTACTAGATCTAGTGCCGTGCTTAAATTAAGATCTTCGAGTTAATCAGTTTCGTTGTCATGTATTGGTTAGTAAGTAGTCATTAAAAACTTGTGAGTTATTGTAATATTTCAGCGGTTTTCTTGATTTTCAAGCGATTTTTATCTTGTAGGTTGTTGCTAAAATAAATGTACATCCTATTATTGTGAAAAATACATACTTAAATTGTCAGTTTCTTTAGAAATTTGCAGTGCAAAACTGTCTTACACTTACACTTGTCAGTTAAAACCTTGACTGTTAAGTTAGACTGGTCTTAGCAACAGTGAATCCAGGGTAGTGTCTAATATTCTGTTATAGTAGCAAGTGGCAAATTGTTAATTTTTCCAAACAAAAAACTATTACATTATCCTTATATGGCAACATGTTATCAGGAAAAGTTTAGAATTAAGAATTATGCTCAAATGTAAATTCATGGCCTCCTATCTAAAAAATACTTACTCTTAAGCGAGTTTCATATTTTTGATTCTCCCCTGCATGCTACTAGACTTTTTACAATCCTGATAACGGTCAATTTTGCTTTTAGGTATGCACCAACTTTTCGTAAGTTTAATAAATTTATTACTAAAATAATTTCACATTTTCACAACTTTTTTGGACCACACTGTAGATGAGTAACGGGGTTCGCAAGCCAGGCTCAGATATTAGTGTCTGTGGCCGGATTTACAACATAAAAGGACTAGAAATTTTTATTAAAAAATGGTATATAGCTTTTGATGTCGCTAGCTCATAGGCTTCAAAAATAGAAAAATGTGTGACACTGCAGTACAAATATTTGGCGCCCCCTCTTTTACTAATATGTTAACTATCAATATGTATCCTCTTTCTTTTTCTCTCTCTTATGTGATTATTAGATTATTCCATTTGATTTATAAGTTGAATCGACAAAGTCGGCACTTAACTAATTAATATCTACCTTTTGAAACAAATTTAAGCTGTTTAAAACAATTCTGACAATACTGGTGCTTCTGGGCGCAATAATACACTGGAAAACGTTCTGAAACGCGACCACAAACAGCACATTCGCCTCTATTTTTCCAATCTGATAAACTTTCCATGACTACTTGAAACGGTGCACCTTATATTTCGTTATGTTCATTTTTCTTATGAAAAACTACCAAAATTTTGGCATAAGGTGATGGATAAAATGAAATGATATGAACTTTGAATTTTTTAAACGTTTGACATTTAACTGAAACATGCCAGGAATTATGTCAGATTTGACAAATTTTTCATTAGGGTGATATTGTCTTGCAATTTTTATAGACAGTACGACATAGGGAGATCATGTGGTCGCTTCAACCGACCGCTCGATTTAGATTCTTTCGGCCCGGCAAGCCTACTTACCCATTATACAAAGTCCAGTGACAGATTGGGTCGTGTGTCGGGCCTTTAATTAAGCAAGGATGTTGAAATTCACAACTGAAATTGCGTCAAGAATAACTCACGGACTTACAGGTCTACTTTCCACGCTAACGAGTTACAATAGTCCCTGTCACCTGGCCGCAATATGAATTAAAATTAAAATTTATAATGGCCATATGCCATTTAGATTAAATTTATTAATATTTAATAAAAATGCATACTTATATCTATAAAAATATTAACATGAGTGCAATATGCATATGTTAATTCGTGAAAAAGTAACTTAGCAGCACAGGATAGCTTTAATTGAGATATTTGTCTTATTCTTGCACTTGCACCTGTTGCATTCAAATGTGTTATTTTTCATATTTGCAACGGCTATTAATCCACAGAAATTGGAAACGTGAATGGTTGTTATATATATATATATATATATTTAAATTCTAGTTTATGTTTAAAAAATTCAAATGATTATAACTTTCTACAAACACATTTTTTTCTCTGAAAATTTAAGAATTGTCTAGAAAATGATATATAATTTGTTTAGAAAAAATAATAAATAAGATACCTAAGCGTGTTAATTTTCTTTCCTAGGTGGGCCAATTCAAAAATTCAACTTATTTTCGCAAATTACAAAATATTTTTTCTTTGCCAAAGCATTCCTAGGAGGCTCACTATTAAAAAACCTGAACTTGGCATGGGTCCCATAAGTAGCAACAGAGATTTACAACTTTAAAATTTCACGGGCCGCGTCTGATAAGTAGTATATCCGTATAATTTATTGCTTGTATGTTATATATCGCACATCCCATTCAAAACCGCCGTAACTCAAAAAAGATACATTTTACAGGAAAAGCAAAAGAAAATTAAAAGTTTAGTTTGCAATTTGTATTGAATTAAAGATATTCAAAAGAATCTTTTTTAACATATTTTTTTGTCAAAATATTACTAGATTTTTAAAAATATTTTTTGAGATACAAGTTTAGTCCTAAAATTAATAGTTACAAAATTGGTGCCGCCATTTAGCGAAAAATTGGTGATATTCGACTGCAGGGTTTTGTAAACAGATAGAGTACGCAAAGTAGATTTCGGTTTTAAAATAATCAGAAAATTTAAAAATTTTGGGTTGCGACGATTTTGAACGGGATGTGCGATATGTATTTTACCGTTACCTGTATCATGGTATTAGGTAGTATATCTGACTTTGATATATGTATGTTTATATCATTACAATTAATAAACTTATTCGCTACAGAATGCCAAGTATTGGCGATACAGTTCGTGTACGAAATTATTCAAATACAATTATAAAATGGGAATTTGGAGTATTCCAAAGGGGAGGTCTACTACGTTGTTTAGTTAAAGTAGCTGGTAATAAAAGCTGGCGAAGAAATATCGATCAAATAACTGGAACTGAAATTACAAGAAATTCAACCAAAATTTCTAGCTGTCAATTTACCAGATCAAAAAAATTAAGGAAGTTTATTAGAATCTACCTCAACTAAGGGTGACTCATATCATCAAGATTTTAATTTCCAAAGTGGGCCAACATGTTCTTTATACAAGACCAATCAAGTTCTATACCTTCACAAAATAGACATGAGGGGTTTATTTTTTTCTAATAAAAATACTTTTGCAGAAATTCAATGAGAAAGATAATGAAAAGACGAGTGTAAAAACAGAACATTTAGAGAAAGAATAAGAAAACCTGCCCAAAGACTTAATTTATAGTTTCAAATGTAACTGGAAGGAATGTTATACGTATTTTACCGTTACCTGTATCATGGTATCAGGGTAGGTAGTCAGTATCGGATCACCCGAAAATATCTAATTCATGGGCGAAAAAGTACGTCCTTAATCATTTGGCGCCAGTCAGATTTTTCAGAATCAGTCCCGTAGAGGCATGCGCACTTCTCCATCTCAGCTGTTGGTGGATGACAACTTAACGACCAAAATTGGATTAATGCTACTGCATCTCTTTGTGAAAATCAGCAGCGAATAATGGCTTGCGTTGTTGGTTTTTTTTTAACAAACTATTATTAGGTTGACCTGTAACATCGTAATGGAATCTTACCACTCACTTTTCACCCACGTCTAATTGTCGTATCGATTTGAAACTTTGCAAACTTATGCAATATGCATGGTTTTTTTATTAAAAAATATATATACAGCGTATCTTCGAAAGTTCTTACCATATGGAAAAATTTTATTATTGATTTTACGAAACAAAGTGTCTCTTTATAAAAAGTTCTGCCACGTAAGAAAATAGCATTGCCATTCAAAGTGGCTCTAAAATGTAAAAGTCCTCATCCACGGGAAGCTAAAAAGACATAAAATCGTTATTTAAAGGTAAACCGCCACTACAAATGCACTAGAGTTAATTTTTTTGTTAGTGAATTAGGTTTGGAACATCATGCAGGATGTCCCAAAAATAAAAGAATTTTTTTATTATCGCCTTTACAAAAAAAGAATATCTTCAAAAAAAGTTCTACATTGTGAAAAAAGAGCATGGTTATAGAAAATTTTATCTAGGACATACAGCTAAAATTTTTTAATTTAAATTGATTTTCAACCTTTTCAGCCACCTTGTATTGTTCTACATCAAGTTTTTGAATAACCATGCTCTTTTTTTACAATGTAGAACTTTTTATGACATTACTATTACCAATCCATAAAATATTGAAGTGTGATCCAATATGGGGCCAGCAGAGCGTTCTGCAGTGCAGCTTCGTAAATTTTTTACTGTCGCAAATATTGTTGGAGGTTCTACAGATATATGTCTATGTGTACTAGGGTGACCGTTATTCACCAAGTTGATTTTTTTTTCTTGCGACGCCCCCTAAATTTTTAGTTTATCGTCTAAAAAAAATGTCAGACCAAAATAAGCCCTTAATATTCATAATAAACCTTGCCCTAAAGACGATACATTTGCCATTTAAATTACATGGAATTTGCCACTTTTTACAATTAATTTTTTTTTTCTCAGACAAGATGACTTCTAGCAATGAGACATACATATTCTTATAGGAAATTGGACGCTCTACAAAAAAGGTCTCTCTTAATTTTTCGATTAATTCACTCCTTCAAAAGTTATTCAAGGTGAAATTTGAACTCTGTAAATTTTCAGATTTTTTTACTTTTACGGCAAAGTGATTATTATTTCGATAAAAGTTATTAGTTTATTTCTAAAAATAGATAATTCTGGTGGTATTAGGGTAAAAAAAATTTAAACATGGAAAATAATATACCGCATAACAGGTAGCTGGTTCTAGTTTGAATCATTTTTGAGACTATTCATTTATAACACGCAGTCAACTAATTTTTATTGAATTTCATAAATTTTTGTATACTTTCATGAAATTTCCCTTCAATACAGTAAGTGACTCAAAATTACACTACAAGCACTCCCGCCAGCACACGGATTTTCTATTCACGCAAGCGCGCTAAGTCGCATTTAGTACCTTGAATAACTTTTGAACGAGTGAATTAATCGAAAAATTATAAGAGATCTTTTTTGTAGAGCGTTTAATTTTCTATAAGAATATGTATATATCATGGCTATAAGTCATCTTGTCCGAGAAAAAAAAATTAATTGTAAAAAGTGGCAAAACCCCATGTAATTTATGGATCGTCTTTAGGGCAAGGTTTATTCTGAATATTAAGGGCTTATTTTGGTCTGACATTTTTTTTTTAGACGATAAACTAAAAATTTAGGGGGCGTCGCAAGAAAAAAAATCAACTTGGTAAATAACGGACATCCTAGTGTGTACATCAGATAGAAGTGAACTAGGTAAGAAAAACGATAATTAGTAACTTAAGAGATCCTTTATTTCTGCGATTTGTTTGGTTTCCAAATGGTCTTAATCTTAAAACTTGTTGCTAAGGTAAATACTATTATTCTATTATTATTATATACTCAAATTGCCCCTTTCTTTATAAATTTGCGAAAAACTCAGAAATAAATCCACAGTACAAAACTTAAATGTCTTATTCATACACTTGTCATTTAAATCCTTGACGATCAAATTACACCGACTCCAGCAATAGTGCATCTGACCGTTAATTTTTAAAGATCATGCTTTGTGTCATCTAGGGATCTCAAAAAGTGAAGGTCCGAAAAAAAAATCCAATTGAAATCAGCGATATCATTCTTAGAGCTAATCCTACAAATTTACTACAAGATTCTAAGAAGGGTCTTTTTTTCTTTCAGTTCTAAATTATAATTGTCAATATACCTGAGGAAGAAAATTCTATAACTAAACCTAATAAATAAAAGTTCAATGATCAAATGACTTAATATTTATTAAAACACTGTCTCCTGGTCGCAATCTCACTTATAATTAAAATGTATAATGACCATGTGCCATTTAAATTAAATATAATAATAATCGATAAAAATAAGTACTTATCTATAAAACCATTAACCTGGGTGCAATATTCATAGACATTAACTCTTGGAAAAGTAACTTAGCAGCATAGGGTAGCCTTACTTGAGATATTTGTGTCTTATTCTTGCATCCCTTGCATTCAAACGTATTATTTCTCATATTTGCAATGGCTATTAATCCACAAAAATTGCAAACGTGTATCCTGTATGGATCTGATACCTCAAATAATCGCTCACGTAAAAATTGGGCTGCTCCATGAGAAATCTGACAATCCCGTTCCATTTCTCCAAAACGTAATCCTCCATCCCTAGCTCTTCCTTCCATAGGTTGTCTTACTAAAATCTGCACTGGGCCTCTAGCCCTAGAATGAATTTTATCATCCACCATGTGTTTCAATCTTTGATAGTAAGTTGGACCCAAGAAAATCTGGGCATTTATTTTCCTGCCAGTATGTCCATTATACATAACCTCATTTCCTCTGAGCTGATAACCATATTCTTGAAGAAGAGTAGAAATTTTCTGTACATTAACTGCATCGTTAAAAGGGGTGGCATCGCCAATTTCTCCCTTATTAGAAGACACTTTTCCTTGAATGCATTCAATCAAGTGGCCAATCGTCATACGAGATGGGATAGCATGTGGATTAATAATAATATCTGGGGTGATCCCTTCACACGTAAAAGGCATGTCCTGCAACAAATAGTTCATTTTTAGTGTTGACACAAGACATAAACATTGAAAAAAACAATTGCTCTTTAAATCAGTTGATTAAAATCAGCGATTAAAATCATGATTTTAATCAAGTGATTTTTAATCTAAAAATCACGATTTTTTAAAATAATGATTAAAATTAAAAAATTAATCTTAAATCAGGATACTTGAAAACATATTTATTCATAAAAATAAAACTTTCAACTCCTTCTGATACAAAAAAAAAACCTGATGCATTTTCATTTTTATAATATTCATTATAATACTTGAAAAGGAATGCAGCTGCTTTTCACAAAAATAAAACTTTAAGAAAACCCTTTTATACAAAAAAACATAGAGAACATAACCTAAAAGTAAAAACAAGATATTGCCGCGCTTTTATAATTCCTGTGTGTTATAACGCTTAAAAATACTAGGTTAGCTGCCTAGTCTATTTCTGATATCTGAATGAACGAGTCAATAAACATCCTTTCTATATCTGCAGAAGATGCACAGGCACACAAAACAGAAATCACTATATATGCACATATGAAATCACATATATCACTTGCATAATTTCTGGAACATTTTCTTGGGATCTCCACCACTGTACTGCTGTTACATTTTTAATTATTTCATCCGAAAACATAGTTTTGTGAAAAGGGTCCGACCTGTCTTCCAACTTAATTATCATGATACAAATAAAAGAAGATATGATACCGCGCAGGTAGGCGTGGCCATTTACGTCGCGCCGTGACCAATTCCGCGATATTTTGTAAACGAAACACGTCTTTTTTAAGATCGCGTTGTGTTTTCAACTATTTTTTGGTGTTTTTATATTACTTTTAGGAGTTTAAAAGTTAAAATGAGATGTGCTGTGTATGGTTGTGATGTGGACAATCAACCAATCAATGTAATCAATGTATGTATTTATCCCTTTATTTATATGATCATTTTAAATAATATACTATAAAATTTGTATTATAAGCAGGAGGCAAAGTATATTGTCAATATAATTTATATAAAATCGCCTATAACTAACGTAACCTCTATATTGCGCGTTATAAATTTCAAAAATAAGACACAGCGTGACGCCATGCGCGAACCCGGACGAATTTGATACGGTTTGGTATCATACTTTCTTTTATTTGTACCATGCTTAATTATCAATGGTAATAAGCCTCTGACTGCAAAATGTTCGGCAACAGTATCTGAAGCATCTCTCTTTTCTTCAGCCAGTAATGAATATTCTTCTTTGTTTATTGTGGGATCCAATATACATATATGACAAAAAGTGAAAGGGGGTTAAAGCTTGGTTATATCTTTTTTTTAAATAGTTGATATTGATGCAAACTTCTTTCCTCTTCAAAGCTGTCAAAAGTATCCATTAATTTTTTCCATGTTTGAACTGCTTGCTGCACCTTTTTGTTGTATTGCGTCAAGTGCTAAAGAAATTGGTTTTAGTAACTGTAAAAAACCTTCAGCCATCCTTTTATATCTGATACTTTTGGAAAATCACTGGATTAATTTCTTCTTTATGCTCTTCACATATTAATAACAAGTTTGGCCACTCCTTGACATAAATCTCAAGACAATACAAAAGTGTATTCCATCGAACGTCTTGCGGTAACACCAGTTTCTTGCCTCCTTTTTCTTTGTACCAAGCATTTGGCAAGTGGATATTTCTAAAGTATTTTACAATTTCTACTATATGTTCTTTTACCTTAGATACTTCTAAATCTTTGGAAAGCAAACTAACTAAGTGCACCGAACAACCATATGTAATTATAGGATAATTTAACGACTCGGTAATTATTTTCTTCGTACTGACCATGTTAGTCGCGTCATCTGTCACAAGACTGGTAACTTTACAGTTATATTCATTTTTGCACTTGTTTATTGAGTCAATCGCCAATTTTGCAAGATAATCAGCCGTATGGGGATGACCGGATGTATCTATGCTTTGTAAAAGAACAGTTTCCATCTTCTGCTGTTAAAACGACACAGTTTATGGGCTCATTATGAATATTATTAGGCCATCCATCCAAGGGCATGCAAATAGACTCTCCAGATAACTTGTTAAAACATTTACGTTCAGATTCACTAAGAAGGTTTAAGATTTAGTACTGGTTTAAATTAAGATCTTAAGAGTTGAACAGTTATATTTTGACAGGTTTTTGTCCTGTCATTGTTAATAGGTCGTTGTTAAAAATTTATGAATGATTCTGATATTTCAGCGATTTGCTTGATTTCCAAATGATTTTTACCTTGACACGAGTGGTTGTAATGAATTTAGTTCTATTATTGTCGAAAGTACGTACTAAAACTGCCCTTGTCTTTATAAATTTGCGAAAAAGCTCAGAAATAAATTCATAGTATAAGACTTAGTTGCCTTATTCTTACACTTGTCTTGTATTCTTAACCTGGTCTTAACATTTCTATGGCCTTTCGAACATCCTTATTTTCTATCGAACTAAAACTGTAGTTTGTTGTGTAAACGGCGTTAGCTATTTGCATGCCCAATTCATTCTTTTTATCTAGACAAGTTCGCACAACAAAAGAACCCAAATGGCTGCTACTTGCACTATTTTCACTTCCACCTCCACTTTCCTTGTCCCTTCTGTTTCTTTGCCGACTGGATAACTTCATTTTGGCAAGTTCCAGGTTGGAATTCACAATCACTTTCAAGACCACTAATATCACTAGTTTTACTTTTGCAGGTTTCCCAGTGACTTTTCATCTATCCACTAAACCTTACATCTCTTTACCATACTTTTTACACACCGCTCTGTATCCTAGTTTGCAAACCACTTTATTTTTTATAAAATGTTACCAAATACTAAATTCCTTTTTACCCCGACTTGTCATGATTCAAAATTTCATGTTACACTACTCTCATAAGCAAAAATATTACTCAAAACTGGAATAGGCGCGTGTCATTTATATGGCCGAGCGTTTTCCCCGAGTCTTTGCAAGTTTCGACGAAGTCGCGACGGAATTTATCCGACTCGGCTTGTCGAATTTTGTTTCGTTACTGTATTATTTACGCTTAAAAATATCTTTTCATTATAAGTTTGACTAAACAAGATATGAACAGTTAAAAATATGTGTATTAATAAAAATTAGTCCAAAGTTCAATTTTTAGAAAAAAACATAACGTGATTTTTTCAAAAAGTCTGATTTTTGATTTTTTTTTAAACTTGGTTTTGTGGCTTTGACGTTTTCAAAGAGAGCTTTTCTGTCACCTTCAAATTGAGTTCGAATTTTGTACAAAGATCATCAAATAAGATGTGAGATGAAATATTGTTGTTTGGTTTGCTTAGGTTTGCTTAGGTTGGGTTTGCTTAGGTAAATATAATAGCGCTTTAACGACTATGCTCAAACCTCGACCATTAACAGTATTAACTCATTTAAGGATCCCACAGACCAACGCGGTTTCGCTGCCGCAACGGCTGCGGTTTTTCTTTATCATTGACGTTGACAATAATAAAAAAACCGCAGCCGCTGCGGCAGCGAAACCATGTTGGTCTGTGGGATCCTTTATTCAGAAATACAGTCGAACTCGGTTATAACGACCGCGACGGGACAAAATGATATGTTCGTTATAAAAGGGCGTT
This sequence comes from Philopedon plagiatum, assembly GCA_963971165.1. Taxonomy (NCBI): domain Eukaryota; kingdom Metazoa; phylum Arthropoda; class Insecta; order Coleoptera; family Curculionidae; genus Philopedon; species Philopedon plagiatum. Next base: position 95,142,286 of record OZ020190.1, on the reverse strand, counting down.
CGTTATATCCAGTCTGACTGTTTATTTAAACAATGTTCCTCAATGAAATCTTTATTGAAAAATATGAACATAAAAAAAATTCTAATATAAAAAATAAACATTACATAAAACAGCTAATCATAAAAAAAACAAAATTATGTACATACATACATATTATGTATTTATATAACAAAATTATGCATACAGTATTTGTTTTGAAGAGAAAGAAAATCTGTTATTTTATTTTGGACTTTATTTTTTTAAAAAGCCGGATTTTCAGTGAATCTATCCTTATCGTAAGCCGCCAATATGTACACCGTTCGCTAAAACCGAACCGACCCGCAGAAATTCAGAAATTTGCCCTTAAAAATGTTCGTAAAAGGCGATCGTTCGCTATAAGCGTGTTCGTTATATCCAACCACTAAAAGTATGTGTTTATATGAAGGCTTTTTTCGTACTTTAAAATATGTTCGTTATTGCCGGGCGGTCGTTATAACCCGAGTACGTTATAACCGAGTTCCACTGTACCATCAACAAATAAAAAACGATTTTGGTGGAAAAAAAGCAAAAGTCTATAATTAATAGGTTTTTGTTAAGTAAAAAAATCAGCACATTGTACCAACTTCGTACACAATGTTCGAGTTCCGTCAATATTAACCAATGTAAATGAAATGCCAATATTTTTTCTGAAATGACACATATTTCCTCTGCTTATATCTCGGTAAATGTTTTTTTTTCCGTTAAACAAGCCGAAAAGTTTACGTACAATGTCTCCCACTCCAGATGGAAACACCTTTTATTTTTATTTCAGTTGTTCTTAACCGGTGATCCGCGGACCACAGGTGGTCCGCGAGAACTAAAATATGGTCAGCGAAACATTTAAACATTTATTCATTTTACTCGAGATTCAATCGTTTATCAGTCCAAGGGTCGATTCGTAAGCCTTTTGGTATTAATGTTGGAGAGGTTGCTGAAGAACTCCAGGAAGAGCTTATTGAATTACAAAATAATAGAAACTGTGAGGAGGCGTTTGAATCTGTTTCAATTGAGTTTTGATGTAAAAAAGCAATTTCATATACTGAAATTCGGAAAATTGCCTTGCGCTATCTTATGCTCTTCTCCGCGACTTATTTATATGAACAAGGATTTTCTGCTTTACTTGTAATTAAAAATAAGTCCCGGAATCGATTGAAAGTAAGTGATGATATGCGTGTAGCTTTGTGCAATAATATTAGCCCCAGGATTGCTTGTAAAGGAGATGCAAGCAAGTTGCAAAAATCACATTGATGATTTGTCAAACTTAATTTTTGTATTAAAAATGTTATTTTTTATATTATAATCATAAATAATAGTACACTCTGTGCATGCTACTCTTAAGTTAAACGAATATGTTGAAAGTCTTGATTAAAGTTATTTTAAGATTAGCACAGTTTATTATTATTCTTGAACCTTGGGGTCCCTGCTAAGAACAAAAACAAATCATAGTGGTCCCTGGTCCAAAAAAAGGTTGAGAACCACTGATCTAAGACATGCACCACTGCACGACAGTGATATAATAATTATGTAGCAAAATAATCCATAAGTCATTCTTACTAGCAGGCGCGGTCCGTGAAATTTTAAAGTTGTATATCTCTGTTGCTAATTATGGGACCCATGCCAAGTTCAGGTTTTTTAATAGTGAGCCTACTAGGAATGTTTTGGTAAAGAAAAAAATATTTTGTAATTTGTAAAAAAAGTTGAATTTTTTAATTGACCCACCTGGGAAAAAAATTAACACGATTAGGTATTTTAGTATTTTTTCTAAACAAATTTTACACCATTTTGTCGATAATTCTTAAATTTTAAGAGAAAAAAATGTGTTAGTAGAAAGTTATAGTCATTTGAATTTTTTTAAACCGAAAATATAATTTAAAAAAAAAATTCAAATGACTTCTAAACATTGTTTAGAAAAAATAATAAATAAAATACCTAAGCGTGTTAATTTTTTTCCCAGATGGGTCAATTAAAAAATTCAACTTTTTTTCGAAAATTAGAAAATATTTTTTTCTTTACCAAAACATTCCTAGTAGGCTCGCTATTAAAAAACCTGAACTTGGCATGACTCCTATAAGTAGCAACAAAGATATACAACTTTAAAACTTCACGGGCCGCGCCTGCTTACTAGTGTTGGGAAAATCGACGAATTTAAATAATCAAGTTATCTGTACACGAGTGATTTTAATAATCGAGTGAACACTCGAGTGATTTTTCACTCGATTCGTTCGTTGTGGTTTGGCATCGATGATGTGATCATCAGGATGCCGGTTAACTGCAGTAGTAGATAGTGTGTGGCTAGGGAAGGATGCGAGCGACCATTTTTACCCAAACTTATAATTTTAGTACTAGCTTCTATAATCGAGTGATGTCGACGATTTCAATAGTCGAGTGATTTTTCACTCGAGTGATCTCAACGCTAATTCTTGCTATCGTCTATGCTCGATGCAATGTTTTCCAAGATTATTTTAGTATATATAACAGTTAATTGCAAGCTGCTAATTTATCTGTACTATTCCGGAAAAAAGAAGGAATTATCGTGTTCTAAGTAAGTCTGAAAATAAACCACAGCTAAAACATGTTCTACTATTTTTTATGGTATACGGGGTGTCTAATTTAAATGGCTACCACGGTTACGCCTCTACAAGAGTTGCCTATTTTGATAGTGATTTATGCAATGTCACAGTGTTAAAAATTGTCTCTTCAGAAATTAATGATCTTTTATTTTAATAGACAATTTTACAAATCATAAGACACACTAAAAGGAAAATCTCTAGAACAATTTTATAACATGAAGGCCTATGCATTGTATTTTCATCAAGTGTAGTGATATAATTTCAATCAAGTCTAACATATTATCAAAAATAATTTCAGTGGTGTAATGTTGAATAGTTAGAACAAAAAAAAAATTAAGCTTAAACTAATGTTGAATAGATAAATGATAGCGATGCGAAAAGGGAAAGGCCGGTTCCAATCGTGTGCACCTATATTTTAAGCCTGTTACACTAACTTCGCATATTACGAACTGTTTTTTTATCAATTGTTGAAATAATATACATATCTAATATACCTCTGTCAAGGTTATTAAAGCTCATATATTTCTAGATAAGAATTTGTACTACAATAATACTTACTTACTTATTCCTTATGTCTATCTACCCGTATGGGGTGTGAGGCGGGGGGTGGGAGTTGAGTGGTTTTGCGATGGGTTTCTTTTCCATATTTCTCTCCAATTCTTTCTGTCCTGTGCCAGTCTATCGATGTCTTCAAATTTTATTCCTCTTCGTTCTGCTGCTTCCCTTATTTAATCTTGCCATGTTCTCCTTTGTCTTCCTCTTTCTCTCTTCCTTGTCCTTGCTTCATATACTTTTCTTACTATTCTTGTCTCGTTCATTCTCTTAATGTGCCCTATCTGTCGAAGTTGGGTTTCCTCCACTATATGGTTCATCGTTGCTGTGTTTAAATTGTTTCTGAATGTTTTGTTCCTAATTTTGTCCAATGTGGTCTTGTCCTCCATTTTCCGTAGGCACCTCATTTCTATGGTGATGATTTTCTGTTTGTGTTTTATTTTTCCTTTTCGCTTCGTTTCCCCTGTCGTGTGGCCTCATTGCGTGTGTCCTCATCAAATTGTCTTCGTCCCCTTTCTCTCAGTTTTTTGGTGGGTGGTTTTTTCTTATTGTTAAATTTTCTTTTAATTCTCCGTCTTCTCTACCCCATTTCCATTCTGTTCCCTCAATTATGATTTTTTGATACCCTATTTTTGTTGCTTTTCCCTTTTCTATTTCTTCCTCTGCTATTTGCTTTATCTTCTGAGTTTCTCGCTCTTCTCTTGTCATTTCGTCGTTTATATATATTCTCCCCCGCAATTGTCTTAATTTACTTTTATTCTTCATAATCTCTTCCTTATCCAGTGAATTTTCTAATTCCACTTTACCCATTTTTGTTCCTATCTTTGTAGCCATCTTTATCTGGACTTTTGTGCCTGTTGCTCTTTCGATGAAATGTTCTAATTCACACTTTAGGTCCGTTCTATTGCCTTCTTTTGTTTCCAGATCCGATACCACTATATCATTCCTGATTCTGTCCTTTTCCAGTCTTCTTACTATGTACTATGTTTTCTACATTTCTCATTTTTTCTTTTATTATCTTATTTTCATTCTTTAGCAGTAGCATTTTCTTGTTTTAGTTCCTTTAGCTCTCGTTGGTATGCCTTCTGCAGCAGCCGCACTTTGACGACACTCCCCGTAAATAAGCAACATAATATCTAGTTCATTGTTTTCATAAATATGTGCCATTTTCACGTTTTAACAATTTAAAAGTAACAAAATAATCACTTCACGTAAACACCATGCGACTGATCGACAACTAACTGACCGGTACCCAGCGTGATTTATTTTAAAAAAACAGACTTATCCTTATCAGCCTACCTTTTGATGCACAGGGCTGGATTTGTATCTTTAGATATTTTGTGAACGCTATATTCTCGCTTATTTTTGGGATATTTCAAAAACATTATTTGAAAAATTTTATTTTAATAATGAGTTCTATACACAGTTAAAAAAAATGTATCAACTTAGGAATCGCCCTGTATATGTATATATAATTAATAAAATGAGCTTTTAAGTTCGCCCAGTTGTTTTATATTTTCATCATTGATTTAGAAACAAGTACGAGATACCACTATTTACGTTTTAGAGCAATCGGGGATTCCCAACTTTATAATCCGGCGAACTGTATGGTTCCCCACCTACTTCTTGAGAATATTGTTTCCAGGTTTTCAGTTAGGTGGAATATTTGCAGGTTGATAAACTGTACTAAAATAACGCAATTACGGCAAGTTAATACCTGCAAATCCTAAATATCGCAGGCTAAAGCATGTGACTGAGGATTAAATACCATTATTTCTCGGCATAATAAATTTTTAGTTATTTATTTCCATTGCATGATGACGAAATTTAGAGTGAAAGTGGCAACATCGCTGACTCACAGAACACGTTGGTTCCCCCGTTTTCACTGATTATTAGAGATTTGCCGAGGCGTAATATTTTGTGTGTAACGTTGCAGGCAGGTCGGAATATGCGTGTGTAGTGAAATTTGAAATCCAGGCCAGAACTGATTATGATAACTTCTATGCAAATATTGATTAATATTAGATGCGCGTCTATGTAAATAAAGTAACTGTATAAGGAAATGATAGATTTTTTTAAGTGAACTATTCATAATTTTGATAAAATTGGTTCCGAATGATTTTCTCCAATATCTTATCCTAAAACAAACCAACAAAGAACCAACAAAAATTCAACCTATCTCGTAGTTCTTATCATTATAAAGAAATATGAACAGTGATATTATTTAAAACAGATACCATGTGTAATACGAAAATATTCAAAACTCACCTCTTGCCGGTATTGAATACCGCATGTTCCTTTCTGTCCGTGACGAGACGCGAATTTGTCACCTATCTGCGGAATTCTTACTGATCTCACCCTGATTTTGCAAAACTTGTAACCTTCAGAATTAAGGGTCAACATAACTTGGTCAACAACACCCGTTTCACTGTTACGAAGGAAAGTTGAGGCATCGCGTTTTGTAAATCTTTTTGTAGTTCCTTCCAACTAAAATAAATATACAAATTATTAAGAGTATTAATATTTTTATTCTAAAACACGGCATACATCACTTTTAATATTTTGTATCGATTTGCTGCTCTAGTTAAAAACTTTGTAAGAAATATCGTCAGTGTTGCAAAAAAAATGTGTTTGAAGTACGATTTTTTGCAAAAATGGGTTACTGTTATCAAATTTGTAATGACAAATCTTTATGTACAAAAATCTAGTTTTTAAATATTATGAACTTTGATTATGTAAGAATAGATACCTTTATTTACGTCTGTCTTGCCGCCAACAATACCTCATACTCGCTGCAAGGAGTGGGGTGTTAAATGAATACTAACAGCAGCATCGCCCAAATGGACAAAATTTAACTAGCATGTTTTTATTTAATTAGGTCCCGTCATTAACGAGATTGTACGAGATGTGCGATTCATGCGAACTATGATACTATAACTTTTCATTCCCATCGTATTCCTTTCAAATCAAAACAAATATGAATATATTACTAATAATATGTATCGTACATTCCATTTATCAGTTCGTCAAACATATACATACAAAAAGATTTTTGAAAGTAAACTGTAAAAAACATACTCAATTCAGACAAACAGAAAAACATTTTAGTGAGTCTACTCACTCAAAAACTCTGTTAGAACGCTGTATGTATAAGGAGGTTTTTCAGCTTATTCTTAAATATATTCATTGACTGACTAGCCTTTATCTCAGTACTAAGTTTGTTATAAATCTTGATACCCATTCCCCTGGGTCCGTCCTGTGACAGCTTGAGACGGTTATAAGGGACTGTTAAAACATACACATTTCGCGTTTCATAGGTGTGAAAATCTGAATTATTTTTTAAATTAAAGAGATTTTTCCTGGTATATAGAGCAAGGTGGTAAATATATAGACTGGGTAGTGCTAAAGTCTCAGTGCACGAAAAGCCTGTCTACAGTGGTCTCTAAAGAAGACCCGCCATAATCCGAACTATCTGTTTTTGAATTACAAACACGTCATCAAAACTACTTGCTGCGTCCCAGAAGACGAGGCCATACGACAAGCTATCTTGTATGAGACTATAGAATGCCAGTTTAAGCACATCTACTGTGACAGTATACTTTAATTGTCTAATTAAAAAGCAATACGAGCTCAATTTACTTCTTAGATGACCTAGGTGTACTTGCCAAGTAAGTTTACTTCAATGTACAGTCCTAGGCCTCTTGTATAGTTGACCTGAGCAATAGAGGCCTGGCCATGTTTTAAAAGCCAGCTTTGATCAACTATGGTATTCTTTGTACAGAAATCTACAAAATTTGTTTTTTGCCCATTGCCCTGGGTCCAGGCCATTTTTTTCATACCAAATATTTATTTCGTTTATTGCTGTTTGACTTAGTTCTAGTTGTCTGTTTCTAGTCATTGCACTGACTAGTAGGGTGGTATCATCGGCGTATATCACTGAGCCAACAGCTGACTGACAAAAAGCTTCTAGGTCATTTATATAGACCAAAAACAGAAGGGGTCCCAGTGTTGACCCCTGCGGTACATCCCTCTGGCAGCCTCTTACGTCCGATCTAACCCCTTCGACGACCACTTGCAAGATCCTAGATCCCAAATAGGGCTCTATTCGGGAGTACGATTGAGCTCTGACTCCGTAGCTCTCCAGTTTCCCGAGCAGGATCCTGTGATCAACTAGATCAAAGGCCTTGCTGAGGTCAAAGAAGAGCCCCAGAGTGAAGTTTTTTTCAGTGATTTGTGTATAAATCTTATAATTTTGTCTATAACCGTAAGAGTAGATTTTTTTTTTGAAAATCGTGCTGGCCTTTATTCAAGATTTCATACCTTTCAAGAAAGTTGTAAAGTCTTAGACTGAAGCAGTACTCCAGTATTTTTGAAAATTAACTTTGAAGAGAGATCGGACGATAAGACTCCTTACTCGAAACTGACCCCTTGCCCTTTAAGACAGGGATAATTTTGGAAAGTTTCTGACAGTTGGGAAATTTTTCCACAGCAAATGACCTGTTAATCAAGTAACAGAGGGGCCCTACTACAATGTCGGTCGCTTCTTTTACAATTTTTCCCGGCACTTCATCATGCCCTGAACTTGGTTTACTACAAGGGTTATGGTTTATTGATTCGATTTCATTTCTATAGAAAGAATGCAATACGAAGCTATGAGGATTATTATAATGTTGGCACCTGAAAACTATACATATTAACGTTTGTTGAATTTGGAGTTGAATGATCGAAGAACTCGCTAAAAATATTACAAATTTCAGAAAGATTGTTGGTTATATTGTTTCTCTCAGAAAGTTCTGAAATTTTCTGTCTGCTGTTTTCATTTATAATTTTCCAACATTGTTTGTTCATGTTTGGTACATTTATAATTCTATTATCGTTGTAGCTCTGTTTTGCAGTTGAATGTTTTGTTCTATAAAACATCTTTAAAATATTAAATCTATCATGGATAATAGCATTGCTACTGCTGTTATTTAGCGATGCCATTTTGGTAACCATATTTCCCAAGGCATAAATTTGTGGGCTTATCCACGGATAACTTGTATTTTTTGAAAATAATTGCTTCTAAGGAAAGGCCGCTTCAAAGCACTTTAACAAAATATCATAAAAGAAATTAAACTGGTCATCAAAATCATCAAGCCAGAGTATGGGTCCCCAATTTATATTTAATAAAAGATTTTTAAACTTTATTTTGTTATTACTACTGAAGTTTCTTTGCCTGACTACACAGGGTAATATGGCCTTTCTTTCTCCCATTCGCGTAATTTTCTTAGATGTTGGCGGTTGACGATAGAATGATTTATGAATAAAATTTCATCTGTTATTTCCTTAATCTGAGGTGCAAAAGTAAGTATATAACTGGAAGAGATATTTTAAAAAACAATTTTTATAGATACTTGTTTGCACCGACTTAAAATATTAAATTGATTTGTCCCCTTCATCAATCGAAAATTAAATAAAAATGTAGGCCTGTTACTTACTTCGTCATCGTTTTCCGGAAGAGTCATAGTTTTTCCAATGACTACGTCATCACCAGAAACTCTTATTCCTGGAGAAATAATTCCATCCTCGTCTAATTTATCATAAAGAGCATTTCTCATTCCTTGACACGTTTGTCTCGTTGGTTTTTCAAACTGTTCTTCTTGATCCCCGATTCGCTTTGATTCTGCATCCTTATACGATCGGTAAAATACAGACCTAGATATTTTAAATAAAACTTAGTTTTTTACTTAGATTATCTTTTAATAAATCACAATTTTCACGTTAGTTTTCTTATTGGTTGTTGTTTATAATGTTTATAGAATATTTTTCAGTCAGAGTAATAAAACTAGAGGCAGATGAACGTTTCCCTTTATACTATATCAGATATTCATCTAGTTGAGACCGCCCGTTCCGGGACGGTCTCTATACCCCCTGCTTGGTCAGAAAAATGTGTGTGTGTGCGTGCGTGCGTATGTTGTCGTCCGTTTCGACATTTTAACCTTTTCAATTTTTTTTCTCGAATACAGTTAGAGGGGGAGCAACCAAATTTTCAGGTTTAATAGAGGGATAGTGCGACTAGATTCGGTAAAAAATTCAGTTATACAGGGTGTTCCGTTTCGGAGTTATTAAACGTGAAAGTCATTTCAGCGATTTCCGTTGAAATCGATTACAGGTCGCAAAACTTAACTAAATCGATTTAAATTTTTTGTGGTTGTAGAGGACCGGCAGCTTCAGAACCCTATTGAAACTGGCGGTATTCGGAAAATGGGAAGTAATTTTTTTGAATTTTTTTATGTCGAAAAATGCCGTTTGCAGACCCCTCTTTAGCACCAAATAACTCGGTCGCCGGAACCTCGGACAGAAAAACGTATTTGAACTTAAAACTAAAGAATCTCAAATACTTTCTTTTTGCAATACATTTACCTATACCTAAAACGACTGGAAATTGGAAAAATTTGGGAAAAAGTGGAAATTACGATTTTTCATGCAAATTTTTGACGGTTGTCAATTTTTTTGGGGGTCAAAATGGATTCAAATCGAAATCCCATGTACCTTATCGGAAAGACCTCGCCGAACTACGTTGTAAACGTATTTTTTGGTTCCTTCATTCTTAATAGGAAAGGAGCAATCGATAATTAAATTTAGATTTTTTACGATTTTTTTTCATGACATCTCTACATTTGAATCACTCTGTATCTTTTCCTATCTAATTTCTTCCAACTTTTTCAACGCTATCCCGTGGGGATATAATCAGGCTTTAAAACAAATCCCGAATGGGTGATCCTGGACCGAATTTAGGGGGTAAAAACTCATTTTTTCTGTTTTTTTCCATCAAAATTCATCTTTAAAAGGCATTATTATATATTATTTCTCCGATTTAACAGTTCTTTTTTGGTTTATTCTCATCCCTTATCATCTGAGAACACTTCTAACTAATTAAAATTCCATATTTTTTCGTTAAAGTTATAAATAAATACCTTTTTTGCATCGGTGCAGGAAAAATTTTAAAAAGTGCATATATTAAAAGCCGTGCCTTGACAAAACAAATGAAACTGACCCTCTTTACATCGAAATTAAAATATGACCTGTCAAAATGTCATGAAAATAACAGTTTTTGTAGCGATATTGGAAGCTTCCTGGACCGATTTCGGCTTGAAATATACATGGAAAAGGTAAAACGGACTTTATATTTTTATTTACAATACATTTCATTGGTCGATTTAAGCATTAAATACGAATTTTTTTAATTTTTCTCAGACCATGCAAATGCATGTCAAAATCAGTTTCATACGGAAAAATGTATTAAAAAATGAAGGGTCGAAATGTCGCAAAAATGTCAGTTTTCCTTGCGAGATTTTAGGGTTTCTGAACCGTTTTCGACTTGAAAAATACTGGGCAAGGCCTCTATAGACCTTCCCGTGTGGATTTCGGAACATATAATTTGAAGAATTAGTCATTAAATACCAATTTTAACAATTTTTCGATGACGCGGCGAAGCATCATAGAAAGGCTATTCCATGAGGTAGTATACGGGGTAAATCACAATGACGGGTCTGATTTAAATTTTGCTTAGATTTGTTATTAATTGAGAACGGATTATTCGATTGAAAAGAGTGATGTGGCAATCGAAAGGGGAGGAAGTAAGCTATTTTATTTGAAAATAATTTCGACATTTCGTTGGCATGACGACGAAAAATTTGCTATTTCCGATATTTATTGAGTTAGAGAGCTGAAATTTGATATATGGGAAGAATTCGGTCAATCATTCAAAATTATATGTGTAAATTTTGATTCGCATGGTTTCTATAGCAACGATTAAGGATAAAGTTGACAATTTCTAACTCACGTACGGCTGATCTGATTGAAACGAGTGAGGTGGCAATCGAAAGGGAACGAAGTAAGCTACTTTTTTATGTGAAAATAATTTTGACCTTTCGTTGCCATGACGACGAACAGTTTGCTATTTCCATTATTTATTGAGTTTTAGAGTTGAAATTTGATATCTGGGTAGAATTCGGTCAATCATTCAAAAATATTTTTATAAATTTTGATTCCGATGATTACCATAGCAACGATTGAGCATAAAGTTGATCATTTTTAACTCGCGAACGGCTTATCTGATTGAAACCAGTAAAGTGACGATCGAAATGTTAGAAAGTACACTACTTTTTTATGTGAAAATAATTTTGACATTTCGTTGCCGGGACGATGAACAATTTGCTATTTTCGTTATTTATTGAGTTGGAAAGTTGAAAACTGATATCTCGGAAGAATTCGGTCACTCATTCAAAAATATATCTGGAAAAATCGATTCCCATGGTTGGCATAAAGATAAAGTTGACAATTTATAACTCGCGGACGCCTTCTGCGATTGGAACGAGTGAGGTGGCTATCGAAAGGGATGGAAGTAAACTACTTTTTTATTTGAAAATAATTTCGATTTTTGGTAGTCATGACGACGATCAATTTGATTTCTCCGTTATTTATTGAGTTGCAGAGTAGAAATTTCGCATCTAAGTAGAATTCGGTCAATCATTGAAAAATGTTTTTGCAATTTTCAATTTTAATGATTGCCATAGCAACGATTAGGGGTAAAGTTAACAACTTAAAACTCGAGAACGGCTTCTTAGATTGAAAGAAGCGACGTTCATAATATGTATGCACAATTTTTTTCCATAGAGACATCAGTGGCGTGCCCGAAGGGCTCGCCACCAATTTTCATCCAGCTCGACCATTTCAGGAAGATGATGTTATCTAATGTATGGTTCAAAGCCAATCGAAAGATGACAAGTTTAATTTAGTAGGGTTTCAGCGAAATCGTACATATTGTATTTATATGTAATATGTGTTTGTATGTATATAGCGATACGGTTACGAAGGGCGGTCTATTCTGCATCATCAGTCCGTAGGAGTGTGATATCTTCCTTAATACATGGCCTAGAAACACGAAATTTTCAGGGCATGACAATGATGATATTACCGACCTTATAGAGCCCCCTCGGGGGGCGATTAGGCGGTCTATCCGTACTAGTTGTGAATCGCCTCCTTTTTTATTAAAGTAAATTATTAAAGACAGACTCCATCCACCATCCATCACACCAATAGGATGGGTCCGATCTAAACAAACGTATGATACATGTACACAGGACATTTATTATATCTAATTCAAGTTTGAATTTCGCAACAAGTGGCAGTTTTGCCCGTGTTTCACTATATTTATTCTGGCACGCAACATCAAAAAAATAATTTTCCTGAATCCCTCAAGATCATTTCTTTTGGATTACATTTTTAAAAATGTAAAAAAATCTAAAACATTGTTCATATCTTACAAAAGATATGACCAAAGTTTGATTGTGGAATCTTAATGATCTTGGATATCAAAATACTACTAAATGTAGTCATAATTTGGTACCTACCTTTAGGTCAGGTATAACAATCGGTAATATTTTTCGAAATTACATTACATTAACACAAGTTTATATGTGTATTTCCCAGGGTCCTTTTTAATTTTGTCCAATTTAAAAAATAGAGCGTTTCTTTTCCGAAGATTATAATATTAAAGCGATACAAGGCGAATTAACAAGCAACATTTCACCAAACAAAAATGGCATAAGAAAGTTTTTTTCTTTAATAATATAGATTTTTTGTATAACCCTTGTATTTCAGGAATGAAGATGAAGTACTGCAAAATTTATGTTAACAGGAAGAGCTATCAAACTACGGAATATCTCCCTTACCTAAAGAAACCACGTTCTACGGCAGAAGCATTCAAAATGACAGAATCTTCTTGATTATATCCGGTGTAACAGGCAATAGCTACTATACTATTTATACCAGCAGGTAACTCTCTAAACCGAAGGTATTCCATGGATCTCGTCGTGACCAGAGGTTTATGAGGATAGTATAAGACATGTGCAAGCGTGTCCATCCGAACGTGAAAGTTTGTAATGTAAACACCTACAAAATGAAATAATGCAATAATCTTTCCACCAATTTTAAAAAATTTCGTGTGAATAAATTTTTACAACCTGCATTTCCAAGTGAAAAATTATATATTATGAATTACCTACCCATAGCCTGTTTACCCATAGCACTTTGGTAGGTATTTCTAGGACTTTGATTGTGATCTGGGAAAGGAATAATAGATGCACAAACTCCCAAAATCATAGCCGGATGAATTTCACAATGTGTATAAGTTGTACAATACGCATACTCTTTTTCTTGACGTAAGTCATCGGGAGACATAGCAATCATTACTGTTTCTTCTTCTAACGTGTCAATATATTCTACGACACCTAAAGTAACAAACCATTATAATTTCATATTTTGCTGTTTAAATTGCTTGGTTATTTAAGGACCAGTTATATGATTTAATATATAATTGCATATCACAACCGTAGGTCAAAAAAAGTTTAAATCATGTAAAGGAACTTCTGATTGGAAGGGTTTATTATAAAGTGGAAGAATATTATGTATGCGATTTGTAACTTAGGCAAGACTTTTATTTGAGTGTTTTCTTTTATTATTTATTGTTTTAAATGTTATTATTGACATAAAATTAAATGAGTGTGTGTAAAAATTTTTTGTAACTAAGATGAATGAATGTTGGCGTTTGAAAATTTTTTTTATGTGATGCATTTTTATATTTTAATTTGAGTATGATTTAATTGTAGTATATGTTTGTCATTTTATATTATATTTTAAGATTTGACGAGATTGATAACAATATTTTATTTTAGTTTTAAGTTTATTAGATAAACCAGCCGTCCAAAATAGCTGTTTTATTGATATAATTTTGAATATTTATTAGCCATTATTGCGATTGTTTTATAGTTCTTTTTTTATTTTAATTTACCCTTTCTTTAAAACGGAAAAAATACTACGTTAATAAGAACTTGTGTCTTGGACAATAAAGCTTTATTTGATTTGATTTGATCTGACAAAAGTATAATAATTTTAGCTATAAAAAATTAAGGTATACAAAAAAATTAATACTGCAAGATTTCCATAAATTTATCAAATAAAGTTGCGACATTCTATACCGAGGGCTGTATAATGTGCGGTAAATAAATTCCGCATTTCTCTTTTAGCATAGTACTCGTAACAACCTGTTGCTCAAAACTTTTAATCAAGTAATAAATGTAATTGACGTTTAGTCATCTTTGGCAATGACAATGAGTGTTGTCACATTACAAGTGTCCAATTAGTTTAATTCTAAATTGTGCAACTGGACTTAAGTCATTCATAGCCTGAATCAGGTTTGCAATTATTAAATTCTATAGAATTTTCAAATATTAATTTGGTTAACTTCGAACACCATTTTAATACAATGGTTACATCAGTGTCAAACACATACCTGATGCTACCAACATTTGCCACCCATAGTTATTATATTCTCGTTCTTTTAAATTATCTATATGCTTCTTCTTTAAAAGTAGTTGGCCATTTTCCACAATTAAGAGCGGCCTGCATATTCTTCCTGCATCAGTGTATATTCTAATTTCTCTGTCTCTAATATCTCTGATCATGGACACTTCTGACACAATAATATCCATTTGACGACGAAGTTTTCTTAAAGTGGCCATAAGTTGTTCTGGATCACGATGTATTCCAACCTGGAAATAATTACAGTAAGAAAAAAATTAAGTCTTAGCAAATAAATTTGTTATACCCAACATCCATTAACAAAAATTTTTGTTGCATTTGCTATAGCCGATGGTGCAATTTCTTCCAAATTTTCCATGGACCATTCTTCCAAGAATTCCAATATGGGAGAAGGCTGGGAACCGACCGAAATGTAAGCCATAAGAGCTAGATTTTTTACCAGTCCTACAGCGGCACCCTCAGGCGTTTCTGCCGGGCAAATCATTCCCCACAGTGTGTTGTGCAGCTGACGAGGTTTAGCTAATTTTCCATCTCTACCAATTGGGGAATTTACTCGACGTAAATGGGAAAGTGTTGAAGCAAATGTCAAACGATTCAATACCTACAACAAATGATATTTATAGCTGTTGTTACATAAAAATCGTAAAAATTTGTAAATTACAAAAAAGAAGTAACCTTTTTTGTATTAAACGTAACAGTCGCAACTGCCGCAGATGTTCGGGTGAACCAAGAACTTAGTGAAGTCTAAACTGAATTTTATAATGCCAAAAATCACGAGCGCCGGAACTTTAAAATCTCAAGGGGGCAAGGGACCCTAACGTCTTGGTTTCTTTTTTATCTTTGGACAGTCAACAAAGGCCCAAACCTAAGTACCATCAGAGACTACAAAGAATATAGACAGATATTCGGATACACCGAAAAGCCGGTCTTCTTTGAGACATTTGGTGGATTTACTGGTTTATGGTTTAAAAGTTTGTTTGCCCACCATGTCCACATGTAGATACATAGTATACATATTTATATAATGGTAGACAAACTTTTAAACCATAAACCAGTAAACCCACCAAATGTCTCAAGGGAGACCCGCTTTTCGTTGCACGGCAGTGTTCGTCAAGGTATTATTTAGTCTATGGTACCATGTACCGTGGGTGTACCTAGTAAAGTCAGACTCACACATCCAGAGGTGGAAATATTCCAAAAGAATTTCACCATCCCTTGAAAACAATATGTGAATAGTTGCTGTGATAAACAGTTCTTGAGTAATCCTCATTTAAATACAGTAAGACATAGGCAAAATTGACACTTTTTGAGAAATTTTAAATTGAATTTTAAAAAAAGCCTGTTAAAAAAATATGTTTCGTATTTTTTCATTTTTTTTAAATTATTTCAGGTTTACTGACCCGGTAAAAAAACATTATATTCCTGCTTCACCTACAGCTGTGCGAATCAGTAGTGATTTGCGACTGCACCGG
Organism: Philopedon plagiatum; assembly: GCA_963971165.1. Lineage (NCBI taxonomy): Eukaryota > Metazoa > Arthropoda > Insecta > Coleoptera > Curculionidae > Philopedon > Philopedon plagiatum. The sequence goes on along the minus strand of OZ020190.1, from coordinate 95,126,310 downwards.
TAGATGGACCAGTACATTTCTAAATTATAATTCTTATTGACATAAAATATTGGTCATAAATTAATTACTTATTTTTAGCGGAACCTTTTTGTCATGCCCCTTTGACCTTTCCCAAGGGGGGCAAACGCCATCCCTGCCTCTCGTGGTTCTGGCGCCTATGCCAAAAACCGTAAAAAATAAAACCTCTAGGACTTCGAAGCTTTAAACACAGTAACTGCCCAAACAAAATAAGTTTACAGCGTGAATGGAAAGTCCAAAGAGTTACTTGTACACCAAGCACATTTAACAGGAGATACAATGCGTACAATTTATTATTACAAAAATGAGCCGGGTTGCTTACAAGGCAAACCGCTGCAATTAAAATATATCATTGGAATACCTCTAGGGCTGTGAAACAAAATGTAAACTAAAACAGCGCTAGAATGATATAATCCTACCAAGACGGTCTTCGACCTAGTTCTAAAACCAAATTTTTTTTATTGGTCAGTGAAAGTGAGTTCAATGCTATCGTTCTGAATAAAATTTGTCTTAATAGCTAATAGGTGAATTGTACGACGTATATCCAAACAATTGCAAATTTAACGTTGTTCTAGATACTTGTGATAGGAGCGTATTATTAGGATTAGCATCAAAATGCAGGTAGGTATTACGTAATTCTTATTTTGACAAAAACCTTATAAGTGCACCCGTCAACATTAGGCAAAGTCGAGTGCCCACAAGGTTAAAGCTGAGCAAAACCACGAACAGAAACTGTTATATCATAATATGCTGCTTACTAGCGCTGGAATGAGGTTCATTACAGCACTAGTGTTGTAATGAGTTTTTAAGAGTCCTTGATCAATAAAAAAATGTTTTTGAGAAAATTCTTTATTCATTAATTCATTAATATAAAATGGTATTAATTTTTTTTTAATTATGAATTTGTAGGCGCGAAGTGGACGTAACGGGGCTGTTCAAATCGGAGTTCTAAACCGTAAAAGTCGTATTAGATCACATGATCTTGTTTGCTATCTGCTTCTTATTTTATAAAGAACTCTTAACATATCCCCCTGCAGAAGAAGCATAATTTCGAAAATTATTCAAACAATTAATATCTGGCATATTTCCCTCTGTTATAACAAATCTTAGATCAATTTTGGTTTTCGTGGATGCGATCACAATTTTTACAAATGAACCATCGTCTCGAGCTTGGTTAATTCTTTTCAACGACAGGGTCCAAAATTGACGATAATCATAGCAACTTCCATGTGTAAGAATGATTAGTCCTCTGCAGTACTTCAAAACGTACATACTTCATCTTTTGTGAAAATTCTGGACTTGTTGGCCTTGTAACTATTCAAACTTGCTTTTAAAAAGCAATTAGCTGAGAAAATCTGCTCATGTGTTGATTTTCCTCAACTGAAATAATGTTTTTCAACATTAAGGAACTAGTCCATAGAGCGTAGACGGTTATTACGAGATATTACGGATATTACGACATATTACGACACGAGATGTCAAACCAGGCATTACCAAAGTCTAACCATACATCGAGCGAACATTTACTAATTAACACGCTTTTATTAACTTCATCTGTAACTTCTTAACATTGCATTGTAATGCAATCTTACAACTCACTTTTTACCCACTTCTAATTGTCGTACCGTTTTGAAACATTGCAAACTTATACAATTCCGGTGATAATACAATAATATGTTTTTTGTAAAATATACAGTCTTCGAAATGGAAAAATTTGTATTATTGATTTTACGAAAAAAAGTGCCTCTTTATAAAAAGTTCTGCATCATGAGAAAATAGCATTGTCATTCAAAGATTTGATCTAGTACATACAGGGTGGCTCAAAAATGTAAAAGTTCTAATCCACGTGAAGCTAAAAAGACAAAATCGTTATTTAAACATAAACTGCCACTGCAAATGTACTAGAGTTAATTTTTTTATGTTAGTGAATTGGGTTTGGAACATACAGGAGGTCCCAAAAATAAAATTAATTTTTTAATATCACCTTTACAAAAAAGTATATATTCATAAAAAGTTCTACATTGTGAAAAAAGAGCAAAGTTATTGAAAAATGTTATCTAGACACAAAACATTTGTCCTACACAAGTTTTTAAATAACCAAGCTTTTTTTACAATGTATAACTTTTTATGAAGATATAGGTACTTTTTTGTAAAGTCTATAATAAAAAATTAATTTTATTTTTGGGACCTCCTGTATGTTCCAAAGCTAATTTACTAAAAAAACACGCTTTTATGAGTAGCTCACTAAAAAGATAAAAATAAATTGTAGTTTAAAAAACTAAAAACACGCTTTTATGAATAGCGCACTAAAAATTTAAAAATAATTATTTTCCTTTTATAGTTAACAGAAAACCGTGATGTGCAGTGCAGGCATCGTGCGGAAAGTAAAGCAACTAACAAGCTCCGCCTCCCTTTACTCCGCACACATGCATACCCCGGTTTTCTGTTAAGTTGTACAGCTATAAAACATTTGGTCTTTAAATTGGTAATTAAATTTAAAAGCGTGGGCGCCGATATATAGTGGTCCAGGCATAATAAACAAAATGTAATGAACACCGGGACCGCTATATATGCAGGTGCGCGTAAGTTACTTAGGGGTATGCATGTGTGCAGAGTAAAGGGAGGAGCAGTTTGTTAGTTGCTTTACTTTCCACACAATGCGCGCACTGCACACCCCGGTTTTCTGTTAACTATAAAAGGAAAACAATATTTTTAACTTTTTAGTGCGCTACTCATAAAAGCGTGTTTTTTAGTTTTTTTAACTATTTATACCATAAATATTATTTTACAATTTTTTTACATACAGACCTCTTTTAAATAACGGACAGTTGGTTATAAAAACGGCAACCTAGAGTGTATCGTTGGTTATTTAGATGAAGCTGGTTCTGGTTTGTAGTACCTATAAGGACAGTGTATTCTAGTTGCTTTCAAATTAGAGCCACTCAAGCTTTATGCTGAACGCACAGGGATACTATTTGCATCGATACAATTATAAGTTGATGTGTAAAGGGGCAGTAGATTAAGACACTATCCCGTTTGCACTGCGTTTGCGCGCAAGGGCTCTTATTCATCAAAATAAATTAATATTGTTATCGCGTTCATCTGTAATTGTTCGTTCCAATTTAATACAATTTGTCTGCACAATTATAACTTGTACTTTTCTTCAGTTTTAGTTGATTACCTAACGTTCGTTAACTTTTGGCTAAACTTGAAAAAAGACTGTAGATAATAAGTAGGGTCCGTAAACAGGGTGCCTGACCATGGGCGGCGGGACGATAAACTGTTTAAAAGTAAGATAATTTCCATAATACTAAAAACACTTCCCAGTAAATATTCTGCGACATCAGGTGACCTCTACGAATATTTGGTAATCTGTTCCCACCGCAAAGCATGTCGATATATTGACACGGTGCATTCACGAGTCGCGACACATCGCGGTAGTTATAGCTCCGGCGCCTATAGGGTCCGGCATTCTGATTTACGAACCCTAATAAGTAGTTTATTTACGTTCCCTCCGCACACTGGGGCAACGCGCCTTCAAACCTAGCAATAAATCAAAATATAAAATAACAGGTACACATTTCTTGGTTTCAGGGATAAATACAGCAAACTCCCCCTCATCACAACATAGGTATAGATAGTTAATCCCGCTTAGGTACTTGTCAGGCCCTTCAGTTTAGGCCAGTTACTTGTGAAGAATGCAAGTGTGTTTTTATTTCCTTTTTTACTACCTCCTGTTGTGCTGTGTTTAAGCTATTTTCCTTAAATTATTTTTAGCTTTTACTATGGATTCGTCAAGTTCAGATAAAGTATGTATTAAACTTTTAATACCATTAAACTTTAAAAAAAGTTCAGATAGATTTAGAAACCTATGCAGAGAAAAATAACAATCAAACAACAGATTACAAACATTATTCTTGGAAATATGTAGAGTTTTAATTATGTTCCGAGGCAGTCCGAGATCTGGTTTTGGCTTTTAGATTTTCTACTGTATATTTATTGCTTAATTCAATTTATTGCTCCTTTTTGCTCTTTTCTGCATTGTTCCAGTTTGTTTTCGGACTAGTTAACTTAAAAAAACAAGTGTGGGTATTCTTGGTTTATTTGCACACTTTTAAAATCTTTTTTAGTGTTCCGTGCTAAAATTAGCAAAACGAAACACTTATGGAATCACTTCCGTGTCCGTCCGTACTTCTGTCCGTCCGTCTGCCACAGGCGATTTTCTCTGAAACTATTCGACGTAAAAATTTGAAATTTAGCACAGAGATAGAGTGTGGTAGCCCAATTATAGACGTGAAGTATAAAAAGTTGAATTTTGATTCTGGGGGTTAATTTCACGGGGTAAATTTGGAAACGCAAAAAAGAATTTTTCCAGGGCATCGTGTGGGGTGTGAAATGTAAGCTTATTGAAGCCCGAATTCAACAATGATGTATTTTTTTCATGCATTTTCTTCAACATTTTTCGGGGAAAACGCATAAATTTCAAAAATTTCAACGATGACGTTTCATTGCATTCTGAAGACACCTCTTCACAGTTTTCCCAAAATATAACGAAAAACTAAACATGTATCGCTGTTTATCACATTTTTTTCTGTTGTATGTATTTTTTAATAAAGGGCCCATTTAAAGCTTGTATGTCTTTCATTTTAAACTACTAACATCTCTATAAATAAAAATTGCACTTAGAGAGTCATTCATAACGTCTGTGATTTAATGCCAACTTTGAAGGCTCGTTGCCCCAGTGTGCGGCGCCGTGCGATGGTCAGGCACCGTCTTTACGAACCCTAATAATAAGTTACTATAGTCTGTAAACCGAACGTACGGAGTAACAAAACTACCTGATATTCAGGTTCAGGTAAAATCAGGTCAAATTTTCGGAATTTAAGCGGTCCTCTTTACACCCTACAATATTCAATTGGTGCGGGTGTTTCATTTATATTCTGAGTTCTGTGGCGTACGGTCTATAATTTTGTTTGTTGGTTGAGTACTTTTTAAAAATATTGTGTTGCTTCTTTTTTCGGTGTGCTTTCTTTAAAATCGGGATATCTGGCAGCTCTATTTGAATAAGTAACATTCACTATGAATATCGTATTGAATGAGCCTCAATTACCACCAAAGAAACGGATAAAACGATCTTTGTCCGTTTATGAAAAAGGGAAGGGAAAGGGAAGGTAGGAAGATATATTACCTAGACGAGACTTGGGTCAATGCGGGACACACTGTTAGTAAAGTATGGGTGGATGCTTCAATAGAGCATCCCAGGCAAGCCTTTCTGGAAGATCTTTCGACAGGATTAAAAAATCCTTCAGGTAAAGGGAAACGCCTGATTATTTTACATATCGGATCCGATGGCGGCTTCGTAGAAGGCGGCTCATTAGTTTTAGAGTCAAAGCAGATGGGTGACTACCATGCAGACATCAATGCTGATTTATTTGAAAATTGGTTCAAAAATATTCTAAGCCATCTAGAAGAAAACGCTGTCATTGTTATGGATAATGCTTCGTACCACAGTAGGCGTATTGATAAAGCTCCGAACACCGGAACAAGAAAGGCCGAAATACAAGAATAGCTAAGAAGGCATATTATTTCATTCGAGGAAGATATGGTCAAGACAGAATTATTAACTCTTGTTAAAAAAAATAAAGGTGCTGACAAATATGTCATTGATGAATTGGCCAAATCCACCAATCGCAGAATTTTACGCCTGCCGCCGTACCATTGTGAATTTTATCCTATCGAGTTAATCTGGCATCGTGGCACAACAAAAGTCCACAACACAAAGACAATCATTTCAATTATTCAGCCTGCTTAGTTTAGTAGTAAAGTCACTATTATAATATTAACCATTATATTGTGGCAAACCTTCTAAAATAAATTAATATATTTTCATTAATTTACCTATATACTACGCCACTGATGATTTTCGCATTATCACTTCTGCAAGTACTTGTGCAGTGTAAACCGGGCCGTCCGGCCCGCCTTGTCTGCTCGTGATTACTCCGTACGTTCAGTGGATAGACTATAGATACGGTCAAATCCTCTCTGCAGCGACTGTAATCTTAATTTAAAGATACTACAGTTTTCAATATGTCTACATTATTAATTATATCGTATGTAGAACAAATAACTAAAACCACTTTTTGCTGTACCTGAGATACTCCAGCTCTTGCCTGGTGAGCTTTTTTCTGGTCTCCCCAATTTCCGGTTGCGAGAGAATATCTTAAGCCATCAGTAATAAGTTTTGTTTTGATGGCTAGATCTAAATTAAAATCTTTTCCTCTGTCGATAAACTTCTGTGCATACATGCGTACTTCTTTCATTAAATTTTTAAAAAGCCTACAACAGTATAAACATGAATGATTTTTTTCACAAAGGTTAGAAGTAAAATATTATCACAATATTTTACGCCTTATTTTATAAAATAAATTATTTTCTAGGGAACAAGTAATAAAGCAAACAAAGGATATTTTTATAATTAATGTAACAGCGCTTTGTTAACAAACCATACCCTCTAAAAAGAAACGCTAGTAAAGGTCCTGCTAAATCAAGTCTTTTATTTCCGTAGTGATCTCTGTCATCCAATTCTCTTCTTCCCAATGCTGCCAAAAGGAGTCTGTGGACCATGTATCTGCAAATAACAAACATATGAGGTAACCATCTCAAATCAAAATTGTTAAAAATCTGCATTGGGCCAATTGCATCGGTGCATGTGTTAACCTCCATTTTTAATTGGTTTTCTGGCTTTCAATTTTTTATAATTAACGTTTTAACAAAATCAGGTTTGTTTTGGAGTTAGGTGATTATATATAAGTATACAATGTGTTCCATTAAGTGTGCAACAAAATGGGATTTTTTTTATTAGTTTCACATTAGTTTATTTCGAAAAATAAAGAAAAACTTTATTAAGACAGGTTATTTAGAATTAAAAGATGTGTCCAAATACAAAGTCATAGTCAACTATTCAAAAAAAGTATATATTTTGAAAACTTTAAATCCCCCCACCCCCCGCCCCCCTTATAATGATTTCTTTTTATATTCAGCTATACTACATTTTCGAATTAACCACAATCAAATCACTTCTGCATAGCTTTCATCCAATTGAAGCAAATTTGTAAAATTTAAATAGATTTATATTTTTTTAAGTAGCCAAAAACTTTGTCCGTTGCAACGATATTACACATAAGTTTCTAATTTCGCAAATATTCTTAAAAGAAAGCAAATACTTTTCTAATACAAATATGCATGTATTTGCCCTATTTTTAAGAATATTTGCGAAATTCGAAACCTGTATGTAATATCGTTGCAACAGACATGAAGTTTTTGGTTACTTAAAAAAATATAAAATTAAGTTAATTTTACAAATTTGCTTAAATTTGATGAAAGTTATGCAGAAGTGATTTTATTATGGGTAATTTGAAAATGTATAACAGCTAAATATCATTATACGGGGATAATTTAAAATTTTCATAAAAATATATTTATTTTGAATAGCAGGCTATGACTTTGTATTTGGACATATTATGTACTATATTTTAATTCTAAACCACTTTTCTTAATAACGTTTTTATGTATTTTGGGAAGTAAGGGTACTTTGAATGATTTTTATACTTTTTGACCTGCCCTGTATGCTGTTTGACTTGAAGCTATTTTAAGTGAACCAAATATGGTTATCGGATATGCACCAACTTGCACCAAGCAAAATCTAGGTCAGTACTCATTTATTTGTAAAATATGTATTGGGAATTAAGGCCAGTTTATTGTTAATAATTAAGTCCAAATATTGGTTTCGGAAAGTAATAATCAGATCTACAAACAATAATGCAATCTTTATCTTCATTTTCTGGAAAACAGGAAATTCTGACCAAAGCCCCTCTTACCTAAATGAAAATTTAAAACAAGAAACCTACAACAAAAGAAAAATTGGCCATATATGGGTATGGTAGTAGTCGGCAAACGAAGCCTTAATTTCTACTTTTCAAAACTGATTACTCGAAAGTTGTGTTTATTTATTGTTTTAAGTTCACAAAATTACTGTTTTAAATAATAAGTTTTGTACAGCCCCTCTGGAGGCACACATGACTTAAGCATTTCCCTCTGAAATACCGTAACGTCTTAAGAACCACCATGTAGATTGAAATTCTTAATTTTTTGTTTTGAAAATAATTGCAACACGCTAAGGGATTAGGATTCAGAATAAAAAAATATCCTTTTATTTTATAACTGTTTATATAGTTTTATCACACGCCAAAACTATATTTTTGCACTCAAAGTGCGTTTCGCTAACCATGTTAGCTTAGCACCATCAAAAATAAGATGATTTTTAATCTCCTCCTGATCATACTAACAAGGTTAGCGAAACGCGTCTACTCTTAATGCGTGGTAATATTGGATAAACACTGGTAGTACGCAAAAGATTTCAGAATACAAACATAAACTTACGTGTTAATTCCATGAGGGATGACTAGTGCGATTTTTTTTAAATATTAGTTTAAGTAAATGGCATGTTTTTGGTTATTGTCTTTACCTTCTCACAAAGGATCAGCAAAAAATTCTCGAATTTTTATCCATCAATAACTGTCTTATACGTTAATAATTTCATATGTACCACTAGTAAAATTTGTTAGAAATTTTGTTGTAGGTTTCGATTTTTTACTCTAAATGTACATCTGTGGACAAAAAAATCATACAGCTAATTCACAATCTATAAGTGCCAGTTTCCTAAGAAAGCCCGTTAAGAAACGTTTTGACTGTGAACTAGTAATTCGATTTTACTGACGACTGTACATCCTTACAAACATCCATTGAAAACCGAGAAAGAAAATTCTTTACTGACGCAGTGGACCTGGTAGTTTACAATGAACTTTTATTACTATCTACATTCGACAAGTCAACAAAATTAATAAAAAAAAATGTTATAGCTACCCCAAGAAATAGGCCTTCTTTGTTTCACAAAAGTCAGAAACACCAACATGGGGAAGCATTTCCTTTTGCAGAATTTCCCTAGCATATTTTATACGTCTCTCTTTGGTAACTCCAGGTCTAGCGCCTCTGGCACCAATGAAGTTGAGAGCTACGTTTTGTTCTTGTATTACGAACGCCTCATCCAATGATGGTTTTACCATTTCCATCATTTCGGGATCTTCAAAATCGTATATGATGTGTTCAAGAATATCTCTGTCAGCTACAAATCCCAGAGCCCTAAATACAATCATAATAGGAATTTCTTGTTTAATATATGGCAAAATGGCAATAATACGTTGTCCAATGGCTGCTTTTTTAATTGCTTGGCCTCCTCTAGCCATCATGTTTACCCATAATGTAGAGGTAGGTCGAGAACTATGCTCTAAGCATGACCTAATTTCAGATTTATAAGCATATTTCCCATCTTTCATTGAAAACACATAAACCGTGTTGGTAGCCATTTTTTCTTGGGCAATTAAAACTTTTTCTGAACCGTTAATAATGAAATATCCACCTGGATCGAGGGGACATTCGTTAAGTTCAGTTAAATCACGATCTGTCAGTCCACTTAAAAGACAATATGTTGATCGAAGCATGATAGGGATTTTTCCAATGAAGGTTTTTTGATGCTGGGTCTCTATAGGATCTTCTCCTTCTTTTATAATTGTTTTTGTTATATCTACATACAAAGGAGCTGAATAAGTTAAATTTCTTAGCCTAGCTTCATTTGGCATCATTGGAGATGGCGCACCATCTTTCTCCCAGTGAGTTGGTTTTGACAAGTAAATCTGCTCAAATTTCAGAATATATCTTGGGGGAACTTCAATTTCACCAGAAGTGTGTTGAGCCTCTGCTTGTAATTCTATTGCGGGAGAATCTTCAACGATTCTCTGAACGGACATTTGAATAAATTCATCAAAGCTGTCCAATTGCTGCCTTACTAATCCTTTCTCATCAAAATAAGCGTTAATTACGATCCAACAGGCTTCCTGCCATAATTCAGAACTAATTTCTTCCGTCTCTTCATCGTCAAATTGGTCTAAAAAAAATTTAAGATTATACAAACAGAACTATTCCACTTCTCGACATAAAAAATCAACATTTATTTGAGGCGAATGTGAAGTAACTACAAACAAACTTCTCTTACTAATGAATAATTACTTCATATAATTGTACTACACTCCAGTGTTAAAAAGAATTTCTTATATGAACCAGAGGAGCTGTAAAGGAATATTCCAAAATGGTTTAGTTAAAACAAGGAAACAATTTATATTTAATATTTAGTAAAGCAAATCACTTTATACAAGTTTAGCACGAGATAAGTGGTATAAGAACTATCGAAGTCTAGCAAATAATATTCAAATTAACTAATAAAATCTTACAGGTGAAGATGATTAAAGTCTTGACAATACCACTTAACAGTTAAAAATGCGTTTCTACTTTAAAGGTATATTTAAAAAATCTGTAAACGCCATGGACTTATTAGCAAGGCAAGATGAATCCATTTATTCATAAATAGCCTATTGTTTTTTTTTTCAAAAATTGCCTGTGTGTAGGACAAATCAACAGAGAGAAAACGCTAAACATCCTACTTAGCGCGCCGTCACTATGGCTTTCCGAGCCTTCTGTATTGAACCGAGCAAACCTGTGAAACAACAGTTCCGGATGTAAAAATATCAATTTCGACATACTTGACACTGACGCATCATTTTAAAACGTTTATGAATATATATATATATATATATATATATATATATATATATATATATATATATATATATATATATATATATGTATATATATATATATATATATATATATATATATATATATATATATATTATATATATATATATATATATATATATATATATATATATATACATATATTTTTTTTTTAAACAACAAAAACACTTAAAATATCACTACTACATATTTCCACTGCTAAGCAACCCTGTACACAAAAGCTCAAAAGCAGTTTAATCCATGAATGAACAGTACTAGAGAAAGAAAGCGGCATTGCCACTATCACATTTTTCGCCGCTATGTAATGGAAATAAATTACAAAAAATGTATTACTATGAGAAATAATGGCATATTGTTATATTTTACTAACCCTTAGTTACATATTTTAATAATAATATGTATGCCTGTGGTATTTAGTATAAAGTTTATTAATCTTAAAATATGCCACATAACTGAAAGCCTGGCAACAGCCATACTCAAAAAGTAGGTGGGGGCCATGTAGTTGGCCAGATTAAGAGTTGCCCTGGAAGCCCTAACGGTTTTAAAATGTAAAGGCCGTTGTTTGGTAATTGTCAAGGTTAAGAAATGGTGCGATTCAAATTTTCTGTCACTTAATATTACTAAAACTAATTTACTTTCATTCAAATGTCAAATTAGCAGTGTGGGGTGGGAATCACAGACGATGGATCATTCTCCTATAAGCAAATTCCTGGGACTTTGCATTGACGATAAATTAAAATTCGACGTCACATATTATATTTAAATGCAAAAATATCTCGTAGTTGCTATGCTCTGACGGATATATCTCGGGTGTTTTGAGTTTTTGTGGCGAGGAACGTATATTTTGCACTTACGGAGAGTCATCTTCGACATGGTCTCTGTTTCTGGGGATCATGCTCGCAATATCTATTCCGAACTGTATTTACTACACAGAAAAGAACATAATCAGATGTATTTACGGGGTGAGTCGAAGAACTTTCTGTCGGTCGTTTCTTAGAATTTATACGATATTGCCTTTACCTTGTCTCTTTATTCTTGAAACAGCGTGTTTGGTGCATAGAAAGCTTAAGTCTGAAATTCAGACTCTCTCAACAATTTCCACTAGAAGCACACACGTTTTGGAGCTATCGCGATACCCACTTCTGCTTTAACAAAAAGTCTCCTCTTATGGTAAAAAGCTGTTTAACCATCTGCCCTTAAGGTTACAAAAAATTATTTGCGTAAGGTTCCGGAGAGAATTGAAGAGGTTACTGATTGAGAGAACCTTCTATTCAGTGAATGAGTACTTTCGATGTATTGTTGACCTAGTATTATGTGACTGTGTTTTATGTTCTTTTTTTGGATTTTGATAATTGTATTAACTGGACTGTTTCATATATATGTATATACTATATCAGCCAAGTTTCATTGTAATTCATAAAGCCGTAATTGCAAAACAAACGACTAGAGGTTTTTATTTATTATACAATAATTCATACGTAACTTGCATGTAAAAATAAACTGTAAATGAGTTTTGTTCATTAATACATGAAAAAATGTAGATTAGTAAAAATCTAAAACATCCTTGTACAGTGTGTCCATTTTTCGATGGTTTTACGGGGTATCTCCGTTATTAGTAAAGATAGAAGGATGCGGTTTTCGGGGACTGCGTTACGTTTTTGAGAAACAGTAGGTGCCACAAACATAATTTTCCTAGCCCTCTTAGTTTTTAAGATACGGGGTATTTTTGAAAATTTTGTCTTTTGGGACTTTCGGTTACGCTATAACTTATTGGTTTTTTTCATGTAGAATCCAGTGGCTTAATCAGATTTTTTCTAGGTTCAATTGTTTTCGATAAACAAAGCAAACTTGCATTTTTTTAAATGGGACACTCTATATATTTTTAGATATTATGATTCAGTTTATCACAACCTTTTTAAAAATATATAACACTTTATATTTATTTTCAATATTAAGCCCAAAATTTACATTTTTAAAAAAATATTAATTTTTTTTTGTAGGCCATGATGGGTATTTAAGAAAACAAAATATGACGGTCTTGTTATCTTAAGAAATTCTTGATTTTCTGTCAGACTATTCAGGTTCTATATTTTCTATTCTTCAGTTTTTAATGAAAGTCTCAATTAAAAGGTAAAAAGCAGTTTTTTCTTAATTATGGCTCCCAATGCGAAATTCGAGAATTATGAAAAGTACGACATGCTCGTTTGTTAAATTCAGTCTAACGAAAATTCGGATTAAGCTTTGGAAGTTTATTTTAATAGGTATAAACATTTTTGTATTTTTCTTTATTTTTCTAAATTTATAAAAACCTATTATTCGTAGATACCCAGAAAGAAGACAACCGGAGGGATAAAATCACACTTAACTGAAGGTGGGTCATTTTCTAAACCCGGCCCAAAATCTACAATAAGGAAAACCGGGGAGATTGATGAAGTAAACGTTCTGGCTTCAACTGAAACAAATTAAAGTATGTGGTGGTTTAGTGACCGGTGCACGGTGAAGAGAGCAGTAGTCGGGGTCGTTCGGATGCGTTCGACACCCGCTGATGAACATGGACTGCAGCGGCAGAGAAATTAGTGGAGGATACCGTTTTTATTTTGTTAGTTAGTTGGCGGACGAGATCGTCCGTGAGTAGAGGCGTGGTAGCCAAGTGGAGTTAAGGGCTGTAAGATTATCATCAGAAGTGTTAATAAAAGTATTATTGTTATGGTTCTTTTTATGTCCTCAAGAACCCACGCACCCTGAAGAGCTAGCTAAGGCAAATTTGGCACCCAACTAGCGGCTGAGGACCTAGAGCTGGTGAATTAAGAAAAGGACCGAAGAAAGTATCTCCTAATATCGACCTCCATGTTTGTGACGACATGACGAGGAGCTGCTAAAGATTGGTGAGAGAATTCCGGTACTTTGTTACGATACGAACTGTTTTATCCCGTAAAATTTTGTGTTTTGCCAATGCTAAGAAATCGGCAATCATAACTATAACATTCTTTATGATTCCTGGCGTAATAATTTTGTGTTTTGCCAATGCTAAGAAATCGGCAATCATAACTTATAACTTCACACTTCAACATTCTTTATGATTCCTTGCGCAGTTGCCAGATTTACCAAAAAAAAAGGAGGTATTCCAGTGTTGAATACAAGCAGGACTGTGCAGTTGAACTGGACTATATATGTTATAAAAATATATTGTTTGCAAAACAAGCTTACTGTTATGTAGAACTGAAGTTTGATATACTCGTAGTTAGTATTTGAAAGTATTTAAATCTTACAGGCTTTTATACTTATTGGTCTGTGACTAAATATTTGCAGTGATTCGGGTTCTGTATGCTAAATAAACATAACTTAAATTTAGGTATTTTGACAACTGTATGTCGATTTGGATATCTAAAAACTTTATAGGTAAAAGGAAATAGGTATTGTGTTTTCTTAGATACAAAATAGCACTGTTTTGTAATTTGATGTACTGTTAAGTTGCTTAATAGCAAATGATTGAGTAAATAGTTAATAATTTTATTATTGTAAGCTGTCTAAAAATGGCACCGGCTAAAAATAAGAAAACACGAAAGGGGGACTCGGAGTCCGAGTTTTTGGATCTAGAAGCTACTTTAAAGCAACTTACGACCGGTATAGCTCAGATGCAATCTTTTGTGACGGAATTAGCTTATGAAGTAAGACAAATTAAGGAAATTTCTATAGATAATACAAGAAATACTTCAGTCGATGTTGAGTTTAATAAAAATAAATCATTTTTAGTGACTGAAGAGAATGAGAAACCTGTTGACAGGTCATATATTTTAAATTGGAAGGAACTGGGGGGTGGTAACCTCACTTTTCACCCAAATTCAAAAACACACCCGATGCAATTTTTAAAAAAATTAAACAAAATTTTTAGGGATGCGGGCGTGCCTGAACAGTGTAAAACGAGCCTCGCCTTAACTTGTTTGCGCGGTACTGCAGCGGATTGGGCGTCGGTAAAAGAGGAATCCTTTTTAACCTACGGTAATTTTGAAACAGCCTTTACTGAACGGTTTTGGGGGGTTGAAAAACAGAGGGACCTCTTTCTAGAATTGAATTACGGACATTTTGACGGCAGTACTGGTGGTAGAGCCGATTATTTTTTAAATCTTATTAATCAAGCCAAGTTTTTAAGCCAGCCTATTGCGGAATCGAAACTAATCGATATGATAGCAAAACAATTCCCAGCCGACATACAAAGAGGTATTATTACCAATGGGTATTGTACCATAGATGCGGTAGAAAGCTTTCTCAGAAAAATTGATGAAACTTTCTTAGAATCAAATCACACTATGCAGTCGAACAGTTCTATGGGGCATACTAGACCGATCACGAGAAACCAAAATAACGGAGACATAACAAGAAATCAAAATAATTATGGTTATGGTCATAATAACTACAGTCAGGGCCGTAATAATAATAATTCAAGTAATATTAAAAATATAATTTCTTTTCAGCAAGGTTCTTTAGATCTTTTAACCGATTCCGATAGTGAGATTGAGGAAAGTGAAATGGTTGCACCGGTAGTGACAGGGAAAATAGGGTCGCGCGAGGTGGAAATTTTATTAAATAGCGGGTCTGATGTGTGCGCCGTGTCAGAAATTTTTTATGAAAAATTAAAAAACGAAATTTCTGATATTCCGGTTCTCCCAGTATCTAATACGACAATAGCTGTGGCAGTGGGGGGAAACAAGCAACGAATTAAAAAGCAAATCTGTTTATCCCTTACTATAGGCGGCCTTAAAATGGATGTGATATGTTTGGTTGTTTTGAAGTTGAACAGTGATATTTTGTTCGGGTCAAACTGGATGTTTAAATTTAAAAGTAAGCTAGATTTCGAAAAGTCTTTATTACGCATTCAAAAGAATGACATAACTTATACTTCTCTAATACGTTTTAGGGTAAATCGAGCGGATTTGCAGATTAACTTGTGTCAGAATTTTTCTGTACCGACAAGCTATGATCGGCTACCAAGTATTACGGGCGCGCTCCTGCCTAAACAAAAGTATTCAGATGGCGATTTAAAGAACGCAGCTTTAAAGGCCGAAACCAGCGAAAATAATCGAGAATCTTTGTATTCTATGTTAAGACAAAACAGTGATGTCTTTTCCGAATCACCGGGTCGGGTTATAGGTTATGAGCACGAAATTGAACTAAATGACTACGACGCATTTAAGGCTCCTGTCTACCCGATACCATTCAAATACCGAAGCGAAGTAAATTCACAGATCGCGGATATGTTGTCGAGCGGAATTATTAAAAAAGAAAAAACTGAATACTTGTCTCCCTTGGTTTGCGCTGTTAAAAAAAACAAAAGTGTTAGAGTTTGTTTAGATGCACGTCTACTTAACTCAAAAATGAAAAAAGATTTTTTAAGTCCACCTAATCCAAATGAACTGCTACTGAATTTTCAAAAGGGGCAAATACTCAGTACTATAGATTTGACAGCTGCATACTGGCAGATTTCTGTTAAAGCCGAGCATACTAAATACGTTGGTTTTGTGTACGAGGGTGAAACTTATACTTTTCAGAGGCTACCGTTTGGTCTAAGCACCTCTATGGCAAGTTTAATAAGGTGTCTAAATATGGTCCTTGGTGAGGAATGCGCGGATTTTTCGTGCGTGTACGTCGACGACTTGTTGATTTTTTCGAACAATATGGCTCTGCACTTTGAGCATTTAAACACTATTTTTCAGAAACTGAACGAAGCGGGTATGACTATAAAATTACAAAAATCACAGTTTATCCGCCACGAAGTGACATTTCTTGGACATGTTATAGGTCAAGATGGCGTCACCATCGATCCTAAACGCGTGGAATATATTGAAAGGTTCCCAACCCCACGAAATATTCGCGAACTAAGAGGGTTTTTGGGGCTTGTAAACTATGAACAGAGATTCTGCCAGGATTATGCCGATTTGACTATCCCTTTAGTAGCACTTTTAAAGAAAAATCAAAATTGGAACTGGGGACGAGAACAGGAAACGGCGTTTAACGATATCAAATTAGCATACTTGAAATCCACTTTGCTCGTACACCCGGACTTCGACAGTACTTTTTATATTCAGTGCGACAGCTCGCACTATGCTGTGGGGGGTAGTGTATTTCACTTGTCAGACAGAAACGAAAGGCAGGTTATCGCGTATACCAGTGCCACGTTAAAGGGGAGTCAGTTGAATTACACTACGACTGAAAAAGAGTTATACGCTATACTACATTGTCTGCAACATTGGCGCACGTTAATTTTGGGGAGAGATTTAGTGGTTATCACGGACCACAAATCCTTAAGTTTCTTAATGTCTTGCAAATTAAAATCGGCGCGATTAACCCGCTGGATCATATTCATACAAGAATTTGACTTCCGCATTCACTACTGCAAGGGATCGGATAATGTCACCGCCGATATCTTGTCGCGCTTTCCACCGAAAACATCTTCTCAAAATCGACCGGTACGACAAATAAATGTTAGGGTATCATTAATTAAGTTATTTAATGACGTCTCTCTGCTTAAGAATAACATACAAACTTTAGCTGAAGACCAACAAAACGAAAATTGGATTCGAGAAAAAATTGATTTTTTAAAACAATACGAAAAGGAAGTGAGGGTTCTAACGGCCAAAGAACTATCAACATACGAATGGTATATTGTACATGAAGGGTTACTTTTCAAACGCGGAGATAACGGCTTTCCAGATTTTAAGTTGTGTGTGCCAAGCGACCAAGTTAAAGATCTAGTCTTATCGCACCATACTTCTATGGGACATTTTGGTAAAAGTAAAGTGTATTTATACATGCGGCGAATTTTTTATTGGCCGAAAATGCAAAAACATATACGACAGCTGGTGGCCACGTGTGAGCTTTGCCAAAAGGCGAAATGTTCGCCTACCAGTAAAGGGTTACTAAGCCCTATCCTCGCGGAAAAACCAGGTGATTTGGTTTGCCTCGATTTAATAGGACCACTACCTGAAGGTCGTGGGAAAACTACACAGTTATTGGTTATTGTAGACGCCTTCACCAAATTTGTAAAATTATATCCATTGCGTCGGGCCAAAACTCATGCTATCTTAAACCGAGTCTTGTTAGACTATATTCCTAATATTCAAAAACCTAAATCTATGTTGTCGGATAATGGTACGCAATTTACCAGTTGGCATGGAAGCGTACATTGGAGGACGTTGGTATTAAGGTTAGATTTACCTCGGTATACTTCCCACAAGGAAATCTAACGGAGAGATATAATAAAGAAATCGGGCGATTGTTGCGTTCCTATTGTTTCGAGAAACACACTAAATGGCCCAATATGTTAAGCTTTGTAGAAGATTGTATAAACAACGCTATTAATTTAAATACCGGTTTTTCGCCTATGTTTTTACAAACGGGAGAGGAAATCGAAAACCCGGTAAAAAGATTGATAAAATTTCCAAAAGGCGGTAATAGTGTTTTATCACTTGAAAGCGCTTGGAAAATTGCATATAATAATTTGAGTTCTAAGGCGTTAAAGCGTGCTGAAAAGGCTAATGCTACAGGAAAAAAGGTAGAATTTAAAGTAGGCGATATGGTTTTGGTTAAAACACACTACCAATCCTCTGCAGAAGATAAAACAATTAAGAAATTTTTCCTTTTATACGAAGGCCCCTTTTATATTGTCAGGCGAGCCGGCTCTAACTCTTACATTATAGGGGATAAGGAAGGGACCGAATTCTCCAAACAAAATATTATTAATCTAAAGTCCTACAAGGATCCAACTTCCAATTAAAATTTGGATTTGTTTTTTTTTCTTATTTTTAGTTGTTGTAACTTAAATAACCGCCATTACTTATTACTTGGCAAATGTTGTGATTTAAGTTGGGGGGTAATGTGGTGGTTTAGTGACCGGTGCACGGTGAAGAGAGCAGTAGTCGGGGTCGTTCGGATGCGTTCGACACCCGCTGATGAACATGGACTGCAGCGGCAGAGAAATTAGTGGAGGATACCGTTTTTATTTTGTTAGTTAGTTGGCGGACGAGATCGTCCGTGAGTAGAGGCGTGGTAGCCAAGTGGAGTTAAGGGCTGTAAGATTATCATCAGAAGTGTTAATAAAAGTATTATTGTTATGGTTCTTTTTATGTCCTCAAGAACCCACGCACCCTGAAGAGCTAGCTAAGGCAAGTAGTTCTTGTAGAACAGTAGAAGGTTCTGTCGGTTCTAATTCTAATTCTATTCTAAAAAAAACAAGTGTAATAATAATAATAATAATAAAGATGTTTATTTATGCCAATAAAACAATTTAAAATATAAATATAAAATTGATAAAAGAAAACCAAAAAATTACAGTAGTATACTAGTTGGCATAAATAGGTAGGATTTTGATTTATAAAAAATCATTCTTCCAATCCTACCCTTACTAAATAATGTTTTATATTTTTTTTGAAAGTTATATAGCTTAAGCCCCTTAGACTAGAAGGAATATTATTATAAATTACAGAAGAGGTATATTTAAACGAAGACTTCTATTTTTCAGTATGATGTTTAGGTATTTCTATTGCGTTCTGATTTCTAGTATTAACATTATGAATATTATTCCTGAATTCAATTTTTTCAAATAAATATCTTGCTTTCTGAGTTAAAATTATTTTATATATAAGATATGTGGATTTCGCGTCTTTTTTCTAATTTAATTAAATTATGTTGGTCAAAACTAGTTTAAGCAATATAAATTCCATCTCGTACAAAACTTGCTTAGGTTTAGTACTTACTAAACTTAAAACTAAATGTAAAAATACATACTAGTAGTTTAACATTTATTTTGCACATTCCTATAAGATTTTGTTTACATGTTTTGAGTAAAAATGTCTAGGTTTTCTAGATATATATTTGCTAAATCGCACATGCGATAGAGGGGACTGTTCTTGTAGAGAATTGTTTTTGCAGTATGCAGGTGAAACAAGTCCCTGGATATGGTGTTGATTATGTAACTGATTCTAAATAAATGGCAATTGAGACAGAAAGGTTTTAGTGTGAATTAAATAGAAAATAATCTTTAATAATATGGAAAGACATATTCGGATTCGTCTGACTTGAAGGCTATCAAAATGTTTACAAATTAGTACAGGAGCAAGAACTTGCTTAAAATTTATACCGAAAATGGCAAACTGCAGTAAATGTAGTGCAGAAGAAAATGAAACATATGGACTTGCTAAATGTGACAACTGTAAAAATGAACTTTGACCATAACGTTGACTACCTGAAGGAGTCATTATTTAGAACGCAGCTTGTAGACTTAATAGAGGTTTTCTTCCTCAAAAATATACTTCCTTTCGAATCAACCAGGGTTGTAGTAGATGGCTCTTCCTCAGCTTTAGACTATGTACTGACAAACAATGTAAATGCTTTTGGTGCCCAAAACCTGGAGCTAAATATTTCAGATCATCTTGCTCTATCTATTGTTAAGGTCTCTAATAATAGCACCACACCAAAAATACCAGGGTGAGTACAGTATATAAACGTTTCTTTAACAACAATAATCTATTTAATCTAAAGCATTTCTTGTCTAGCACTGCCCGATTACCAGGGTTAAAGTATACAAACCACAAAAAACAGGATAAACCCTGATATAATAAAAGATAGTCAAGAATTAAAAAATCTTTAGTGGTTATATAAAAACACAGTCTAAAGCAAAAAAACTCTATAACTTTAAAATAGAAATGGCTAAGAGGCAATTTTTTCAAAATCGGATAATAAACTCAGCAAATACATCAAAAGTCATATGACAAACGACAAACGGTAAATGCAAATTTAGGACGAATCAGGAGTGTTAATGGTCCTACTTGTATAAAAACCAGTAATGATGCTATAACACAACCTCTTGATATATGTAATGCCTTTTGTCAATACTTTGCTACCGAATTAGATAATAAACTTTTAAATATGAAAAATTTATCTTCTCAATGCACTACGTCAACGCCTATTATAAACTCCATTTATATGCCTGAAATCACTCCAGATGAATTATATAATGCTTTAAAATTATTTAAAAATAAGAAGGCCTGTTGTGGTAATGAAGACGTACCTCTTTTTGCCTTAGATGGCAGTTTATTGGGTATCCCCTTTGCTACATCTACAATTTAATGCTTGTAACAGGACAGTTTCCCGACAAACTGAAAGAGGGGGAAGTGATACCTTTTCATAAGAAGGGAGATATTGAACTATTCGAAAATTACAGAGCGGTTACAGGACTGTCAGCATTTTCCAAAATACTTGAAAAAATACTTACTTTGGGATTTGAAAGCTTCTTAATTAAAAACAAATTAATATCTGCTTCACAACATGGTTTCAGGAATAATCATTCAACAAACACAGCAGTTAATCCAGTTTATTTACTCTTCACTGGACAAAAATTTCTATATGGTAGCCAGTGGCGTAGCTAGGGGGGCGGGGGGGGGGGGGGGGTGACACCCTTTAAGGAGTGACACCCGCATCAAACAAAAATCAAAATTATAACAATACAATAGCCTGCCCCGGGTGACACCCTTTAAAGAGTGATACCCGCATCAAATAAAAAACAAAATTAGGGGCAATGGGCTTGTTTAGTTATTTCGCGTTTTCAATAATGTTAATATTATTGCACAATCAGTCAATCGAAAAACACACACAAAAAACTACGTCTGTTGGACGGATAATAACTAAAATATTAAGGTTTAAAATTCAACAAAATTGAAAACATTCAGTTTCCAGCTTAACGTCATCCCACGGAAAACAACTGAATGTAACGGGCAATGCGATAAATCCAATACAACACCGCCATGATCCCCTAAGGGGAATAAGATTTTTGACAAGTGTCGTTTTGACAAAGTTCATTTCAAAATCTTTGCAGCGGTGCCAATGTGTATCGCTCATCGTGGGACTACGTCACCAGACGCCATCGTCCTGTTTCATAATGAGCGATGTTTCACCGCTGTTTTGGGGGTGAATTCCATCAAAAATAATTCTAATATTTTGGAGATAAGCTTTTCGAATGAAGCACTTTTGTATTATGAAATAAAAAAAAATTGCTGGATAAACCCATTAAAACTAAAATATAAAAAAAGTTGCACGTTTGTGCTAGCTTAAAAAAGTTGATTTGCAAAACTCTCCAAACTTCAATAAATCTAGCCAATATCAATACCAACACGTAATGCAGACCAGTCAAATAATGGTTGGTTAATGAATCCACTTATGGTAAAAGAAATGATGACTGATCAGAAATGTATTGAGAGCAGTGGCGATTGTTATTCCTCCATTGGCGGCGCGGCGTAATTGGGTATTCATCATGGATCAAACCATAAAAAGTCAAACGGGAGAAGTGATTGTCAATGTTTATAGGGTCTGTTATGAAGAGGCCATTGTTTTCATTGTTAAAAGTTTTTGTTAAATATTTAAGTAAATTTATAGTGAATATTTTTGTAATATTTATTTGGGACCTTTCATTCAGCCAAAAATAATAAGCACGCCCATTTTCGTAGAATTTATTAGAATGGCCTAGTCATTTTTGTGGCATTTCCCCCTTTCGTCTCTGTCACAGACTGATTTGCCAAACTCATACATAACTGAATAAAAGTTTGTAAATGTTTCAAGCAAGAATTTTTATCTACATGTAAAATTTTATACCTAGAGATTTGTTTTAATTGTATGACTCTAGTAATTATTTTTAAAAAATTATCTATTTTAAATTTTTCCTATTTAAAAATTCAGGAGTATCAACAAAAATGTAATGATAAAATAGAAATTTTGCCGCCAAAAGTAACCCAAACGGGTTAGTTTTGGCGTGGCACCCAAAAAATTTTCGTCTGCGGCACATTTTTTTTAGCCTTCGTACCCTAACATGGGGTGATACTATTGATAGCCGCCCCGGGTTTCACCCACTCTAGCTACGCCACTGATGGTAGCTTTGGTTTTTGACCTGACACGAGCCTTTGATTGTGTCAATAGTGATTTCCTAACTAAAAACTTGAACCACTTGGCTTCAGAGGCAAGGTGAACGAAGTTTTGGAATAGTTTCTTACACATTAAAAAATTAAAGTTAAAATAGGGGCAACAAATTCTCAATTTCATGAGCAGCAGTTTGGAGTTCCCCAGGGTAGTGTATTGTCGCCATTACTTTTTTTTATCATTTATTAATGATATTGAACACTTTCTTGAGCTTGGGGATGATTCAATTATAATTTTATATGCTGAAGACACTACGATTTCCCTGGCTGGCCCCTCATTTACGTTCTTTCCCGAAGAGCAAATCTGATATTGAAAAACTTCTCTCTTTGGTGTAGTAAAAATAATTTAATAGTTAACGATGCTAAAACACATTACCTGGGTTTTAATAAAAGAAGTATTCCTAACGTTACATTAAATATGAACGGCTCTCAAATAAAAGAAGTGAAAAACTGCAGACTGCTGATCCTGAATAGTGATAATCGCTTAACATGGATGTATCATGTAGAATTTGTAACGGGGTAACTTAATTCTGCTTACTTTGCTATAGTAAATTTAAAAAATTTTCTATCGACAGAACAACTCATAAATGTTTTTTATGCCCTGGTCTATAGTCATCTAAAATACATGGTACTCTACTGGGGACAGGCCACTGAAATAATTCGCATATTTATTTCACACTCTATTGGGATGGATGCACTCCTACCTTACAAGCAGAAAGCAGATCGTGAGAATGAACAATTTTCTCTCCAAAGAAACTCTGGTTCCATCGGGTGTCCCTCAAGGCTCCCATCTGGGGCCATTATTGCTCAACATATTCATCAATTACATTGGCTCTGAGTGCTTTGTTGTTTGTGGATAACCAAACATATTCAGCCGTGTTACATCGAGTGAGGACACTATTTGCCTGCAGTATAGATTACATTGCTTGTCGTTGTGGTGCGAGGACAATCTGATGCAGCTGAATGTCGAAAAATACCACATTATGAGATGTCATAAACTTAAGAGCCCAATTATGTTTGATTATAGTATAGACGGTGTAAGACTAGAAACTAAGTCTTCCGTGCGCGATCTTGGTGTCACTTTTGACACGGGACTGACTTTTATACCGCCTGTGAAAAATATTACTAACAAGGCTCTTCAAATGTTAGGTTTCGTAAAGCACTTAACTCGTGCTTTTCAAACAATTTCTGTTATTAAATTACTGTATTGTTCGTTGGTACGCCCACATGTTGAGTATTGCTCTTCAGTCTGGTCCCCGCACTATGTAGTGCACATAGATGCTATTTAACGTGTCCAACACAAATTTCTAAGATATATCGCTTTCAAATCAAATGCTCAGGAAGCCATGTATAATCAACTGGAGTCTCAATTAAATATTAACACACTTGAGGTGAGGCGTCGGCAAAGGGATCTTAAATTGCTGTTCAATGTCTTGAATGGTCGAGGGAGTTGTCCAGATGTTCTTATGAAACTGTCCTTGTTTGTGCCTCCCCGTTCATCCCGGCATTGTTTGTTGTTCGGTAGGTACTCAGTTTTACAGAACCAGAACCAATTATGGGCTCTTTTCTGCCTTCAATAGGATTCTGCGACTGGCAAATGGTCACTTCAATGATCTTTAGTTTTTCGGTGTTTCATACGGGCATTTTTTGAGCCGCCTTGGGTGTTTGGCATGATCTCCGTCCCTAACATCAGCATCATCTATCGTATATTGTATGTCATGTATCATGTATGTCATATATCAAGTATCATGTGCCTTATATCATGTGCATATTATCCAGCATAGCATATAGCGTATTGTTGCTAAATTTATTGTCACATATTGCTGTCTAGTGTTTGTCTAGATTCATATGTATGTTTCCTTTTGTCTGTATTACGCTATAATATGCTTAATTTATTTATGCTACTAATTGTAGATTTAAGGATTTATATTTTGTATAACTAATCCTGTACTTATATTGCATTTTAATGGGCTTAGTCCCGTAAATAAATAAATAAAAGCGAATACTTCGTAAAATATTCTCGCTTAGCCCAGTACACTCTTGTAAACCAATATTTAAAAACAATAAAATTTTAACCATACCCTGTATACTTACTTTGGAGGCTTCAGTGAGGTGTCTTATCTACATTATGTTTAGCTAAAGGATGAACAAATATTTGAATTTGAATTCAATATTTGTTAAAAAATTAGGGACAAATTTCCAGCAGTCTTAAGACGGGAATTTGGTCGCTCAAAATCTGACTAGAATTAACCGTCAAAAATAAGTGACAATTACTCCCTTATATATTTTGTAGATGGCACCTACAATATTATTTTATAAAATTATTTGGAAAATGAATTTTACAGGTGTACAACTAACCCACAAAGGCGTAAGTTTGTATTTTATGGCTACTTTGTCTATTGATTGACAGATGGCGCTCGGCTCGTTCATGCAAAGTAATAAATTTGGAATCATATTATACCGTGTATGTACCAAATAAAATACGAGTGTGATTCAAGGTTTTCATTTACTATAAATAATAATATGATCAGAAATTAGTTTTTAGGGTACTTTTTCAACCAAGTCCAAATAATATTTTGGTAGGAATCGTTCATTTACTATTACTACTGATTATCTTTTTTTACGCATTATTTCTGAGATTATTTCATTTCGTGCACGAAAAGACATATACATTATGTAGGTATAAGGGTTATTCCAAGCAAATCAATAAATTTTGTGTTGTGGGGTCATATAATCGGTTAATTTTGGCCGCGGTTAATTATGTCGCCAAATAAATAATTTTTATACTTATTTAGCAGAACTGATCAGATTCATTTATAAAAAAGTAATGCAAGTTATAATCCCGTGAGAACTTAAGCTTCCTTAGTCTTACGCAATCTAATGAAATCCTTATCTATTTTCTTAGATTTTCTTAGCGTCGTTCCCATGCTTTGTCAGCAGATTAGAAACTTATAAATATATGTAAAGTGCATAATAAAGCCAGTCATATTGTACACGCCTTTGGCATAATAGAAAATTTTTAAAAATAAACTCTCGAGAATCGAGTTGTTAACTTGCACCGCATGCTAAAAGAAATATATCTTATATCAGTTTTGAGAAGTGACATTTTTATCGCCCAAAATTTGTTGAAAAAGTCGAAATGAGTCCGTCGGGCTGCGTTTTTATTAACACTGCTGAACCATTGATATAGTATTAGTGAGAGAGCAAATGTTTATTCCATATACCTGAATATAGGTTTTTTTTTGTGTCATGTTAATATTTTGTACAGGGTGTAACAATAAACTGCTGCAAAATAATTGACATTAACTAGGCAATATCAGAATTTTCATAATATCCAGACATTTTCCCACACATTTGATATATCTAGAGATCATTCAACTTTAAACGCATTACACTGAAAAACAGCTATACTAGAGTTTTCAGTGAAGGATAGCTTAGTCTTGTATATCCGCAAGAGCAAGTATAGTCCTTCCAAAAGGCATGTTATTCGTAACACAATACGCACATCTATACTTCTTTCAATACTAAATACGAGTAAACGAAGTATTGTAATTGTTGAAACAAGAAATTTCTTAGCGTGAGAGAAAAACAAATAAACTTGAAATAAGTATAGCAATTCTTAAACGAACTGCAATACGGTCGTAATGCAAAAGTAGGTAACCTCAACCCAAGTATAGTAATCCTTATTTCAACTTTTTCTTAACTTAACTCCGGTGTTGAAGTGAATACACACACGGAGAAGTAGACCTATTTATCAGTGACGTATATTGAGTGTGGTCAAGGTGTCAGAAAGGCACTGATGATGTCTGTGTGTATTAGGGGAATTGTGTAAGGTGGTGTAAGAAGGTCATATATAGTGTCAATGCCTCCTTCCCCTATATTGCATAAGGGTGAGTGAGTGTCCAAAAGGCATATTTGCGCTTTCGCCAAAGGGGCACTAAAAATACTAGCGGATTAGGGTAGAGGGGAGTATTTTAAAAGGGTTGGCGAAAGAAAAAAGCGCTTTCGCCAAAGGATCGCTAAGATATCAGTGGATTAGAAGGGTGAGTGTCCAAAAGGCATATTTGCGCTTTCGCCAAAGGGGCACTAAAAATACTAGTGGATTAGGGTAGAGGGGAGTATTCTAAAAGGGTTGGCGAAAGAAAAAAGCGCTTTCGCCAAAGGATCGCTAAGATATCAGTGGATTAGATTGACATGGGGCCGTAAGTAAGTAGCGCTGTCACCAAAGTATCGTGCACACACTGTAAATAGGTGTAAAACTAGTTACATCTTACCATAGAACTTGGTTTGTTCAATAATTATACAGGATGGGATGCCAATCCAATAAAATATACACATAGTTATGCCAAGTTTTTTATTTACTATTTTACTTCTTACAACAGTTGCATAGTGTATTTCTAGTGTTTAGAAGACTATGTGTATATTTTAGTTGTGTGCGCTTATGTGACAGACATGGTTGGATATTTTTGTGCAGTTCCTGGCTCTTTTTTAAAAACTGGCTCTGGAGTCAGTCTCTTTATTTCACAAGACTGTCTAAGGTAAGTACATACATTAAAATTTGCCCTCTTACTAATACCATATCAATGGTTCAGCAGTGTTAATAGGGACTGACGGACCCATTTTAACTTTCGTGCAGTGTTATTATGGTGTTCGACGGTCACGAAAATCGACCCCAGCAAACTGAAAGGTTCCGACAAAGCTGTCGCTTCTCGTCGATTTGTTCTTCTCGGGTCATACTTTATATCTCTGTTATCAAAAAATTTACTCCAATTTTGTAAACTTTACCATCAGAAATCAGAAATTATTTCATTTGGTACACTGTATATTACTCATAATATATTAAACGTATATACATACATCTTTCTCCCAAATCTTATAGAAAACTGTAAACAAACTATTGCGCCGGCCTCTTTACAACAGGTGCTGAACTTTTGCCTGGTTCTTGTCTAAGTAACCACCAGTCCGTGAAATTAAATATGGCGGAAAAATATCGACCATATGATCTAATATTTAGTTTTGGATGGATATTGGCCGAATAAAGGCATTTTTTCGGTTGAAACTTTCTAAAAACAATTCTCGTAATTTAATCTCGGATCGAACCCATTTTTGTTAGATTTTGTGCCAAAAGTTTTTAAATTGTTATTATTTTTGTTTGTTGACTACATGACAATGAGGCCAAAGTTTCTAATAAAAAATATGTTAGATCGGAGCTTAACATTTTAGCTTTCAATACATGTCTCTAAATTGTTCTAAAATTGCGTAGTTTTTAAAAAGCCCATCCTGAAACGAGGCTCTGCAAGGCAGATTTTTCCGGATGCCACTCTTAACAATTCACAACTATAATACGATAAATAATAATGATATTTTAATACCAAATTTTCGATTATCGGCATATAAAAAAAGTCCCCAATATCTATGCAGTTACGTTTTCAATAACTTGCCAAATGGTATTAGAAGTATTAACTCTTTTCATAAATTTAAAACAAATTTAAAAAACTATCTCTTGGAGAACAGTTTTTATTCTCTCCAAGAATTTTATAACAAGTAATAATCATTTACCTTGAATTATTAATACATACACTGTGATATTGCTGTGTAATTGTTGTGTAGTTCCTTTGAGCCGTAATCTGTTGTTATTACTTTTTAATTGTGATTTTATTTCATTAATACGTATATGTTTTACTGTTTTAACTAAATTTTAAGAATTTTATTGGATGACTTTGTAACTTTTGGGCATTGCCCGTTGATAAATAAATAATATTATGGGTTAACCAGAAAAACTACTAGTTTGACTTAGTAAACTTCCACTATATTGACAAAATTATTGACATGTTTCGCTACACTGTAGCTTCTTCGGAATAAGTTTTACAAAAAACTTATTCCGAAGAAGCTACAGTGTAGCGAAACATGTCAATAATTTTGTCAATATAGTGGAAGTTTACTAAGTCAAACTAGTAGTTTTTCTGGTTAACCCATAATATTAGTTATGGACTTCCACCAAGTATCGGCCAACTCAATCAATTTGATAAATAAATAAATAAATATAATGTCTGCACTTCTAAAATTGCGTTTTATCATCATTTTACCTGTTTGTTGATTTTAATGATTTTACTTTCAATTTAGTGTTTGTGTTGTGTATTTTTATTCTCAACATTTTTATTACCAGTCAGTGTTTATTACTTGGCATTGCATATTACTTGTAAAAAAGAATACTATCTGTTATTATTGGACAATGAAAGTGAATGTAATGCAAAAACTTTTTTTGTACATTTTCGATTCTGTTGATGTGGTTGGCATACTGAGGACACCACACAGAAGGTGCGTATTCCAGGTGGCTTCTAACAAGACTACAAAAGAGAATTTTAAGAGAGCGAACCGTGTGGAAGTCTTGTGTGGTTCTTCTTATGAAGCCCAACATTCTGAGTGATTTACTGATAATCGAGTCAATTTGGGGGACATATGATAGTTTTTCGTCAAGGACTATTCCGAGATCTCTGATATTGTCCACAGTGATTAAGGTTTGTCCTTCGATGCGATAGTTAAAGTAAGTTTTCACTTGACGGCGGGAGAATTTCATGACGTAACATTTTGATGTATTGATCAGCATTCCGTTGTTACGGCTCCACGCCACAAATCTATCCAGATCCGCCTGAAGCGCGACAGAGTCATTGGGATTCGATATAACTTTAAACATTTTTAAGTCATCTGCAAAGAGAAGAAACTCGCTAGACCTGAAGCATGGTGCAACCTTATTAATGGATATGTTGAAGAGAAGCGGTGCCAGGTGGGACCCCTGCGGGACTCCGGAAGGCACAGCTATCTCTCTCGATAGAAAGTTATTGACTTTCACCATCTGAACCCTTCCTGTGATAAGGCTTTCAATCCAGGATAATAATGATCCATTTACCCCCAAGGATTCCAGTCTTCTTATGATTAGATTATGCGGGACCCTGTCGAAGGCCTTGGAGAAGTCTGTGTAAACAGCGTGGACCTCCGCCCCATTCTCCAAGGCCTCCAGCAGGTAATGGGTATAGCTTAAAAGATTAAGTTCGGTATTTTTGCCAGCACAGAACCCATACTGCTGAGGAACAATTTCTGGAGATAGCAGAGAGCTAAGATGTTGCGCAACCAGCTTTTCAAAGAGTTTTGCAATTGTATTAATGATGCAGATTGGTCGGTAATTTTGGACGTCAGATTTATCTCCAGACTTATGGATTGGAATGACATAGCTTGTTTTCCAGAATGTGGGAAAGTAGCCACATTGAAGAGATTTGTTGAATATGATATGCAGGGGTCTTGCAAGTATAAAGGCGGAGTTTTTCAGAAAGATAGGGTGAATATTGTCAGGGCCAGGGCCCTTATGTGCTTTGAGGTTGCAGAGTTCAGAATAGATTGCAGATATGGAAATGGAAAGGTTGGAAAGATTGTGGTGATTTAGTGATATCTCTGGTGGACAGTAGGGGTTGTCGGGGGAATATACAGAAGAAAAGTATGTAGCGAATAAGTTAGCAGCGTCGGGACCCATGTTTACTCTATCGTTGTTTAGTGTAAGGACATTCGGTATTTCAGGTGATTTTCGTTTGGAGTTAACAAAATTCCAAAAATACTTAGTATCTACACAGAGATTATTTTCAGTATTCTGGACAAAATTTCTGTAACATTCACGAGAAAGATTTTTGCATTGTAGTCTTAAGCGAGAAAAAATCTGGTAGTCTTGGGCGGGTTTGCTCATTTTGAAATTTTTGTGAGCTATCTTTTTCTGTATTGTTAAGTTTATCAGGACCCCACCGAACCACCTAGGGAACTTCCCACTGGGAACTTTTTTCAGTGGAACAAAAAGATCTAAACAACTGTATACTATTTCGTAAAATCGATCTATCATGGTATCTACATCAAGATTGGAGAAGAGATTGTCCCAACAGATGGCTCCCAGTCGGTCATTTATTAAGGTATAATTGGCCGATTTAAAGTCGTTTTCGTCGTTGTCTCCACATGCCCTCCTTCTTTTTCCATGCAAACTACAGTACGTCTTGTTACTTCTGATACTGTCGCCCGTATCATATTGGGAGTGATTTCTTGGACACAGTTTGTTATTACTGCTTCAAGATGGTCAATATCCTGAAAAGGTCTATGCTTATACACCATTTCTTTTAATCGGCCCCATAAAAAGAAGTCCAGGGGTGTGATGTCAGGCGATCTGGCAGGCCAAGGAATATTTGAACGTCTACCTATCCAACGTTGCGGAAATACTTCATTCAAATACCCAGTTACTGTGTTAGTACTATGGCATGGGGCTCCATCATGTTGATACCAAATTTAGTGGCAGTTCGTCAAGAAATTGAGACAACTGGTTCCTTAAGAAGTCCAGGTAAATGGCAGCATTTATATTTTGTCGAAAAAAGTATGGTCCAACGATCCGATCATTAAAAATGCCACACCAAACATTGGTTTTAAATGAATATTGACTACGGCATTCGATTATAAAATTTGGATTGTTGTCACTCCACCACCGACAATTTTGGGTGCATACCACGCCGTTGGAAGTAAACATGGCCTCGTCCGTAAATAATATTGTTCTTGCAAAAAAAGGATCATCTTCACACTCGCCTTGGAACCACGCGCAAAATAGGAAACGAGAATCAAAATCTCTGGGAAGAAGCGTGTGAACGTATTTCGGTTTATATGGATGAAATTTATTTATTTTTAAAATTTTACTAGCAGTAGACTTCTTGACGTCATTTGGAATAGTTTCTGACAGTTTTCTTAAAGAAATTTTCGGGTTTTCGATAACCGCTTGCATGACATTGAGTTGATTTTCTTCTGTTGTGGACCATTTGTTATGTTGTTTCTTAAATACATTTTCGACGGAACCAGTAGCCATAAATTTATTCATTATATTTGCTACAGTGGCGCTACATACCATTTTGTCAGGGTGTCTATTATTAAATATGAGTGCGGCTTCCCTAATAGAGTTATAGTGATCTCCGACGATAAGTACAATTTCTATTTTCTCATGCAGCGTTAACTTTACAACCATGACGAAACTAACTAACAACTTTTGTTAATAAGTCGCAAAATAGTAAATGATTTTTGACTAACACGTCAATATTCGTTACTATAGTATTACACATAGTTGTTGCAAAATTGTTGCCGGTAGGTAAATGTTAAAGAAATAAAATAAAAAAATATTTTCCAAAGGCTTTTTTATGGTACCCTGTAAATTAAAATAGTTCAACGAAAAATTGTAACTGACCTCGTTTTGTAGTCCTTAGTAAAGTTTTCTTATAACAATTTGCTCTAAAATAAAAATTGAGGGTACTTCTCTCTTATCGCAATTCTGTGTTTCTGCTTTTTTTTGCCGCCCTGTACAAGATATCTTAAGCTTTGATATGTCAATATTATTTGCGAATCAAGCAGAACTTTTTATAAAGAATAACTTTTTTTCGTAAAATCAACAATAAAGAAAATTTTTATTACCTCTTGTTTGAAAGTAATTACGTAAACATGTCAATTTTCGTTACAACAGTATTGCACACATGTTCTGCTTGATGCGCAAATAATATTGACATATCAAAACTTAAGATATCATGTACAGGGCGACAAAAAACTATAGAAACACAGAATTGCGTTAAGAAGGAAAATTTTTATTTTACAGTAAATTGTTATAAGAAACATCAAAAACATCTAAACATCAGTGATCTAAAAACAGATAGTTTAAAATAAAAGATTATTTATTTATTTATTTATTGACGGCAATGCCATTTTTTATACAAAATCTTAGTAAATATAACACAATAGCACATGTCTTAAATCCTAACAATACCATAATGATTAGAATACGATTTTACAATATGCAATTACAACCATTACTGTTAAACTATTGCAACCTTCACAGACAAGTATAAATTATCAAAGGGGAAGGGATATCAGTCAAACAGTGTCGACCCCCTTCAGTTGTGCTAGGAAGTTTTTAAGAGGACAGAAAAAGTCAAGTGTCGGGTGTTGGTTTGCTATGGTCACAGACCTAGAAATGAAAGAATATCGGCCATAGTTGGTATGATGGAATGGTTGATAAAAAGTTTGAATTCTTCTGGTGTTGACCGGTGGTACGCGGAGACCGATGTTAATGATGGACAGTCAACTAGCGAGTTTAATAGTTTAAACAGAAGTAAGAGGTCATGGTTTCGTCGTCTGTCCTGGAGTGATAGAAGATTTAGTTTTTTGCACATATCCAAGTAGTTGTAGTCTGTGTCCCTAAAAAATTTAATACTGTGCGAAGTCATGTATGTAATAATGTAAATAAATAAACATTAATAGTTCTTGATGGTCAAATCCACGATGAGGAAATGTGCCAAACTTCTTAAAATATAAAAATTTTAAAAATTTTCATTGGACCCGCTCCAGTTGACCTGTTCTCGCCGCATACTGAGGTGACCATATGACGCACGCATATTCCAACTTTGACAAAACAAGTGCTTTATTTTTTGTGCGATTTTGTACAGCTTCGAATAACAAAGCTGAGAGCCTAGCATTTCATAAGAATCAGTTGTTACTCTATAAATATGTAAATAAAAATTCAGTTTTCGATCAAACATTACTCAAACATCCTCATGGGTAGCTTCACGATTCAATAACTGATTACAAATATTGTAGGGATACTCAATTATATTTTTCCTACAGGAAAAATACATGATTGAACACTTATTTATATTTAACCGTAACTTATGGTCCTGACACCAATTCACAATTTTGTTTAAATTACTCTGTAGAACCTTGCAAACTTTAATACCATTAATGGATACAAAAACTTTAAAATCATTTGCGTATAATAATCCAGAAGCATTCGACAAACATTCACAAATTTTATTCTTGGTAATAAGAAGGAACTGGGGCCCCACAATGGAACCCTGAGGTACCCTAGAACTAGGAATGTATTTAGATTTAAATATAAAGACAGATTAAAATATACAGACAACATAACTTTCTATTAATATTTTACCAAACATAGATCAGTTTATCGGTTATCAACAAGTCTTTAACAGTTGAAATTTGAAGCAAAAGAAAATTTTTACAAGAGGATACTCGAAAACTCTAATAAGTCTAGGGATAGTTGGAGATTTGTTAATGATCTGAGGTGAGATTGTAAGAGGTGTGATTATGAGGGTTAAACACATCTTGACCGCAGCTTGCCCAAGTTGATCACAATACAGGGTGTTATGAAATTCACTGCATATATTGAAACCCGTAAATGCTGGTATGAATTCAGACTGAATAAAAATATTCATAAATGGCGCTTCATGATAAAAAATGGTAGATATCGCCCCGCAAAAAAAAATTTTTTTGTAACTACGCACCACTGGCAATAAATACATGGCCATATAAAAAACATCGACAAATGTCAGTTACAGAAAAAACTCTTTTGTTTTGACGTCAGAAGTCACTGTGACGTTGCCAATTCTTCCTAGAATATTCCTATGTAACAGGTTGGAAAAATAATAGATTTGTTATCTTTAAAGTAAGAAATCATACTAAATCTTTTAAAACATTCAAAAATTCAAAAAGTTAAAATACTTACTACAACACAAAAAAGCCAGAGAACAGCTGTTCAAAACAAGAGTAAAATTTTGTTCCACTAGGCCAACCAGAAATTTTTGGAAGAAAAAGAGTACCTGTACAAAAATTTTGGTTCCAAATTAGCTTTAAACAAAAAACTCCTAACACTTAAGCATGTCCTTTTTTTTATTTGCCTATTTTAAATCATATTTAATAGAAAATTTGACTTTTATTAACAGGTTTATTTATATCGTCCTTAATTTTTAAGCGAAATTCCTCACAACTAAATTAATAATAAACTTTACCTTAAAAAAAAATTACGACAAACAACATTCAATAACTCTACAAAATAACTATAAAAACGAACGCGCTTCCAAACGACGCATTACGAGCCTCTTGACTGGAAGTAAAGTCCAAAATGAAACTTCTCTGACGGACTCGCACGCTGTTCTTCAAACAATAATAAAGGTTATTATTACTACACAATACAACCCATCCGTTTGGTTAAAACATGAAAGTCTGACAAACACTACGAAATGTTTTGTTTTCTTATAAATAATCAACACTATAAACACATACGAATCATACGATAGCACCTTTAATAAATTGAAAACTTTTTTTTTCACTTGGATGACAGAATTTTACAAGCCGGCCGATAAAAGTGCGCGGTCGGAGCTGGCGGAACCACTGCACGCACTCGTGATGTTGCGCAGTCACCTAACGCGTCGCTATGCCACATATTTAACCAATCACAGCGTGAGCTTTCGTCGCGGACGCGTCCGGCGAAAATTGAAGCGTGAAAGTGGTAGCCGTTAGCTCCTCTTGGCGCAACAAATAGATGGAGAGAGTAGAGCGAGAACGAGAAAAGAGAGAGAGCACGACGTCCGAACGTATGATCAAAGCGTGTCGCCTTGTAAAATTTTATGTCGATTAATCGAGAACAAAAAAATAGATTTGTAAAAAAAGCGAGCATTAAAGAAGATATGGGGAATATTGTTGAAATATCTTTTTTTTAAATACTTTATTATGTACTAGCTAATATGCTTTACTGTATAAGCAACCACACATGCCTGCGTGTATTATGGGTTGCGTATAGTTATACATTTTTTTAGCAAAAAAGAAGAGAAGTCAGGTCTTAGCCATAACCTTAATTGTTTATTTATTATTTTTGTGTGAATTGTCAAATTTTTTTTATTTTTATTAATACTGAATTTGGATTATAGTAAAATGTTCCCTGCACAAAGGTTTTTAATTAATAATTTAGAAAACAATGTACGTATGTATGAAAATCGGGTTCAAAAGCGTGTGATGAGAGACGAAAGTGATCCCTTTTCGCTACACGACACAAGGTTTATAGAATTATTTCGTCTCAACAAGGACTTAGTGGCATATCTGTTTAATAATTTGGTGGACCATTTAGAGGCAGAAAATAAGGTCAACCAGAATACCCACACAGACAAAAATTCTAATTATTGCTTCAAGAAGGTTCTTTGCCACAGGCAATTATCAATGGGGCATTGCTGAAGAATTCTTGTTATCTACAAGTCGGTAAGTAGTGAGGAGTAGATGCACCTATGAAGTGGCCAATGCAATAGTGACTATTTTAGGTCATTTGTGGATTAGGTTTCCCAGAACCCCACAAGAAATTAACGAAGCTCAAAGGGGTTTTATGGAAAAGCTGGATTTCCTGGAATCATCGGGTGCATTGACTGCACTCATAGCACCTGCAGAGGATGAACATCTTTATGTTAATCAAAAAGGATTTAATTCAAAAAATTGCCAAATTATTTGTAACTATGATCTACAAATCATTAATTTTAATGCCAAATATTGTGGTTCGACCAAATTTTATATGGAGGGCATCTGCAGTGAAAAATTTATTGGAGCTTACATACAACAGGGGTTAGTATTTACAGATTAATAATATGTTTTACCTAAAAATATTTATTTTTCTGAAGTTAAAAAATCTGTTTTTGTATGTTATAAATGTATGTAAGGAAATCCTACCTAATCTTTTGATTAACTTTGCCTTGCATTTATATATTTAAGATCTTGGTCTATATTCATAAAAATAAACATAGCTTCTTGGCTAATGGAAATCTTCATAGCCATAACACTAGAGGTAGACATTTTTTTCGATTGGATCGTCCAAATCACAGTTTCTATAAGAAATCACCAGTTTACTCCGGTTGTAGTCTCTATAATGGATTTAATCATTCGCTGAGACAAAAAACGTCTATTGTATTATTTCGGAAAAAATTGAAGGACATTTTAGTGAGCAATTGTTTTTATTCCATTGAAGAATTTACTGTATACTATGACAGTGTTGTTAATGCTAATGTTTAATTTTTTTGTCCTTAATCGTGTATTTGTTTCCGTCTTGGATTGTGATTGTTAACTTTATATATTTTTTAGTGACGTGTCTTATCTATATTATGTATATAGCCGAAGGATGAATAAATATTTGAACTTGAATTTGAATGAAAAAAAAATTATATTTTTAGGTTTAAGAGCAGCCAAGGATAAATTTATTATTATTGATAGATGCAAACTATCCCATTGCCGACAAAAAAAAAGTATGTTGAATATAGAAAACAAAAAACAGCCTGTGATTTTGCCAGTAGAGGTGACAACCACTTGCAATGAAACAAGAAGGTTACAAAGTATCGAAAACAAATTAGAACAGACCCCCACCAAAACAGGTAATCAACTAAACAAAACATTTTACGAAATTTTTGTGAAGTCTGCTGCTTATAAGTGTTTTTATATTAAATGAAAATATGATTGGCTTAATCTATACCCCTGGTCAATTGATTTTTATTTTTGTCAATAAATTAGGACATCCCGTAAAGAGCTGATGGTAAAGTAGTGAAAGCACATATGTATAAGCTCTGTCCATAGAGAAATCATAAACTGATCAGCGCCAATCAAGTTTCAGCTATTTGGTCACATGGCAGTTTGCGGACTGGTTTCCAGTAATTTGATTGGCTCTGACTAGTTTGTGATTCTTCTGCGAACAGAGCTAATTACAATGTCAGATGATCCTTTTTCTCTTTTCGCCAGGGGCATCCATTTAGGGCTTTTGTAGGGATTTTTAGTACATCTTTTCTTTAAACATCTAATTTAGTCTAGAGTCAGCTTAGTGTATTTATACTTTACATATAGTTTTGTTTATACTTTTTTTTTGAAACACTAATTATTTTTAGGGCAATGCCTTTCAAAGGAGATGACAATAAAAGAAGAAGAACATAAATTACACATGGAACAGTCAACAGAAGAACATACAATAAAACTGAGAAAACATAAAATAGAACTTGACATTTTAGAATTAGAACTAGAAAAAAAGGTCTTAGCCTAAGTCATCTTGACAAGTTTTAAAAGTATTAGAACAAATTATTTCATTTTTAAAAATCAGTGTTCTGCCAACTGTTTTATCACCTAATTAGGTGATTATTTTAGGATGTAGGTTTCGTATGACTGGCTGTCAATTTTAAATGAGAATATAGAAGTAACTGTAAACAACTTTTATTCTGTTATGTATAATTGTTGTGATATGTTTGTACCTCTGAAACGGTCTCAACTTGGCAATAAATTTCCAATCTGGTTC
Organism: Philopedon plagiatum; assembly: GCA_963971165.1. Classification (NCBI taxonomy): domain Eukaryota; kingdom Metazoa; phylum Arthropoda; class Insecta; order Coleoptera; family Curculionidae; genus Philopedon; species Philopedon plagiatum. The sequence continues at coordinate 95,088,465 of OZ020190.1, read as the reverse complement.
TCACAAGAACTGAAAAATCTTATATTTCAGAAGAAAATCGCACACAAGAGATACAAACAGTTGAACAATCAAGAACATTACAATATCAGCTACGAATGCAATGTAGAAACCTAACAGAAGAATGTTATCAGCGGTATATCAGCAGCGCCGAAAACGCCATTACAGAAAATCCTAATTTTTTCTGGAGCTTTATTCGCTCTAAATCCAATCAGGGTGCACGTCCAAAGAAAATGCACCTTGATACACACAAAGCTGATAGTGGTTCTGACATTGCAAATCTCTTTGCCTAATATTTTTCATCGGTCTTCAACCCCAAACACTCTTTTAATCCCCAGCAAGCTTTTCCTGATGCATTTGACACTCTCACTAATATTATCGTAAGTGCTACTGATATTCAGAGAACTTTGCTCAAGCTTGATGTCAATAAAGGTGAAGGTCCTGACGGTGTTCCCAACAGAGTGTTAAAATCATGTGCACATTCTCTTTATCTCCCTCTATAATATATCTTCTCCCAATCTCTTACTTCTGGTAACTTTCCAAGCGTTTGGAAACTTTCATATGTTTGCCCTATCTATAAGTCCGGCAACAAGAATGACATTAAGAATTACCGACCAATCAGTATTCTATCAGCAATACCTAAACTATTCGAACACTGCATTGAAACTGTATTAACTAATCACTTTCAACAAATAATAATTAGTCAACAGCATGGATTTATGTCTGGTAGATCTGTTGATCTGTTGTCTTTTCCTCTATGTCAATTTCATTAACACATCCTTTGCACAGAATTCTGAGACTCATGCAATATACACCGATTTCAGCAAAGCTTTTGACAAGGTAAACCATGCCATCCCGCTTTCAATGTTATCAAGGTACGGGATGGCTGGCACTCTGGTTGAGTCCTACTTGTCCGAAAGAGAACAACAGGTTAAAATAGATGGCTACCTGTCTAAGCCCTTCCAGACGACGTCCGGAGTTCCTCAGGGCTCCCACCTTGGACCTCTTTTATTTAGCTTGTTTGTCAACGACTTTGGTAGTTTGTTATCTTCGAATCATTTACTGTTTGCTGATGATTTGAAACTGTACACATGTGTGACATCCTCTTGTGACGCGATTTCCCTGCAGAGGGATATAAACACTGTTTTTTCCTGGTGTCAGCTTAATGACATGTCGCTCAATGTCGACAAATGCTGCTTTATGAGGTTCAGCAGATCAAAGTGCCCATTTCCTTATCAATATTGTATAAATAGCATTCCTCTGAAGGAGGTGTTGGTGGTTAAGAACTTGGGCGTTTACTTGGACACTCAGTTAACCTTTACTGAGCATTTTGATGCTATAACTTGTAAAGCGAATAGAATGCTTGGTTTTATTAAGAGATCATGCAGGGACTTTAGAAGTGCGTACGCTGTAAGAACCTTCTTTATTTCATTTGTGAGATCCGTTTTAGAGTGTTCAAGCATAGTCTGGTCACCACACTATCAAGTTCATATAAATAGACTGGAAAGTGTCCAGCACAAATTCTTCAAATTTGCCTGATTTCTACTCTTCAAAACTGGGATTAATCTTACAGATGACCAGACTATGTCCTACCTGAACCTAGCCACGCCTGCGTCCAGAAGGGCGTTTTATGATGTCTGTTTGGCCTTTAAAGTACTTAACAACATGAGAAAGAGTCCTGAATGTGTTGAAATCTTTTCAATTATTCCCGTACCTAGCTATCAGACCCGTAAGCAAACCCTTCTCCCCACATTGTCGGACATACTATTTGTTGCATAGCCCCATAAATAGGGTAGCAGCGCATGTCAACAGGTATTATGACAGACTGCATATATTTGGTGTCTCGGTAAAGAAATTCAAAGCTTTGGCTACAAGTGTAATTTTAAAATGGTGCAGATTAATGAGTAATGACAGTGTAATTTTAAATCTTGTAAATGTACAATGTACGTTGATAAATAAATAAATAGTTTGTTGTTTGTTTAAAGGTTGTAGACCATAATGTATGTTAAGGAATAGAATATTGTCTTAAGTTATTGCTGAATCATAACGTTTCAACTGGTAAGTATGCTCCGCCATCTTACGTTCTTGATTCTGCAATAACTTAAGACAATGCAAGTCTAAAATATATCTATTCTTTAACAAAGTTTATGTTTTAATAAATGTTTTTAGAAAGAAAATTACTTCTTTTATTTTCACTTAGATTACTATACAATCTCACTTATAGTAGTAGTAAGTAGTTGTTGTAAAGGTTATTCCAATACAGGACAATTTCAGAAACACCCTGTAGAATAAAATTCTTATTTTCTACTTGCAAATGCCATTTAATAAACAAAAAAGTACATTCCAAAACCATTTTATTTATAAATTGTGAAAATATTGTTGTTTCCTTTTTTAATCTTATTGTCAATTGTAGTATCGGAAATCTTCTCTTCCATACTCCATACTGCCATTCTACTACATTTCTAGATCTGATTTGGGATTCATTATATAGAGCTTCGGTTCGAGCTTGTGGATTTTCTAACGGAATCATCATGTATTCGGATAATGTATAACCGGAATCACCCAAAAGAAAACTTTCATGAAAAGTGCCATCCTCAAACTGTGCTTTCAGCCGAGAATTGGCAAATATTGTATTGTCATGTGTGGCCCCTGGCCACCGAGCGACAATATCTCTTATTCGTAGTTGGGGATCAGCTACAGTCTGCACATTAAATGAAAAAAAATCCTTTTCTGTTTCTGTAATTTTCTGCATCATTTCCACCTAAAAAATAATTTAATTAAAACAATTCTGGAAAAATTCTCTCGGGTTATCGATCTTAGGTAGGGCCAAAGAAAATTCTTTTCTTTTACGCTTACGCTTATACTCTATACTATGGCAAAAATATAGATACTTTTGAGGTATCGAAGTATCAGCATCCCTATTTATTTTATTTATTTATTTATCCAATATTAATATATAAAATTTACCAAATAGGTGTAGACCGTGTCACAAAATTTAAAACTTACAACTAAACTTAACGTAGGACACTAAAAATTTGAATAAAATAATTTGTTACACATTGGGTGGAAAGCCCTATTCTATTTACATCTCTATCTTCTAAGAAGTCGCTTATACTATAATAACATTTTTCTATTAAGAAGTTCTTTAAAATACGCTTCTGACTAGAAAGAGTTAAGCGTTTTAAAATATTGAGGTATTCTGTTCCATCCATATTTTCAACCTGTTTTCCTCGGTGTTGGGTTAGGATCTTCCGACCTCTTCTTTTTTGTGCTTTGTCATTTTCGCTACTTTGCCCATTCTGAGCCGAATTTTGGCGATTCAAAACCAAAACCATGTGCTCTCTTTGTTTATCCAACGTAAACAAACAAAGATAGTGTCACAAAAATCAAAACCATATTGTTATCCTTATTTGTACAATGCAGTCAAATCTAAATAAATAAAGACAATGATAAACCCTCGGGTTTGGCTTTGACGGTTTTCGATCGCCAAAAAACGTCTCTTATGTCCTTCAGTGCCCGAGCTCTAACCATTATCGCTCACTTCACAACGTCGTTGATCTTCTTTTTCGGTTGAAACTGTGGCTGTTGCTGCTAGTATTTTTGGCGCCAATTCTTGGAGAGATATAACTGATTTTTAATCTGTTTTTTAATCCAAAATGCCGAGAACTTCAGCCGAGTTTACCGATATCGTTTTGTGTTATGGAGCAGCACATGAGAACGCTCGACAAGCGCGGCTTTTGTACATTGAAAGATTTCCTAATCGCGAACCTCCAAATGAAAGAACATTTGTGTCTGTGGTACAACATCTAAGGGACCATGGAAATTTTCATGGTTTTAATGCTGATAGAGGACGACCCCGCAATCAAAATACTTTGGCTGCAGAAGAGGAAATTTTAGTGGCGGTTGAAGAAAATCCTGGAGTCAGTACGCGTCGCTTAACGACGCAAATAGGACGAGCGTCGAATTATATCACCTGGCGCACGTTGCAGGAAAACTCGCTCCATCCATACCACGTGCAGAGAGTACAAGCACTGTACCCGGAGGATTATGGTACACGAAGGGAGTACTGTCAGTGGTTTGCCCAGAAAAGCGAAGACGAGCCAGACTGGTTCCACAATGTATTATTCACTGACGAAGCAGGATTTACAAGAGACGGAATAATGAACCAGCATAACACGCATATTTGGGCCAACGAAAATCCCCATGCATATCGTGAAACCCACCACCAGCGGCAGTTTTCAATAAATGTTTGGGGTGGGATATTAGACAACCACTTAATAGGACCGCATATCTTACCTCCTAGATTGAATGGCGAAGGCTACTTAGCATTTTTACAAGGTGAGTTACCAGATTTGCTAGAAGATGTGCCACTGGCCGTGAGAAGAGACATGTGGCTTCTGCATGATGGCGCCCCTTGTCATAACGCGGGAATAGTTAATGAATACCTACAGGAAAACTTCCCCAACAGATGGATTGGACGAAACGGGCCTGTCCGATGGCCTCCACGGTCTCCTGACCTCAATCCATGCGACTTCTTCTTGTGGGGTACGATGAAGGAAATAGTGTATAGTGTCCCAATTGAAAACGTGGAACAACTGCGAAATCGTGTTGAAATGGCAGCTGAAGAAATAAGGAATATGGAGAATATTTTTGAACGAGTTAGAGACAACATGTTGCGTAGAGTACGGGCTTGTTTAGAAGCAAATGGGGGCCATTTTCAACATATTCCCTACTAGATAAGTATCAATTTTTGCAACTTTTATTTATTTATCAGTTTTACATATTGATATTTAAGCCACAGTCCTTTTGGAAGCAATATGCCCATTTTAAATAATTATGTGCATGACAACTTGAGAAATACTCTCCAAATTTGTTTGTGTCAGGATCACCAAGCAAATTATTTAAAGCACTGCTTAACTGTTCATGGAATCAGGATGTGTCTGTAGTTTTTAAGAGATATTTTAAAGTTTTATAAACTAATACATTCTTTATCACGACTGCCAATTTTACATAAATTTGTACGCCAAACACAATCGACATGCCAAGAACAGTAAAGTTGGTGTTGTGAAGCGCCCAAAACCTCGACCCAAGCTTTATAAAATGTCCCACTAAGATTACTCATAAATGATTTCCATGAAATGACTCCTACTTTTTGCCTTATCGCTTCAAAAAATATTTAATTTATAAAGGTATCTTTTCTGTTACGGAACATTATGGCAACTGGAAAGCCTTCATTAAAATCATCCACTACCATAATAGTGGTCCTCTCAGTCATAATTATTATTAAGCCCATCTGTGCTATCAATATTTTTTTTCAAATTGAGACAGTAGTGATGCTTTCATGACAATAAGACAAAAGTCAGGTCCATAAAATAATCATATGATTGACCTTGTGGTTTGTACATTAAGAGGATTATTTTGAGCTGTTTTACATTCCTGTACCCATAACTCTATACTAATACACAGCTTTCTAAAACTTACTTTGTAGTCTAAACACCTTTCTAATAATTTTGCTTCTAACTGTTTATCAAGTTTACGTATCCTTAGGTGTTAGATGTCATTTGAATGTCCATAGTGTGATGTAATCCTCTTACCTTAAATAAAACATAATTTTATCACTTGTCAAAACCAACTGTTTGTGTAATTTAATTATCTATTAAGAGACAACAATTTTTCTAAATTTTATTGTAGGTATATTGTTTGTATACAAAATTATGTACTAATATTTTTCATACTTACCACTTCTACAACAACGGAAGGTAGTACTTCATCACCTGAGCCTAAAATGTTCTTTCGCCCATAAAATTATTTGGCATTTGTCCCTACTTTCGACATCGGCTTTCCAAGATTTAAATTCTAAAATACTTTATTTTAAACATTTTCCACGCAATTTTATAATAACAATACCTTGTATACTATGGAACTATTTTTCTTGTTGTTCTATGTATATTTAACGAATGTTCATTTTGTAAGTGATAAATAAAATCATTTCCAAAAAAACCAATGACAGTCCAAGCACAGAAAGTTTAATTTATTTCCAGCATATAAATACACTTGCTTTTTAATATCGTGCTTGCTTCTACAATGTTCGTTTAGATTAAATTGGATACTAATTACAAATAAATTGAACCAAAAATTAAATAAAAATATAACCTAAAAATTCCACCTTGACCTAGGCTCATTTGACATACGAATCACGTGCACGTGACCAGCACTGACGAATAGAAATAAAGCCAATCACGTGACACTTTTAACCACTTGAATCATAATATAAGGTATAAGTGGTTGCCTATGACTAGAGCATATTAGCTAATTTCAAATAAAGATATTTCAACAAATTTGACACTAAAAATTTTTAAGTGTTACATTTTGTATGTATTTTATATTTTAACTGCCCCGGAAGAGTTTTTACAGCTTATTAGAAAAAAGCGCTATCTAAATTACAAATTACTCGCGGAATTTCAAAAACTCCGCCGAAATAATCTGTAACCAATAAGAACGCGGTTACGTCTCCAAGGTCTTTGGTCGTCTCATGAGTCATGATGCCCAATCGGCGCAAAACGATTAGTGAATTGCATGATCAACTTAACCGTAATCTATGTGCATGATTTAAAAAAATATCTTATAAAACGAGAGGTTGTAGCCGATTTTTAATCTGTTAATCCAAGATGCCGAGATGCTTAGCTTGTTTTGTACTACGGAGCAGCTAACAAAAACGCCGGACAACTTTTGTACATTGGAAGATTTTCTAAACTTCGAACCTCCCAGTGAAAGAACATTTATTTTGTGTTAGTGGCACCTACAGCAGCTAAGGAACCATGTCAGCCACTTCTTGTGGGTACGATGAAGGAAATAGTGTATAATGTGCCAATTAGAAAAGTGAATTAACTGAGAAATCGTGTTGAATGGAGAACATCTTTTTACGGATTCGGGATATTGTGCTACGAATCGTGCTGATTTGGGAGCAAATTAAAGACATTTTCAACACATTCCCTACTAGATAAGTATCATTTTTGCAACTTACTTTTAGTTCTACTTATTGATATTTAAATTATGTTAGGCAACTACTGGTTAAAACTAAGGCTGCTGACAAAAAGGATTGATTTTGCAGTGGTCGTTTTACTATTTTTTTTTATTTTTTCTTAGGAAAAGGTTTAAATTTGTTTTACCTTTGTCTTAAATTACGGTTAATAACAGAAAATAAATGATTCTTAAAGATTTATAATATTGTCTGGCAACCTTACAAAAAATTCAATTGTTTTAAGTTTTTCCCGCGCAATTTTCTGTCAAACGCTATGACGGACAATGTGCTCGCTGAGACAGGTGCGTCGAACATGGACGGGTTTTAGGGTATTTTTGAAAATTTTTAAAATGTTCGATTTAAGAAAAAAAAAGTATTGGGTATGTCTGTAGACTACCCCAGGAGTCACCCATTCCAATATATGCAGTGAATTTAATAACACCCTGTATATTAAATGATTTTTACTGTTATAGGTACTGCTCATACCATTACCTACTGCCCCAGATAAAGCCACACCAGATGAGAAAGTGTACATTTAACACGTTAACTCGAATTTATTTAAAGCTCCGCCACCGACTGTTGGCCAGACACCAGAGAATATAGTAAAATATAGTTGTTCAGTTGTATTTTAGATTTGAGTGGTGTGGTGTCGAATGTAGTATTTGGTGCGGGCCATCCACATCTCTCGCGTCAAGGTCAAAGTAAGCGGGCGAGCAGATTCTTCAAATCAAATCAAATCAAAAATCTCTTTATTTGATAAGTACCTTGGGTGATACAAACAAACGGCGTCAAAGGTAAAAAGGAAAATAACTAACCTAGGTTCCCTAATCCTAATTTTAAAACATTTTATATTAAAAACATTTTATATTAAAAACATCAGACATCAAATTTTGTAAAAGACAAACAAAACATTCTTCATATCAAAAAGAGTCCCTGCAAACATACACATCACAAATGTGATGAGAGGAACTCAGCAGCACTGTAAGGCTCAGCGTCGACCAAGCACCTCATCAGCTCCCTTCTGAACCTGGAGATGTTTTCAATCTGCTTTATAGCAGCCGGGAGTTTATTGTAATATTTTACACAAGAATAGGCAGGACTGCGCTCAGACAGCGTCAAGCGATGTCCAGGAATGTTATAATCACTGGACCTGGTGTCATGGTCATGTCGAGGCAAATACTGTAAAAATTGCTCCCTATTTTTCTGCAAAAAGAGCACACACTCATACACATGCATACCCACCAGCGTAAGCAAACCATGTCGCCTAAAGAAGCCCCTGCACGACTGAAGTATGGCCATGCCGAGCATCACACGTAACGCCCTCTTCTGTATTAAAAAAACCCTCCCCGCCCTGACACTGTTACCCCAAAACATCACGCCAAACCTAAGGGTTGAATTGAAATTAGCATGGTAAATTACCAACAATGTCTCTAAATTTAAATAGTTTTTTAGAACTCGCAACATGTAGCAACAGCTATTTAGCTTACCCGTAACATAGTCAATACTTCTCTCCCAACTTAGGTGACAGTCCACAAATATACCCAAAAATTTAGCTTCCGTTGCAAAGTTTATGCTCTGAGATAACAAATCAGCCCGGTCCGGGCAGTCAAGCAGCGACTGCCTTGTTTTAAACAGTATAAAGTTGGACTTGCCTGCATTAAGTATCAGGCTATTTTGCAAGAACCATTCATTTACGGACGCCAAGCATTCTCTTCCATCACTCAACACATCCTCAACAGTGGATCCCCCAATCAATATGTTGGTATCATCAGCATAGTTAACAACTGAAGTGTCTTCGTTTGTAATCACACTGCCTAAGTCATTAATATAGCACACAAACAAGAGGGGTCCAATCACACTACCCTGAGGTACGCCCATAGTAAGTGGCTTGTCATCAGAAAAACAGTCCCTGCCATTCGACCGAATCACAACTCTCTGCATACGACCCCGCAAATAGGACCGCACCCACTCCAGAGGAGCACCCCTAACTCCATACTGAACCAACTTGTCAAGAAGTATGCTATGATCTAGACTATCAAAAGCCTTCGACAAGTCCAGAAATGCGCCAAGTGCTACTTGATGGTTTTCAAAGTAGTCCACGATCCTACTCACGAAGTCGCATACTGCTGTATTTATCGATTTCCCTGGCAAAAAACCGTGCTGACCTAGATTTATTAGATTTTGAGAGGTAAAAAAGCACAGCAAGCGTGCACACATTGCTTTTTCAAATATTTTTGAGAAAGAGGAGAGAAGACTTATTGGTCTATAGTTCTCTGGAAGAGAAGGATCTCCCTTCTTGTAAAGAGGCTTTACTATTGCCGGTTTAAGACCATTAGGGAAGGTTCCCCAAACAAAAGAGTTATTTATAATGTAACATAAAGGAATCAATAACTGCTCAGCACAATCTTTTATAATATTAGTGGGTACCTCATCAAATCCTGAGCTCTTTTTGTTTTTCAATCTATTTATTATGCCAAGCAGCTCCACACTGGTGATCGGTGTTAAAAACATAGTACTACGATTGCAACGAATCTTACAATCGTAATCTCTCCGAGTCAGATTCTTGACTAAATCCGATGCTGCACGAATCATATAATCATTCAGCACATTGCTAACCACATGTGGGCTGCCAGGGATCCCAATACTCTTTTCACTTGCTCCGGTACCTTTTATTTCATTTACAACTTGCCACGTACATTTTGATTTATTATCACTATTCAATATTTTATTAACATATTGGTTTTTTTTGGCCTCTCGCAATAAGTCATTATATTTACGCTTAGTATTGTTATATGCATTTAGAAAAGCAACATCAGCTCTACTCAAAACCAACAAAACATCCAATTCCTTCTTGCATTCGGTCACCTGAGGGGTATTATAATAAAAATTAGGTTTTTGGTTTGTTCTGATATTACGAACAGGAAAACAGTAATTAAAAATTGGTAACAGTATGTTCATAAATTCATGCCACTGACCATTCACATCAGATTCATCCACCTCAAAAACACTCTGCCAGCTTTGCCCTGCCAAAGTTTGTTTAAAAAGTTGCTTACCCTGAGCATTAAATACTCTTCTAGTTTGAGTGGTAGGAGGCACTGAGGCCGTCAAGTTAAAAGATATTTTTTGTCCAGTATGATCTGATATATGAGTATTTAGCACCCTTGCATCATAAACATCACAATTGGTAAAAATATTGTCAATGCAGGTGCTCGCAGTCCTGCAGATTCTCGTACCTTCAGTTATTGAGGGAAAAACATTATATGAGCTCAAAAGGGATAAAAATACTGCTGAGTCGCTATCATCCTTCAAGATATTCACATTAAAATCACCTGCTAAAAATATTAAAACATTATCTAACAATAATTTATTCAATATAAAATCAATCCCACTAAAAAAACGTTCCAGGTCTGACCCAGGGGATCTGTAAATAGATAGTATAACCATCCGTGTATTGTTAATTACAACCTCGACTGCAGCACATTCCATGATGGTTTCCACGGAGTACCCTACAAGATCAGCACGTGCCTGCCATGATACTCCCTTACGTACATACACAGCAGATCCCCCATGCAGGTTCTCCTTCCTGCAATAGGCTGAAGCCAGCACGTAGTTCACAAAGTTATAGTTATTGATTTGTTCTTCAGTCTTCCAATGCTCAGTGATGGCCACTGCCATACATTCATTCTCCTCCACCAACTCTTCAATCTGATCCAGACTATTTCCGATTGACTGGACATTGTGGTGTATAATATTTACTTTTGTTCGCCCACTATGTTTGCCACGCTCCTGGCCTTTGGAGGGCGCCTTTGCAGGTTTAGAAAATGGTTGATGACTATGCCACTGGGCCACAATTCAGATGACATAATTTCATTCCTTTTATCGATTGGAACAGACAACTTGAAAGAACTTTTGGTAATTATTGATATTACTGGAAACAGCGAATTTTTTCATGAAATTTTGCACAGACCCTAATTTTGGGTCGTAGAACACGAATCCGAAGTCAGTTTTTGGCGGTCTCGAATGGTTTTTCCGCAAAAAATTTTTTTAACTTTTAGGTTACCTTTTTTTATAGATTCCTTTAAGTTTCGACACTTTCACTTAAACATATCTGTAAACTTATAATTTTTATTTTATTTCGTCACACAAAACACCACATTTAGCCAAAAATAGCTAAGAAAATTGCTTTTTCCTATATAAAATTCCATTGTATTTGGTAGTAGACGCCATTACGTTCCCAGCTGTCAAATGTCCGGCGTTGCCAGGTTTACTTATTTTTCAAGACAAAGTTGTAAATTAGGAATAATAAAAAGTTGGCGGGAAAATGCGAAAATGAACCAAATTTAACCAAAAGGGCAAAAAGATGACCCCAACCAACACCCTGGGGCACCGATTCCTCTTCGCCTGCGAGGAAAGAGACTGGTCAGGGCCCCTAACCAGGTGCTAACCCTGTTCCGACCTTAGGGTGCCCTCCGATCCACCGTTCGTATCAAAAACTTTTCTAAGTCGGTGAATTAGGTGACAGATCTAATATTTTCGATATAACGGTGGTATAACGGTGAATCGGAGGGCACCCTAAGGTCGGAGCAGGGTTAGCACCTGGTTAGGGGCCCTGACCAGTCTCTTTCCTCGCAGGCGAAGAGGGATCGGTGCCCCAGGGTGTTGGTTGGGGTCATCTTTTTGCCCTTTTGGTTAAATTTGGTTCATTTTCGCATTTTCCCGCCAACTTTTTATTATTCCTAATTTACAACTTTGTCTTGAAAAATAAGTAAACCTGGCAACGCCGGACATTTGACAGCTGGGAACGTAATGGCGTCTACTACCAAATACAATGGAATTTTATATAGGAAAAAGCAATTTTCTTAGCTATTTTTGGCTAAATGTGGTGTTTTGTGTGACGAAATAAAATAAAAATTATAAGTTTACAGATATGTTTAAGTGAAAGTGTCGAAACTTAAAGGAATCTATAAAAAAAGGTAACCTAAAAGTTAAAAAAATTTTTTGCGGAAAAACCATTCGAGACCGCCAAAAACTGACTTCGGATTCGTGTTCTACGACCCAAAATTAGGGTCTGTGCAAAATTTCATGAAAAAATTCGCTGTTTCCAGTAATATCAATAATTACCGAACTTTTGACTCTGTCCTTTCTGGTTTTCATTTTGTAGCATGTGCAATCATCACAGCCATTGTCCTTTAAATAATTTATGATGTTTTCACCTTCTGTGTCGGGCCCGAATCCAGATATAAATATCCAGGCCAGTTTCTTGGGAGTTGCTACTGCTAACTTCGTTACATTTTCCTTTGTGCCCCTGGTGGGCTCCGGGCGTTTAATCTTGGATTTACGTTCCACCAGGTGCCAACCTGCTTCTAAATGTTCATTCAGTTTATTGGTCCCTTTTTCGTTTCCATTTTCTGAGTAGTTTCCTACGTCATGAAGACTTCTTTCCAGCGAGTTTGCTGCAATTGTGAGGTTAACTCCACTTGACGAACTGTCATTTGTCTTCCCAGATGGGGCATTTGAACTACTTTTACGTTCGACATTCAGGATTTTTGATTTCTTGGGCAGGGATGTTGGAGCAGTCTCATTATCGACAGTGTTGTCACTGGTCGATATCGGCAACACTGTAACACTGGTTTTTTGTTCAATTTTTTTATTGACGATGATAAGTTCTTCTATTCTTTGGAATTTCTGCATGCTAGTTTCTTCCATTTGTTGCAATTTCTCACGCAACCAAGCAAAATTTTCCTCCAAACTTCTGTTTTTGTTCTGTAGATCTAATACTTTTTGTTTCCATTGTTCTAATTCGGCATTTTTCTTTGCTAAATCCACGTTTCGCTCACTGTTAACATCCATTACGTCACAGCACTGCACTATGTTTTTACTGCCACTGATGACTCGTAGCCCCCTTATTCGTAGTGCACAAGACGCATGGAAGCACTCATTACACTTTTCGCATTTAACACCACTTGTAGCCACATTACTCTTACAATATTTACACCTTTTACTGTCTGACGACTTTGACACGTCCGTATCAGACGGCGCCATATTGGCTATACCTATTCTCATCTGGTGTCGCTTTATCTGGGCTACTGCTAAAATAAATTCTAGTACAAATCTGCTTGACTATATCCAAGATATTTTCAAAAAGCAAATCTTTTTCTAAGCTGGACCGATATATTTAAATTCAAAACTATTTTTTCTGACACAAAAAAATTTAAATTTGCCACATAACACTCTTAATGCATTAGTCAAAGCAATTAATAAATCTTTTGAAACTGGCATTTTCCCTGCTTTTCTTAGAAAACTTAAAAAACAAAGATTTATTGGATTTCTTGCATTGCACAATGGCTATTTAAAATTATAGAACCTTTTTTATAGTCCTTAAATGAGTAACCTACTTATACATGCCTGCACTTACTTACTCTTACCAAGTGCAAAGGGAATAAAAATATAAGTGTACTTATTAAAACCTCTCTGAATGAACAGTAAACCAAGGCCATTTATATGGGTCAATGCTTCAGATTTCTATATCGAGTCATTTTACCTTAACAGCTTGGAAAACTTTAAGGCAGGTTGTGACATAAATATTTTGCTGTATCTAGCTAGTTTCCAATTCACTAACACAATGAATTTTAATAAACTTGCTTTTATAAACAAACTCGTTAGCAACTTCTTACTGACGTTGCACACGTCAATTTTTTTTGCACTATTTTAGCCAAGGAACCTCAGTTTGGCTGTCTTTTTTGTTCTGAGTTTGATTTGAAACTCACAAAGTTCATCCCCTACCCCATTAATATAATTAGCAGCAAACCATTTGTGAACATTTTTGTTTTTCGGCCAGTATTTGAGGAATATCTGAGCAAGATAGCGGTACTGATATTATGAAAAAACACTGTTCAGTGGATAAACTTACCATAATCCTGCTCGTACATAGACATTTTTTAGTTGTGTTTTGAATATTAGAGTTGACTAACCCTTTATTTTTCTGTGTTTTGAATTTATAAACAGGGGACAAACCAAAACGACAAACAGATTAATAACATCAAATAAAATATTAATTAATGAAACTGTAAGGTTAAGGTTAAACTTCATTTGTCAATTGTCAACACAGAACAACAGGTAAGAAACGTTAAGTGCGTGCTAATTGGTCGCAACATTTCTGTCAATTGTGGCGCCCTCATCCGTAGGGTCCCAAAGTATTAATGCCGGAAGCGGGGTGCGGAAGAAAAGCCACCATATGATCAGTTAAAGGTCAAATTGATGTTTTGACATTTTATAACCTTTTATTTACATAATGTTTTTATTGGACGTTTATAAAAGAATTTTCAGATAAAATATAAAAAAATGACAATCTAAAACAAATATATAAATACAAGGCATAAAATAGCAAAACATCAATTTACCTTTAAAGTCGGTACAAAATTGTATCGTATTTAAAAGTAAAACAACAAGGTCCTATTTTTACTAATTTCTTCATTTAATCAATATAAATCATAACGAAATGTTTATCAAGTCATCTCATAACAACATGGCTCACATGAGAATGTTAATGCAAGGTAAAAGTCACAATCGGGTGAAGGTTCTAATCAGATTTCTTCAGTTCCATTAACATCACGTTGGGCTTGTGTGGAGGTCCAATTCCATCGAGCATTTAACATGAAACAAAACGAAAACTTCGGCAGAATCATCTTGTACACTAAATACCTAATAGTTATTTATATCACACAAATCAGGTGCACTATTTAACTTTACTCAATAAGCGAATGGTACATAAAAAAAACTCTGGTTAAGTTTCACCTTTTTATTACTGAGAGACGTTAAGATGGCGCCGACTAAAGGTCGACTAAAAAGTAGCTCTGATCCAAAAGTGATGTTAAAGTGCTGTAAATCAAAAACATTTAGTTGCATGGTGTGCATAGTGTGCGGTAATGCATTTCATAAATCGTGTGCTACCCGTGATTGGATTACAAGCGTGCAAATTATAGATGAGACCCGTATTGTTTGCTGCCAGACAGAAAGCGATCTCGAATCTGAAACCGGCGTCAAAGATCTACAAATTTCACTGCTTAGAAGATTGTTAAAAGAAATGGAAGATAAAAATCTGATTCTGCAAGAAAATGTGGGATTATGGAAGGAAAAATACAATTTATTGATGCCAAATCTAGAAAATTCTCAAGAAAATTCCAAGCATTCCATTCCTCTCCCCCCGCCAGCTCCGCCTGCTGACCACGTGTTAATGGTAAAAACAACAGTGGTACCTGACAAACCGATAGATGTCGACAAGTCGACCGATCCCGAACACGTGACAGATGAGGTTATCGACACCCAAATACTGAATTCTGTAAATCCTTCATCGCCGAATACGGCAAACGGGAAAAAATCTAGTAGTTCAAAGGAACCGGTTAATATTGACCTAACCGCAGATGTCAGTCCGGTCCCAATCGACAGCGGAATGGAAAATAAACAAGACAAGGACAAAGAACAGAAAATAGTGGCGAAACCAATTCAAAAACATAAATTACAAGTGTTTGAAGAAAACCAAAATCAGAACGAATGGGAGATGCCAAAACGTAGAGGGTTTAAGCGAAATAAAACACCAGTTATACCCGAAAAAAAAGAGCAAGATCAAAATTTTCATCAAAAGACTAATAGGCCTGAACCTTTGAAAGGAACTAATAAGAACCCAAGTGCGTTAAAAGTAGCCACCAGAATGGCATTCCTCTTTGTATCAGGCTTTGCGCCAGGTGTAAAAGGTGAAGAAATTTTAAAATTTTTAAGTGAGAATGACATGGATAAACATTGCAGTTGTGACAAAATTCACACAAAAAAGGAAAAATACCGTGCTTCGTTTCGTCTTGCGGTACCTTATTCTCAGCGGGATAAATATCTCCAACCTGATTTATGGCCTCAGGGTATTATCGTGAACCATTTTCTCAACCTTCAGAACTAGACAAAAGTAATGGTATAACAGATAAAATAAAAATATTTCATATCAATGTAAGATCCCTCAGGAACAAAGTCAACGAACTTGATTCATTCATAATTGACAAGAATATTGATATAATATGCATGACAGAGCACTGGCTCAAAGAAGAAGAAATATTTGCCTGCCAACTTCAGGGTTTCAAAATTGCAGCCTACTCGGCCAGAGGGGACTCAACTGGTGGTGGCACGATCATATATGTTAGGGATGATATGGATGTAATGGTTCCCACAGCAGTGGATTCTTACTATGTAGAAAAGTGTGTAGAATATTGTTATGTCTATATAAAATATTTTAATCTGTATGTTTTAACTATATACCGCCCACCCTCGGGCCACTTTGACACCTTCTTGTCTTCAGTTGAGAGCATTCTGTATAACTTTACTGCGGGTGCAAACATCATTCTTGCAGGTGACTTTAATATACACTTTAATACAACTGCAGTTGAGACTGTTGCATTTTGTGACATGACGGAGAGTTTTGGCCTTGAACAGACAGTTTTCCAGCCTACAAGGCTGCAAAGCTGTTTGGACAATGTCTTTGTGAGCTCGGATGTGGATGTGGAGTCGGTGTGTCTAGAGGATGTGTGTGTTTCTGATCATGTAGGTCAAAGTGTAGAATGTAGAGTGGAGAGAGTGATTGATGGCTATACAGAGTCTAAAAAGGTATGCAGACCAATCACGCAAAGGGGTTTGTTTGACTTCCACAATATATTACAGGAAACAGCATGGGAATTTGTGAGAAACGATATAGATGTAAATCAAACCTTTGATATCTTTAATAAAATACTGGAACAGGCATACCTGCATGCTTTTCCTGGAAAGACTTATGTGGTAAGATCTGATCAGTTGCAGCAGATTGGCTGGTTCAATAATGATCTGAGGGCTATGCGGGATCATCTTCAATTTTTAGGTGAGTTAAAAAAACAATATAATCTTGATGGTATAAAAGATGAATTTAGCAGATATAAAAAAATCTACAATAACTCAATAAAGCAAGCAAAAATTGCTTTTAATGATCGTTTAATTCAAGAATCCTCAAATCCAGCAAGAACAATGTGGCAAATAATTAATAGACATAGGGACAAAAATAAAAATAAAACTGATAATAATGTTATAACTCCGAATGAATTCAATAATTATTTCTCTAGAATCGCCCACTCAGTAATACATAGCATCCCTCCCAGCGATGTGGATCCCATTAGTAATCTCCCACCCTATCAGATTCCTGGTAACCCCTTTACATTTAGGGAGGTGGGCTTTAATGAAGTTAGAGATATCATTAACCATATGAAAAATAAAACTAGTCGTGACCTATTTGGATTGAATGTTAAGCTGATTAAAGCAGCCAAAAATTGCATATTAATCCCTCTAACTAAACTTATTAATTTATGCCTAACCCAAAATGTATTCCCCAACTGTCTAAAGACGGCTATTGTTAAGCCCATCTTTAAAAAGGGAGACCCTAAGATTCCTGGCAATTATAGGCCAATCTCACTTTTACCCGTCATCTCTAAAGTATTGGAGAAGTGTATCGCTGTGCAAATGGTAGATCACTTTGAGACAAATGGTCTATTTACAGAATGCCAGTGGGGTTTTAGGAGGAATAGGAGCACTGTTCTTGGTATTTTGGACCTTGTCTCTTCTATAATAGATGCCTTTAATGGGAAGCAGTATGACTCAGTCTTATTTTGCGATCTGAGTAAGGCATTTGACTGTGTTGACCATGATATCCTTACTAGAAAACTTAAGCACTACAATTTTTCTGAAGGTGGTGTCCAACTTGTCAAATCATACCTTCAATCGAGGTGTCAGGTGGTGAGTGTTGCTGGGGTGGCATCGGCAGAAGGCAGGATCGACATTGGAGTGCCTCAGGGCTCAGTTCTGGGGCCTATCCTCTTTTTAATTTATATCAATGATCTGCCTAGTACTGTAAATGGAGAAAAGTATACGCTTTTTGCTGATGATACCACAGTGTCATTTGCTGCCGATACCTTGGAGGCTTCGGTCTGGGGTTCTGTGGTGGCTCAGGAGAGGGCTGAAAGCTGGTTTTGCTCAAACAGATTACTTTTGAATGTAGAGAAGACAAGCAGGGTAATTTTTACTTTAAGGGAACTGAGTGTTCCGAACAAGGCAGGGGTGAACTTCCTGGGGGTAATGCTTGACCCGAAACTTCAATGGGGTGGGCATATTGATGTTCTGTCCAAAAAACTAAATAGATCCCTTTATGTCCTGCGTTGCATATCTCAGTGTGTGTCTAGCGATGTGCTGAGAACAGCATATTTCGCAATCTTTAATTCCCATATCAAATATGCAATGCTTGTGTGGGGGCACTCGGCGGAGGTACGCAGGGTTTTTGGGTTACAGAGAAGGGCAGTTAGAATATTGGGTGGTCTCGGCTATAGGGATGACTGTCGACATATATTTGTGAATCTGGGCTTGCTGACTGTACCGTCTTTGTATGTTCTGGAGTGTCTGTTGTATGTTAGGGAAAATATGAGTCTGTTCCCAGCTCATGCGGATGTTCACGAATATAATACTCGATGCAGACATAACTTGATTCCTGCATACTGGAGACTCATACTCATACTCATACTCATACTCAATTTATTCATGTTATCATTTTTACAATGTTACACACGTCAAAAAGTAGAAAATATCAAATTTAAAAAATAAAAAATTTGTTAATATTAAATAATAAAATCTAAACACTAAAGAGTATACAGGATACCAAGTTCAAAATTTACGACACTAAGAGACTCTACAAAACAAATTAAAATTAATTACGAGGCAAAGCCACTAATAAAATTACAATAAATTAAAATTCGATCTAAAATATTCATCTGTACTGTAAAATGCATTCTTTATTAAATATTGCTTAAGCTTTTTTTTGAATAAGATCTTTGGCAATGCTTTCACTTCAAGGGGCAAAGCATTAAACAATTTAATGGCCCAGTAACCTGGGCCATCCTGGCACCTCCCTAGTCTCCAGTATGCAGGAATCAAGTTATGTCTGCATCGAGTATTATATCCGTGAACATCCGCATGAGCTGGGAACAGACTCATATTTTCCCTAACATACAACAGACACTCCAGAACATACAAAGACGGTACAGTCAGCAAGCCCAGATTCACAAATATATGTCGACAGTCATCCCTATAGCCGAGACCACCCAATATTCTAACTGCCCTTCTCTGTAACCCAAAAACCCTGCGTACCTCCGCCGAGTGCCCCCACACAAGCATTGCATATTTGATATGGGAATTAAAGATTGCGAAATATGCTGTTCTCAGCACATCGCTAGACACACACTGAGATATGCAACGCAGGACATAAAGGGATCTATTTAGTTTTTTGGACAGAACATCAATATGCCCACCCCATTGAAGTTTCGGGTCAAGCATTACCCCCAGGAAGTTCACCCCTGCCTTGTTCGGAACACTCAGTTCCCTTAAAGTAAAAATTACCCTGCTTGTCTTCTCTACATTCAAAAGTAATCTGTTTGAGCAAAACCAGCTTTCAGCCCTCTCCTGAGCCACCACAGAACCCCAGACCGAAGCCTCCAAGGTATCGGCAGCAAATGACACTGTGGTATCATCAGCAAAAAGCGTATACTTTTCTCCATTTACAGTACTAGGCAGATCATTGATATAAATTAAAAAGAGGATAGGCCCCAGAACTGAGCCCTGAGGCACTCCAATGTCGATCCTGCCTTCTGCCGATGCCACCCCAGCAACACTCACCACCTGACACCTCGATTGAAGGTATGATTTGACAAGTTGGACACCACCTTCAGAAAAATTGTAGTGCTTAAGTTTTCTAGTAAGGATATCATGGTCAACACAGTCAAATGCCTTACTCAGATCGCAAAATAAGACTGAGTCATACTGCTTCCCATTAAAGGCATCTATTATAGAAGAGACAAGGTCCAAAATACCAAGAACAGTGCTCCTATTCCTCCTAAAACCCCACTGGCATTCTGTAAATAGACCATTTGTCTCAAAGTGATCTACCATTTGCACAGCGATACACTTCTCCAATACTTTAGAGATGACGGGTAAAAGTGAGATTGGCCTATAATTGCCAGGAATCTTAGGGTCTCCCTTTTTAAAGATGGGCTTAACAATAGCCGTCTTTAGACAGTTGGGGAATACATTTTGGGTTAGGCATAAATTAATAAGTTTAGTTAGAGGGATTAATATGCAATTTTTGGCTGCTTTAATCAGCTTAACATTCAATCCAAATAGGTCACGACTAGTTTTATTTTTCATATGGTTAATGATATCTCTAACTTCATTAAAGCCCACCTCCCTAAATGTAAAGGGGTTACCAGGAATCTGATAGGGTGGGAGATTACTAATGGGATCCACATCGCTGGGAGGGATGCTTTGTATTACTGAGTGGGCGATTCTAGAGAAATAATTATTGAATTCATTCGGAGTTATAACATTATTATCAGTTTTATTTTTATTTTTGTCCCTATGTCTATTAATTATTTGCCACATTGTTCTTGCTGGATTTGAGGATTCTTGAATTAAACGATCATTAAAAGCAATTTTTGCTTGCTTTATTGAGTTATTGTAGATTTTTTTATATCTGCTAAATTCATCTTTTATACCATCAAGATTATATTGTTTTTTTAACTCACCTAAAAATTGAAGATGATCCCGCATAGCCCTCAGATCATTATTGAACCAGCCAATCTGCTGCAACTGATCAGATCTTACCACATAAGTCTTTTCAGGAAAAGCATGCAGGTATGCCTGTTCCAGTATTTTATTAAAGATATCAAAGGTTTGATTTACATCTATATCGTTTCTCACAAATTCCCATGCTGTTTCCTGTAATATATTGTGGAAGTCAAACAAACCCCTTTGCGTGATTGGTCTGCATACCTTTTTAGACTCTGTATAGCCATCAATCACTCTCTCCACTCTACATTCTACACTTTGACCTACATGATCAGAAACACACACATCCTCTAGACACACCGACTCCACATCCACATCCGAGCTCACAAAGACATTGTCCAAACAGCTTTGCAGCCTTGTAGGCTGGAAAACTGTCTGTTCAAGGCCAAAACTCTCCGTCATGTCACAAAATGCAACAGTCTCAACTGCAGTTGTATTAAAGTGTATATTAAAGTCACCTGCAAGAATGATGTTTGCACCCGCAGTAAAGTTATACAGAATGCTCTCAACTGAAGACAAGAAGGTGTCAAAGTGGCCCGAGGGTGGGCGGTATATAGTTAAAACATACAGATTAAAATATTTTATATAGACATAACAATATTCTACACACTTTTCTACATAGTAAGAATCCACTGCTGTGGGAACCATTACATCCATATCATCCCTAACATATATGATCGTGCCACCACCAGTTGAGTCCCCTCTGGCCGAGTAGGCTGCAATTTTGAAACCCTGAAGTTGGCAGGCAAATATTTCTTCTTCTTTGAGCCAGTGCTCTGTCATGCATATTATATCAATATTCTTGTCAATTATGAATGAATCAAGTTCGTTGACTTTGTTCCTGAGGGATCTTACATTGATATGAAATATTTTTATTTTATCTGTTATACCATTACTTTTGTCTAGTTCTGAAGGTTGAGAAAATGGTTCACGATAATACCCTGAGGCCATAAATCAGGTTGGAGATATTTATCCCGCTGAGAATAAGGTACCGCAAGACGAAACGAAGCACGGTATTTTTCCTTTTTTGTGTGAATTTTGTCACAACTGCAATGTTTATCCATGTCATTCTCACTTAAAAATTTTAAAATTTCTTCACCTTTTACACCTGGCGCAAAGCCTGATACAAAGAGGAATGCCATTCTGGTGGCTACTTTTAACGCACTTGGGTTCTTATTAGTTCCTTTCAAAGGTTCAGGCCTATTAGTCTTTTGATGAAAATTTTGATCTTGCTCTTTTTTTTCGGGTATAACTGGTGTTTTATTTCGCTTAAACCCTCTACGTTTTGGCATCTCCCATTCGTTCTGATTTTGGTTTTCTTCAAACACTTGTAATTTATGTTTTTGAATTGGTTTCGCCACTATTTTCTGTTCTTTGTCCTTGTCTTGTTTATTTTCCATTCCGCTGTCGATTGGGACCGGACTGACATCTGCGGTTAGGTCAATATTAACCGGTTCCTTTGAACTACTAGATTTTTTCCCGTTTGCCGTATTCGGCGATGAAGGATTTACAGAATTCAGTATTTGGGTGTCGATAACCTCATCTGTCACGTGTTCGGGATCGGTCGACTTGTCGACATCTATCGGTTTGTCAGGTACCACTGTTGTTTTTACTAGGGATGGGAAGACCCGGTTCTTTTTCGTGACCCGGTTCTCAGCAGATCATTCATTAAAATGACCCGTTCATCAAGACCCGTTCATATGACCCGTGATGCTGATTTTCTCATTGATTTATCCATCAGATCAGATGCTTAGCTAAATAAATATGAACGTTTGGATACTTTGTTTTTCTTTATTTAATTGAACCTTTTAAAACGAAATATTTAATATAGATCAGAGCAACCATAATTACAATCATTAACTTTATATAAGTGCCTATTGTTAGCTTACGATGACCCTAAAAGTAAAATAAAATAAGGCATAAATTTATCTGGCTTACAACCCGTCCACAATTCAAAGCCATCGAAGCAAGACGCGCTGCATCAGTGATTGGATCGATTGTTGAACGGGCCGTTTGTTTAAGTTTAACACGACCGAGTCGACCGACAGATAACCCGTCTGGATCACCACTTCGTTCGTGTTCGTGTTTCATCTTTTTGTCACAGCTCGCACATACACCCGGTCTTCGGGTCATATGAACGATAGGGTCACAGAGCGTGATTGATTCAATCACGGGTCTTTCGAAAGACCGTGTCATTGTGAACGGGTCGTTCATGAACGACGCATCCCTAGTTTTTACCATTAACACGTGGTCAGCAGGCGGAGCTGGCGGGGGGAGAGGAATGGAATGCTTGGAATTTTCTTGAGAATTTTCTAGATTTGGCATCAATAAATTGTATTTTTCCTTCCATAATCCCACATTTTCTTGCAGAATCAGATTTTTATCTTCCATTTCTTTTAACAATCTTCTAAGCAGTGAAATTTGTAGATCTTTGACGCCGGTTTCAGATTCGAGATCGCTTTCTGTCTGGCAGCAAACAATACGGGTCTCATCTATAATTTGCACGCTTGTAATCCAATCACGGGTAGCACACGATTTATGAAATGCATTACCGCACACTATGCACACCATGCAACTAAATGTTTTTGATTTACAGCACTTTAACATCACTTTTGGATCAGAGCTACTTTTTAGTCGACCTTTAGTCGGCGCCATCTTCGGGAATTACTCTAGACTAGGGAGGTGCCAGGATGGCCCAGGTTACTGGGCCATTAAATTGTTTAATGCTTTGCCCCTTGAAGTGAAAGCATTGCCAAAGATCTTATTCAAAAAAAAGCTTAAGCAATATTTAATAAAGAATGCATTTTACAGTACAGATGAATATTTTAGATCGAATTTTAATTTATTGTAATTTTATTAGTGGCTTTGCCTCGTAATTAATTTTAATTTGTTTTGTAGAGTCTCTTAGTGTCGTAAATTTTGAACTTGGTATCCTGTATACTCTTTAGTGTTTAGATTTTATTATTTAATATTAACAAATTTTTTATTTTTTAAATTTGATATTTTCTACTTTTTGACGTGTGTAACATTGTAAAAATGATAACATGAATAAATTGAGTATGAGTATGAGTATGAGTACTGCTATTTATTTTGCTGTCAGTAAAAATGTTGTGCTTTCTACAGTGTCCAGTAGGGCAATCCAGAGTTAAAGTGTACTCGTCAAGACGTATATGTTTATTTCCGAAGCTTAACGCAGGGATGCTACGTACAAACGTTATGTATACCAATTGAGAACTTGTATTCAGTAAGCTGTTTTTCAAGCTTCTAATGTCGCAAAAGTTTAGGGAAAATAAAAAAAAAATTGATTTTATAATCCTTTGGAAAATTAGTGTAACAGGAATTCTTACACGAGTACTTAACTCTGCCAAAGGAAGAAGCTGCTATGACTGCAGCCATGTTAGATAAAATACAGAGACAGTAACATGTAGGTATGGGTGGCAAACTACAAAATGAATTTTTCCGACAAGCACAAAAAATATGTTAAAAAAACTATAAATTATATTGAATGTTCTGGAATTAAAATCATCTAAATAGTTACACCTAGCACGAAATATGTTTTAAATATGATTAAGAAAATGGTACTTACCAAACTACAATATCTGATTTGTCTATTTACATCTACAATAAAAAAAAGTTTGATTAAAATCATTTTTAATGACACAAAGACCACAAAACAGAAATGGTCAAATTCACTATTGCCAACTTTCATCATTTATTTATTATTACGAAACTATGTTCACTTAAATAAACCATATAATATAGAAATAACTTATTAATATTAGTCTAGTCTTCGGAACTATTGGTATTGGAAATACATTTGGCAGTGTATTATTTTTGAATGCTGAAAGTATATTTTTAAATATCAAAAAATGAAAAAACTGTATATTTTAGAACAAACTACACGTACAATTTAAAATAAAAAAGTACCTGGAAAAATGTTTGTTTACTAAACTATGTAACAGAATACCATGTTTCAAGACATGTATTGATAATTGGCTATATTTTTTTTTTAATACAAGAGAACACTTACCTGGAAAAGTAATAAAGTCCTAATTTGCTTTTCTAAGCCGATAAATTGTGATTAAAATCACACATAAAATAATCTTCATCTTTTCTCGAAATTATAAAATGGCTGACGGACAAGACAAAGGCCAGACAACCGAGAATAAAATAACCTGATTGGTCTAATTTTGACATCTGTCGTCTGTCGAATGGACGTAGTGCCCTCTGTGTCATGGTCGCTAACTAAAATGTGACAAGTGGCAGCTGCGATAATCCGTATTTAAAGTTTCCAACCCTGATTGTCAACCAATTGGTTGAGAAATGACCAGGGCTGCGTTCGATATCATCGCCGGGCTGCGTTGGATATCCAGACAGTAGGTGGTAGCAGTCAACAAAACGTCAGTGTTGCCAACGGTCTGATAATTATCAGAATCTACCATAATTTTGGCCATCATTCGCTAATCGATAATGACCCATTATCAACAGCCTAATCTACCATAATTTACGAAAACAGAATTTTAATTTTTTTAAAAATTAATACACAAAGAATGTGCACTACGTTTTTTGTTTTCGAAAAAGGAGTAGGCTTTTTGGTGCTGCTGTTTGTAATATTAAACATGTGGTGGATATATGGCAGACTGAACCGCTAATGCCCGGTTTTATAGACTCGAGATAACTTTACCCCGAGAATTAACCCGCGAATCCACCAATCGCAGACGCCAATTCGCGGGTTAACTCTCGGGGTAAAGTTAGCTCGAGTCTATAAAACCGGGCATTACAACTGCAGTGGGACTCCGCCACCGCGAGGTCGTGGAATTCTATTTGTAGAGACAAAGCGATATTTTTTCGCTCTGTTATACAGTCGCTTTTTTTTTCTGATAATTTCTTCCCAAATCTGATAATTTTTTTATTATTTTCTGATATTGTACATACCGGTTATCACCGGTGACGTTACCTGTTTTCATTGTTAAATAATATTAGTTTGCCAAAAGTAGAAAAATAATTGAAGTTGTTGATTGTCAATAATAATAATAAAATAGTTGTCAGAAAAGTCCATAATCTTTGTAATAATACTTATACCTGTTTGTTATTTCTTGATACTTATACCTGTTTGTTATTTCTATTCATTTGTTATTCATTATATTGTTAGTTCTAAAAAGTCAATAAAAGCCTAATTTTATAAAAGGTTTCTTTTACTACAATTTTATTGACTTTTTCTCTGTAAATGGATAAACTACTACGTCCAGAAAAGTTAGAAGCAGAACCCAACTCAAACAATGCCGCTCAACATTGGAAACATTGGTATAAATCATTTGTCAATTTTCTTGACGCTACTAAAGTCACAGAAGATAAAGATCAGTTAAAGCTTCTGGTAAATTACCTTTGCCCCGCAGTTTATGAATATATAAGTGAATGTAGCACTTACAAGGATGCTATTAAAATATTAGAGAACCTATATATTAAACCTCAAAATGAAATATTTGCCCGACATTCCCTCTCGACTAGACGACAAGAAGTTGGAGAATCTATTGACCAATATTTACAAGTACTTAAGCAAATGAGTAAAGAATGCAGTTTTAAATCTGTTACTGCAGATCAAAACAGAGATGATTTTATAAGGGATTCATTTATTAGTGGACTAAACTCACCCCACATTCGTCAAAGACTTCTTGAAAATAATACTCTGAGTTTGGAGGAGGCCTTTAACAAAGCTAGATCTCTACAGATGGCTCAACATCACTCTGAATCATATTCGTCTTCATTCGGTACTATTAATGCAGCTATGTCAAAATCTTTTGCTATGAACCAATCTCAGCCCAGGCTAGATGATCCAGATCCTTTAACCAGCGCATCCGTTACTCCCAAATGTTACTTCTGTGGATACGATCGTCATCCTCGTACAAAATGCCCAGCAAGAAATTCTGTGTGCCATTTTTGTAAGAAAAAGGGTCATTTTTCAAAGGTGTGTAAATCTTATGACAACTCAACAAAACAGACATCAGCTGCCCTCCTTGCAACAATATCTGCTGCATCACCTGGATGTTTGTCAAAAGCAATACTTCAAATTGAAGTTGACGGAATTATAACAGATGCTTTAATTGATACAGGAAGCTCCGACAGTTACATTTCCAACAAAATAGCTAAAGACCGAAAACTAAAAATATTTCCATTAAAAGCAGATGTAACCATGGCCTCAACATCCCTGTTTTCAAAAGTATTAGGATCCTGTACTGTTGATATCAAAATTTTACAGCACACTTACAAAAATGTAAAACTAATGGTCTTAGAAAATTTATGTGCTGATATGATTGTGGGTCATGATATATTAAGCCAGCATAACATATAATTGAAGTGGTTTTTGGTGGGAAAAGATCTCCGTTATCAATATGTAGTCTAGCTTTAGCCAATGTTGAACCTGCTTTATTATTTTCTAATTTATCTGGTGACTGTAAACCCATTGCGATTAAATCACGTAGATATACGCAGGCAGATTCGAATTTTATTGAGGATGAAATTCAAAGACTCTTAAGTGAAAATGTAATTGAACCCAGTGATTCCCCATGGAGAGCTCAAGTATTGGTTACAACTAATGAAAACCATAAAAAGCGTATGGTAATTGATTATTCCCAGACAATTAATAAATTTACACAACTCGATGCTTATCCCCTACCTAGAATAGAAGATATAATAAATAAAGTTGCAAAATATGAAATTTTTAGTACGATAGATTTACGCAGTGCTTATCATCAAATTCCAATCAAAGAAAATGAGAAAATTTATACCGCTTTTGAAGCCTGTGGAGGTCTATATCAATTTCGAAGAATTCCGTTTGGTGTTACTAATGGAGTTGCCTGTTTTCAAAGAACAATAGATAATATAATCAAGAAAGAAGGTCTTAAAGACACGTACGCTTATTTAGACGATGTTACAGTGTGTGGAATCGATAAGGCAGATCATGATCATAACTTACAACTATTTTTAAACACTGCTGCTAAGTATAGCTTAACACTAAACGAAGAAAAGTGCATGTTTTCATCAAACTCAATTAATATTTTGGGCTATAGCATCACTAAGAAAACCATCAAGCCAGATCCAGAAAGACTTCGACCGTTGTTAGAACTTCCTGTTCCTTATGACTCTACTTCTCTAAGACGTATAATGGGTATGTTTGCACATTATCCTAAATGGGTGCCAAAGTTTTCTGAAAAAATTCAGCCGCTTGTCCAATGCAAAAAATTTCCAATGGGAGAAAACGTTGTTTCTGCTTTTGAAACTCTCAAAAAAGATATTGCTCGTGCTGTTGTGACCTCAATTGACGATAATATGCTATGTTTACAGTCGAAACCGATGCCTCCGACTTTGCTATCGCTGCACAACTTTCGCAACTTGGAAGACCAGTGGCATTTTTTTCAAGAACTCTGTCCAAATCAGAGCAAAGACACTCCTCAGTAGAGAAAGAGGCTTATGCTATAGTTGAAGCTCTGAAAAAATGGAGACATTTTTTAATTGGTCGTCACTTCAAACTCATAACAGATCAAAGGTCAGTAGCTTTTATGTTTGACAATAAAAATCCTGGAAAAATTAAGAATGAAAAAACCATGAGATGGCGTCTTGATCTATCAAGTTACAAGTATGATATTATATATAGACCCGGATCGCAAAATACTGTAGCAGATGCCTTTTCAAGAGTATGTTCTGCAACTGAAATTGACAGAACTTTGTACAATTTACATAACTCGTTATGTCATCCAGGAGTAACTCGTCTGTACCATTGGATTCGCTGCAAAAACATGCCATTTTCAGTGGAAGATGTACGAAGAGTAACTTCTAAGTGTCCTGTTTGTTCAGAATTAAAACCAAGATATCATAAACATCAAGGCACACTTATAAAAGCAACATCTCCTTTTGAAAGACTGAACATTGATTTTAAAGGACCTCTGCAGTCGTCCTCAAATAATCGATATATTCTGACAATAATTGATGAATACTCAAGATTTCCTTTCGAATTTGCCTGCTCAGATATGACATCAGCCACCGTCATAAAATGTCTTCGTCAAATATTTTCAATTTTTGGAACACCATCATATATACACTCCGATCGAGGAGCATCTTTCTTATCATACGAAGTAAAAGCTTTTTTGGATTCTCATAATGTAGCAAGAAGTCGCACAACAGCGTACAATCCACAGGGTAATGGGCAATGTGAAAGATATAACGGAATTATATGGAAGACTATTCAACTGGTTTTAAAATCAAGAAATATCCATACTAATCAATGGGAGCTAGTATTGCAAGATGCTCTACATTCAATAAGATCTTTATTGTGCACCGCCACTAACTGTACACCTCACGAACGTATGTTTAGCTACGCCAGAAGGTCATCTAATGGATCATCAACCCCGTCATGGCTGTCTAATCCTGGAACTGTTTTTTTAAAGAAGTTTATACATCAAAATAAATATGAACCATTAGTAGAAGAAGTTGAACTGTTGGATTCAAACTCAGACTATGCACATGTAAGATTACCCAATGGAAATGAAACAACCGTCTCTGTCCGCCACCTAGCACCACGTGGTGATGTTTCACTAAATAATGATTTCCAAATACCCACAAATATGGAAGAGAAACGAAATGATATAAATCCAGATATCTCTAAAATTAATCAGTCATTAGAAAATACCAAAATAATTATTCACAAAGAAAATACTCAAGAAAACAACTCTACTTATGACGCGGTGTCAAATAACGACAATAGTGAAATAACTTTAGAAGTTAGTCGTCCTGTTCGTAACAAAAAGCGACCAAAACATTTGGAAGATTTTGTTTAAATACAAGGGAGGAAGAATGTAATAATACTTATACCTGTTTGTTATTTCTTGATAGGTACTTATACCTGTTTGTTATTTCTATTCATTTGTTATTCATTATATTGTTAGTTCTAAAAAGTCAATAAAAGCCTAATTTTATAAAAGGTTTCTTTTACTACAATCTTTTTAAAAAAAGTCTGAAACAGTAAGATACAATCCCTGGCAGTGGTCAGGCGTCGTTACATAGTCCTTCGAGCCGGATAGTAAGATATAATCCCTGGCAGTGGTCAGGCGTTGTTACACGATAGTAAAATATAATCCCTGGCAGTGGTCAGGCGTCGTTACATAGAAGAGATGTCCATTAAAAGTAATTTAGAAGGATTAAGAAAAAGTTCAAGGTGTACAAAGGGGATTCCACCAAGAAGATATTTATCTGAAGAACAGATGCAAGTCTTGGGTGAAAATACAGTAAGATTAACACAAAATAAACAACAAACCTCAAAGGATTCCCAGAGTAAGTCAGTTGTAAATAATTCTAAAAGTATACGATCATCGTTATCAAATAAATCTTTAAGATATAAACAAGTTCAAGCTGAACTAGAGGCGGAGAAGAAAAAAGCGGAAATTGATGCGGAAATTGATAAAAGAATAATTGAAAAAGAGAAGAAAAAAGCGGAAATTGATAAAAGAATAATTGAAAAAGAGTTGGAATTAAAACAGATCGAAATTTTAGATGAAATGGAAAATTTAGAGGAAATTGATAATAGGTCCTCTAGAAATTTATCTGTTGAGAATTGGGTCGAAAAAACTGTAGATATAACTAATTTTTATAACACCAATAAAAGTTCTAGGCCCGACAAACAACAGTCTGTACTTGGAAAGAGTTCATCGTCAATTTTAGTACCCATAGAAGAAGACCATGAAGCTTATAGCGAAGCAGAAACGGATCAAGGAAACGTACAGGTTACAGAACAAGATAAAGCTGAAGTCAGTAGTGGTAGCGGTAAGCTAGAAAGTAATTTTTTGCAATTTTTGGCAAGGCAGTCTATAAATAAAGAACTTCCACGTTTTTCTGGAGATCCTGCTGAATGGTTACATTTTAAAAAAGAATTTGATGAAACTACACAGGTGTGTGGCTTTAGCGATAGAGAAAACACAGTCAAGGTTCAAAAATGCCTAACGGGGAAAGCTCGAGAATCTGAAGAGGCTTTGCTAAATTTTACATGCGACGTAAATAAAATTATAAATATAATGGAACAGAGCCAGAGTATATAATTAATAATTTAATAGAAAAGGTTAAGAGATTTCCCCAAATAAGCGATGAAAATTTCGAAACCATTCTTGATTTTTCAACATGCATTCAAAATCTAACCGTGACATTGTCAAATCTGAAATGTCAGTCATTCATGACAAATCCCCAACTATTACAACAGGTTATAATGAAACTTACACCTCAACTAAAAATACAGTGGGGTCAAATTATAGCTAGAGAAGTTATTGATTCGTCAAAAAATGTGCCAGTTCTATCTCGTACAAAGTTAGGGTGGGTAATTAATGGAAACATAACCCCATTTAGTGGAAGATGTGAAAAAGAATTTGTTTTACATATTGATAGGCATGACTACAGTTTAAGTGAGATGGTAAAACAAAGTTTCTACGATTTGAGTTCAAGAAATCACTGGCGACGAGCACAGTATTTTGCTGACATGTGCTGGAAGCGATGGATAAGAGAGTACCTCCCCTCTCTTACTAGAAGAACAAAATGGTTCTACAATGATAATGTAAAAGTTGGCGATATAGTGGTGACTGTCGACTCCGATTTACCAAGGAATAACTGGCCAAAGGGTTTGGTTACAAAGACATACCCCGGTGCAGATGAGCAAGTCCGTGCGGTAGAAGTGAAGACGAAGACTGATACATTTCGAAGACCTGTGGTGAAGTTATGCGTCCTCGACGTGAAATTGTAAACTTCGTTGTACAAGGGGCGAGAATGTACATACCGGTTATCACCGGTGACGTTACCTGTTTTCATTGTTAAATAATATGTTTGCCAAAAGTAGAAAAATAATTGAAGTTGTTGATTGTCAAAAAAATAGTAATAAAAAATAGTTGTCAAAATTGCATAATCTTTTAAAAAAAAGGTCAAAAATAGTAAAATATAATCCCTGGCAGCGGTCAGGCGTCGTTACAGATATATATTTGATTTTGTTGATAATAGTGTATGATTTTGTCTTCTTGATAGTTTCTAAAAATATGTTTACAAGATTCCTTTGGTAATTAAGAATATTGAATGTGTACTTATGTTAGCCATGTGCTATTAATAAAGATTATTATTATTATTATATTTTTACTTTCAATCATTGGCAACACTGCAAAACGCAGACTCGTCGCCCACGAGGCGGTACGTAGAGGAGGAATGGCTGCGACTATGCGAACCTGGTGGCGAATATATATAATACGTTTTCAAATGCCGCGGAAGTGTCAAATATTAGTTTGAAAATTTTTGTACAAATAAGTCAAGTTGACAGTGATGTATATATAACAATTTGGAAACAAATGCAATAGAGAAATTTAATAATCAGATAATTAAACAAGTGCAGAGATCTGTTCAATCAGGAGTTGATTTCTATATTTCTTACATAAAGTAACAACGTAATAAAAACTTATGTAACTAAATATTGTAGGTATATTTTTTCTGTGTACCTGCCTGTAGCTTCAGTTTTAGGAAAGTAAATTCAAACTGGATATATGTGTACGTGGTAATATGTACAGGGATATCCAAATAAAAGTGAACAGGCCTTGTAACTTTATTTTTAAAGATGAGAAAAAATGTTAAATGTGAAAGTTTTGGGGATTTTTATAAATCGTTCAATGCTCAATTTTTTTGCTGAAAAGATATATGTATGATCCATAACAATCCCCAAAGCTTTCATATTTAACATTTTTTTCCATCCTTAAAGATAAACATAAACAAGTTATAAGGCCTGTTCACTTCAAATTTAGACATCCCTGTACAATCATGGTTTAAAACAGTTTAATTTTCTATTAAAACAAACATTGAAACTGATACTTTTGTAACCACTACTGTAAGATTAATGTAGGTATGACTACGAACGGTAAAATAAATCCCTTTGGCTCTAGAAATATAATTCACTTACATCACTGTCAACTTGACTTATTTGTACAAAAATTTTCAAACTAATATTTGACATTTACGCGGCATTTCAAATCGTATTATATATATTCGCCACCAGGTTCGCATAGTCGCAGCCATTCCTCTACGTACCGCCTCGTTTCATCGGGCCCAAAAACTGGATGAAAATTTGAATTAAAGCAAATTGTGTGACGTGCTTGGCGTAAACTATTGTGTCGATTCTCAAATGTGGAAGATGTTAACCTAACTTTTTGATATTTATGTCTTTAATTGAGTGTTATGTCTTTTTAGAAAATAAAAGTAATTAGAGATAAAGGAACTTCATTTATTGGAAGTTTTTATTTACACTGACGGCTCCGTTTTTGCTCTTTGTAATTAATCGGATAAATTCGTAGCCATCGTTCGGTTCGATACGTTTGCGTGTTGCAGGAACGTACGTACACGAACCTTAGGGACTTAAACCAAAGAAAATAAAGACTTAAAGCAAGACCATCAAAGAAAATAAAAGGGTATAAGCATATTTAGCGTCTGGCCGGTGCCGAGAATGTCTGTTCCGAAGGTAAAAAACTGATCATTCAAATGCGTTTGCATATCTGTATAGTGTTTGCTCAGGTTTGCTGGAGTTTGTTCAGGTTTTACCCACTTTTACTTAGTCTTTTTTTATATTGCATTGTTTTGGTAGTGCGATTTATTATTTGTTTCGTAATTTATGAATAGTCACTAAAGACTCGTCAAATCAACAATCGTTCGGGTTCGGCAAAATTCAGGACAGATATTCTCGGTTGGGTTGGGTATGGTTGGGTTGGGTAAACGTATCTAGCTGATGTACGTGCTAAAAATACACGTACGTCCTTTGTTGAAAGTGTTTTGTAAATATAGTTAAAGCAGGATAGGGAATACGTGTAAGCTAGACAATATTTTTATTTTATTTCCTAGACATTTGACATCTACACTAACCTCACTTTTTAATATTTATCATTATTTGTTTTGAGGTTTTTAAATTGTACATCCTTTGCTCTTGTGAGTTGGTTGTATACAGATTTAAAAATTAGTATTTTTTTTTTGTATCTGATGGAAGAAATTCTTGACTTAGTAGTTTCTTTTGAGTCGGAATAATTCGACCGATCTCGTCATTTACTTGGGTCAATGCGTTTGCGTCTGCCAAAAAACCGTACGTTTACGCAAACTTACGTCACACGTATCTCTTAAAATGTACCCTTTAGAACATCGCCGCTGAGGCAGCGCGCTCCGCCGCTTAACGGAGCAGCTCTTGCGGTGCCCGTTTTTGAGTATTTTAGTTCTTTACCGCCTCTCCGGCGTCGGTCGCAATGCAGCAGGTCGGCTACCAGCTGTTTTTAGTCACGCATTTTATATTGAGGTGCCGATCAGGAATCATGAGCACTAAGTTCAGTACTAAAGCAAAATTCATAAAGTTGCTTCAGGAAGAAGGGTTTTTTCCAGTTCTTTTCCAAACATTATCCCGCAATACTGTGTCTTTATAACAAGAAACAGTAGCATCATAAAAAACTGGATATTTTACTACACTCTCCACCAATTTGTCATCATCTGCCGGCGAAAAAGGCATTTTAACCTCGCTTCCACGGTGCCAAACTGCTACTGGCTACTGGGTGCAGCCAGGCAGTGCCGCTACCTACGCGGCGATACATTGGTGGCGCCACAAAAGAAGCAGCAGTGGAGTTCGAAACGTATTCCTACTAAATGCATGTGGAGCAGTACTGATCGCTTACAGCTATAGCATCGCGCAGTCTTGGCTGCAGCAGCGCGCTGCCTCAGCGGTGATGTTCTAGAGGGTACCTTTACCCTGAAAATATTTGCTAATACGCATGCGTACCTGTTCTATTGGCGCAAAAAACCGATTCCCGTTCGTTTGCAGCTGATCGCGGATATCGATTCTTTCGATACCTCTAGAGATCCTTTTTCGGTCGATTTCGAGAAGAAGACAGTGATTTTTAGGTTAGAATTATTTGTTTTTGTAGGTTTTGCAAGTTTTTTTGCTTAAATTAACGACTATAATAAAATTATTAATTACTGTGTTATTTCCAACATTTCACATATGTAAAACATATAAAATATCAATATATAAAAAATTATGTATTTGAAAAAAAAGATATTTTAGACTTTTCCAGTTAAAGTTGGATACTTATGTTGTAGTTTAAAAGTTTGATTTTTAACATTTTTGATAACAAACAATAAACACACTGTACAGAAATAATCGTTCTTTCAGGCCGATTCATAAACTTGACGTCGGCTATTTTGCCAGCGGGCATGACGTTTGCCGACTGCCGGCCGTAGTCACAAATTTATACCTTTCATAAACTTGACGTTGCTCTGCCGTTTACCGTCAAAAACAGTGTATAACCTAGAATTTTGGATTTATTTTGTTTTGTGTGTTTTAAAATTATTTTTGTAATTTCTGTTGCAAAAATGAACGATGACACGGTCTATTTATTGGGTGCATTCATTAGGACTTGTTTTGTGTGCACATGCTGCCCTAAAAGTAAGGGGTAAAAAGAAAGAAGATTCAAAGCGAGACTCATCAACACGGCTTGAAAATTTTTGGGGAATATTATAGGAAAATAAAGACATTGGATGTAGAACAATTTTTTAAATACACAAGAATGACAGTTGCAGTTTTTGAAAAATTGTTTTCCAAAATCAAGACCAGAATCCGCAAGCAGTACAGATCTAAAGGTTGGTTTATGCAGACCACTTTAAATTTAATTTTGCTTTAAGAAATTTTCATAGAAATTTAAAATTAAATTAAAGTTGGATAAACGCTCTTATGCCTTCATGTGTGTTTAACTCCTACTAAATTAAAAGTAAAGTTAAATTAGGGTTAAATTAAATTTAAAGTGGTCTGCATAAACCCACCTTAATGGTATATCACCTGAAGAAAGGCTCTCGTACCCCCCAAATATCATGCGTCAATATCATGTGACAGACAAAAAGGATTTGATTGGCTCTTTAAACTTGCTACGAGCGTTGCTACGACCGGCAGTCGGAAAAAAATAAAATTAGTTTATGTCGACTGTTATCGACGGCATGTCCACCGGCAGACGACACCGTCAACGGAAACTATGAATAGACTTAGGCATTTCAATGTTTTTAATTTGTATCGGCCACCGGCAAACGAAACGGCAGGAGAACGTCAAGTTTATAAATCTGCCTTTCAAGTGATTTGTTAAAAGTTTTCCGACAATAAAATAATCTTGGGTTATAGTTCACTCATAAGTTCACTACGCATGTGTGCTACGAATACTACGACGGTTTCCGATAACGAAAAATGCAATGGCATAAACGACATCGAATGAGAAAACCGAGTTGGTCGATATCGCTTCGACTATCGAAAGCCTTACGATAGCTGTCGTAACAAGTGAAAGGGAATCCCAGCGCAGAGCTAAAAAATATTGCTTTGTCTATACAAATAGAATTCTACGACCTCGCGGAGGCCCACTGCTGTTCAGAAATGATTGTTCTATCAACTGAGTTTTTACAAGTTTTCCCATAAAATAATCTTAGGTTATAATTCACTACGCATGCGTGCTACGAATATTACGGTTTCCGATAACGAAAAAAGCGATGGCATAAGACAGTTTTCGAGAGCACAATGCATTTTTGCGGATAACATTAACTTATACGTTAACATAGCCGCTATTTGACAGATCAGAAATTTAGTTTTCGAGACGCTTCCGCTTGCCGTAACGAAAAGGTTAACACCAAAAAATGACAGCTAATTAATGTGTTTTAAACTTTTTGGTTTTTAACATAGGTTTTCTTCAGTAAATATGCTTTAGATTATACTAGTATAAAGATAAGTATGCTATAATTTGAGCGTGTGTTATTGTTATTAAACAACATTTAATTTATAGCTAGAAAATGATTAATGAAGGTTTAGTTGTGTTAGAATCATCTAGAGATGAGCAATAAATCGCGATCTGCGAAATATTCACTGCGAATAAAAATTCGCAATAGCAATCTGCTAACTACTATAGAATAAACTGCGAATAGCGATTAGCAGTAGCAAGCCTGCATTTAACGAATCAACCGCGATGTTTTTATACGTCGCGACGATTCGCGTTGTGGCCGATCGCTACCAGACTGCATACACACAGATTAAAGTGAATCGGTGGTTTGCAGGTCGCGGTGGCTATGCGCAATATTTCTCTTTGTCTTTACAACATCATTAAAAAGAGATAATAACAAGATCGATACGAAGTTATTTCGTTCGGTTAGTACGTGTTAAAATAACTCTAGGAGTTTTAGCACAGCACATAATTGGCAACAAATTATTTGATCATTAGTTTTTCGCGCCTTTTCATTTAAGGGAAGTAAATAATCTTGTTGTAATAAATAATTATTGCAGCGAGTAGGTAGTAAAGGTGTAAATTATATTTTTTAGGTTTATTTACATCTTCACGGAATTTTATTTTTAAAATGGCACCATTACTAAGCGACGCAAAATAAGTTTTCTTTGGAACTGATTTTTTTATATTTGTCCGTTTTTATATTTTTATGTTTATTTGTCCGTTTTATGTGCCGAACTTTACATATTTGCTGCTAAGTATCGTTATAGTATTTACAAAGGGTTAAGAATTATTTATTTTTATCACATTTTAATATACAATATTTCCAAGTGATAATATAACTAATATTTTATAAATTTAGTTTATGTTACGTTTCTGAAGACTTATTCCATTTTTAAATAAATATTATTTTTGTTAAAAATATAAAACCTTGGTGCTTTATTATAATATTTGTTAATAATCATTTCCATTATTATTTACAATAATAACAGTAAATAGATTTTAACTGTTAACGCTAATATCCTTAGCGTTGTAGTAGGAGTACAGTGAGTACACTATTGCACGTCGCTTAGCAGCTTATACCTCTTGCATAATGTGTCAAGATGAAACGGCGTTCTATTCGCAGTTAGCAATCGCAGATTATATTCGCAGTGAATACAAAATCGCATTCGCAATCGCAACTGCGAATTGAAATTCGCAACTTAGCTCATCTCTAGAATCATCTGATTCTGATAGCGACCTAGAAGATGCGCTTCTATTAGAAATTTTACATCCCGTTAACGAAAACCGAGTTGAAATATCGGATGCATCGGAAAACAAGTGTAAAATGTATTTTCGTTTTGAGAAAAATAATATTCCTAGATTGGTTCAAGCACTAAGAATTCCTCACGAATTCACAACGGATAGTGGGCATAAAAATTCAGGTGAAGGACTCTGTATTCTGTTAAGGAGGCTAACATACCCTAACAGACTGATTGATTTGGAGTCTGTGTTTGGAAGGTCAGCACCAGCACTGTCCAAAATTATTTGTTATATGATCAACCACATATATACTAATTTTCTACATCTTTGTTTAATTATTGATTAAATATAATAATAATAATTCATTATCTAAATTAACAAGCAAAAATACTTCGAACTACAAGAATCAAAACAAAACACGAGGAATGAGGTTAGATTAGATATCCAAGATTCCAAACATCAACTACTGATATGCGCATGCGTATCGTTTTCGTAACTGCTATGTCTATCGTCCGTAAGATACCGGTGGCTCACGGAAACGGTAAGCAATAAATGACATTTGAAATGTCAAAATTGTCAAATAGTGGTAATCGGAGTTGCTTTTTGTGGGTTTCGAAAACTGTCTATAAACGACATCGAATGAGAATACCGAATTGGTCGATATCGCTTTATTAACTATCGGAGTATCGAAAGCGTTACGATAGCTGTCGTATCGAGTGAAAGGGAATCCCAGCGCTGCTGTATTAATGTTGATGTCATCTATAATTGTCAAATATCGAAACGCTGAGTTTTATTCATATACGTATTATATAAATATACCGCTGGTTGTCTGGAATTCGTGATGCCAACAATGTGAAATGGAGATATACAATCTCGCATAAGTCTATCCTTTCTTCTGATATTTCTGTATAAGCGCATGCGTTAAAACGAATTTTTTCATTGGTCAGAAACTGGATAGATGGTGAATTATTGTATTAACCATCGACTGTTGTGCGTATATTTCGGCTTCTTTCGACTTTCTGTTTTTTTTAGTTTACAGTTGGATCGCCATTCGCCATTTTATTTTCTTTGTGTCGTGTTGTATTTTGTATTAGGTGTTCTTGTGGATTATTTTGAAGTGTGCTAACTTATGCCCTGATGTACAAAAAGTAATAAACTAGTTCAATTATACTAAAAAACCAGCCCTGTCAAGAAACTTATGAAGCGTGGCGCCGTTAGATTGCCAATCAATAGCAACACAAAATTTAGCGCAATCGCAGTTTACGAAATATCTGAAGAAAGGATAGACTTATGCCAGATTATATATCTCCATTTCACATTGTTGGCATCAAAAATCGCACATTTGGTAAATGGGGAACCCGCGGTATATTTATTTAATACGTATATGGTTTTATCATAAATTTAACTCTACCATGCGTAGCAACTTTTTTTCTGTGTGTATGCCGTAGAAAATATCAGTGCAGCAGCAACCTGTAATTTTAAACTATTATTTATGAAACGACATCACAGTGGCGCGTTATTAGGAAATAACAGTTTCGCCCATGGCTGATCTGTTAATTCGCGTATTTGCTGTTCTATTAATGAGACTTTACGAGCGGAAGGGTTGCAAATTTTTATCCCAACTGTGGTGATTAAATGGGAAAGCGCTCTAGCATGTCCAACCAGTCCCATTTGATTGACAAAAATTGGACGGATCCAGATCACTTTATGGCATTCCAGTATTATTTTATCTCTTTCTACTACCCTTCTAGATTCAATAACCTATTTCGTTAAAAATTCGTAAACTGATCCGGATTAATTCATTTTGTACAATCGAGTACACCTTGGAAGTGGGTCTAAAGGCGTGTACCGTTGTCAACTTCGGTTACGGTTTTGTGTCCCGTAAGTATCGGTAATCTGAAAAGTTGACAGATTGGAAACGCAATATCTGTCATTAATGTCACCGAAGAAACCGATGCGGTTAACCAGAGGGATTTTTTGGCGAGATAAACGGTTATATGTAAATGACCGCTTCGGTCTTTTCATAATGACGTCATAAACAAGCGGTTTTTTAAAATCGCCAAAATGACACGGTTTTTTCATTTGTTTATAAAACCATCTGTCAAGTTTTATTTCTCGTTTGTTGGTTTTGTTGTACTAGACTGACTAGTGTTTACTGACTGCAATGTATTAATATAATTACTAGCAGCACAAGGCACAGTTATTAACTCAAAAAAAAACATGCAAAACAAGTTGAAGTTAAATAATAATTATAAAATAACAAAATGTATCATTTTATTTATTAATAATGAATTTGACTGTTTACAACTCCATGGCAGTAGCCAAACCTGTTACCATACAGCTTTATGTCCCTGCCTCTAAACTTGACCGAGTATTCAAACTGTTTATTTTCTCTCTGTCTCTCTAATGGATTGTTAGCTTCTCTTTCTGGATCAATTTGCTAGTAATGTTCATTTTCCATTTTTGTGGATACATTTTTGGCAGAGGCACAGACACAGGACCCTGCCCTGCACAGGACGCCACAAGTCGTTTTTTTAAGGTTATGTACGTTGAAATATGGCGAATTTGGCTCTAAATGTCACATTTAACCGGTGATGGCTTTTTATCAACAACTTGCACCTTGTTGAATAAATTAAAAGACCGTTTTTAAAACGATGACGTCAGCTATGGCGTCATTTGAAAGAACGCTTTTCGCAAAAACGCACCGGTATCAGATACCGCTTCTAAATTTAAAACCGTTTACCTCGCCAAAAAATCCCTCAGGTTTGACAACGGTACACAGCCTAACCTAAGGTGATTTCTGGCGAGGTTACCAGTTCTTACTTAAGTTAGCAAAAAGTATGTTCAAAAGTTACGAGTGACGTCATAGGAATTACGTCACATGAAATTCAGAGATTTAACGCCAGAAATTGAAAAGTTAGTGGAGGTCACTGATAAACATAACTTTATTTACAAATTTGAATTTTGCGTTTTTTCCAAAACGAGAAAATGAATTCACCGGCGACAAAAACAATTATTTTTGAAGAGTTTGGCAATCATAATGTACAACCAATGCCATTAAATTTTATGAATATATTTGGCAACAAAAATTTTCAAAATTTATGCATTTTACCTTTATATCAAGAAAAAATTACCCATTTTCGAATTCCACTTTTTTATGAGGTATGGATTGAAAAATATGTACACTATGATTGATTTCTTTATTCATTTTTAATAACAAAATACACATAACCTCTAAGAAAATGTGATCACATGGTCGGCATACCGAATGTAACGTAAAGCGTGAGGTCGGTAAGCTTCAGTTACATGTTTTTAGGTTACAGAAACTAACTTAGGTATGCTGTGACGTCATGAGTAACGTCGCCAGAAAACCTAAATAAGGTTACTTGAACTTACTTTAACATACTTGGCCTCGCCAGAAATCACCTCTAATTTTCAGATGGCTTTGGTCATGGTTGCGGTTGACATTTAAACAATGGGTTACACTTCATTTGTCAACCGATTGGTTGACAAATGATGTTTAACCCATTGTTCAAATGTCAACCGCAACCATGACCAAAGCCATCTGAAAATTAGTTTTATGTCGCTTTGACATTTATGACACAAATGGTTAATTTTAAATCCGTTCTTTTTACGTGGCGCTAGTAGCAAATGTAATGGTGGTTCCAGAGATTGGCTTGTGTGTTTTACGTAGTAAAGGAATAAATGAATTCTGTTTATCTATTAAATAAAAATTAAGAAAACATTCTAAATAATTTGCCGATGAAGTATCGCCAGAGGCAGTCCAACGGAATTTCAGGACAGGGACATCCGAAACGTTCGCGAATTTCGAAAAGCCCGCCCGCGAATCGTGTTATGGCCGGTAAGTTGTGTTGCAACACCATCGTTTTTCGCCAACTGTGACCTCGATAAGGGGAAATGTGAAAAAAAAATTGTGCAAAACCAAATATAAGTACATAATGGAAGGTAAATTACCTGTTTGGAATAAATTATCTTTATTTAATTTTTTCAGAACTACAAAGCTTGCCTAGATGCGCCACATTTTTAACTATCATAAAATTTTAGATATGATGTAGGTAGCAATTTCTTATTCAGTACTTATAATAAATGTTTTTAGCAATGCTGATTATAACCCACAAGCAAGAAAAGTATTAAATACATTGATAATAGCTTGCAATAAATCACCAAAGTTTCCACCATGGTAGTAGTGTATATAATAAAGGCAGTAGCTAGGTCTGTTACCCAAATCCAAAATTACTAGCCACTAATTAGGTACCTACACATTTTTCCGTAATATCTTTGACATAGGGAATACTTATTGGCACGTCTCATAAAAAAAAGAAAAACATTTCAGTGATTTACAAACCAAATTAGTAGTCCAATTCAAGGTCAAGTTTTTAGGGTTATCTAATTTTTGTGTTGTTCAAAACCACTGTTTTTTTTCTAATGGGAACCTTCTACAAATAAAAAATTACTGTAGGCTAATGCAGTTTTGTGCAATACAGATGAATAGACCTGATGTCTCTAAGGTAAATTATTGGGGCATAAAGTTTGTTCTTTTGTGTTGCCTGAAACTGCACCAACCTACACTTTTTTTTATTTGTTCAAAGCACCTGCTAGAGAAAAATCAGTGCACCTTATTGCAGTCTTGTGTAACACAAAGGAACAAACCTAAACATGGTTTTGTCATTAGGTTTGTTCTTTTCTGTTGCACAAACTGAATTTTTTTTTATTTGTAGACATCCATTAGAAAAAAATCATTTTGTGCAACACAAAAGTACAAACCTATTAAAAATTAGCGGCATGAAAACTGTTTTAGCATCAGTTTAGGTTGGGTGTTGCTAAAATCCATTTTACATTTCTGCTTAGAGCAAAAGGAACTTGCCCAATGAATTTTTACAATACCTACAACAAATATCAGAGAGAATGTCAACTTTTTGAAATGAAGAAAATCATGCTCTTTAATCATATAAGTAATAAAAGCACAAGAAAATAAATTTTTATTTACAAAATTAGGAAGTAACCTACACTTTGATTTCATCTACTTTAAAAGTGTGACTAACTGATGGATAGATAGATAGTTTTATTAATGTCAATACACATAATGTGTTTGCACAAGTCAAAATATAATGTTACAAAATACTTAGGATATTAGGGGAAGTGGGGGATAGTTGATCACGAGGGATACTTGATTAAATTATAGTTTCCTGAAACCCATATTGTTTAAAGCCAGTTCATTGATTTGGAATAGAAGTAATACATATTTGCAACCCTGGAAAATTTTCGCGGCAGTATCAGTACTATCAGTAGACGTTGAGATTCAGTATGAGGAACAGTGCTTTTCGAACGCCCCAATGATAAAAATTTTGTATAAGAATTTTTGTTTTTTATTCGAATAATATTGTACTTTTGGATTTTTGGCCAATTTTAATTAAACTTGTTGATTATTGTGCATCTGTTGAAGATATTGTAGTAATTTTACATTTCAAGATAAGCGAGAAGGTAAGTGATATGTTTTAATTTTTTAACATGTATTTTCAAAGGGATACTTGATCAGGTGATACTTGGGGATATTTGATCAGGTGATCAAGTATCCCCAAATACCTAATATTTTTGTTTAATTTTATAAACTTGCAGTTTATTTTTTTGTGGATGCCGAGATTTTATAAACCCAAAGAAGGGACAAAACCTAGAAGGAAAATAAATGAAGAAAACATGAAGGCGGCTCTTATAGAGGTACTGGGAAAAGCAAGTCCAATTCAAGCAGTCGCAAAAAGATATCCTGCATTATTTCTCTAAGATGTGCAAATGAAACTAAAAAATTGTTTTCGTTAGTAGAGTATGATGTAAGCGATGTTGGATTTGACTACATTATTGGATTGGCTTCAGATAAAAATATTATTTTAAAAGGGGAAAGAATGTATTACTCTTTCATGAAGGCCCTGGATATTTGAAAATGCTTAAAAGTACCTACTCTTTATATAATTATAATATGTACCACTTTTATCATTTCCTAGATATAAGATACCTATACCTTTAATGAAGTATTTTATTCTAGTTTAGTTTTCATAAGCCCCTGGATTTTTAAAATGGTTGAAAAACATTTAAGTTTATACTTACCTTTATTCTGTGCCACTATATTTTTAAACCATGTAGCAAAACAATTAAAATAAAATTTTAAAATAAATCATTTTATTTTGTTCTTGTGAGTTAAAGTTGCTTTTTATTTAATCAGTGATCAAGTCTCCCTAGGCCTTGCTCAAGTATCCCACATAATGGGGATACTTGATACTTTTACACTATTTTTTAAATACAATAATAGGCATACTTGTTTTTTTTTTAAGTCGCTAAATTTGTAAAAGAGTAAGGTGAAGTGGGGTAAATGGGGACTAAAAATATAAAAGATCGCCTTTGAAACCACATAACTTGATGAAAAGTCGAGGTACAGAGGTGCACTTTTGACAGGAAGTACTTAGTGGTATTTACAATATATTCTGAAATTAGTTAATTGGTTACCCAAGGATTTCATTAAAAAAAAGAAATGGGTGTGAAAATATACCTATTGTACTCACTTGCCCCAGATACTGGGGTAAGTGGGTTTTCAATTTATAAATCGCGTTTAAGCAACGGTATATCCAACTCAGGCAGGTGGGTTCATATAAGACGGCTTCATCTACAACAGGATTTTTTCAGGTCAAAAAAATTCATAAAAATAAGTGCGTAGAGGATGTTTAAGGTGTTAGGGATTTGAAAAGGAAAAAACCACTTGATTGTAAAAAATGCTTTTTGTTAAGTAAATATAGGAATAATTCAAATTTAAGTCTTAAAGTTTATTTATAAGTACTT
Organism: Philopedon plagiatum; assembly: GCA_963971165.1. NCBI lineage: Eukaryota > Metazoa > Arthropoda > Insecta > Coleoptera > Curculionidae > Philopedon > Philopedon plagiatum. The sequence continues at coordinate 95,043,900 of OZ020190.1, read as the reverse complement.
ACTTACTTATCCAAAACAACAACAAAAATGTAAGCTTGATCTAGCTTAGATTATAATGCATTTTATTAGAAAAAAACTAAAAAAGAACTTCTTTCAATTTAAACAAAAAAGTGAAACTTTGCTTCCAGAGCAAAATTTTTATTTTTACCTAACTCTAAAAGTCAAGAATGCATTTTATTAAAAACAACTTGAACTTACATTGTAATTTTTGTCTCTTGCACTGTTGTTGTTTATTGTTTTTATTTTTACACTTTTATAGTTTCTCTTTGCAGATTATGCAAGTGATCACTTTTTAACTTCTTACAACTCTTCACTTTGCCTTTTATTAATATTAAAAATGTAACTGGGGCAAGTGGGAACTAATTCCCACTTTCCCGTCAGCAATAGTTCCCACTTACCCCGCTAACAGAAAACGCGGGGCAAGTGGGAACTATGGACCTAAAACTAAACACCTGAAAAATTAAAGTGTTAAAAAAATGCAAGCGATAACATAAGTGATTACAACTTTAAGGATGGAAAAACTTTGATCCTAGGTTCCAAAATAGTAGAGATACAATTTTTTGAAATTTTTTGCCGTAACTTGTAACAATAGACGCGGTGTAGACACATTTGACATCAAGCAGTGTTACCTGAAACACAATATTCAACAGTTCTTAACAATATGTTGGGGTCTATAAAGGTCCAAAAAACATTTTATTGTAGTTTTAGTTTTTTAAAGTAATTTTTTTCACAATTATTACAGAAAAACCCACTTGCCCCAGATCCCCACTTACCCCACTTCACCTTATATGCAAGAATGTTGTTACTTTAGTGTGTTTTCATTTTTGTGACCTAATTTATTCAAAGTCTCATAAATATTGATCTAATGTAAAACTATGATCAACTATCCCCCACTTCCCCTATACTTAAAAATATAAGCTTATTATATTTATAAACCTACTCAGTACATAAACATTTAATTCAAAAAGTCAAAATCTAAAAATTTGTGAATGTTGTAAAAGGCATTATGAATTAAACCTTTCTAACACCTTTAAATTGCCCCAGCAGTAAGCTCCTTAGACTCCCAAAGGCGTGGCGACAATCTTCCCTGTAGCTAAGTCCCGCAATCAGTCTCACAGCCTTTCTCTGCAGTCCAAAAATCCTCTGAGCAGTATGCCCCCACACAAGTATTGCATACAACAACTATCAATGAAACAAACTGAAATAGTCCGCTCTAAAAGTTGCCTGGTAGTCACAGTCTGCAAGGCTACGCATCATAAACAAGGTGCTACTCAATTTTTTAGTGACCAACTCGACATGTGGATCCCAAAACAAGCCCGGATCAAGGTGGATTCCAAAAAACACTACCCCCTCTGCCCCAGCATTGACTGCGCCGTTGTCTCGTAATCAAAACACCATTCTGCTGGGTTTTTTCGTATTAAGGAGCAGCCGATTAGCATTAAACCATTTTTCTGCTTTCTCCTGCAATATGATGGACTTACTTATTGCATTGTCCAGCGTCTCAGCAGCTGTAGAGATGATGGTGTCATCTGCAAAGAGTGTGACCTTAGCTGTGACAGTAACCTCACCTATTCTTCAGTTTTACCGGCTCTAACTACAAAACCGATGTTTTTAGTGTCAATAGTAATGGTAGTATAAAATCAAAAATTTCTGAACTCAGCCGAATCATTATAGAAAAAGCTCTAAGTACATGGTATGAAATGACATAGAAAATAACACTCTTTTCTTTTGCCTTTCCTTTCTATTTCTGTTTCTACGATGTTATATAGTGCCACAGCAGATTGTATAATTAAAATTTGACAAATATACTCTGAAGTTTTTGAATTAATTATTTTAAACAGAGACTGGCAGACTCTTACTGCATGTAAGTAGGTATTCTATTTTCACTACATTGTATAGTGCTGTAACATGTTCTACTAATTCCAAAAAAAAATCTAAAACAAACATTCTGGAGTTCTTGAATTTTATAGTTTGTGTTAAAAAATGTTAAGCAATATTTTAAATGGCACAGCATCAACAATCCAGAGAAATGCTATTTGGCTTTCTGTAATAAAATAAAGGAAGTGACTCCGCTGTCGGCGCCGACAGCCGAGCTGGGTGCCGGGGAAGTGACTCCGCTGCCGGCGCCGGCAGCAGAGCTGGGAGCCGGCAGCATTAGAAAATTAGTGTCAAAATAAGAAGAGAATCAAAATACCTTAATTCAATCAAAAAATAATAATTTATTATAGTGTAACTTTAACGAAACTTAAATCTTCCTACAAAAATATAACAATTGTTATTATTCTGCGAATTTAAGAAAAATAAACATCAAACTTTTCCTAAAATTAAGTCTTCGCTTTAATCGCTTTCTTAGTCCTTTTGCGATTCAACTTTATTACGGTATTTCCAAGTCTCTTCGGACATCCACGTTTTTTGACCTTTCCTGGTATCTGTATGTCTCGTAATTCAAACTTAGACTGTTCTTTATACCTTTTTTCCCATTTCTGAACTTGAGACCTTCCACTGAAGAAAATGTTTAAGTTGCAGCCTATTTTAAATTGAAACTTTTGATCGTGGTTCGCACATATGTATTGTAATCAAACTTTTCATACCTTCAATAAGAGTGTTCAATTTGTCTGATATCAATTTGATTGGAAGTCTTGTCTTCTATGGACATATTGCCATTTTTTGAGGTAAAAATAACTAGCAGAGCATATGGATCTGTAACTCTGTGTCTCTGTTTTGCTAGAAAGTTGAAATAAGCTTTGGATGAAGTATGATTGTGATTTTGTTCAATCCCCAGGATGCATAGAAATTGTTTACCCTCACTTACTTACTTTCAAGAAAATGCTAGCCTGGCAGCCTTGCTTATACCTACGTGGAACACTTCCTTGTTGACTTTTTATTTTTTGTCTTGAATGGTCTTCCACCTTTAACACAGGCTAACCGCAGATAATAGTATTTCAGAGCAGAGATTATCACGCAACCAAAACTCATTGTTTGTGGCTTTCTTGTATTCCACCAAAACACAATTAAAATTTTCATATGAAGAAAATTTATCACCCACTCATATTTTATAGTTTTTACGCAAAATTAAAACAACACAAAATATCATTTAAAATACGTAACTATAATTATTTTAGGTTGGAACTGCCGGCATTCCGTTTTGGCCGTATCTGAACCGGCGCCGGCACCCGAGAAATTTTGTACCCGGGTGCCGGCGCCGGTATCCATGCATCAACATTTTGGGAACCGGCGCCGGCTTCGGAGTCACCTCCTAAAATAAATTTCAATTTATGGGACTGTTTTTTTTTAAGTTCGCCATATTTTGTGTGTGTGCGGACTTTATCTTTTTATTATTTATATTTGTATTTTATCTCTTTGTTATTTATATTTGTTTGTTCATTATTAACGTGTTTGTTGTATATTTTAATTCTTGACATTTTTTTTAATTCTTTAATTGTTATTTTACATAATAAGTATACCTATTCCCGACAACGGTTCCTCGAAACCAAACTAGACTAATTTAAAAATAGTAAGTAACTTTCATTTTTCCTGTTTTATTTGAAGTCTGCTTTGTCAGTGAGATATTTTCTTGTGATAATAAAGCTGTATTTGATTTGATTTGATAAGCTTAGAGTAAGCAATTCTAAGTTTTGGATTTATATTGTTACAGACTTTGCAGACGTTTTATTGACTTTTATCCTTTAGTTTATATTTATTTATTTTGAGAATAAATAAATAAATTTGTTCCAATAATACAAAAAACAATTATTACATTTTTGAGTGCAATTACATTTTCTGCTAAAATATGCCCAGTGTGCGTAGGACTTGTCATATACTTAACTAGCTTTCTCCCGCGACTTCGTCCGCGTGGTATATGTGATAATAGTGTAGTTTTGATGTCATGATTATGAATACATGAAAAATTGAGTTAGGTTAGGTTAAGTTAGGTTAGTTACAGGCGCGGCCTGTGAAATTTTAAAGTTGTGCCAAATTCAGGTTTTTTAATAGTGAGCCTACTAGGAATATTTTGGTAAAGAAAAAAAATATTTTGTAAGTAAAGCTGCGCTCAGAGTTGCCGTAACGTAAGCTGTAAGCCGTAACGTTAATCCGTAAGAAAAATAAACATTTCATTAGCAATAGATCCATTCATACTATAGCCGTAACAAGTTAAGCCGTAAGGTAAGCCGTAAGGAAATGGTTCACTTTCATTTCTTACGTTACGGCTTACCGATTCGATCGGGATCGGTCGTACTCGTGCCTAACCGCCATGTTCACATTCCCAAATTTGACCTTGTCTTGCTTTTGCATCAAAGAAAATAAAAGGGTATGATTTTGCATTGCTTCCTAACAAGTAGCAGCACAATATTGCTCCAACAATAATAATATATTCGTGGTCAGTAAAATCAAAATCCATATTACCAGTTTAATAACCAAACAAATTGTTTTGAAGAGACGTCAAAAAACAAAAATTATAACCTAGAAAGTTGTAACCAGATTCTTAACTACTTACAACTATGAATGGGTATGTTGTTACGGCTTAACTTTTACGTCTTATCGACTATCGATTACTTCTTACGGCTTACGTTACGGCAACTCTGAGCGCAGCTTAATTTGCGAAAAAAAGTTGAATTTTTGAATTGACCCACCTAGGTAAAAAATTAACACTCTTAGGTGTTTTATTTATTATTTTTTTCTAAATACATTTTACATCGTTTTGTCGACAATTCTTAAATTTTAAGAGAAAAAAATGTGTTAGTAGAAAGTTATAAAGTTATAGTCATTTGAATTTTTTTAAACCTGATATGTAATTTAAAAAAAAGTTCAAATGACTATAACTTTCTACTAACACATTTTTTTCTCTTACAATTTACGAATTATCGACAAAATGATGTAAAATTTGTTTAGAAAAAATAATAAATAAAATACCTAAGCGTGTTAATTTTTTGCCCTGGTGGGTCAATTCAAAAATTCAACTTTTTTTCGCAAATTACTAAATATTTTTTTTATTTACCAAAACATTCCTAGTAGGCTCACTATTAAAAAACCTGAACTTGGCATGGGTTCCATAAGTAGCAACAGAGATATACAACTTTAAAATTTCACGTGCCGCGCCTGGTTAGTTATATCTAGTTAGAGGGATTTCAATATTACATGACGCAAAAATCGGGGTCGTACACAGGTAACTGATAGAAAAGGTAGGTATATGAAATTAAATTAATATTAGATTTTGTCAGGTTGTATTTATGAATTTATTGCTCCTAAAATTTTTTTTTTTTTTTTTTCAAAAAATGGACCAACTTCACAAAAGGAAAAGCACTGAAAAGTATAAAAGAATATTGTTACATACTCGTATTTATTACTGTGGTTAATGGTCAACTTAATTTTGTTCATTTATATAAAACATTTTTAATTCACCTATTCTTCCCCCTCCCTTCATCTGATCTCCCCCTCTTTAATTTGTAATAGCCATGTTGTATTAGATTTTCTGCCCTCAATAACCCCAAAAATGACATATTTCTTTTTGAAGAAATTCCAACCCTCCCCCCTCAGCTAATTTTTATAACATCCGTTACACAAGATTAGCTTTTCTGATCTCAGTAACCTCGAAAATATCACATTAGTTAACATTGTTGGACAAATTGTCAATCGCCCCCACCTCCCCAGTAATTGTCTTGACATCTATTACACAAAATTATATATTTTGACCTTAATCACCTCGAAAATGTCAACAAATTTTGGAAAGATTGCCAGTCGCTCAATACCCCCCCCCCCCCCCATCCCCGCTAACTTTTTTACCATCTGTTTGATAAAATTAGATTTTATGGCCTCAATAACCCCGAAAATGACATAGTTAACATTTTTGAAAAAATTTTCACCTCAAACCCCCCCCCCCCCCCCAACGTTAATTTTTTTTACCATATGTTAGACAAAATTAGATAGTCGGACCTTAATAGCCCCAAAAATTATACATCTAACATTTTTGGAGAAATTCTCAGCCGCGTCTTTTCATCCCAGGTCAGGATTTAGATTTTGTGAATTTAGGTTTGCAAGTGTCAGTTGATTTTAGGATAAAGATGCTTCTCATGCATCTTAGAAATATTCTGTTTGTCTCCAACATATTTAGCAATCTTATTTGCCAGAAAATCTGTATTCTGTTGCCAGTCTAACCTATGATCTACTTCTATGCCCGGAAATGTAGCCGATGACACTGTTTTCAGGTATCTATTGTTATCCTGTTATATGGTCTAATTATTCGTAATTTAATAATTGAATTTGAATAATTTTTTTTTCAACATTTAGTAAAAGGTTGTTTGAGGAAAACCAGCTTTCAAGTGGACTAATAATATTTAAAATTGTGTCGGACTCCTTTTCATTTGACTCCAGTGAAAATATAACTGATGTATCATCTGCAAATTGAATCATGTTTAGTATCACAGATGATAGTTCATTAGTGTGGATTATGTAGAGGAGAGGCCCCAGAACTGATCCCTGAGAGACCCCCATCTCCACAAATCCCTCTTGTAAGTACAAAAGTATTCCATTTTTGTTTAGGGCAATTATGATCTGCTTACGATTTTTGAGATACGAGTTGATGAGTGCATTTGAGGTACCTCTGATGCCATATTTTTCTAGTTTTAGTAGGAGAGCTTTATGGTTACATTATCAAATGCTTTTCATAAGTCGAAATACATAGCAAATGTAGCTTACCGAAATTTAGATATTCTAATAGCGGTTCCCAACCTTTTTTAATGGTGTACCGCCAAAAACGTTTCGTAATTTTAGGTACCACCTAATTAGAATACCTATCTACATCATTCTCGCTAATTCTGAATAATTACAATTTAAGTACAATCAGAGACTATAAAGAATATAGACAGACACTCGAATACACCGAAAAGTCGGTCTCCCTAGAGAATTTGGTGGGTTTACTGGTTTATGGTTTAAAAGTTTGTTTGTCTACCATTATATAAAGATGTATACTATCTATCTTTTTAAACGTTAGTTTGTCTACCATTATATATACATGTAGATACATAGTATACATCTTTATATAATGGTAGACAAACAAACTTTTAAACCATAAACCGGTAAACCCACCAAATGTCTCAAGGGAGACCCGCTTTTCGTTGCATTATTTAGTCTATGGTAAAATGTAAATTTTTACCAAGGGATAAAATAAAATTCTAACAATAAGTATTAAAAATATTTTTTATTATACCTAGTTTACAAAATCAGTGTTGCTAATGTTGCCATCTTTCCTTTTTTCTTCAATATATTTATAAGATTTGTCGCGTTATTTTTTGGATGATTTTAGTTTGTCTGTTTTTGGTTGGTGTTTATTTTATGTCTTGGTTAGCGTACCACTAGAAATAATTACATGTACCACCGGTGGTACATGTACCACAGCTTGGGAACCGCTGTCTAATACTTTACTAAGAGCCAGATAAACTGCTCTAATGATGGATTTTTTTCGACGGAATCCATTTTATTAATCCGACAGCAGGTTTTCCTTTTCCAAGAAGGCAAGGAGATTTTAGGTTTATTTTCTAGTAGGTTCTGATTTAATATCATAGTTAATTTTCACATGTTACACCTATAAACGAGGTACTGAATCTTTGCAGAATATTCGATTTCAATATTTTCTATGATGTTTCTGAATTCTCCACCACCAGTAAAAAGGCTATATCAAAGATCCAAAATTGGCTTTCGTTATTGAATTTCTCTGTGGCATTAGAAACGTCTTAAGTTATTGTGGGATTATCAGTAAACAATATTAACCGCGCTAATTATACGATATTTATTCTGGAGCCGCTAGGGCCGTTTTTCATACACAAATTCCCTGTAGGTGTATTGTAGGACGTCATATCATATTAAGCGTGTTTATCAAAAATCACGAAATTATTTTCGTAAATGTGGATTTTAAAGCAATTTTCTGCAGGAAGGTTAAGGGCTGGCCGTTAGGACCAGCCATTCTACAAGGTTCTAAAAGCGGCGCCTTAAGGTCAACATGCCTTATGTTTGTTAGTGTTCCCCGACCAAAAGTTGATATCCTCAAACCACAAACTAGTCTGTAGGACGTCATTTTAAGGGCGTTTACCGAAAATCACGAAATTATTTTAATGAATGGGCATGTGTGTAGCAATTCTTCAGGAATGTTAAGGGCTGGGGCTGGCCGCTAGAGCCATTTTTCATACACAAATTATTTTACCCCTATAAATGTTTGTAATACGTCATTTTAAGGGTGTTTACCAAAATCCCGAAAATATTTTAATAACTAGATACAAGAGCATTTTTTAAAAAGGGTAAAGGCTGGCCGCTAAGGCTATTTGTCATACACTTATTATTTTACTGTCTGTAGGACGTTATTTTAAGCGTGTTTATCGAAAATCACGAAATTATTTTAATAGATGAAGATTTTAGAGCAATTTTTTCCAAAAAGGTTAAGGGCTGGCCGCTAGGGCCATTTTTCATCCACAAATATTTTGGCCCCTATAGATGTTTGTAGGGCGTCATTTTAACCGTGTTTACCAAAAATAACAAAATTATTTCAACAAATATAAACGTGTTTGTGGGAAGTCATTTTAAGCTTATTTACCAAAAATCACAAACTTGTTTTAAAAACATAGATTTAATATCCTTTTAAGACGTACATACACCAGAATAAATATATATTTAGGGCGTTTAATATTGCCGCGGCCGCTAGCCGGTAGCTTCAGCCTCATAAAGCGAAAGGGTGTTTCGTATTCCGTTCGTTTTGGCAAAAAAATTTGACAAATATTGCTTTATTTTCGTTAATTTGGGAAATGGGTTAGGCCTTTGGTGGTGGTGGGGGGGGGGGGGGGGGGTGTTACCCCCCCCCCCCCCGTGGCTGCGCCACTGTGTGTGGCGGCCAACTAATCAGAAACAATTTTTTTTTTATTTTTTAATACCAATAAAACCCCGTAAGGAACAGGCCAGCCATTCTACAAAATTCTAAAAGCGACGCCTTAAGGTCAACATGCCTTATGTTTGTTAGTGTTCCTCCACTAAAAGTTGATATTCTGTAAAGCGACGAGAACGTGCAGGTCATAATCGCTTTGGTCACGTAATTAGAAACAGTAGGTTGATAAATCTTAGTGTCGTTTAAATTTTTTTATTGATGAGAACCTTCTATCCTTACATCATTTACATACTCTCGCTCGCACAAACAAATACTGTTTTGTAAATATCTGCGATGGGTAGACAAAAAAGTTCCGACCCTTCCATCCGCAAAGTGATTTATACTCTCAGAGGCCAAAGTTGATCTTACAAAAATATCAGAACACTTGAACTGCCAAAAAATGGTGTTCGGTGCACTGAAGCACATAGAAAGACATGGTACCCACGAGAGTGTGCCAAGAAAACAAAGACCAAGAAAAACTAGTAAAAAGTCGGACGAAGTTATTGTTCATATGGCCAAGAGAAATCCATGAATGACCTCCGAACAAATAAATAAAGAACTTTATATAGAACCTAAAGTTTATTTGCGAACCATAAGGCGACGCCTTCATGAGGTCGGGTTTTTTGGCAGGGTATCATGGAAAAAACCTCTTTTAACGAAGAGAAATCGGCTAAGAACCATTTCAAGTGGACGGTGAATGATTGGAAAAAAGTTTTGTGGTCTGGAAGTGGTGGCAGAGTATTCGTGAGGCGTCCAAAAGGAAAGGAAAATGATCCAAAGTACACTACTAGTACTTTGAAACATGGTGGTGGAAACATAAAACTATGGGGTTGCTTTTCATGGCGAGGCGTTGGTCCTCTAGTTTTCCTCGAGGGAATCTTGGATCAAGAAAAATATAAAGATCTACTGGAAAACTATATGCTTCCTTTCTCCGAAGAAAATTTGCCGGTTACTTGGAATTTTATTCAGGATAATGATACTAAACACACGGCCCGCTTAGTTAAAAAATGGTTCGCAGAAAATTTCGTAACCATTATTGACTGGCCCTCTTGTAGCCCCGACCTGAATCCGATAGAAAACCTCTGAGGCGACCTAAAAAGGGGATTAAAGAGAGAAAAACAAAAAATTTGAATGAATTAGGCGAAATGGCTCAACAAATATGGAATAGAATACCCGCTGATGTGTGTAGGCATCTAGTCGAGGGTATTCTTAGAAGATGTAGAGATGTAATTGTGAGCAAAATATTAGCCTTTATTATTAACTTTAAATAATATGGTATATTGTTTAAATCAGTGTTTGCTACATAATGTTAAATTTTTCGTTTCTAATTAGTTGTCCATTACAAAAAAGTAGGCGACGAAGAAATTTCTTTCTAACACAAAATGTTTTTTTTGAAGCTTAGATAATCTAGGGTTTTTGAAGGTCGTTTTTTATAACCACATTTATATTATAGATTACCAATATTGTACACTTTGAGTTGGTTTATAATTTTGTATTTCATTTATTTGCCCATAGTGTTTCTTGTTTCTAATTAGCTGACCACCACTATATGTATGTATGTATGTATATATATATATATATATATATATATATATATATATATATATATATATATATATATATAAAAACAATGGAATAACGGGAATATAGGTCACAGGAAAGACTATTTATTTCACAATTTTAACATAAACCAAGCTTTCGCTGAATTTTTCAGCTTCTTCAGGGCTACAATATTATAACATTATAACTATATAACATTTATTATATAGAAAAATTATTTAAACTTACTTTGTTTTTTTGTGAAATAATTATGTTACAATGTGGATGCTGTATGGTTTTTTTGTTAATTATTATATGTATAAATTATGTATATAAAAATATTTGACGTTTTATCTTTTTGTAAAATTGAATGATTGACATATAAAAAAGGTGAGTATTGTTGATTTGGTGTTTTATTTATTTTTATTTTTAATATGGTTAGGAATAATCATAGTAAAAGTGTAATGAGGAAAACATTATAAGGATTAAAGAATATCTAAATTATTGTTATTATTTTGTAAAAATTCTTTTTTATTATTATCAATAAAAAGTAAGTAAGAATAAGGTAATTATTGATATTACTGGAAACAGCGAATTTTTTCATGAAATTTTGCACATACCCTAATTTTGGGTCGTAGAACACGAATCCGAAGTCAGCTTTTGGCGGTCTCGTATGGTTTTTCCAAAAAAAAATTGTTTTTGGAAAACTTTTAGGTTACCTTTTTGTTATAGATTCCTTTAAGTTTCGACACTTTCACTTCAACATATCTGTAAACTTATAATTTTTATTAGTTTTCGTCACACAAAACACCACATTTAGGCAAAAATAGCTAAGAAAATTGTTTTTTCTATAGAAAATTCCATTTTATCGCTACTAGATGTCATTATTTTTCCAGCTGTCAATTTTCCGGCGTTGCCACGTTTACAAAGCATTTTGTAACTGTTGAAATTTTAACAATTTCCGGCCATAAATAAATCCAAAAAAAGAGATGGCAATATGAGAGTAAAATAAGACAGATATCATTTTATTTTCCCTAAAAGGGCAAAAAGATGACCCCAACCAACACCCTGGGGCACCGATCCCTCTTCGCCTGCGAGGAAAGAGACTGGTCAGGGCCCCTAACCAGGTGCTAACCCTGCTCCGACCTTAGGGTGCCCTCCGATTCACCGTTATACCACCGTTATATCGAAAATATTAGATCTGTCACCTAATTCACCGACTTAGAAAAGTTTTTGATACGAACGGTGGATCGGAGGGCACCCTAAGGTCGGAACAGGGTTAGCACCTGGTTAGGGGCCCTGACCAGTCTCTTTCCTCGCAGGCGAAGAGGGATCGGTGCCCCAGGGTGTTGGTTGGGGTCATCTTTTTGCCCTTTTGGTTAAATTTGGTTCATTTTCGCATTTTCCCGCCAACTTTTTATTATTCCTAATTTACAACTTTGTCTTGAAAAATAAGTAAACCTGGCAACGCCGGACATTTGACAGCTGGGAACGTAATGGCGTCTACTACCAAATACAATGGAATTTTATATAGGAAAAAGCAATTTTCTTAGCTATTTTTGGCTAAATGTGGTGTTTGGTGTGACGAAATAAAATAAAAATTATAAGTTTACAGATATGTTTAAGTGAAAGTGTCGAAACTTAAAGGAATCTATAAAAAAAGGTAACCTAAAAGTTAAAAAAATTTTTTGCGGAAAAACCATTCGAGACCGCCAAAAACTGACTTCGGATTCGTGTTCTACGACCCAAAATTAGGGTCTGTGCAAAATTTCATGAAAAAATTCGCTGTTTCCAGTAATATCAATAATTACCAAGAATAAATAGAACTTAAATCGTTTATATCACTTCTTTTGTTCATAGAATTTGGTTCTTTTTGAATTTCTATCATTTCTAAAAACGTACGTTTATATGTATTTATTTCATTGTGTAAAATTTTAATTTTATTATAATTTGGGTGGTGACAAGTTTTTATACAGTGTTCTGTTAACGAAGATGAAGATTTATTTATATTTATATCACTTTTATGTCCTGATATTCTTTTTTTAAGTATTTGTGATGTTTGACCAATGTATTTTAAGTTACAGTTAGTACATGGTAAATAATAAACTGTATTAGGTTTGTCTAATATTTCAGTATTATCTTTTAATCTTGTTTTTAAAGAACCTATATTTTTAATATTTCTTTGTGAAATTATTATGTTTTCATTTCTAACACATTTAATAATACTTTCGGATAAACCTTTTATATAAGGAATTGTAGTATAATGATTGTTATTATTTATTATTTCTTGATTATTGTTATTGTATGTAATATTATTATTAGAATTATTATTTATATTAAATAAAATTTTATTGATAAATTTAACTGGATAAGAGTTTTCTATAAGAATTTCTCTTAATTTAACAAAATTTTTATACTTTAAGCTAGGATGAGATACTTTTTCTATTCTATTTTTCAAATTTAAAATTAAATTTATTTTCATTTTTATATTATGATAAGAATGAAAATTTATATATCTTCCTGAATTTGTTGGTTTCATATACCAATCAGTTATTAAAGAGTTATTTGTTTGTCTTAAAATTTTAGTGTCGAGGAAGGAAATACTAAAATTGTTTTCTCTTTCTATAGTAAATTTTATATGAGGATTATAATTGTTAAATATATTAATTATTTCTGTTTCTTTATCATTTGGTATTGTACATATTATATCATCAACGAATTTTTTTAAAAAAGGTATTTGAAAAGATAATTTTGAAATACAGCTATCTAATAAATCATCCATTATATATTGAGCTAAAATAGGTGAAATACAACTGCCCATTGGTGTACCAAGTATTTGTTTATAATAAGTTTTATTAAAAGAAAAATAATTTGTTTCAAAAATGAGTTGTATTATCTCTAAAAAAGTATCTTGATTAATATTACAATTATTTTCTATAGATTGCCATCTTTTTTTAATACTTTTATTAACCAATTCTAAAGGGATATTACTAAATAAAGATATAACATCTAAGCTTATAAGAATATGATTTTGCAGGATTATTTTATTATTAATAAAATTAGAAAATTCAAAAGAATCTTTTATGAAATAATTATTTTCGGTATTATAAGACTTAGTTAATATATCACATATAAATTTACTTATATTTGAATTTGGTGCATATAATGAACTTATTATGGGTCTTAGTGATAAAGTTAGTTTGTGAATTTTAGGTAAACCATAAAATTTTGGGCATTCAGCATTGTATATTTTAAGTTTTTTTGCTGTATTTTCATCAATCATATTATTTTGTTCTAATTTAGAAACTATTTTATTTTATTTTTTCTATTTTTTTATTACAATTATACAAGGTCGTGAATTAGAAGTCACTTATATATATATATATATATATATATATATATATATATATATATATATATATATATATATATATATATATCTATTAGGGTGTCCGTTATTTCCCGACTTTAAAATTATTCAAAGCTCGGTAGTTATTTCGGTTCTAGGAACCCGAAAACGAGGCTTCCCCAAGTTTCAGCTCGATCCGTTGCAAATAGCCGTGCCACCGCACACTTCATTTTTCCCATGTTATTTAAAAGGGGAAGGGCATTTTTGGGATTACAAAATACTAATTCAGTCAATCCGTTTACTAACTGTTAAATGCTATTCTACAATGATATATTTACATGTAGGAACAGTTATTTAGCCCATTCGTAAAGATTTTTTTTTATTTTTTTATATATTCATATTTTTTTAAATTATTTTTACGAATGGGCTACATAACTGTTCCTACATGTAAATATATCATTGTCCAATATGGTATTCAACAGTTAGTAAACGGATTGTCTGAACTAGTATTTTGTAATCCCAAAAATACCAAGAAAAATGCCCTTAACCATTTAAATAACATGGGAAAAATGAAGTGTGCGGGTGGCACGGCTATTTGCAACGGATCGAGCTGAAACTTGGGGAAACCTCGTTTTTGGGGTCCTAGAACCGAAATAACTACCGAGCTTTGAATAATTTTAAAGTCGGGAAATAACGGACACCCTAATATGTATATATATATATATATATATATATATATATATATATATATATATATATATATATATATATATATATATATATATATATATATATATATATATACAGGGTGTTTCAATAAAAACTCCCAGGCCAATTATTTCGAAAACTAAAAGTGACATCTAAATTCTGTAAGCGCCAGTTTTTAGCCTCTATGATTGGCTTCACAACTGTGTAAAAAATGTGTTTGAATAATACAAGATGTAGGTGGCGCCACGGTGCAAAGAATTTTTTCGATGACAGGAACTTTTAAATGTTGTGGTTCTTAAAGATAATTAATTTTTAATCAAATTATGTCCCATTAAAATTTTTCATAAATCCAACATGAACGGAGATATTTGGGGTTAAGTTTTTTTTTTAAATAATTTTAACGAGTATTTTAATTATAAATATTTTTAATATCCTTTAGCAGATTTTAATTTAATTTTGGTAATGATAATTTTGGTGACAAAACGCTCGTGTAGCGCTATATTATTACGTCCAGTGACGTCTCAGGGGGCGCCTTAACAAATAATATTGGCAAAAAATAAGACGCCACTGAGTTTTTGGTAATTTTTATATTTTTTTCGGAGTAAGCAACTAAAAATATCCTGCAAAACGATCTTCCTTTGCTGTTACAAAATGTAGGAATTGACGTAAATACTATGTGGTTTCATCAAGACGGTGCCCCAGCACACAATAGCAATATCGTTATGAATCATCTAAATGTGACGTTTCCAGGAAAAGTGATCAGCACAAATGGGGATCTTAGATGGCCAGCAAGGTCCCCTAATCTCACCCCGATGGACTTTTATTTATGGGGCTACTTACAAAATGAAATCTACAAGGAACCAATAGAAGACAGGGCTGACCTGTACAACAAAATGTATGCTACTATAGCCGCTATTAATCGAAATACACTATTGAGAGTTTGCAGATCCGAATTATTATATCGATTTGCTATGTGTGTGTATGAAAACGGCAATAATTTTGAACACCTCATTCGACCCCATTAGTTAGTTTTTGGTAATGTTCTAATTTTCATTAATAATTTTGTATAATTTCTCATCAGTTCTTTCATAAAATTTAAAACATCTTTTAATTTAATTTTATTATGCTTTAATGTCTAATTTTTAAATAATTTTTTAATTAAGTAGTTGCTTAATCCGAAAAAAATATAAAAATTACCAAAAACTCAGTGGCGTCTTATTTTTTACCAATATTATTTGTTAAGGTGCCCCCTGAGACGTCACTGGACGTAATAATTTAGCGCTACACGAGCGTTTTATCACTAAAATTATCATTACCAAAATTAAATTAAAATCTGCTAAAGGATATTAAAAATAATTATAATTAAAATACTCGTTAAAATTATTCAAAAAAAAAACTTAACCCCATGGGACATAATTTGATCAAAAATTAATTATCTTTAAGAACCACAACATTTAAAAGTTACTGTCATCGAAAAAATTCTTTGCACCGTGGCGCCACCTACATCTTGTATTATTCAAACACATTTTTTACACAGTTGTGAAGCCAATCATAGAGGCTAAAACTGGCTTTTACAGAATTTAGATGTCACTTTTAGTTTTCGAAAGAATTGGCCTGGGAGTTTTTATTGAAACACTGTATATATATATATATATATATATATATATATATATATATATAATGATGACTTTTGGTCGTAAAATGAATAATAAAGATTTTTTCCCTCTTGGGGACTCCATCCGCGGACACACTGTATATATATATATATATATATATATATATATATATATATATATATATATATATATATATATATATATATATATATATATATATATATATATATATATATATGAATTGGTAGGGTAGTCTTGACTGACTAGTTAAAAAACAAACTCAGTGGTTATTGAGGCATCAGTCTATTCGGGCACCGGAAGTAAAACTTTTTTACTACGCCAAGCTTTCGAAAATGTTTATTCTCTTTATCAAGGCTACAGCACAGAGTACAGTTAGTAACTTAATTAAATTTACATTATGTTGGACATTACCTAGGGTGCAAAGTGAGTTAAAAAAACCTTCGTAACATCTAACACAACAGGATAAACACTCCAACCCAGGTCTTACAGTTTAATTATACTTTATTGCAATTACATAATTTCTTTTCGAGACCCTTGAGGTTTGGGCCACATGGTTTCATTACAGTGAAGCAGTCAGGTTAAGATCTAGTGTGTCAACAGTGTCACAACTGTCGGTCTAGAAGGCTGAAGAATATTGCAGAATGTTCCAGTCTTCCAAACAGACAGTCGTGCAACAGATGGCGTTGGTCAGGAAACCCGTTCTGTTTTACCAATGTTTGTTGGTTATGAGTTAATATGCCAGATGGCGTAAGCAGAGTCGCCCCCACACCTGCCACTTGCAGATGGCGTCAAGCAACCCACCCAACATATTTTAAATAAAATGTTTTTTATTTAGAAAGCTGTACTGTCTCCTTTGTCACCTAGGGCTCCTGAGTAAGCAATTCATTTTTATGTGGGTTGTTACACTTTTGATCTTAGTCGTATCATATCAATCTCGATTATTTTCTAAAATTCTGTTTATAGCGGGTTATTTTATGATTATTAAGGACAAAAGTCAATGAAAAACGAACAGGGGAATTTATTTTGTCTGGTGCTTTCAAGACAGCTGAAAATTTGAAGTGAAAATAAACTGAGTACGTTGTGCTCGTTTTACTTTAAACGTCCAAAGAGGAATTGTGAGACCCCTCTTTTGTTTAGAGTGACAATATACGAGTAGATTGAGCTTAAGTCTGAGATGTCCCTCTTTTTATTAAGACAGTTTGGTGTCAAGTGTGTTTCTGCCATTTCTAAGAAGAGTCTTTTTCTCAGTTTACTTTCTGTATATATAGTGTTGGTCTCTGAGTAGTTTGGATCATGACCAGTTTCTATATGATGTTCAGCTAAAGCACAAGAGGGTTTTTTTAATCTGCAGTCGCTCTTGTGTGAGGTTAGTCTGTCCTTAAGCACTCGAGACGTTTGTCCTAAGTATACCCTATCACAGGAAGAACAAGGAATACTATACACGACGCTTGAGTTGTCTCCTGTAAAAACAGATGATTTGTCTCCTGTTTTTACAGGAGACAAATCATATGAATATGAAAAAATATGAATATATAAAAAAATTATAAATTAAATTTAATTGTTTAAACCCCAATACTGAACCGTTATCTTTTTTGTTTATTAAAAACATGATACCCTAATAAATATATATATATATATATATATACAGGGTGTTATGAAATTCACTGCATATATTGGAATGGGTCACTCCTGATATGAATTCAGATTGAATAAAAATATTCATAAATGGCACTTCATTATAAAAAAAGGTTGATATCAGCCCTCAAAAAAAATTTTTTTTGTGACAGCGCGCCACTGTCATAAATACATGGCCATATAAAAAACAACGAGCAATGTCAGTTACAGAAAAAACTCTTTTGTTTTAACGATAGATGTTGCCAGGTCTTTCTAGCCCCTAGCAAGTAACAGGTTTAAAAAAATTATGTTTTTATTATCTTTAAATAAAGAAATCCTACTACTTAACTCTTTCAAAACACTCAATTTCAAAAAGTTAAAATACTACAACACAAAAAATCCATAGAACAGCAAACAAAGATTACAATAATAATTTTCAACTAAACTGACTAGAAATTTTTAGAGGAAAAGACTACCTACCTATCCAAAATTTACCTTAGCTTCAAACAAAAAAATTCTAATAGGTAAGCGTGTACCTACTTTTATTCCTTATAAATTAATTATAAAGTTTACCTTCATACCGTCTTTACAATGGTACAATTAGTACTGAAGTAACCTTAAAAATACTTGAAAGAGTTGTTTATACAGGAAAATTTGCTTCAAATACATCATTGTGTTTACAGTAGCGCCTGATTTTTTCCGACAAATACACAGAACCCTCGTTTTCACTTTAAAAGTGATAAAACACAAGCAAATAACTTTAAAATCAAGACGACCTCCTCCATTAGAGCCGTTTGTTTACAAAAATGGCGGAATAACATAACTTTAACTTGTACCTAGCTAAATGGAGTTATCGATAGCGACTATCGATATATCGATAGTTTTATACCACATCGACAACATCGAAACTAACGATAGTTGTATTTAAACTATCAATAGTCTATACCATTTAAAATTAAAAACGAAATAGTAGGCAACATGCCTTTCGAAGTCCGGTAAATGCTAAAAGTACAAGTTTGTGTCTAGAATTTACTTGGAAATGTTCTAGCAGAAAGTGATACATCACACCAGACAGAATTAGCGGATCAATCTTCAAATTCGCATGTGCCGTCACTAGTGTTGGGAATAACCGACTTATTTTAATAACCGACTACTGAGTATTCAAGTGATTTTAAAAACCGGATGATAACCGGTTTTTCACTCGACTACTAATATTAATACTGACGGTTCATCGTTCATCTACAGCATTTGTATTGAGAATTACTGACTACTGAGAATTCAAATGATTTTATTTTAAAAACTAATTTATCACTCGTCGGTTTTTCACACGAATTCGAATGCGAATGTTTACATACATCGGTGTTGAAGCAAAGGGATAAAAGTTCTTAGAATTCAATATTTTTATTTATCTTTATCGTCAGTCTAGTCTCCGTTGTGCTTTGTGGCGAGCCGAACAATGGTTCTTTTATATTGATAAATGTATATGTAGTTTAGTAAAAACCGAATTTTCGTCACTCGAATTATAACCGATGATTCAGGTTATTGAAAAACCGGATGATAGGTTATTTTTCACTCGAGTGATCCCAACACTACTTGCGACGCGACCTTGAAGGACGCGACGATCGAGACTCGAGTGATTTAACTCGGTAGTAGGTAAATCAGCAACTAATTGTAGACGTGTTGGAAAATAAAAACCGATTCTTCGTCACTCGAATTATAGCCGATGATAACCGGATGATTCAGGTTATTGAAAAAACCGGGTGATAGGTTATTTTTCACTCGAGTGATCCCAACACTAGCCGTCACCATCTTCGGAACTACTACCAGTAAAAACAGATTGAAATGAGTCTTCGTCTTTGGTCAAATTTCCAAGTGAGCGAATATCTGCTGTAAATACAAAATCAGCTTAAGATCAGATTCCATTATTTTGGTTCGGCCGTATTTGGAAGGTATGATGCCAGTAGAAGCCAATCTCCTTTTTTATTAGTATGGCCATTAGCAAGTCTTAATTTCATTAAAAAATAAAACTATCGATAGTAACGAATTTTCACTATCGATTAATCGTCACGCAGTGCTATCGATAGATTTCCATTCGGCATTCGACGGTAGTGCCTCCCTTTTGAAATTCCGAAAACTTCTGTGGCAATTCAATTAACAGCTGATTGTCAACTTCTCATCAAAGAAAATAAAAAGGGTTTGGCTTCTCATTTTTTAAAATTTATACGTTCACGTTCACTGAGGGTGGGTATTATAAAAAAGGCAAAAGTTAACTTTAATTTTAACGGTTAGGTTAACTTCGCTAGAAAAAATGATAGTTTTATAAAATCCTCATTAACCTGAGAAAGTAAAAAGAAGTAAAGAAGAATTAAAAATTCTGTCATGTCATCAATATTTTATAATTTAATAAATAAAAAAAACAACAGTCATGGAGAGAACAGCAGTTAATTTTTCTGATGATGAAATTAGTATTCTTATATCCAGTGTAGAAGATTATAAAAACATTATAGAGTGTAAAAAAAACAGATAGTGTTATTGGGAGAAAATTCTGAAACACCTTACAGAGTTGGGTTTTTCACAAAGAACAACAAAAGAATTAAGGGTACCAATGGGGTAACCTTCAAATCAAATCAAATATGAATACCTTAAAAAAGAAACAAAGAGAAAATATTGCGAGGAGAAAATTGAGAAGTTTAAAACAGGTAGAGGCCCAAAAAAAAATGATATTACAGAGAGTGATGAAAGAATAAAGTCTATTATAGGAGTTGCTGTAACTGGGGAAAATAATTATTGGGATTCCGATAATTTTGAAAAAGACCCCATAGGTAAGTCAGTTCAGACCCAAATATTGTTACATAGTTAAACATACTTATTTAGTTGTAATGGTATAAGCCTATTTAATTTGTTATAAGACAGGTATCTATTTCTATTTACATTTAGTTTTTAGATTCTGTTATCTCTCAGAATAATAATTGGGCTTTGTGGAATCCAGTAGCATTAAAAGTCCGAAAGGCCCCAGAACTTATAGTACCGACCTACCGGAAAAACAAGGTAAAATATTCTCTCAACTGTCCCCAAACCTAAAATAAAAGTTTTAGTTAAATGTACCACAGCTAGGCAGGGCTTTAAGCCCTTTAAGTGATTGTAAGCACTGCGCTATGTCATCGAGACTTGGTAGTTCAGATGCTTAAATAAGGGCTTCATGTTTTGTTTTCGGACTTGCAAGCCCTTTAGAAGTTTACCAGCACAATTCGGGGGTTTGAGTAATAGTGAAAGCTTGAAGCTCTTTTGCAAAGTGCTTGATGTTTTCAAAGTGAAGGCACTTTGGATAAGGGCTGGTATTTGAAGTTCTATTGCAGAGGGCTTTGTCCATCACTGAAATGGACTTTGTCTTTCTCAAAAAATTGTCTGAGGAACAGAAGGATGTTTGTTAAGCTGGATGATAGTGTGTCTGATGTGTTTGATGTAAATATTGGGACACCTCATGGTAGCGTTTTGGGACCCTTAATCTTTCTTTTATATGTGAATGACATGCCGGAGCCCATTAACAGTCATGGTATGCCCTTTATGTACGCTGATGATTCCTTCATTGTCGTAAGTGGTAAAGATGTTGATGTAAAACTAAAGGTACAGAGAGTTTTGGATCTGTTTACCCAATGGTGCTACAAAAACCGCCTAATTATAAATTTTGAAAAAACTATTTTTGTTGAAAGTCATAGTCAATATCATGTTCCGAGTAAACTGTCATTTTCTCTTGATAGTAAAGTGTTTAATACAACTGAGCAGGCTAAGTTCTTGGGTGTGTAGATTGACAACCACTTAAGTTTTTTTTATCACATTGATTTTATTTCAAAAAAATTAAACAGCATATATTTTGCTATATCTGTCTTAAAAAATACCCTTGAGAAGGAAAACCTCTTAAAGACTTAGGTATTATGCAATGGTCTACTCAAACCTATCTTATAATATTACAGCGTGGGGACGATCTAATGAGTTCAATAGATTGTTTATTGTTCAGAAACGCATTATTCGTCTCATTTTTGATCTGGGTTATAGGGAGTCTTGTAGAGACACTTTTAAGAAATATAAAGTCTTAACTTTGCCTTGCATTTATATATTTAAGATCTTGGTCTATATTCATAAAAATAAACATAGCTTCTTGACTAATGGAAATCTTCATAGCCATAACACTAGAGGTAGACATTTTTTTCGATTGGATCGTCCAAATCACAGTGTCTATAAGAAATCACCAGTTTACTCAGGTTGTAGTCTCTATAATGGATTTAATCATTCATTGAGACAAGAAACGTCTATTGTATTATTTCGGAAAAAATTGAAGGAAATTTTAGTGAGCAATTGTTTTTATTCCATTGAAGAATTTATTGTATACTGTGACAGTGTTGTTAATGCAAATGTTTAATTTATTTGTCCTTAATTGTGTATTGTTTCCATCTTGGATTGTGATTGTTAACTTTATATATTTTTAAGTGATGTGTCTTATCTACATATATTATGTATATAGCTGAAGGATGAATAAATATTTGAACTTTAATTTGAATTTGAATGAAAAAAAATTATATTTTTAGGTTTAAGAGCAGTCAAGGATAAATTTATTATTATTGATAGATGCAAACTATCCCATTGCCATCAAAAAAACAGTATGTTGAATATAGAAAACAAAAAGCAGCCTGTGATTTTGCCAGTAGAGCTGACAACCACTTGCAATGAAACAAAAAGGTTACAAAGTATCAAAAACAAATTAGAACAGATCCCCACCAGAACAGGTAATGAACTAAACAAAACATTTTACGATAAGTGTTATTATATTAAATGTTTATGATTTCTATCTATATACATGTATACAGAGTTCTATATTAACATAAACAATACTTTAAAGCCACTATCAGCATACATTACTAATAGGTCGGGAGCCGGTGACACTGAAAGTACCGTCATCGCGGAATCAAAATTTTTTTATGTAAATTGATAGTTAATAGTCATACGAACAAAATGAGCTCGGTACGCCGGGATTCATTAAGCCGAAAGTATTTTTAAAACAATTAATTATTATAAAAAAGCAAAAATGTTTTTTTACCCAGGGTGTTTTCTAATTGAATGTCAATATTTAAGGGGCGATTTTTGGGTCCATTCTAAAAAGAAAACTTCATATGAACGTATGTCCTAAACGTCTTAACTTTTGAGATACAGGGTGGTAAAGTTTTCAAAAATAAATAGTTTTTTATTAAAATCTGTAATACCACTTTAGATATTTTAATTAAATTTGGCATACATGTACTATGTATCGAGAGGCATTATTTAGTGTACCACAATTTTTTTTTCTTTAAACCAGTGGCGTTCGTATGGAATTTCACCTGCCTATTTTGGCAGATATTGATGGTACGCCACTGATTTCTCGTAAAATTAAAATCATTCCTGAAATTCCCAATCATTTCTAAGCAAATTTGATCTCTTGCATTTTTTCAATCCGATGCACGGTTTTCGCTTCAAAAAATAAAAACCTTTTCTCTGCATGATCATAACAATATCGTTCATATAGCAGAGAAAAGGTTTTTATTTTTTTAAGCGAAAACCGTGCATCGGATTGAAAAAATGCAAGAGATCAAATTTGCTTAGAGATGATTGGGAATTTCAGGAATGATTTTAATTTTACGAGAAATCAGTGGCGTACCATCAATATCTGCCAAAATAGGCAGGTGAAATTCCATACGAACGCCACTGGTTTAAAGAAAAAAAAATTGTGGTACACTGAATAATGCCTCTTGATACATAGTACATGTATGCCAAATTTAATTAAAATATCTAAAGTGGTATTACAGATTTTAATAAAAAACTATTTATTTTTGAAAACTTTACCACCCTGTATCTCAAAAGTTAAGACGTTTAGGACATACGTTCATATGAAGTTTTCTTTTTAGAATGGACCCAAAAATCGCCCCTTAAATATTGACATTCAATTAGAAAACACCCTGGGTAAAAAAACATTTTTGCTTTTTTATAATAATTAATTGTTTTAAAAATACTTTCGGCTTAATGAATCCCGGCGTACCGAGCTCATTTTGTTCGTATGACTATTAACTATCAATTTACATAAAAAATTTTTGATTCCGCGATGACGGTACTTTCAGTGTCACCGGCTCCTCACCTATAAATATTATGGGTAAAGAGAGGGATGTCCTAATTTATTGACCAAAATAAAAATCAATTGACCAGGGGTATAGATTAACCCAATCAATACCAAACTTAGTAAATTTGTTTTTCGTCCCAAGCTTTATCACCCACCCTAATTTGAAGTTGATGGCCCCTAAAATAGGGGTACTATGCTCTTGGCATTTTTCATTAAAATTTATTGACTGACGGTCAAAAATGAGACAATCTTCACCAAACTTGAAAACATGATTGTATGCACCAACCTTTAACTCCAAACACGATTTGATGACGTTAGCTCCTAAAATAAGGGCAATTACTCTTGAAAATTTTGAACTAAGCTTCTTGACCGGGGGTCTGTATTAAACCGATTCTTACCAAACAATGCAAAATTATTACACGTAACAAGCTTTACCATCCACCATAATTTCAACTCGATGGCCCTTAAAATAGGGGCTATTGGCATTTTTCATTAAAAAAATTTTTCATAAAATTTTCAAGAGCAAAGTGCCCTTATTTTAGCGGCTAATGTCATCAAATCGTGTTTGGAGTTAAAGGTTGGTGCATACAATCACGTTTTCAAGTTTGGTAAAGATTGTCTCATTTTTGACCGTCAGTCAATAAATTTTAATGAAAAATGCCAAGAGCATAGTACCCCTATTTTAGGGGCCATCAACTTCAAATTAGGGTGGGTGATAAAGCTTGGGACGAAAAACAAATTTACTAAGTTTGGTATTGATTGGCTTAATCTATACCCCTGGTCAATTGATTTTTATTTTGGTCAATAAATTTGGACATCCCGTAAAGAGTTGATGGTAAAGTAGTGAAAGCACATATAAGCTCTGTCCGTAGAGAAATCATAAACCGATCAGCGCCAATCAAGTTTCAGCTATTTGGTCACATGGCAGTTTCCGGTCTGGTTTCCAGTAATTTGATTGGCTCTGACTAGTTTGTGATTCTTCTGCGAACAGAGCTAATTACAATGTCAGATGATCCTTTTTCTCTTTTCGCTAGGGGCATCCATTTAGGGCTTTTGTAGGGATTTTTAGTACATCTTTTCTTTAAACATCTAATATAGTCAAGAGTCAGCTTAGTGTATTTATACTTTACAGATGGTTTTGTTTATACTTTTTTTTGAAACACTAATTATTTTTAGGGCAATGCCTTTCAAAGGAGATGACAATAAAAGAAGAAGAACATAAATTACACATGGAACAATCAAAAGAAGAACATGCAATAAAACTGAGAAAACATAAAATAGAACTAGACCATTTAGAATTAGAACTATAAAAAAAGGTCTTAGCCTAACTCATCTTGATAAGTTTTAAAAGTATTAGAACAAATTATTTCATTTTTAAAAATCAGTGTTCTGCCAACTGTTTTATCACCTAATTAGGTGATTATTTTAGGATGTAGCTTTTGTATGACCGGCTGTCAATTTTAAAAAACCCAACCCAACCCAACCTGAGCTTTATTCACTCTAAATCCAATCAGGGTGCAATTCCAAAGGAAATGCACCTTGATACACACAAAGCTGATAGTGGTTCTGACATTGCAAATCTCTTTGCCAAATATTTTTCATCGGTCTTCAACCCCAAACACTCTTTTAATCCCCAGCAAGCTTTTCCTGATGCATTTGACACTATCACTAATATTATCGTAAGTGCTACTGATATTCAGAGAACTTTGCTCAAGCTTGATGTCATTAAAGGTGAAGGTCCTGACGGTATTCCCAACAGAGTGTTAAAATCATGTGCACATTCTCTTTATCTACCTCTATATTATATCTTCTCCCAATCTCTTACTTCTGGTAACTTTCCAAGCGTTTGGAAACTTTCATATGTTTGCCCTATCCATAAGTCCGGCAACAAGAATGACATTAAGAATTACCGACTAATCAGTATTCTTTCAGCAATACCTAAACTATTCGAACACTGCATTGAAACTGTATTAACTAATCACTTTCAACAAATAATAATTAGTCAACAGCATGGATTTATGTCGGGTCGATCTGTTGATACAAACCTTTTCCTCTATGTCAACTTCATTAACACATCCTTGGCATAGAATTCTGAGACTCATGCAATATACACCGATTTCAGCAAAGCTTTTGACAAGGTAAACCATGCCATCCTGCTTTCAAGGATATCAAGGTACGGGATGGCTGGCACTCTGCTCTCCTGGTTTGAGTCCTACTTGTCCGAAAGAGAACAACAGGTTAAAATAGATGGCTACCTGTCTAAGCCCTTCCAGACGACGTCCGTAGTTCCTCAGGGCTCCCATCTTGGACCTCTTTTATTTAGCTTGTTTTTCAACGACTTGGGTAGTTTGTTATCTTCGAATCATTTACTGTTTGCTGATGATTTGAAACTGTACACATGTGTGACATCCTCTTGTGGCATGGTTTCCCTGCAGAGGGATATAAACACTGTTTTTTCCTGGTGTCAGCTTAATGACATGTCGCTCAATGTCGACAAATGCTGCTTTATGAGGTTCAGCAGATCAAGGTGCCCATTTCCTTATCAATATTGTATAAATAGCATTCCTCTGAAGGTGTTGGTGGTTAAGGATTTGGGCGTTTACTTGGACACTCAGTTAACCTTTACTGAGCATTTTGATGCTATAACTTCTAAAGCGAATTGAATGCTTGGTTTTATTAAGAGATCATGCAGGGACTTTAGAAGTGCGTACGCTGTAAGAACTTTATTTATTTCTTTGTGAGATCCGTTTTAGAGTGTTCAAGCATAGTCTGGTCACAACACTATCAAGTTCATATAAATAGACTGGAAAGTGTCCAGCACAAATTTGTCACATTTCTACTCTTCAAAAATGAATCTAACAGATTTTTATTTATTTATTAACGTACCACTTTACAAGTTGACAATACAAAATACATACTACAAGCAACATATTATTGTAAAATTGTCCTTTTGGCCAGATTCTTGAAATTACAATATGATACATCATTAAAGAAGTCCAATTTATCACAGTACTTATTCACACTTGATGATATTCTATTGACAGGATTATACAATAAAAACCAAGTACAACAAAGGGGCAGGTGCAGAAGAGTTACACTACGAGTTTGACGAAGAGGAACATGAATTTCAAAGTGCTGTAAACATTCAGGACTATTTATGTGATTATTAAACGTCTTATACGCAAAACAAATGTCATAGTATTCTCTTCTGCGCTCCAGGGGAGCAAGTCCCAAGTAAACCATCGTGTGATCGTCATTCAGATAAATTCCATCGACAGAGAGTTTAAAACGCGCGTATTTAATAAATTTTCGCTGTACGTTCTCTAGTCTGGCTATATGAACAGAGTAATATGGTGACTATGTTAGAAAATTCCAAAATATATCTCGCAAATGAAGTAAACAATACCTTAAGGGCATCTAAAGATGTAAAGTCTTTACTTATCCTTTTTATAAAACCTAACATTTTGTTCGCCCTGGCTATAATTATCCCAAAATGGTCACAGAAATTTAACTTAGTGTCTAGATATACACCTAGGTCTTTAACAACATTCACTTCTTTGACACATACATTATTTATAAAGTACAGGACCAATTTCACTTCTACGTCTACTAAATCGCATGAAGTTACATATTCAAGGACATCTCATTAGTTAGACACCAGTCATAGACTGAATTGAGGTCATTCTGAAGGTCAGCCATATCCTGCATAGAATCAACCTGGGTAAACACCTTCATGTCGTCAGCAAAAAGCAGGGAATGAGAGGACAGCTGTGAACACAGGTCATTAATGAACAAAGTAAGTAGAAGGGGCCCTAGATGGGATCCCTGTGGAACTCCAGAAGTTGTAAGAAATGGAGTTGATAGATGTCCATCAAGTTCATCCAAGACAAAAGTGGACCTGAGAAACCATATCGAGCAAGTTTGAAAAGCAGAATAGAGTGATTTACTTTATCGAAAGCTTTACTAAAATCAGTATAAATCACATGGGTCTCTTTTCCAATTTGAAAACTTACAACCTTTTTATGGTTTGCCAGTAATGAAGCATCTAGTTATAGAGATGTAGCAGACTGATTTAATATAGCAAAGAGTTCACTACATAAAATTATAAAAAAGGACTCCTACTTTCTCAGTAATTTATCTCCAGAGATTATTACCTGGCCAACTACTGAGGAAAAAGTAGAGATCGAAAGATTTTTTAGAGAAAAATAATTTTCTGGGGTGATTGGTTTCATTGACGGTACTCATATTAGAATCGATAAACCTCAAGAAGATCCAGATTCTTACCTTAACCGGAAGCAGTTTTACTCTCTTCAGGCTCAAATTGTGTGCGAACACAAAAAGAGGATCAGGGACATTTTTGTAGGGTTTCCAGGATCGGTGCATGACAGTAGAGTTCTCAGAGCATCAACATTGGGTGAAACGTTGCAAGACAAATGTGGGGACCTTTTTATTATTGGTGATAGTGGGTAGGTACCCTTGTCTAAAACATCTTCTGATACCTTTTAAAGACAGAGGTGATCTAACAAGGCGCCAAAGAAATTACAATTATTTATTGTCCAAAAATAGATACATTGTTGAACATTGTTTTGGTTTGCTCAAACAGAAGTTTCGTCAGCTTTACCATTTAAAATTACAAAAAATCCCACTTATTTTGCATTTTATTAGGGCATGTGCTGTTTTACATAATGTGTCAATAGACAATAATTTTGCCCTCGAAGATGATGCTCGAGATTATGTAGTGGAACAGCCCAATGTAGAAATAGGTGCAGGTGAAGGAGCTGAAAACCGGGATGATAGAGATGGCGTAGCAAAACGAAATGAAATAATGAATGCACTACCCTTTCGCTTATAGTAATTATAATTAACGTGTTTCTGATATTTCGTGACTGTTTAAATATTTTTTTTTTGGAGATTTTTGGGTTTTTTCCTTCAACAGGGGTAAAATACCAATGTGTGGCTGAAGTTATAGTTTAGTTGGGTTTTTAAAGTGGACTTTAACAGAAGTGTCTATAATTTTGTATGTCATTTTTACATTAATATGTTTTTGGTATATTAAAACACTTTTAACTCCTTTTAGTTCTGAAGGTGGTTTCCAGAATAAACTGAAACGTCAAGTACATAGTGGAATTTTGTTTGCTTTGATCGAGGAACCCCAAAAATCTCAAAAAAAAATTCCTAATTAACTATTGTTTTGTGATTCTCTAAATTAAGTAGTTTTAGGTATTTAACGATAGGTATACATAGTTATCATAAATAAACAAAAAGGGGTATTTGATTTTGTCACTTTTATTTATAGATAGATCTCCACCAGAAATTTATGTTGTAGTGAAAGTAGGAATGCAGTGGACGTTGCATTTCCTAGTGAGTGCTAGCGATTGCGCGGGAACGGACTAGCAGGTGTCATACTTCAAGGAAAATTCGTTTTTTCCTAGTAAATGTGGGAAACAGCGGGTGCTGTTTACTTTTGCCAAGTGGTATTAGTGGGGGTTGTTTTAGTGGACCTATGCAAAAATTTCAAGAGAATATTCTTATACCTTCTTAGTATTTTTGCACAGGTTTGCTAAAATAATGCTGATGCTGCTTGGTAGGAGTGGGTGGTGCTGACTGTTCCTTGTGTTTACTAATAAAAGTAAATAACTTTCTTTGAAAAATGACATTTACTACTCCCTTGCATGATTGTTGTCATTCGCTGAGAAGTGCTACTATTTGCTGAATTTCCGGCTGTCACTGTGACATCTCTAAAAAAATAGTTCTTAGCTTAGTCATCAGATTTATAAATACTGCTGGTATATTACTGTTTTTAGGTAGGTTAATCCAATAAAGATAAATTTACACCTTGAACAATGTTAGTTTTATTTCATTAATAGTAAAAAACACAGTTTTTAAATGCTCCTAAACTCGTAACATAAATTCAAGTAGAAAAGCTAAAGTAACTCCTAAATTATTCTCATAAGTAATACTTAATGATACACAAATCAAGTAAAAAACTAACTATGTGAAAATGATATCATTTTAACAACAATCACAGGTATAATCTCAAGATCAGTTATATAATAAGGAACATCACAACACGAAAACTAATAAACAGTCCACCATACTCTAAATATCATAATGTATTACAGTTATCACTAGAGCCTAAATCATTTTACAAAAGGCTTCGAGAGTGAGATGACTATAACGCAGAAGTTCTT
Source organism: Philopedon plagiatum (assembly GCA_963971165.1). Taxonomy (NCBI): domain Eukaryota; kingdom Metazoa; phylum Arthropoda; class Insecta; order Coleoptera; family Curculionidae; genus Philopedon; species Philopedon plagiatum. The sequence continues at coordinate 95,013,815 of OZ020190.1, read as the reverse complement.
TTTTTCATTGAAATAAATGCTTCCAAGGAAAGTTCGCCCAGTGCTGTGGGATGGTGGTGACAAAATGTTTTACAATACTGGTCAACTTCGTCTGTAAGCTTCTATTTCAGAGGAAAGAAAGAAAATTAGCAGTATCCCTGTATAGATATGTCAGTTTTATGTATCAATAACTTAAACATTTTTGAGAGCCTAAAAATTAACATAATTATAACACTAGAACAAAAAAATCTAAAAACCAATAGCGCCAACTTTTCATATAACGTTTCAAGCATGCTACTCTTCAAACATGGAATAAAATCCCCCTGTAAGAAATTCTTCAAAAATAATGAAAAATAAACTAAACATTTTTTCCTGGAAAGGGCTTTTTCTTCCCTAAATGAATTTTTAAACGGGGGAGACTGGGAGATTTAAGCACCCTGCCTTTTACCACTCACAAGAGCAGTTCTGGTTTTTTATCTTGTGTGTCCTTTTTACTGCAAGTGTGCACTGTATGTGCGTTTTTGTAAATTACAAATTTTAATTAAGTATTTTTATGTATTCATCATTTTAAGTCATTTAATGGTATTTAGTTTATTTTATTTTGTATGACACAACATATGCCTCATGGGCAACACTGTAGTGTGGATTTTATATATTAAGTAAATAAACTAGCTAACTAAAGCCATCTCACTTTCGAGACCTTTTGTGAAATGATTTCTACTCTACCTAAATATCTAAAGACACAAAAAGGGAACTTTTTGTTTCAAACTTAACAGTAGTTAGGACATTACTATGGTTAAGTTTCAAACATCATTATAATAGTAAAGAAAACAGTTTTTTTAAAATAACTCTTAATTTCCCAAAAATGTACTAACTGTAATAACTAAACTGAAATAAGCACAATATTTAAAGATCCTCAGGGCCTGCAAAAGGTAAAACTAACTGATTTTTAATATACTCTCTTAGTAATATATTTCTCTCTCTTCTAGGATACTGTTCTTTCTTCTTTTTTCTTCCAACTTTATTTCTTCTATTTCTAAATGTTTTTTGTAGAATTCTTGTCTGTCATTTCTTATTATCTTTGAGTATATCACCCCGCAACTTCTTATTTCTGTACACATTTTTCAATACACGTTTAGGTGTTGTTCGTGCTGTTGCTACTACTGACAAAGTTTTATCAACATGTTCTTTACGAGGCGTAGTTGAATCTTCTGTCTCTGCTTCAGTCTCGGGTGACAGTGTTTGGTAATGTGAATTTTCATTTTCAGCAAGACCTTCTACATTAATTGTTTCTGATGACAGGAGCAAAACTGGGTTAATGTTTCTTTTATTACCTAAAATTTCTTTCATTACTTCTGCATATTGAAAGTCGTTTCTTCCTCGGCCAGTTTTCTTATTGTTGTCTATATACTTCTTGTAGGTTCTCTTCAGGTGCTTCCAGCGATTTTCACAGTTTGCAGATGAAATTATTTGTTTTGTTTTATATCTTGATTCCTTGGCAATTTCTTCAAACAGCTTTTTCAGATTTTTAATTCTGATTCTGAGTGATCCTACTTATTTTCTATACTGTTCGTAAAGGTCTAAAAACATAAGTGTTGTATTGTGGTTCCATTTGTAGTTTTCTGTGTCATCTGAAACTTGTGAAGTGGACGGAAGTTGCAGAAATTCGGATAAGTCTGAAAAACATTTGTAGTATTAGGTTGGGTTCTCTAAAAAGCTCATCTATTTGACTATTTTTTTAATAAAAAGACAAGTAATAAAGGTATATTATATGATATAAAAATAAAACAATTAATGCACCACCAAATTTGACTAACGGAAATTTTCACCTTAATTACCTAAAACTAAACTAATTCTTCACTATACTAAGTACTGTATTTACATCAAATGTGTTATCTACTTTGTGATTGTAACTAATAATATAAATTAATGAAAACTTACCTTCTTCAGTCATATTAATCAATCAAAAACTTTATATTATTTACCAAAAAAATCAACAAATATTTCATTAAAAAATGCAAACAAACCGGCTGAGAATTGGTGGTTAGGTCCTGTCGACGTCGACTGTCAACAAAGGTGTTTATAGACGTTTTTTTGGCGATTCCAAACCATCCAAACCAAACCCGAGGGTTTACCATTGTTGTCTTTATTTATTTACATTTGACTGCATTGTACAAATAAGGATAACAATATGGTTTTGATTTTTGTGGCACTATCTTTGTTTGTTTACGTTTAATTACGTTGGATAAACAAAGAGAGCACATGGTTTTGGTTTTGATGGTTTTGAAGCGCCAAAAAACGCCTTAAGAATCCGAAGGGCGTTCGCGGATATCAGAAATTACGAACTCATTCGGAATGTGACTTGCGCATTTTATTTATTCTGAATAGATTCGGGTGATGTTCGGAACTTGCTCAGGATGGTTTCCGCGAATATTTTCCTTTTCAAAGGCAATTAATACAAACACGCGTTCTATTTTAAATTTTCGCGCCAAATCAGCGCCAGCTACCGCATCAACACGCTAACATAGGAAGTGACAAAGAGACACGATACATGTACCATGATGAAGAAAGATGGACAGAGAATCATTTCTTGATGTCAGGAGCCGTGCGTGCGCCATATTAAAGTTTTTCAACAGCACACAAGCCACACAATAAATGTTTTAATTTTTTTTTTGTTTAAAGTTTTAAATAATGTAATTTCTTTTCACTACCTAGAAAATGATCTTCGTCGATCCGTTGTTAACCAATATTTTGATCAGTTTTATCTAGTTTCTTTGAGTGAGTAGCGTAATAGGGTTGAAAACTAAATTTAATTTAAAACACTAATATTTACGTATTGTGGTAATGTTTGCTGGTGCAAAACTAATTTAGCGGATCTAGTTATACTTTTAAAGTAAGTACTATGTAGTTGTGCTCAATTAGTATTTTTGTTTTGATTTTTAACTTTTCCTTGGCAGAAAGTTTAAGCTAGTAAGAATAACGCTTATATCATTAATAACGAAACATAGGGTGTCTTAAATATTACTTAAAACTAAGGCTACTGACAAAAATGATTGATTTCGCAGTGCCTTTTTACTATTTTTTTTAGTTTCTTCGTAGGAAGAGGTTAAAAAAAATTCTTAAATGTCTTAAATTACGCTTAAAAACAAAAAATAAATTCTCCTTAAAGATTTATAGTCTGGCAACGTTTCAACAATTCAATTGTTTAAAGTTTTTCGCGCGCAAATTTCCGTCAAGCGCCTTGTGTACGATGAGCCAGGTGCGGCGAATATAGACTGGTTTTAGGGTATTTTTGAAAATTTTTAAAATGTTCGATTTAAGAAAAAAAAAGTATTGGATATGTCTGTAGACCACCCCAGGAGTTACCCATTCCAATATATGCAGTGAATTTCATAACACCCTGTATATATATATATATATATATATATATATATATATATATATATATATATATATATATATATATATGTATATAACAAACTCAGTGGTTATTGAGGCATCAGTCTATTCGGGCATCGGAAGTAAAACTTTTTTTTTACTACGCCAAGCTTTCGAAAATGTTTATTCTCTTTATCAAGGCTACAACAGAGTACAAAAAATTGGGTTGATGGATGTAATTACATATTAGAACATAGTTTTTAATTCTGATAAACTTTCCTTAAAACAATTACCGATATCGTCAAAAATGACGGTACTTTACTATTGAGCAAAATTCATATTTTCTGACAAACCTGGTATATGACTGAAAAATTTTGATATCTGATGGTTGCATTTTAGGTTTTAGACCATGCAGAACTTTTTATATTTTTCGTAAAACTAATAAAAGAGTTTCCCATAAGGCTCCAACTTAAGTAGACACTGTATATATTTTATTGAAGTTTAAAGTTTTTAGTTTCAGTAGACTTAAACGGGTTTTTTATTGTGTTTATCTTTCTCTTCTTTTGACTAAATCTATAAGTTGCTTTTTCTGTAGCTATTTTTGAAGAATTTTAAATTTTCTTGCTTATATAGCCCTCTTGAAAATAATTTTAAAAATAACATATACCATTTAACACAGAATGCATATTACGAAATACACATTTCATATTATTGAAAACAAGATTTTCATTTATTGATTAAATTTATTTTTATAGGAAATGGGGAAACACAGTGGTGCTTTTCACAAGTTAAAGGTACCTTAGACGATGATGTTACCGAAGCAGATATTATTTCATGTGTTGAATTCAATCATGATGGTGAACTCCTGGCCACTGGAGATAAGGGCGGTAGAGTAGTAATTTTTCAGCGTGATCCAATATCAAAGGCGGCACTTCCTAAAAGAGGGGAATATAACGTATATTCAACTTTTCAAAGTCATGAACCTGAATTTGATTACCTAAAAAGTTTGGAAATTGAAGAAAAAATTAATAAAATCAGGTGGTTGAAAAGAAGAAATCCTGCACATTTCTTACTGTCTACAAATGACAAAACAATAAAATTGTGGAAGGTATCTGAAAGGGACAAGAAAGTTGAAGGCTATAATACAAGAGCGGAAAATGGTAGGTAAAAAGATCTAAGTTTATTATTAGCAAAGCTTCTGTTAAAAACAAGTACCTAATAACTTGTCTTCTACAACTTTTATTCTACTAAAAATTGTCATAGTCAAAATATAACAAATTAAGTTTTACATTTTCTTTATATTTTCATTATATTGACAATATTTTTATAAAAGAAATTTGTCGAGAAATGCAATGTTATACAATACAATTCCTTGTTGCATCAGAATGTCTCTCCGTCCTTATTTGTCATATATTGAAAACATGAGATTGCTGCGTTGTTGCAGCCCAGGTAATCAAACAAATTTAATGGAATCAACTGAAGTGTGGCCAATAAACAAAATTATAATTCAGGTACCAGATAAATAAAACTTAAAAATTTTGTATACTGTCTGTTTTATTTCTATAAAAATGCTTACATTCAGATTCACTAAAAAGGTTTAAGATTTAGTACTGGTTTAAAATTTAGATATTCTAATTAACCACTTAGGTTTTGACAGGGTCTGTTACTGGCATTGTTAATAAGTCGTCATTAACAACTTATGAATTATTCTAATATTTAAACGATTTGCTTGGTTTTCAAATCATTTTCATCTTGGAACGTGTAGCTACAATTAATTTAGTTCCATTATTGTGTAAAGTACTTACTAAAATTGTCCTTTTTTTATAAAATTGCGAAAAAGCTCAGAATCAAATTCATAGTATAAAACTTAGTTGTCTTATTCTTACACTTGTCAGTTTAAAACTTTTGGTTATCAAATTAGACCGGTCTAGCGTTGGAGAATCTGGCATTAGCAATGTTTCAGTTGATACAGTTAAATTCGTTTTACTGCCTGGTTCGCAACGATGCAATGTATATATCTCATGTTTTCAATATATGACAAATAAGGACGGATAAACTTGTATATGTGACAAAGAGTGACGGTATTGTAGAACCTTGCCTTTCTTGTCAAATATTCGACATAAAAATGTCAAAATAACAATAATACAAGGAAAAGTATTGTTGCCAATTAATTTGCCATTTTTGACTTTCACATTGACATTTTTTTATAGAAAAAATTGAGTATAGAAGAAAAAATTGTATATATCTGGCACTGCAACAGCAAATTATTGCTGTGAAAGTTACAACCAAAATATTACCAGTATGCGTGTTAAAATGGGTATATTACCAGTATGCGTGTTAAAATGGGTATAAAGGTTGTCGCTCACTTATCAACACGGCATCCCCTCGCCGTTGTATCTCCTGTAACGCCTATACATCGAACGAGGCGATCTGCTGCTTATTAGGTGATCCAGGGTTCCCATTTTTCTGGAAAGTCGGGGAATGTCAGGGAAAACTAGTTGAAATCCTGGAAAATTTGCCTTTGAGTTTTAGATCAAAATAATTTCATTTCCTAACAAAACTAAAAATAATCCGGTCTGTCTTATTGATAAAAATGATTTCATTTCATTGCAAAATTGAAAATAAGGTAATAAAAGTAGGTAATAAACTATCTATTATCTATAAAAAGCAGTTTACTTGCTGCTGGATGAGCTTCTTTTTAGGCATGGAAATTTTGTTTTAAGGATACCTGAAAAGTCAGGAAATTCGATTTAAGAATTTTGGTGGGAACCGTGTGATCGCACTTTTTAGAAACTTCATCAGAGACATCGAAACCGTGCCTGCCATGGTAATACGGAGGCGTTTCGAAGTTGATGAATGTGTGACAACCCTAATTCATGTAATTTTGAGAGGATAACTGCGTGTTCCGCAGCGGAACTTCCGCGCTGTACAGTTAATCTGCTGTCTGGCGGTATAACCGGGAATGTAGGTGAAATTTGCCTCGAGGCAGCCTTAAACATGAACTACAAGAAGGTCTTCTCTAAAACTTAACTTTTCGCAGTTTTACACGAAAGAAGGGAACACGGAGCTTAAAGTTTTTTGGAAGAGGCCACAGGTAAAAAAAATTGATAAAAATACACTATAATCATGTCTTCTCCAAAGTCTTCTCCTGTGTACATGAAAGAATGGATCCTTTAAAGGTGCCTGGTATATTTTTATTCTTCAAAAAATTATTTAAAGGGAGTGACCAGTGCAAAAATTGACGAAAAACCCTATAATCAGATTTATCAAAAGACAATTTTTTTGCAGTTTTGTCCGGTGCACTTGAAAGGAGAAAACGCCTGGTATATTTTTATTTAAAACCACAAAGGCAAAAATCTACAAAAGTACACTATAATCGGGTTTTCTCCAAAACTAAAACTGTTTCGCAGTTTTGTCCCGTGCACATGAACGAAGCGAACACCCCGTGGAGCCTGGTATATTTGTTATTTAAAAAAATTAGAGTGGAAAGGAACAAATAATCAGGTCTTCTCCAAAATCAAAAAATGTTTCATAGTTTTCTCTTGTGTATATAAATGTGTATTAAACCTTTCGCAACTTCTGGTAATTTATTTATTTTCAAAAAAAATATTGAAAATGGATCACAGACACAAAAATCGACCAAAGTACAGTATAATCAGGTCAGCAAAACCAAGCAAAAATTTTTCCGCAGATTTCTCTGGTAACCATGAAAGAAGAGGACCTTTCGCGGCGCCTGGTCTGTTTTGTATTTTTCAAAAAAAAATCATTTAGACAAAAATCGCCAAGATGCAGATGCTTCTTTAAAACCAGAAATTTTCTCGCAATTTTCTAACTTGCGCATTAAAGAAGGAAATCTGTCGATACGCCCGCGCCAGGCATATTTTTTACTTAAAAGAAATATCAAATGGTGCGCCCTTTAGGCAAAATCGACACAAACACCCTATAATCAGGTTTTCTCCACCTTGAATTTTTTGTGATTTTGGATAAGACCATTTGAAAAATAAAGTTTATACTAGACTAGGAGCATGTACCCGGAAAAAAAACGCGGAAGAATTTTTGATTTTGAAGACCAGAATATAGTATATTTTTGTCGATTTTCGCCTTTGTGGCCCCCATAAATCTCTTCTTTCATGTGCACGGGAGAAAACTGAATTTTTTTTTAACTTTGGGGAAGACTTGATTATAGTGTATTTTTATCACTTTTTTGCCCATGTGACCCCTTCCAATTTTTTTAGAAATAAAATATATGTCAAGCGCCGCGGAATATTTTCTTCTTTCGTGGGAACGTGAAAAAAATGCAAAAAGTTGTTTAGTTTTGGAGAAGACCTGCTTTTAGTTTATGTGTGAGGCTGGCTTGAAGAAAACTTACATTACCTGGAATGCTTAAATGGAACAAGGCACACAAACATGGTTCTGTCGGTTTGCCCAAAGCTGCCGTTTAAGCTAATTTTCGCCGGGTATACCCGCCAGCCGGTCAGTTGATCTTTGATGTTATTAAACAAGTTTAAATGTAAGCAGGGCCGGTCCTAACCGAAGGCATGATAGTGCACAGCACGCGGGAGGTCAAGTGGATTAAAACGGCCAAATGCAAAAGCTGCCCAATAGACTAATTAGGGATTCGAGAAAACTAAAAAGACTGGGAATTTTAAAAACAAATTTATTACCGGCCTTTTTTACGCACAGTAGAGTAGGTCTAAATGAACATAAGGATAAGAACCTCTGAAGGCATCTTTGGTCCAAGGATATTTTACCTCTGTCTGTGTCTGTTAACTTTTAATTAGGAAAACAGCCGATGTCTGAGTATTTTTCGCGAATTTCCCGCGAAATTGCTTATTCCTCATTCTTAATGAGTCGTCCCTTTTAGCAGAGGAAATAAAGGTAGAATCTGCGTTTCCGGAATTTCGTATAAGTAAAAAACCCCGAGTTTTCCATTATCACTTATACGAAGACACTTTTAAATTATAAAAACAGATTAAAATACATTTTTACTTTGAAATTTTTGATATTGCCATTAATTAAACAGCTGAACGCTCTGAACTATCAGAAAACTGCTACTCGTAGTTTTTACTAACATTCCTGCACTCATAGTTTTGACTAATGTTCCACCCATCAGATCTAGAATATTTAAAAATGTGTCGTATAGATCCAGATATCAAATTTCAAGTAGCTGAAGCTGAAAACATAAATTTTTTTTTTCAAAAAAATGAACCAATTTCACAAAAGGAAAATCATTGAAAAGTATGAAATAATATTTTTACATATTTATAACTTTGGTTACGTAAGGTCGGTAAAGTTTAGAACTTCGGTATACAAGTTACTTAAATTTGAACAAAATTAAGTGTACCATTAATCACAGTTCTGTTATAAATAAAAATATTTCATACTTTTCAGTGCTTTTCCTTTTGTAAAGTGGGTTCATTTTATTGAAAAAGAAATCTTTAGTCCACCTATTCTCCCTCTCCCCTTCATCTTATCTCCCCCTCTTTAAATTTTTAATGTCCATGTAATATTAGATTTTCTGACCTCAGTAACCCCGAAAATGACATTTTTGAAAAATTTATTAATTTTTGTTGCGTAAGAACCTGTATCTAATAGATACATTTTTAAATACGTAGGAAAGTAATATCGCATTCCATGTAAGTAATTTTTTTAAGTATAATGCGTTTTTGACAATTATATACTATGTATTTATTAATAGATTATTGTTGGACAATTCTAGCGTTATTTATTTTTTTAGTAGAACAAGTCGCACAGTAATATATTTCGAAACTAAAATGAACAAAATCAAATATCTCTTGATCGGTAAAAGATTTCGTGATGAACCAAACGGCGTTTTGTAGTTAAAGTGACTATCTATCTGGGAAAAATACACAAAGTGTCCATCCTATTGGAAATGCCCTAGAAAACACGTAAAATTCGGCATTTTTTGCTCTTTTTTTCGTTATTTTGGTCGCTGGTTTTTACTGCCTGTTGGAATTTGATGAACATGATTTTTTTTAAACTAGACTAAAATGGCTTTCATTTGTTTTTTTTAGAAATTTTTTAGGTCCATTTTTCATGGAGCTACGAGTTTTTGAAAGTTACAAGGTTTTTTTAAATTAACTTTTAGCATAGTTCCACAGCAGTAATATCAGTGTATTTATATAAAAAAAATACTTGTCAAAAAAAATGAGTCACCCATATGAAAATTTTAGATCAGATGTACAGGGTGTTAATAAATTAAGAAAACATGAAAATGCTTTAAGAGAGAAGTACCATTATTTATTATTTTAGAAAAAATGGTTACAAAACAATGTTGTTTATAATCCAAAATAAAGCCAAAATACAAGATTTAAAATCTGTTTTATAATTTTTAAATTTATGCCAACTTACATTTTTTTTAAACATAAAACACTAGTCTTTTTGTTAAACAAACAATAAAATTGAAATAGGAACTTGTACAATTGTGGAAAAAATTATTACTCTGCATATCGTCCTCCGACTTCCACACGTTTCTCCAAATTAGAAATAAATTTACCACATTACGAATGGTTGAGATAAATTGAAAAAATAGAATTCAGATGTCAAATTTTGTATTTAGGCTTTATTTTGGATTACATCCATTTTTTATAAAATAATAAATAATGGTACTTCCAAAGAATTTTCATGTTTTCTCAATTTATTCACCCTGTACATCTGATCTAAAATTTTTATATTGGTAACTCATTTTTTTGACAAGCAGAACTTTTTATAAAGAATGACTTTTTTTCGTAAAATCGATTTTTATAAATGCAAGTTGTGAATACAGAGACATTACTGCTGTGGAAATATAAAAAAAAGTAAAAATTAATAAAAAAAACCTGTAACTTTCAAAAATTCGTAACTCCATAAAAAATTGGTCTAAAAATTTTCTAAAAAAGCACATGAAAGCTTTTTTAGTCTAGTTTTTTAAAAAAATCATGTTCATCAAGTTCCGACAGGCAGTAAAAGCAGCTACCAAAATAACAAAAAAAGCAAAAAATGACTAAATTTACGTGTTTTTAGGGCATTTCCAATAGGAGGGGCACTTTGTGTATATTTTTCTCAGATAGATAATCACTTAAACTACAAATCGACGTTTGGTTTATCACGAAATCAATTTCCGATCAAGAGATATTTGATTTTGTCCATTTTAGTTTCGGAATATATTACTGTGCGTCGCAGCAGCGGGCGCCTTTATGATCTGATTTTCGGGTTTTAGAGAAAATTGTACAGTTGTTCGATTAAACCAAGAAAAAGTATTGAGTATCTCTAGACTACCCCAGGAGCCACCCATTTCAATATATGCAGGGAATTTCATAACACCCTGTATACTATTTCAACTTATATTATGCCCATGATATTTGATAATATTTCTTCTTAAGGCATAACTTTTTAGGAAGAACAACTTTTTTTGTATAATCAAAAATAAAAAAGTTTCCCATTTGTTGATAACTTTCCAGGACACGCAAGTGGTGTATCAAAATACACGTCTTAGTGAGTTGATTTAGAATCTATATACATGATAAATTTTCCGTAAATCCGTCCTCGAAAAATGACCAAAATTGTAGAAATTTTAAAACAGTGATGTCTAACTTCTAAATTAATAATAAAGGAAAAATGAAATAAAAAATAGAGGGGAGTATTTTTCTGTATCTGTCCCTAAAAACAGCTTTTATTAGGATCTTCATTAAAAATAGTTCACAATGACAGTACCCGAACACTGTTTATGAAGTGCACTTGGGTTTTAAAGAACAATAAAATAAAAACAGTTTATAATAATTACAGTTGGTCGATTTATTGTTTTAGCATACATATTTTAACCAAAAGGAAATTTGGCCTGAATCCGACGTCCGGCCGGTTTCAGTACGGCATCGGTCTGAAACAATTTAATACGACGTCGTTCGGAGCAGGTAGTATGTATTTACTTGCTTGGACCGATGCTTTTTTGGTGTCCTGTCGCTTACCACAGTCGTAAAATTCGAAAATTAACCTGGGGTTAGAATTCGAAACTCGATTCCATCGTCAACTTAACAATATCTCTTTATTTAGTCCATGAAGTTAACAAAAAAGGGTGATAAAGCCCGATGATCCAATCGAGTTTCGTACTCCCAGGGCAGATCTGTATTTTGTGGTTCGGAGGTCTAGTTTCATCCCCACTCCATTATAACCAAAACACCAAATATGAACCGCTACTGGAGTACGAAACTCGATCCGATCATCGAGTTCCATCACCGTCTTTTGTTAACCTCGTGTATTTAATTAATAAAGAGATATTATCAACTTGACGAACGAGTCGAATTGCGCACTCTGGCCCCTGATGTGTGCTGATTTTATGTTTTGCACAGCGTGTGCGATCGGCTAGCGATGCTTGCGTATGTAAAGAGGAAATTATTCGTCCCCATCTACATATGTATATGTTTTTAAAATTGTGAAGGAATTTTTTTAATAATTACATATTAAAGTATTCCTGCAAATTCGTTTTTTCAAACTTGTTAAAGGTTCTCTGGTTGATCCCAACAGTGTAAGTTCTTTGCGAGTACCCACCATCAAACCGATGGAGCTGATGGTTGAAGCATCGCCAAGAAGAATATTTGCTAATGCCCATACATACCATATAAACTCAATATCAGTTAATTCAGACCAAGAAACATACTTATCAGCTGATGACTTAAGAATTAACTTGTGGCATCTGGAAATTACTGACCAAAGTTTTAATATTGTTGATATCAAACCAACAAATATGGAGGAACTTACTGAGGTTATAACTGCTGCCGAATTTCATCCTGTAGAGTGCAACTTATTTGTATATAGTAGTAGTAAAGGAACAATTAGGTTAGTATTGGTAAAATGTGTGAAAATGGACTCTTACTAATTTTTAATTTTGATATCATATTATAGCGCAAGAAAACATATAGGTAATGTTCGATTTTTGATATTGTCAGATATTTTTTCAGAAAATCAAAAGCAAAATAGTTTTATAAATCTTCGGACGTATTGATCCTACGTCAGCAACTTTGTTTATACGGTCCCTTTAAAACGTAGCGGACTTTTTTATATGCGGCAACACTGTACAGGGTGGTCAGTTTTCGACACTTTTGCAGGGTATCTCGGTTATCTTTAAAGATAGAGAGCTGCGGGTTTCGCAATACTGTGCTACTTTTTCGTGATGTATGTATGATGCTATAAACAGAATTTTTAATAGCCCCCTTCGTTTCGGAGATATAGGGCGATTTTGAAAATGTCATTTTCAAGCATCCCTCGTATCTCACTTGTCTTTTAACTTATCAGTAAAGTAAAAGCTGATTATTATATAGTTTTTGCGTAGAATCAAGTGGCGTAGTCAATTTGTCTCTAGAAGGAACAAATTTGAAGATAAAAACCAACGCTGCATTTTTTTAAATGGGACACCCTGTATATTTTGTTTTCATTCGATTGCTTTTTTCATAAGCTTTTCAAAAATATATAATTGTTGGTACCTATATATCTTTTGGAATAACTTCCGAATTTTACAATTAAAAAAGGGGTACCTATAATATTTCATAGTAGGCCGTGATATAATGATTTGAAATAAATGAATATAATAGTATACTTTCATGGCTGCTAGTCAGACCGCTTGTCAAAATTTGTAAGAGATCATTTAAAAAAATTTTTGTTCTCAAAACCCCTACTTGTTATTTGTTACTGTTTTCCGTTTAAAAAAATGGCTGAAATGAGAGGTTATCAGAACGTTGAAAATTATGATATGTTAGTTTGCTATATTGAATCGAATGAAAATTCGCATGTTGCCGCCGGACTATATTTTAACAGGTAGTACGATTTTATATCCATTATAAATTTATCATTGCCTTTTTTTTATATTCATTCTAGATATCCAAACAAAAGGCAACCATTTCCCGATATATTTGATGAGGCGTATTTCGCAAGCTCTGGTATTTTCAATAAACGCAATACCAGACATTGGTATCGTTATTTATTATATTTATATATTATTATAGCAATATTTACACCATCATATTTACTTTGACCGGGAGCAGCAGGTTGGGTTGGGTTATATTTCAGCGGTGCTTGTTTTATTTTGGGAAGTAAGAAAATAAAGTTTACAAGTCTCGACATCGCACTATAGAAGAACTGCGTGAAGCAACTATACCCGAATTTCAAAATTTGTAGGGACGATCGATCATACTTTTAAATGCCATACGACGAATAAGTAAAATATGCGAGTTTTGTGTTAGAGAAAACGGTAACAATTTTGAGCAACTTTTGTGATTTATAAAATACTAGGGTGCATAGACCGCCTAATCGCCCCCCGAGGGGGCTGTATAAGGTCGGTAGTATCATCATTGTCACGCCCTGAAAATTTCGTGTTGCTAGTCCATGTATTAAGGAAGATATCACTCCTTCGGACTGATGATGCAGAATAGGCCGCCCTTCGTAATTGTATCGCTACATTCGTACCTACACGTAGAAAATATTTTTGCCAACAAAAAGACTTTTCGGACACCCTGTATACATATATACAAACATAAATACATATTAATACCAATATTCGATTTGCCTGAAATCCGACCTAATAAAGTTTATCTAAGTACCTACTAATAGGAGTATTTGCCCATACCAAGACTTTTTGGACAGCCTGTATACAAACATAAATCCGTACACATAGAAATGCAAATATATACGATTTGCTCTAAATCCGATAATTAAGTTTATCTTTGTACAAATAGCAAAGGTATTTGCCCATACAAAGACTTTTCGGACACCCTGTATACATTCACACTAACACCAACACGTTTAAATAGGAATATAGTCGATTCACTTAAAATCATACTTAATTAACTTTATCTTGGTACTAGCAGAAGTACTTGCCCATACTAAGACTTTTTGGACAGCCTGTATACAAACATATAAATCCGTACACATAGAAATATCAATATATACGATTTGCTGTAAGTCCGACAATTAAGTTTATATTTGTACAAATAGCAAAGGTATACCAAGACTTTTTGGACACCCTGTATACATTCACACTAACACACACACGTTTAAATAGGAATATAGTCGATTTACTTAAAATCCCACTTAAATAAATTTATCTTGTTACTAGTAGAAGTATTTGCCCATACTAAGACTTTTCGGACACCCTGTATACATATATACAACACAAATAAAAACAAATATAACCGATTTGCTTAAAATCCGGTTTAATTAAATTGATCTTGGTACTAATTGGAGTATTTGCTCCAACCAAGACTTTTTGGACAACCTGTATACAAACATATAAATCCGTACACATATAAATGCAAATATATACGATTTGCTCTAAATCCGACAATTAAGTTTAGCTTTGTACAAATAGCAAAGGTATTTGCCCATACAAAGACTTTTCGGACACCCTGTATACATACATAGCAACACAACACAACACGACACATAGTAATTTAAATATTTTCGATTTTCTTGAAAACCTGCTCAATAAGTTTATCTTCGTGCTAATGGCAAAGATATTTCCGCATACAAAGACTTTTGGACATTCTGTATACATACCAACATATAAAAAACCACACAAAGGGAAAAAAAATGTACGATTTCCTTGAAATAAGACTCATTTAAGTTTTTCTTCGTGCTAATGACTAAGATATTTGCGCTTACAAAGACTTTTCGGACACCCTGTAGACATATACAATCACCCACTTGCCCAAGGGTATAAAATGTATTTTCGAATCGTTCTGTTTACTTTAAAACGATCCGAATCAATTCATTTCCCTAAAATTAAATTAAAATTATTTAATAATAATTAATATATTGGCCCAAAGGTATACACGCTCATGCTTAGGAAATAAAATGCATATTTTTGGATATTATAACAAACATTTCGATGCCACTGAGCGCAATATTAGAATCTTCAATGGTATCTTGTAGCGCCATCGGAAAATCGATAAAATTGGTATTTAAAGCCAAATTTATGAAATGAAATGTCTCTACTGAAAGTATAAGGTCCCTAAATCCCTTGCCCGGTAAATTTCAAGCCGAAGTTGGTTCACACTCCTTCCAATCTCGCAACAAAAAGCTGGCATTTTAGCCAAATTTTGACACTTCATACATTATAATTAAAAATACATTCTCCGTATAGAAATTGATTTTTATAATGCAATGTAGGGTCAACAAAAAATTCAATAAAAACGATATTTAAAGCCAAGCTCATGCTATGAAATGCACCGGAATCCATAAAAAAACGCCCAGTCTATAGATTCCATGTATATTCCAAGCCGAAACTGGTCCAGGAATCCAGGATCTTTCCAATATCGGTAGAAAAACTGAATATTTTGACAGGTTATATTTAATTTCGATGTAAGGCGTCATCTGTTCAATTGTTTTTTTCCATGGCATGGTTTAACATTCGCACTTTGTAGAAAATTTTCGTGCCCTGATAGAATAAATTTATTTATTTATAACTTTAACGAAAAAATATGCAATTTTAATTTGTGTGAAGTGTTCTCGGATGATGAGGGAAGAAAATAAACCAAAAAAGAACTCAGATAATAGAAATAATATATAATAATGCCTTTTAAAGATGAATTTTGGTTGAAAAAAATAGAAAAAATGAGTTTTTACCCCCTAAATCCGGTCCTGGATCACCCGTTCGGGATTTGTTTTAAAGCCTGATTATATCCCCAAGGGATAGCGTTGAAAAAGTTGGAAGAAATTAAATAGGAAAAGATACAGAGTGATTCAAATGTAGATATGTCATGAAAAAAAATCGTAAAAAATCGAAATTTAATCGTCGATTGCTCCTTTCCTATTAAGAATGAAGGAACCAAAAAATTCGTTTATAACGTAGTTCGGCGAGCTCTTTCCGATAAGGTACATGGGATTTCGATTTGAATCCATTTTGACTCCCAAAAAAATTAAAATCCGTCAAAAATTTCCTTGAAAAATCGAAATTTCCAGTTTTTCCCAAATTTTTCCAATTTCCAGTCGTTTTAGGTATAGGTAAATGTATTTGCAAAAAGAAAGTATTTGAGATTCTTTAGTTTTACGTTCAAATCCGTTTTTCTGTCCGACGTTCCGGCTTCAGGTTATTTAGCGCCAAAGAGGGGGCTGCAAACAGCATTTTTCGACATAAAAAAATTCAAAAGAATTACTTCCCATTTTCCGAATACCGCCAGTTTCAATAGGGTTCTGAAGCTCCCGGTCCTCCACAACCTCCGAAAATTTAAATCGATTTAATTAAGTTTTGCGACCTGTAATCGATCCCATAGGAAATCGCTGAAATTTCGACTTTGACGTTTAATAACTGCGAAACGGAACACCCTGGATAACTGAATTTTTTACCGAAGCTAGTCGCACTATCCCTCTATTAACCCAGAAAATTTGGTTGCTCCCTCTCTAACTGTTTTTGAGAAGACAAATTGAAAAGGTGAAAATGTCGAAACGGCCGACAACATACGCACGTCCAAACATACACACATTTTTCTGACCAACGGCTCGGTATAGAGACCGACCCGGAACGGGCGGTCTCAATAAACAAACATTTTCTACATTTACATTTTAAATTTACTAAGAAACATCTGTTTTCTGTTTTATTTAAATTTGTTTGGAGCAGTGAATTGTTTATTCAAAGTTTGATCAGTTATGTTATTGGAATTTGAAATTTTAAAAAGTAACCCCAATGTTATGATCATTATATCACGGCCTACTATGAAATTTTATACTCCTTTTTTACAACAATTATATATTTTTGAAAAGCTTATGGAAAAATCAATCAAATGAAAACAAAATGTGTGTGTCCCATTTAAAAATATGCAACTTCTTTCTTCAAATTCGTTCTTGTAGAAAAAAATTGACACATTTCCAAAATCGCCCTGTATCTCCGAAACGAAGGGCCTATGAAAATTCTGTTTATAGCATCATACGTTTCACGAAAAAGTAGCACAATATTGCAAAAACCACATCTCTCGATCTTTAAAGGTAACCGAGATACCCTGCATTTGGAAACTACACCGTGCGACAAACCGATGCCGATGTGCCCCTCGCATGATGAAAAATAAAGTTTTCGTCGTTCGCACACACAATTAACCTACGTAACAGTCTAGATTTTTTAAATTCAATTAAATTTTAGAAGGGTTTTACTTCTCGATTAAAAATTGTGGAACACAAGATCTTTTTATTGTACAGGACATAAATAATACCCTCTTTAAGCTGTTAGTACTAAAATTATGAAATTCAGGTTCAGGGAAGAGCCCATTTAAGCCGCGGCTTTGAAGTACAGGTGATATTGTACCGCAAGAATAATAGATGAAAATTATATCCATGGGGTATGCCATTTTTATAGATACACAGGTATATGGAACCTAGAGTTTATCGCCAAATCTGATCGGCACTATCGGATGTATTTAAAATTTCTTGAATTTTTGTTAAGGTACACATGAGTTATTTTACACAGATTGAGCATAAATTAATTATATTACATAGAATCGAGCTTTATTTGTTCCATCGTATTATTTTACGGGGTCACGCTGAAAATTCCTGGATATGGCAACACTGATGTAGCTATAGTAGCCGCGCTTTACTGTCACATTACCTCTTCCGTTACTAGTTAACCTGCAAAGTTTTAACGCTGTATCGCAACTATATAGAAAGTAATAATAATTTAAATAATTCTTGTCTTGATGTTTTCTGTCCTCAGCTACAGCACGGAACTAAATCGTGAGCATTTTCGTGCAATGATTTATTATAATTTTAAAGGTGGCTTAAATCAAAAACAATCTCTTTCACAGATATCTTCGGTGAACGTGTCCATTACGTTTCGGTGTTTTTAGTTGGTATGTTGACTTTAAAAGAGGTAGAAAGTCACTAAAAGATCAACAGCGGCGACAACGCTAACGGAAGGAAATGTTAATGGGGTGAAGCGCCTATTGGTACATGGCAGACGAATTACATACGCTTCCATAAAGAAAACTAAACATTGGTTCAACATCTGCTAAAACAATATTGCACGAAAAATTAGTCGTTCATAAGATTGTTTCTAGCTGGGTACCTAAACTCCTCTCTGAAGAACAAAAGGAGGCTCGTGTGAAATGGTGTAAAGAAATGATCGCTATGTACGCACATGACTCTTCAAAACATATTTTTGATATCGTTAGGAATGATGAACCTTGAATTTACCAATTTAGATTTACCAATTTTGCCTAGAGCTAAAGACTGTCGGTCGGCCCTTTGGGTATTCTCGAATGAAAGTGTACCCACGAAAATTAGGTCAGCTCTAAGTATGGGGAGAAAATGGTAGCTTCTGTTTTTCCTCGAGCGGCCATATCGCCACAGTCACCTTAGACGACCAACGTAGTGTAAATAGTAAGTGGTACGGTACCAAATGTTTACCTAGCTTGTTTGCAAAAATTGAAGAATATCGACCCAATACGGGTATGCGTGGCATTCCTTTGCATTGCGACAATGCAGCTGCTTATTCTGCTGCTCGTGATTTATTCGAAAAGCTAGGGGTTAAACTGCTAGGCTACCCACCTTACAGTCCAGATTTAGCCCCGGTAATTTCTTTTTTCCCCAGAAACTAAAAGAAATTCGTGAGCGCACATTTTCAATTCCTGAGGCAGCGGGAGCAGAATATATTGCCGAGGTAGAGGCTATTCCGAAAGAAGAACCGTAATGTTTTTTCAAAATTATTGCATAGAATGAAAAATTATTGAATGTGGCGGTATTTTGAAAAAATATAAAATTCTTACGTCTATGTTTGATTATAACCAGAAATTTTCAGCTTGACCCTCATACAATAACTTATGCTATTATTAGTGTTAACTGAGACTAAAGTTTTACCAGTTTCTCCAACTTGTATATTTTTCTAGAAAATGTTTGGATTCTTTAAAGAAATTTTATTTAGTACCATCAAATGTTTGAAAACAAATGGTCAGGTCCAGTTCAGGGTTCTGTTTTAGGTTATGTGATATGAGAGCGGCTGCTCTTTGTGACAGACACTCAAAACTGTTTGAAGAACCAGAGGATCCTACAAACAGGAGTTTCTTCTCAGAAATTATTTCCAGTATTAGCGATGTAAAATTATCTAATAATGGTCGTTACATGATCTCAAGGGACTATCTTTCTGTAAAAGTGTGGGATCTTCATATGGAAACAAAACCTATTGAAACATACCCTGTAAGTTACTAGAACTCCTGTATTTTTAAATTGTCAAATTTAGTATGCATCTGATGAGGGCATAAGCTTGCAATTTAGAAATGAGAAGACCTTGGTGTTAAGTAAAATCTACGCTTTAAATGGGTCTGTTTCACTCAATCAAATTAAGATATTTTACAGTAAAAGGGGGAAACGAGAGTGGACATATAATTATGAAAATAATCTGTATTTTTCTGGAGCTATTGTACGGCCATGTACTAAATGAAAAAATTGCAAGAGTTGACAATCTAGAACATAACACTGTCGGACGAAGTAAGCGGCTTTATGTAACGAAAGGGGCTTCATTACTTTTTTGGCTTGCTCTTAAACATAATTTTTCGATTGCTTGGGCTAACTACACACGGATACTTTTTGCATCGATACAAACGCGTGACTGAATTGCGTATTCAGGGCTACCCAAGGACGTCTTTAGCATCAGAAGCTGGAGTAAGGAAAAGTTAGTCGCGACAGTATCGCGTTTGTGTCGCGACTCTGTATCAGTGTACATTCACCCTCACCCCCATACACACAGTCATGCAACTGTTAAGACTAACCTGAACAGATCAGTGCCCGGGCAAGTATGAAAGCTGGTTTTGCCTACACACGTCAGGTAAGTTTTCGCACTTCAAGGACTACCAGATGTAATTCATGCCGCGCCTTGGCCTAAACGCGCTCCTCATCGCGCGGTAACCTAGGCCTGTTCAGGTAAGTCTTAAGATTTGCATGGGTTTGGGGTTTTAAACCTTCACCAAAAAATTTCCAAAGCAAGTTTAGACCTATCTACCGACACAATAAAAGGAAAAACCATTTCTAATTTAAATCGATTTTTAGGGCAATTTTTCCGCTCATAAAAATATTCTAATAATTTTATCTTAGTTCTTTTTATTGTGAACGTACTTTCTTATCTATTAAAAAAATAGAAAAAGGCCAACTAATACCAAATGTAAAAATGAGGTGTTGTTTTGACAAAGTGTTAAAACAATGCCGCAGGGGAAACACGTTATGTTCATATTCATATTCATTGAAACTTAGAGCCAGAGCCTTGTGAAAAGAGACACGTTTTTATTGTTGAATAAAATTTTAAAAACAGCGGCTTCTTATGTAAACATTTGTTGATTATAAAAATTATTACGTCGGTGAAAAGTGTTTACCTGCTAACTCCACTTATAGGTCAAAATCGGTTTTTGGCATTATTAAAAACAGGAAAAACTATTCTACTAGTAATAAAAACGCTTTCTCCTTTTAAATTATAAATAAATGGATATTTTGTGTCAATAATTCATGCTATCTCCACGCAATTCAAATTTACCCGGCGAAATGCTGCTATCTCCGGTGTTTCCGTTGTGTTTATATCTATACAGCCACGTGGTTTTGTTTACTCCTGTGTTTTTTGCGATTGTATTGGTGTCTTCTAATGTACTGCTATTCTGTTGATTATTAATGGTAAAGATATGTATATACTATACTTTTATAGAAAAAAATATTAAGAAAAGTGTCGATCATTTATTGGAAATTAATTATAGTATGCTGGTAGAGGGTTAATATTACATATCGAAATGGAGTTAGCAGCTATTTTAAGACATTTTATGAATTTTCTATTAATGTATGGAGCTGCTATCTCGAAAAATTTGCCTATAAAAAATAAATTTATTTAAAAAATGACTTTTTTGATTTTTCAATAAGTGTGTTTATTGCTTACCAATAATATAACGCAAATTTACATTTATAACAAGTATAATAATTTATCTAGGCGGTTTTAATGCTCTCCTGTAAAATTGGCCAAAATGGAGATAGCAGGTTAACACTTCACCGACGATTATAGAAATAATAATGTAAAACAATATAATATAAAAACTACTAATAATTGTTACGATAATACTGAACAAATCTGGCACGGTTAGTACTTGGGTGAGTGACCACTTGGGATTGCTTAGGTTTGTTCAATATTAAAAAAAAATTCACAAGACCATTATCGTACTTTGATAAGTTACTAGTACTGTCTTTTTTTGTTGCAGGTACATGAATATTTAAGAGCAAAATTATGTTCCTTGTATGAAAACGATTGTATATTTGATAAATTTGAGTGCTGTTGGAACGGAAATGATACAGCAATAATGACAGGTTCCTACAACAATTTTTTTAGAATATTTGATCGGACATTGAAACGTGAAGTAACATTGGAAGCTTCGCGGGACATAGCAAAACCAAAAACGTTATTAAGACCTAGGAAAGTTTGTTCGCAGGGTAAAAGGAAAAAAGATGAAATTAGTGTGGACTGTTTAGACTTTAATAAGAAAATTTTACATACGGCGTGGCATCCTTTAGAAAATATAATAGCTGTGGCAGCAACTAATAATTTATTTTTGTTCCAAGACAAGTTTTAGTGTATAATACCATTTGATTAGTTTAGAAATTTATTTTTGATTATGATCCGATTAAACAATAATAACATATGTATGTGGCAGTGTATTACCAAACCTTTTTGACAAGTGCCATACTATGTATTTGCCAGTGAGAAGTGAATTTCATTTTCTTTTATTTATTTGTGCAATTGGTTTATACACTATACCAAATATGTAATGGTAAACCCTATGTAAAGTTTGGGAGAAACCAATGGAAATAAGTCGTAAAACTATAAAGAATTATGCATGCCTTCATAAATTTTATTATAAAAAAATTTACCCCAGTTGATATTAAGATGATCAGATTTTTTATTGTAGTCATTACGTTAACCAGCAGCTTCAAGCTGGCTTAAAAGTGCAGCGGCTTTATAACAATTTTTTTTCGGTGAATTCATATGTTTAAATTTGCATTCAGGTGATTTTCAGGCCAATGCGGTATGTACCAGCTTATTATGTATTAAATCTCGTTTTAGTTCAAATAAATCTCGTTAAACTTATGTACGTAAACAGCCTTACTGTACGAATTGTTCTACGTCTGTCTATAGCTGATCACGAATTTGACGAATGCAAGAATGTAATTTTTTATGACATAAATAAGAAAAATCTCAAAAGAAAGTAATTGTAATTCTTTTAACCTGATGTAGAACAAATTTTCTGCCTGAAATATTAAAATTGATCTAAATGTCGAGCCATATTCAAGCGTCCTTTTTTTCACTCATTCCAAGCGAAAAGCCGCTTAAACTTAGCCGGCTTCAAGCCAGCAACAAATTGCAAATTGAAAAGCGGTGACGGAAAAAAGAGCATCTTGTTATCAAAAGCGGGCTTTCAAGTGTCAACTAGAAAAACTACTGGTTAGCAAAAATTTCTTTCCTTCACTTTTCGATACTGAGCGTTTGCCCTTCAATGCTGGACATTTCTTGGACAAGCCAATAAAATTGTGAACTTTTGGTCACCCTATTTAATACAAAGTTAAAGGGAAAAACGGATAGTGTTTAAGCAGTATTCAAAAAACATTTTTGTACAGTATTTTACTCCATTGATTCAAAGCTTTGCAATTATTTGTGCCACAAGTTTTTTAAAGGTCATATTGGGCAAAATATTTTTTTGTTAATACATGTAAAAAATTCAGATAACCGATTTTTGCTCAAAGCCCTTCAATTTTATATTTTGTTTTTAGTTATCCATTGTATGCAATTTCTACGATATCAACATTCATACCAGTTGTTGTTTAATTTTTGTAACCAATGCCAAAGAAACATCAATTTCTTTTTTGTCGGCCTTGCCCAACTGAAAGAGTAATAACGATTAATCCCAAAACAATATTAAATAGAATCAGTCTTGGAAGTTGTCTTTATCTCAAAAAAGTACCGCACAAAATTACATCCAACCAAGTAATCTAATTACCATTAAGTATATTCCATTTATAAGAAAAAAGTTTATACTTAATCGTTAGGCTGTGTTACTTTATTTTTAAGTCTTTGGATGGCTAACCGATTATAGGACTACAGCAGGGGCGCCGAGTTTCAGAAATCCCAATGGGGGCAAGCATTCTTCATAAAAGACATACTTTTGAAGAAATTTAAAAAAAGTACGCATATGTATTACTTAGTCGAACGTAAAAAGTAAATTACGGTTATATTATAGAACGTTAGAGAATTGATTGTAATTGACTTCCTGTGTTTGACATCTTTCAATGGGGGCTTATGGCTGAGATTTGCCAATGGAGGCACGCGCCCCGCCGCCCCCATGGACTCGGCGCCCCTAGTCTACAGCTAAACAGTTTTTTTTTCAAAATTATATTTCTAGTGGTTCTCCCTCTGTTCTAATGGGGGTTACTGTGAGATATCCTCTATACGATTTTATTATTTATTTTACACACATTTTTAGTTTTGCAGTTTCTATATAAAAAATTTTATATTTGAAATGTGTTTGTTATAAATCCTATATTGAATGAGGTTGATTATTTTTTTATAAAGCGATCTCCTTACAAACTATAATTTAAATACAAAAACACAGTGGCGGCTGGTGAAATTTCAAAGTTGTATATCTCTGTTCCTACTTACAGGACCCGTACTAAATTTAGGGGTTTTAATAGTGAGCCCACCGGGAATGTTTTGGTAAAGAAAAAAAAATATTTTGTAATTTGCGAAAAAAAGTTGAATTTTTGGTGTGCCCCTCCTAAGAAAAAAATGAACACGTCTAGGTATTTTATTTATTATTTTTCAGATTTTACATCATTTTGTCGACAGTTTTTAAATTTTGAGAGAGAAAAATGTGTTAGTAGAAAGTTTTAGTCAATTGAATTTTTTTTTTAATTATATTTTAGGCTTAAAAAAATTCAGCTGACTATAACTTTCTACTAACACATTTTTTTCTCTAAAATATAAAAATTGTCGACAAAATGATGTAAAATTTGTTTAGAAAAAATAATAAATAAAATACCTAGATGTGTTCATTTTTTTCTTATGACACACCAAAAATGCAACTTTTTTTCGCAAATTACAAACTGTTTTTTTCTCTTTACCAAAACATTCCCAGTGGGCTCACTATTAAAACCCCTAAATTTGGTACGGGTCCTTTAAGTAGGAACAGAGATATACAACTTTGAAATTTCACCAGCCGCCACTGCGAAAAACACAGTCTTAGGCTACTTTCAGACGGTACGGTTTTTTGTCGTTGTCGTGCAGCGATCGTGTCGTGGAAAAAAATGTGCTTGTATTTCCACGTGTACGCCTCCGATTAAAATCGTGTGGTGTGAAAGCTTGCATTTAAAACAATGCATAACCATTATATACGATATCGTTGCCGTACACGACAACAACAAAAAACCGTACCGTCTGAAAGTAGCCTTACATTTATTGTAAAAAGGACATGCTTCCTTTGATAAACTAAAATTTTTTGCTCGTTTTTTAATCAGCTTAAACTTTATCAACCAAATTCCAAAAAAAGTTCAATTTAAAACGAATATTTTGATATGGGTTTAATGTGGCAAAAGAGGGTGAATAAGAGTTTTGTATTTTAAATGAACCCTTGCAATTTATGAAATTTGTATAAAATCATGTTAAAGTATAAAATTATTGTTATTGGTAAAATAAAATCTATTTCTGCAATAACATTCCAGAGGAAATTTTTGAAAAAAACAAATCGCAAAAAAATAACAGTATTATATTTTAAATGGCACATGGAAAAAAATTATTAAAACCCAACTTGCAAAGAAGTTTTATTTTCCATGAAACTATGACCATTATATATCTGTAACCCTTTTGTGAATCTAGGGTTATATTTTTAAAAGGGCATGCAAAGGGCTAGTATCGAAACAGTTTTATCTTAGAATGCATCATGTAACAGTATGTTCGAGTACATTTTTTTTGTAGCCAATATAATTCTTAATTTTTAACTGTAAAAAAATTACCTAATATGAAAAACGAAATTTAAAAATGAATAGTGTTTGTAAGGGGATTTTTAACTGGGTTTCAGATAAGCGTAATCGAACGTGTAATTTACATTTATCTGGATGCCGACAACATAAATATTTCGTTCAGTAAGTCTGACATAAATTAATAACGATAGCGTTCCATTGAAATGTAAAAATTATTTCTACACAAATAATTTTTTATTCAAAGCTTTTGAAGTATTGTGACTCCGATCATTTAGCGACATTATATTTAACAAACTGATATTTGCTACGAAAACTACCAAGAAACACGAAAATCTGGACATTCTAAAAACAAGTTTTTAATACAGTTTTTTAAAAAAATAAACACAGTTTAGGATTTAATAAGTTATTTAATCTTAACCTACACGCACATTTATACAGTTTAATAGGCCTAATCGTTGAGTCGATTAGCAGGTGGTCTAAAACTCTGTTACAAGTTTTTTTAACACATTCTCGTGTAAATACTGTTTCACATGTAATTTTTCAACACATTGAATAGAAACTTGGGCAGTGTCGTGTGAAGCACGGAGCTGTTTTTTTTTGGTTAGACACTAAATAAAAGCATGTTCAAAAAGGTTAAGCCAAACAAAAATTCTCGACATTTTAGTTCGCGGATGATTTGCAAAAAAGGTCGACAGGCAATTTGATTTTAGGAAGCGGGTTCCAAAAAAAGATCGACATTTTTTCCTTGAGATGATTGTAACATATCTTTATATCTTGGCATAGTTGAAAAATTTTCACTCCAAATATAGTATTTTCGGTATGCCCCTGTGTTACGGGCGCTTTACACTTTTGAGGTTCAGCCGCTGAGGACTAAGACATTTCAGTAACAAAAGCAGTCTGTCCTATTCTACACTATAGTAATTGTTTATAACCAAAATTAGAGGAATACATGCACCAACGTTAGGAAAAAACGCTGTTAAACATAAAATAAATCTGTGCACAGAGTACGAAACTTGACTCGATCGTCGAGTAGACGATATCTCTTTATTTAATACATAAGATTAACAAAAAAAGGCGGCAGCTGGTTGTTTGTTCTATCGTCTGGTAGTCATAGGCGTGTCATGCAATAAAAAGGATTAGCCAGCGCCATGCGTTCAATTGACGGCCGATCACGTCCGCCAATCAACTATTTTGGTAGTGATAGACGCTTAGAGTTTTTGCGTTGACAGTTTTGTAGAAAAATAATTTTGCCAAGGTTTTTTTTTGTCTTTAACTCGCTGTTTACTGAAAACTCTTGAACCAGGGCTATATAAATAAGGACTTGCTTTTTATTTTCTGAATATGCGCAAATACATAGGAATTTCCTGTTTTATTTTTTTTTAAATTTAATTTTATGCAAATAAACCATATCAATGCGACATACCTACTTTTAAGCTACGGTATTTTAATTATGATATTAACAATAAAAAAATCCAATTCTAAAGATGTATCGGAAAATCCTTGCAACCAACTCTACTTCAGTGTAAAACAAATTTTATTGTAACAGTGTTCTAGACTACCTGTTTAGGCCCACTGGCGCAAATCAATATTGTGACAGAATAGGCCCCTTAATTGACGTTAGGCTGTATTTCGAACTTTTACATTAACAAGTTTATTTTAACGTAATTTAATCATTATTTAATTCTAATAGGCATAATATATTACAAAGAAATCGATGTTAACTAAATTTGATCCTAAATCAAAGAAGGTTTAGTGACTAAGACTTCAACACAATAGTTTTGACCAAATGGACACATCATAAGAATAGAGATTGGTTTGTCGGCGAGGATTGTTGTTGAGGTAGTTTGAAGTAGAATATATTATGGCTTAAAGACTGATGTTTAATAAATGGCACCAAACAAAAATTTTGCATCATTAACATCTGTATATAGTTCCTGTAACGTAAGAGCAACAGTTCTCTAATGAGCTGATTTATTAGATTGCTAATATGTTTCTTTTAACACATATTTCTTTAAAATATAGCCTATTGTCAGGATATGTTTTTGTCATTTCATTAACTGTTTTCTAAGAACAAACACTTAGCTTTTTTTATCACAACTAAACGTTTCTAGTTTTTGCCATAAAACAAATTTTAAGTTTTCACGAAATACATTACAGTACAGAATATTCAATTTACAAAATTTTTCATTAAGAATCAAGAAAGTCGGGACATTGAAGCATTCTCCTAGGTAGTTTTATCTCCTCTGGTGGCGAAAGAGAATCTTTTAAATCTTAGAAGATAACTACTTGTAAGGTGGTTAATACAGTGGTCCTCAAATTTAGGGGGGGTATTCCATTGATGTAACACTACTGTGACGGAGGTTTACCTTTTAATGTCGGGGAATTTTCTGTCTTGGAGCGCTTTTTTTAAGAATTATTCCACAAAGCACCGAGCGTTAAATCAAATAATTTGGGCGTTCCGGTCATAAATAGTTAAATGCTCTCCGTTTTTAAAAAGCGTAACAAGTACCTAAGTCAAAATTCCCAAAATCAGTTGGAAAAAAATTTGACATTCCGACTAACTTCATCGTGATGCGATTGGTAGATCGCCGCAGTCTTGTTTCAGGTTCTGTTAGAGTAAAAATTTTTAAAGCAGATTTTTTATGCTATACTATGTCACGTGACACATCTGATTAGCTCACTACAGCCACAGCATCGGATTAAAGATTTACACTTGGTTTTCCGAAAAGCCAGTAGGACTTAATGTCTTCGGAATTACTAAAGTTAAAGTTACCAAATTATGGAGAAATCTTGTATGTCACAAAATCTATTTTTTTTATTATTCCCAGAGGGCAGGGAGTGAAACTTTAAAAACTTAGTGCAGTGTACAGTCATTGGCAATTTTAACTTTCAGATGGGCATTGTATTTCTATTTAACCCTGAAAGTTTAAATTGTCAATGGTTATACAACATTCCAAAGGCTCTTAAATAATTTGGTACTAGATTCTCCAGTTTTTTAAAGATGTATCGATTTATTTCATCATGCCTGCTTTGTAGTTACTACAAAGTAAAAGATATTTTTTATGATAAGGCTTACAACCGTGCTTTATTGATACGTTGGGTATCAGATATTGGATTATGACATATTCATGAATTACATAAAAAAGTAGAATACTGAAGCAAAAATTTTAATCATTTTAACGATAAATAATGATGATCATAGGGAGAATATTAAAAGGTTGCCTAGATTGACCTAGTATTAGGTGATAAGGAATCATGTTGCATAAAATTTTCAAAGTTTTACCCCCTCTGCACAACATTGACGCTTTTTTTGAGTTCGGTACTTAACATGACAGTATCAAGACGGGTCGTCACAGATAAGTTGTCACTGATGCTCTACACACGGCTTTATGGTCATGTTTTCGCATGTAAGCCGCTGCTAGCATCTTAGAAATATTTGACAATTAGGTATATAATTTTAAGGCGTAGAGTGCGTTTAAATCGTTCCTTACGCGACCTGAACAAGGAATGGCCAAAAACGCATGACTTAAAGGAATAGATTTTGTATTACAGCATAGTATCTCAAATTTGATAACTCCCTTTATAATTCCGGAGATACTGGTCTATACCTACTAAGACTTTAAGGACACATGGTCTTAGTTTGCATCAAAAGTTTTTTTTTATCTAGTTACGATAGGTTAGCACTGCTACTACTTGATTAATCAAGGTTAAAGTTATTGCTACTCTGCATCTGCTCTTCGTCAAGGAAACAAAAAAAAAAACTACTTTTCGAAATTTGAATAAAGAAGCAAAAAATACTTGTACACCTGGTAACAGCTCTAACTTTCAGGTGTGCATTTTATTTCCATTGAACGGAACGTTAGAACTGGCATCGGTCTCTATAGACTGTAGAATTCCTTTTGTTACCAGCTTTCATGATTTGTTGTGAACCATTTCAAACTGCTAACGTTTGCTACAAGTTCTTCATGTGATCTATTATTAAAAAAAATTATTAGTAGTCATTTGACCATCTCTCGTCAATGATATCGAAAAGCTCGTCGGTGAATTACGGAACCCAATGTTGGTTTCAAGTTTGTCATTAAACTGGTATTTGCGATCTCTTTATTGAGAGTGGTGCAGATTAAAAATGACACTAACGCTATGTATCGATTGTATCCGAACTCGATACTTTTTGGTGCTTTCAACAGCTTATGAAAAAATGATCATTATAATATCCTTTACTTTTTATTACAATAATTTAGAATAAGTTTTAAATTATTTTATTATGCCCTATTTAATGCACTGCCACACAACTAATTAATACTTCAGATAATGTATTATGTATTTTTAAGTCTATCTTCCATTTTTTTGGACTTTGTTACTATATAAGGCATATTTTCTTTTTAGCTATATTGTACAAATTTATTAAAGGCTGCAACTTTCTCACATAAAATCTCAGAAATTGTACCGACCCGAAATTGTTATATAAAAATGGTATTGTGATAAATCTTAAAAATAAAGAGTTTATACAAAGCATAAAGATTTTTTATTTTGTTTTATCGTGTGCTGTCTTTTATGTGGTAAAGATTCATGCCTGGTTAAACAGATGTGATAATAATTACAGATGTTTAAGAAAAAAGTGTCTTTTGTTTTGAAGTACCTGATAATTACTACTTACGTACCCACTATATAGTCAGGAAAATTTAGAGGCTTGCTGAATGGCAGACTTATCCACGCTAAAAACAATATTTGAGCTGTTAAATGCGTCTCAACCAAGGAAGGTAGAATGAGGGTTAGGAGAATACTAGGTATATATACAGGAAAACTTTTTAAGCGACGAAAGAATGACACCTCATGCGGTAAGTAAAGGTCAATTGCTCAGGAACCCGAGTTGAAAAAAACAATTGCAAAATACTAAACTTAGGTTGGTATAAAGTAAACCTTATTTTGGTGTAACCAGCAAATCAGGTACCTACGACTCCGCCATTCGTGCGAGTCGGCGTGCCGTATAGGTTGTTTGTGGTTTGTAATCTCGAAGCTGCATTTTCGTACAGTGCAGTACTGTAATCGACGTAAAAAATTATTCATATATATCGCATTGTTATTAAAATTTATAATTTTTCTAGCCTCGCAATTGACTTCCTGAACAGTAGGTATGATAATTATAGCACTAAGCTCAAATTTTCTATGACTTGACTATTTTTATTTCTCTATTTTTTCTATTCCCCTGTTCCCTAACAGAAAAACACAAATTACTGGATCAACTATACTTTAATTCGATAAATTACGTATGGGAGCCCCTCAAAATAAAAAAAAATTCATAATTTGTCCAGTTACCCTAGGTAAATTCTTTGGTTTCTAACGCACTTACTTCTTCGCTTATTTTTCACGCTATTCGACGAGCTCCAAAACTTTCGACTATACACCGCACTTTTGGATTTTCTCATAGACAGAATCTCGGTCCGCGATCGGGCAGAGTAACATCTTACATCGGTGAGTATCTTTCAGCTACTTCTCTAGCAGGAGTCTTCCCGCTTATATAGAGAAAATTCCTATTAATTTGCTTTGTTAACAACCACTCCACGAAATTAATGTGACATGTCATTTATAACAAGGGCGCATCCAGCGAGGGGGGCAGCTGCCCTCCCCCTAGAAGAAATAGCCTATGATCTTCGCAAACCGAATACGCATTCCGCCCCGTGCCTGGGCAGCTGCCCCCTAGAAGAAAAAATAGTTATGATCTTCGCCCCCTTCCTCGAAAATAATATGAGTTGTCCCCTCTAGTTCAAATCCTGGGTACGCCCTTGATTTATAACCCTACTGAATTCTATTTCCCCCTCATTTTCAGCGAATCTAGTGGGCGGCCTTGCTTAGCAGGCAAATGAAGGAAAATCTTTGAATTTATTGATATTTAAGACTTTGTCAAGTGGGTAGCTTTTTATTGCTCCTTGCATTTTCTAAAGACATTTATAGGCGTGTGCATTATACAAGGTAGGTACCTACGTAAAAGAAACTCTAAATTTAGGTTTTACCATGGCGCTATATTTAGTAATGATTGTTTACTTTACTGAATTATATTTCCCCCTCGTTTTTCCACGAATTCTAGTGGGCGACCTTGTTTAGCAGGCAAATGAAGGAAAATATCTGTATTTATTGATATTTACGACTTTGTCAAGTGGGTAGCTTCTTATTGCTCCTTGCATTTTATAAAGACATTTATTGGAGTGTGCCTTATACAGGGTACATAAAAGAAACTATAAATTTAGGTTTTACCATGGCGCTATATTTAGTAACGATTGTTTATCAATGATAGGTCATCAAGGGACGGTTCTTCTGTTGGGCCAATCAGATAAGACAAAACGAAATTTTACTGTTATAATAAGGTAAGTAAGGGGTTTCTTTTCGAGCGGGGGAGATTTTCCCCATTGAGAGTTTTAATGCAAAGGGTTAGTCTGTTCCTGATTGTTGAAAATGTTCGGTCGAAATTCGGAAGCGGCTGTCAATTTCTTGTCGGTTGAGGGACTTGGAAAAGTTTTTGCGGTTCTTGGTGAAGTGAAAATGGAATATTTTCTTCAGAATCAAGTTGAAAATGTTTTTGGAATAAAGGATTAGTTTTTTTTTGTAATAACGTGACTTAAGTTGTATGAATATTTTGTAGGTTATTTAAATTATTTCTAATAATCAATTATTTGACCACTTAAGAGTTTGAATCTTTTTTACGTGAATTGTTTTTAATAAAACTTCAACATTTTCTTTTTTTATTCGAAGTTCTTCAATAAAACTTAAACTAAACTATTTTTTCTTCTTCAATAAATATTTAAAAATTCTTTGAACGCGAACGTACCATTTATTTTTAATCAGTTCCTTTTTTTGTGTTGCAAAATTAGTTTTTGAGAATTCCTTTTCATGTTTATAAATATAATTCCTTTTTGAATATGTTTAAAATTTACTTTCCTTCCTCTGTTAACACTGCTTTATACCCTTAAATAAATGCTTATAGGCCGTGTTGCTACACCACTACCCACTTTAGAACATTGAAATATCTTTCTAAATGAAAGTATGTTAAGCGTAAACATGTCGAACATATCAATTATGGGTTAGTAGGTCAACGTACCCTAGGTCGTAGAGCCGGTTATTAAATTCTCGTCGGAGTCTGGAGCCCTAAAGGGTCACTTCCAGTTAAGTAGAGGAGTAGGTGCTTGTTAATTTTACAATAATTGGAATTTCTTCACTTAGAAATTCAATGAGTTGCATGCAAGACCGTAAAATGGGGTGAATACGGTCTTGAGGGTGAATAGGGTCGAAAGTGTGTTCGTTACCTAAATACAGTTTAAAAATAAAATGCGCGAACGGTGCCGATTTTCGAACATCCCTATTACATGTTGACACTTGCCAACACCGGATGTGATATTTATGTGTGCTGTTAAACAACCTGTAGCGGCGCATTAGCGACGATAATATTCCTAATATTTAGCGGCAAAAAAGTTGTCCCGTAAACGTGTCCCGTCTTTTTGTTAAAATTAATCGACAAAGATTTTCGTGTTTGTGTAACTTAAAAGTAAGTGTCCCAGCAACAAAGTTATATAATTAGTGTTTTATTATCTTAACTGGTGTTTGTGTTAAGTCGAATATTTGTTAGGGCGAACATTTGATATAGTTTATCTGTATTGTAACACTTGATTCGTAATATAGGTACGTTTAGAAACCAATTTGTACTTTATTTACCTATTTAACCTATTTTTACAATAACTTACGTATGTCCAAATTTTTCCGGACAACGGTTTCAAAGTTATCGAGGTTCAAAGTTGAAAAGTGACCCTATTCACCCCATTTTACGGTAATATAGTGTTACCTTAATATTTTTCTCTGAAGAAACGCTTTCGTTGAATTATTAAAACTTTATTTAATTATTTCCGATCTCATTACGTCATTATAGTATCACCTTTTTAACGTGAAAGAGTAAGACAATAACGCTCAGATTCACTAAGAAGGTTTAAGACTAAGTACTGGTTTAAATTAAGATCTTATAGTTTTGATCAGTTATGTTTTGGCGGGTTTTCGTCCTGTCATTGTTATTTAATAAGTCGTCATTAAAAACTTATGAATTATTCTGATATTTCAGCGATTTCCTTGGTTTCGAAATGGTTTTCATCTTGGAACGGGTTGCTAGAATGAATTTAGTTGTATTTTTATCGAAAGTAAGTACTAGAATTGCACTTTTCTTTATAAATTTGCGAAAAACCTCTGAAACAAATTCATAGTATAAAACTTAGTTGTCTTATTCTTACACTTGTCAGTTTAAAACTTTTGGTTGTTAAATTAGACCGGACTAGAGTTGGAGAATCTGGCCCCAAGTCTTCATTTAAAACTAGAAGATAATGTTACGAATTACGAGTTTTTCTGTAGGAAATTAAATAGGATGTTAAGATTTTGATTGGGTTGGGTTTTTTTTATTTTAAACTAATACAACACTCGGAGTGTTGTATTAGTATTAAAATCGTTCTTCCTTGGTAGCATCACTTCGATTAAATAAATTCAATTTTAATTTCGTTATATTAAGCAGGTCATGTTGCAAAGAGGTATTATAATACCTCTTTTCAATATGCGGGTTTGCTTTGATCTTGCAATATGGTAGCCAAGTCACTGATCATTTATGGCACCCTATTGAAGTCTGGTCTATTTTACGTTGAGAGGTTGGCCAAAAAGACAGGGCCGACTTGTTCTCGCCTTTCAACTTAAATAACAAACATCAAGAAAATCTAGTCTCTGAAATCTATAAAGTCCAAAAGTACAATGTTTAACCCACAGAAACACCAACATCACAAAACACCAGAATCAAACGAAAATAAAAGGACGCGACCTGTCGTATCAGCTTGATACGGCCCACAACCAACCCATCACTGATTTAGGGACTTTTCGAAGGAACCGATATCAGTTGTTGATGTCATCTGGGATTGTCAAATGTCGAAACGCTGAGTTTTATCATAAATTGAACTCCATATAATGTTGGTTGGACTATGGTAGTTTCTTTTAATTCCTTATTTATTTCATTTTCTATAAGAAATGTGACGTGTTTTTCTATTTCAGTCACGGCGCTAGCGGTGAGCGAATTATCGGCTGGGTCATCACTGCTGAAATAAGTTTTAATATTTTCATCTTGTTTTTCGGAACGCATATGTTCCTGTCGTTTATGATGTAAATCAAAAAGAGTTCAGGTACCCTAGCAAGATGCTAGTAGGTGTAATGAACAACAATTTAGTTTATGAATGGCTACGGCATTCATACAAGTCTCTAATACAAATTTTGTCACACGAAATATAAAATATAATCCTATTATTCCATTGATCCATTCTCTTAAGATTATAAAATATCTGTAAATTGTTCGGATGGCGGAATTAGCTAGTTTTTTCCATTTCTTTAATAAATAAGCGCAAAGATGAGAATCCTTGTGATTGTCCTACAATCCTGCGAACTATAATTTTTTGTTCTCGCTCAAGGTGTAGTTGGAATTGAGATTTCTTGAAGAGCAGCTGGTGGCTGATAATTCGTTTTTCTTAAATTACATAAGCGACATTTCTCGACATAATTTATAACATCATTTCTAATAGTTGACCAATAAAAATCTTGGTGTATTATTTCTTTTGGCCGGGGTGAGGACCAAATACCGAACTACGGTATAATTGTTGCCATTACTGGATCGTGCCTTTGAATATTTTCTCTATGCCGATATAGTAATCCTTAATCGGGGCTAAGATGTTCGTCTTCTGATCCTAACGATGTTATTATAGTTGATAATTTGGAATCATTGTGCGTAAACTCTTAAGCTAATATATGGAGCAAGGAAGCTTAAACAGCTATAATGTTTGCAGTGGAATTTTCTTCTTGTCTCAGGCGTGTAAGAGAATCCACATTATTGTTTTGTTTTCCAGGTCGGTATTCAATTGTAAAGCTGTACTCCATAAGAAATATAGCCCACTTTGCTAACCTCGAACTTGGATCCTTGATGGTCAGTAAATATTTAAGGGGACGGTGGTCTGTTATAGTAAAGGGAGTTCCAGTTAAATAATTGCGGTATGTTTTTACTGCAAATACAACTGCTAGGCATTCCCTTTACATTGTTGAGACACTGGCATCCGTATTTACTATAAAAGGTTTACTGAAATAAGGATATCGTAACATTGGAATTGAAATAAGAGCTTCTTTCAGGTACACAAAGACTTCTTATTGTTCTGGTCCCCAGTGGTATTTTATATTTTTCTTCGTAAGCAATATCAAAGGTTGACTTATTTTCGTAAAGTTTGGCACAAACTTTCTATAAAATCCACATAGTTCAAGAAATGCTCAAATTTTCCTGATATTTCGAGGAATGGGGTGGTTTTCAATTATTTCTGTCTTGCTAAGATGTGCAAATCCTCCTTCTTTTATAGGATGTCCAAGTTTAGGTATTCTATTTCTTTTTACATAAAATGACAGTGGGTTTAAATTTTAGGTTGCTTTCTCTTATATAGTCAAATATCTGCTTAAGACGTTCCAGATGTGTATCTACGTTCTTGGAAAATACGATTTTATCATCTAAATAAACAAGACATTCACTAAATGTCAACTTTCCTAAAATATGATGAATCATCCTGCTCCAGGTAGCTGATGCATTCTTAAGTCCCTTTGCCATTCGTAGAAATTCATAATGATTATCGGAAGTTTAAAAAGCGGTATTTTCTTAGATATCAGGATGTACAGGATCTTGAAAATATCCTGAAGCTAATGATTGAAAATAGAGTTGCTTCAGATAGTTTGTCTATAGTTTCTTGTATATTAGCATAGACCATATTTTTCGAGCAGGGGAGATTTTCACCATTGAGAGTATCGATGCAAACGGTTAGTTTGTTCCTGATTGTTGAAATGTTCGGTCGAAATTCGGAAGCCGTAGTCAGTTAGATTTTTGTCGGTTGCGTATTTTCTTCACACTTAATAAGTTAAAATTATTTTTGGAATAAAGAATTCGTTTTTTTTCTAATTACCTAAGTTAAGTTGTATAAATATTTTGTAGGTTATGTAAATCATTTCCAATAATCAATTATTTGACCACGTAGGAGTCTGAATGTTTTTTTCATGAATTTTCATTTGCTACAATTAATATTTCACGCAAATGCAAACTAAACATAAAGAGTGTAAAACCTAAAAGTCTGTTTACATTACTTGCAATTTATAGCATGAAAGTTATTGCAAGCCAATTAATTGCATTGCATGGCCGTTTACACATGAAGCAATTCTGACAAGAAATGTCGCCAACTTTAACAATACCTATATCTAACTCAGCTGATTAAAAACTAGGATTTTATTGTACATACTTATCTGCCACATTCTGCTTTTTGGGACATATCGGCTTTATTTTTTATAAAGACAAACAATAAAAAATACATTAAATTCGCAAAATAAACCACTCAAACGCCATTCAAAACAAAACCGATATTTTTTGGGGTTATGTTTAGGTACTTTTTATATGATTGGTGCTTCGAAATATCACTAGAAAAGTTACTAAAAATGCGTGCTACTTGCAATTCAATTTGAACAAGTCGTAATTTCATGCAATGCAAGTAAAATTGTATCAGCTGATCGAAAAGCCACCAACGCGCATGCTTGGAGGCAATTTTTTCTCGCATTGCACGATTGCACCTACTTGCACGTAATGTAAACAGGCTTTAAGGAAGAATGAAATTTATTTATACAATTGAAAAAAAAAGATTCAATTGAAAATAAGTACCTCATTTTATCAGTCATTTGCCTGCTGTTTTTAACATTACAGTAGGAAAAAGAATTCCTTTGGAACTCTTTTGCTAAACTATGTTAATGCACCAATAAAAATAAATAAATAAAATACCTAATTTTTATCTTTAAAAATTTGTAGGTGAAAAACGAATTGAGGTTTGCGGTAAAATTTTTCTTATTTGAAGCCCTTTAAAATGAGATACCACGTGGCATCGGCTTGTATTTAAAATTTT
Source organism: Philopedon plagiatum (assembly GCA_963971165.1). Lineage (NCBI taxonomy): Eukaryota > Metazoa > Arthropoda > Insecta > Coleoptera > Curculionidae > Philopedon > Philopedon plagiatum. The sequence goes on along the minus strand of OZ020190.1, from coordinate 94,976,517 downwards.
TGAGCTCAACTCCCCAGCGTCACCTGCTCTCAAGGGAGCTTAAAAAGCTAAATTATGTACATGAAAAAGTAGATTTGTTAACCGATAGGATACCCCTAAAATCTGATGTCTCTATACTTACTAATAGCAAAGATATGTGCCCGTACTAAGACTTTTCGGACACCTTGTATACAGTGTGTCCAGAAACCATCTTCACAGATGGGAAACTTTTTTATTTTTGACTTTACGGAAAAAAGTTATTCAAAAAGTTCTGCTTGTTGCAAAAATAACACTCAAATCAAAAATTTTGACGCAGCATATACGGGGTGTCAAAAAAGTAAAAAACGATAAATGCCGTGAAAGGCAAACTATATTTAATTTTAATTGAAAAGTACAACAACGTAAGAGAGTGTCTTCCAGCACTGAAAAGTGATTAAATTCTTCATAATGTGAATCTTATTTATTTTAAAGTAAAAACTTTTATTAGGAGTGACATTTTTACGTATCTTACAAAATTTGGTCAATTTGTCCTTTTCTACCATATACAGGGTGACAATTTGAAAACGATCAATAGGCTATAAGTTTAGAACCAAGAAAGAAATTTCAAAACGCTTAAAACCGTTCTCGTAGTATGAAGGGAGAAGTAAAATTATGTTATTTTCATTGTGGTAGAATTATCCCCTAAGCGGTCACATCCACCCCCTTAAAAATCTTGAATGGGAAGATAGGCTAAGTGACACCTTGTTTGAAAGGCCTCTCAATTATGTATATTGTGACGCTTCGGTTTTTCAAATTGAATAACCCATTGATTAGCTATGCTCATTGAAATATTTTGATTTGGAATGTATGTAGTTATTCAAGATAGCATGGGGATTTTACACCTAAAATAACGAGAAATATCGAAATTGAATAAATACCTCTTAGATACGATAAAACAGGAGTGAAGTATTGTTATTTTCATTGTGTTAGAATTATCCCCTAAGCCGTCACATCCACCCCCTTAAGAATCTTAAATGGGAAGATAGGATAAGTGACACCTTGTTTGAAAGGCCTCTCAATTATGTATATTGTGACGCTTCGGTTTTTCAAATTGAATAACCCATTGATTAGCTATGCTCATTGAAATATTTTGATTTGGAATGTATGTAGTTATTCAAGATAGCATGGGGATTTTACACCTAAAATAACGAGAAATATCGAAATTGAATAAATACCTCTTAGATACGATAAAACAGGAGTGAAGTATTGTTATTTTCATTGTGTTAGAATTATCCCCTAAGCCGTCACATCCACCCCCTTAAGAATCTTAAATGGGAAGATAGGATAAGCGACACCTTGTTTGAAAGGCCTCTCAATGTGAAAAACCGAAGAGTCACAGTGTACACAATTGAGAGGCATTTCAAACAAGGGGTCACTTAACCTATCTTCCCATTTAGGATTTTTAAGGGGGTGGATGTGACCGTTTAGGGGATAATTCTACCACAATGAAAATAACATTACTTCACTCCTGTTTTACCGAATCTAACAGGTATTTATTCAATCTCGATATTTTTCATTACTTTAGGTGTAAAATCGCGATGCGAATCTAAATAACTACGTTCCAAATGAAAATATTTCAATGAGCATAACTCATCAATGGGTTATTCAATTTGAAAAACCGAAGCGTCACAATATACATAATTGAGAGGCCTTTCAAACAAGGTGTCCCTTAACATATCTTCCCATTTAAGATTTGTAAGGCTTAGGGGATAGTTCTACCACAATGAAAATATCATAATTTTACTTCCCCCTTATTCATACTACGAGAACGGTTTTAAGCATTTTCAAATTTCTTTCTTAGTTCTAAACTTATCGCCCATTGATCGTTTTCAAATTGTCACCCTTTAGGTTTCTTAAATATTCTTATATTTAGTAACCAGTGTTAGTAACTTTTTCAAAGATCTTAAACATTCTTGTGTATATTTTGAACTTTTAGGTTTATTGGGACTAACCTTTTTTGGAAAACAAATAAATATTTGTTCTAAAAAATTACCACAAAAAAAAGGTTCTACCCCATGACTGGCAATGAACCAACGACCTCTCATCTGATGGGCAAACACATTACCACCGAGCTATCGTCATCATGTAGAATTCATAAATGTATTCGATGATAAATAAACAGAAAAATGCATTCAATAAGTAAACAGGGAAAAAATTTAAGGGTTGCGGCCTGATGGGACAAGGCAACCCTACTTTTCCGAATAGTACGTGTCAATCACTACATTTTGGGGTTTTATTTTTAATGTACCATATATGACGGTAAGATAATCGTGCAAGAAAAGACCGGAAATGCCTAAATTTCGCGATATAGGGGGCGAGGTTCTTCTATATTTTAAATATACATTTATGCTTGTACTTTCTATTAGCCACCGTAGTCTTAGTTCGTGTTCCGTTTTCAAACCTGGTTAACCGGACTGGTAAATTATGGTAACATAACTTTTCCTGAAACACCCAGTTTAATACGGGACGGCTTTGGTAATGAATAAACTATAAGCTAACTTCAAAATTTAGTTTGTGATTTAAACGCAAATATCTGGAAAACCGTTCACTCTAGCGAGTTAAACAAAACGTTTACGTAAAAAAGCCCAATTGTTTTATATCTAACGCAATAAGCAAATGACATTTATTTACCAGAAAGCGAACTCACTATACCGGTTGCAGGGGTAAGTTTGATATATAATTTTCAGGAACCATGGTCCGTATCTTACGGCTTTCAGAATACCGGTATAAACGGGACACTAAATTGTAACCAAGGTTCGAAATTGAGCAGGTCCTTAATTTGCTAGACATAAAATGATTAAATAACAGTGGCTCTTTATTTGCAACTTATCTTAGCTGAGCTGAGCTAGTCAGCGAGAGATACTATGATAAATATGATGAGGCAAAAGGGGGCACAAAGCTCTGACTATATCAGCTCAGCTAAGACAAGTGGCAAATAATAAGCAACTGTTATCTCAGTTTCAAGTATTTGTCTAGTGAAGTTGAGTTTTGAATTTACCTTTTAGTAGATTTTTTAATAAAATCGAATTTAAGACATTTCCTTCAACTTACCAGTGTAGATACAAAAGTATAAATTGCGAATTTAAATACTCGGATGGTTCTGATATTTAATGGCCTTGTTCATACATTATAATTCGCTGCTGATAGTTTCATTTTTCGATTTTTGTCAATGAAAAGTTTTACTATGTGCGACGTCGCACGTGAATACTTTGACAAAAATTTTATTTTTCTCCATATCAGCAGCATTAACATTAGCAGACGCCCCCTTTAACGAGGATTTATTTAATGGCACAGATTTGAGATCGGTGAGTTTCTAATAAATGCGTTAGCATTTTTAGGAAGGTGGTAGAGGAATTCTTTTTCGACCGAGGAGGTACCACCCACACACCCTCTTAAAGGGCTGGTGAAATCCTTAGGGATATTTCCAGCACTGGGTGTGTGAGTCGGCTTTGCGATTTACAAGAATAAAATTTTTAAATTTACCTATCACTCTTTGTCGAACTTCAAAAATGAAATAACATTTTACATGCTTTTAAAGAAATAATCTCTAATAGAATAAAATATGGTAAAATGCAAAACCAGAAATGTTAATCGTTGTTGTCAAATACATAGGCACGGAGATTCACTGACGCCGTCATTAGGACTCCTAGAAACAATCCAGGGATTTTTGAGTCTCAACATAGGTCCCTGGATCTCGAATATCGAGATCCCGGAATTGTACCCCATAAATGTGTTAACCCAAAAAGGTCACTTCATCTGGTCCCCTTTACAAATTTTATATTTTCTCGTAAAATCGGCGCAATATTATAACGATGATACTTTTGTTGACATGAATTAGGGAGAGAGAACTATAGCCCTGTAGCCCCCTCCAGCGCAGATCCACACACATTTCATGTGTTACAATTCCTGAGATAAATTGTTTGTTTTCCGTTTATAAAGATAAAATCAACTAAAGACTAAAATACATAAAATTTAAAGAAATTCTTGCTTGAATAAGTTTATTTTAGGAATAAAGTAACAAATCCAACTAGTGACAAAAATACAACATAATGTTAATATATACACAGAGGCTATCATCGCAGTATTTGGGTTTTAAATAATCTTGTCGAAATAATGCAAATAGCTAAAAATAGAGTAGCTATACAGGGTGTTCGGAAAATTCATTAGAAAACTTGGAGAGGTGATTCTACGTGGAAAAATAATTGTATTAGTTCCGTAAAAGAAATTTAGAAATCTCAATATTTTCATAGTTTAGCTGTTCAAAGTTTAATTTTTTAAATCCTTTTTTTGTCATACAGGATTTAATTTATCACGTATTAAATTGAAATTTTGCACACAAACTGTTTAGTAGACTCTATTATTCTGTGGTAAAAGTACTTCACTGCTTGGCCGCTAGAGGGCAGTTTACCTAAAACTGAAAATTTATTTTTATCATAAATTTGTATTTTGACAGATATTGCAAAAATGAAGGTTTCGTTTAAAAGATAATAAAAAACAACAAATAATGTACTCTTTATCTAAGTCGATAGACAGAGAGAATTTTTAAACTATATAGACAAATCAAGTCGTATTGCTTTAAATTTAATAAAATGTGGCATTGGAGAATAATAAAAAAGTCATCTGGCAAATTAATAATAACAATTAATATTTTCTTATTAAAATCAAATTTTAAATTTGTTTTTGTATTAAAGTTTCGTGGTTAAAAAATGTATTTAAATAAAAAAATGATAATTGTTATTATTAATTTGCCAGATGACTTGTTTATTATTCTCCAATGCCACATTTAAAGAAATTTGGAGCACAACTTGATTTGTCAATGTCGTTTGAAAAATTGATTTAAAAATAAAAACTTTAATGCCGATTTGCGACTAAACGGTGATATCTATCGACTCAAATCAAGAGTACATAATTTGTTATGTTTTTTATTGCCTTTAAAACGACACATTCATTTTTCCCATATCTGTCAAAATAAAAAAGGTATGAGAAAAATAAATTTTGAGTTTTAGGTAAAGTGCCCTCTAGCGGCAAAGCAGTGAAGTACTTTTACCTTAGGATTATAGAGTTCACTTTTAGTTTGTGTGCAAAGTTTCAATGTAATACGCGAAAGCTTAAATCCAGTCACAGAAAAAGAATTTAAAAAATTAAACTTTGCACAGCTAACTCGAAAAACTTCAGATTTCCAAATTTCTTCTATGGAACTACTACAATTATTTTTCCATGAAGAATCACCTCTCCAAGTTTCCTGATGCATTTTCCGAACACCCTGTATAACAATTAGGAAACTCAGTACATATTCAAACATTAAGCTTAAAAAACTGCGTTTCTAAATAATAAATTTCTTTAAAGGTTTCTTGGTAGCAATTCATAACGTTTTTCAAGCACTTACGCACTCACGCTTACAGTGTTTTAACACTTTTAAAATAGCCGAACCACTGTGCCTCGAGGGTATTTGACCCTGTTTTTTCCGTACTGTTAATAAAGGATACCGTCGGTGTGCCTTGACTTGATCAACGGAAAATACTACAATGAATAAAAAAAGGCGCTAAAAAATGATAAACCCTTGATATTAGTAAAAACTAATATAGGCCGATTAATGGATCTTAACCGTTATGTCATTAATTACAGCATTTAGTGTAAACATTTTTTATCCCTTTCTTCGTTTTACACATTACGCAAGTAAGTTTTAAGATTCATAGTTATTTTAACTCAAACTGCCACATATGTTAGCTCTTATTTTTTTTTTGTTTAATACTGAAAACTAAATAAAGACAAATTTATCTACGTCAGGTTTTAATGAAGTAACTTTGTTCATTGACGCTCCGTATAAGTTTTGCCTCTTAAATTATTTCAAAATATATTATATTTAGCGTAGGAATTTTTTGAATTTACTTGGTAGAATTTGCTTTTACAGTTTATAAGTATATTTGTATATTAATTATATTTGTTCTAATATTTTGCCTATGTATTGTGAATAATTTCTATGAATTTCGTTTTAAATGTCCAGTTGTTTGTCAAAAACAGTAACATTTTGGCATTAAATGCTGATCGATTGATTAGAAGCTTTAACAAGTTGAGGCCTGAACATCCTCTTTAGGGTAGTTAATGAGCTTTGTTGTAATCCCTGTTATACTGAGCCTTGTTACAACGGTTTATCAATTAATCCTTTCATTAGCTGTCAAATGGAGATTTCTCCCTGGGTACTGAGGTCCCTAGGTAGTTTGTTAATCTCCAGCGAGTTAATGCCGTGCAATCACATATAATGCGAGAGGCTCTCTCCTCCTCTTTATTGCATAATCTGCACAGGGGTTCATTTCGATACAAGCCCATTGTGTGCAGATGTCTCTTTAAGGTGCAGGCATTACATGTGGACAACATTAAACTCATCTCACAAGCGAGGAGCCTTGTCGCCAATTTGTTTTGGAAAAAGAAAATAATTTTATACCGCACAATAAAGTAATTACTTACTAATTTGTTATATGATTTTAAAATATTATTTTAAGGAAAAGCTATAATTTGTTACGCCACTGGCACTAACAAGAAAGGAAACTCATTTGGATTGATTTGTACAAATTTAAATTGTGACGTAACGGTAAAGATCCACTGACCAGTCTATATGGAAAATCACATAGCTTATGCTTGGCGTTTATATTATAACAACCACTGTTTCTTCTTTGTAGTTACAGTAAACCAGTGCAAAGAGTTATGCAAAATCACTTTCAAATATTAGCTTTAATTGTCAATTAATTTGATTGCCTGATCCAATACACATGATCAAAAAGTTAACAATGTTAATCAAACTCAAACTTTACCAAGTTGCGGAACATTAACCTGCCGTATGGCAGTGAAATGGGAATCTTATTGATTTTCATATGCTGGGTTAATAATAATGAAATATTTTGCGCAACATTAGAAAACCAATTTTATAATGCATTCTATATAAAACAACATCTAGCCGAAATAGAAATATATATATATATATATATATATATATATATATATATATATATATATATATATATATATATATATATATATATATATATAAAGCGCCCTGCTTTAAAGGTCAGTACTTTTACCTGTAGCCAAGATATCGAGAGTAACTTTTATATTTTGGTCGCAAATAAATTTAAAAATGTGTGTGCAAAATTTGTTCGCTTAATCTTAACAAATGAGGAAGTAAGGAATATTCAAAGTTTGAATTGCAATCAATTTGTTTTCCGGCGAATATCTCTATACTTAAACCAATAGTAGGCCGGTATTAACACAAATGAATATCTTGACAATAAAATATCAATTATTATTATGCGTCTGTCATATTATTTTAGTAATGTTTCTATGCTGAGAAACGTTTTATTTTCGCTTTAAATTCAATTGAAAGTTAGTGACGGCTCCTCATTTCTCAAAGGCTGATTTGTCTAAAGATAGTGCTCCATCTCGTAGAGCTATCCGAAGTCAAAATTTCCTAGCAGACAACGTTCCGTCTTTTGTCAGGGCTAATAAATGGCCTCCCAATTCTTCAGATTGCAACCCCCTGGATTATTCGATACGGAATGCTCTTCAAGAAAAAGCGAATGAAAGCCGGAGAGAACCTTTTCGGAATTTGCAATAACTTCGCGACAAAATAGAGCAAGTGTGGCCCAATATCTCTATACATCTAATATGAAGGGCTATTTTACAGTTTAAGCCAGAATTAAGAACTGTTTCCAAAATAGTGGTCCAATCCAACACATTTTCGGATAGATACCTGGAAACGTTCTAAAGTGCTGCCGGAAAAGTGAATTTCTGTTGTTGACTTTTGAGTTTCAATTGTGCACTAGGTTATGAAATAAAAATATTTTCGTTTAAAGTATTTTTTCTGTATTCCCTATACTAATTACTCAAAATTTGAAGTAAATATCTTTAATCTGGCAAGAGTTACTAGCTGTCAAACAGGACGCATTTTTTTTATCCACACCCGATATATATATATATATATATATATATATATATATATATATATATATATATATATATATATATACAGTGAGAACATAAAGGTTCGAATAAATTCGTTTGAAATTCAGGCATTTTTTCTTAGCAAAACGCTCAGACACGTCAAGTTTTGATTTTAGGTGCGCATTGTTTAAACTAAATTTGATGTACACAGGGTCACCCAAAACGTCACACTTAATTTTCTTAATGAATCTTTTTTTTTATCTCATTTGTGAATTCTGCGTAAAATTTCAATCATATTTCATGTATCATACCCTATATCTAAATAATGAGACAGAAAAATGAAATAAAAAAAGATTTCTATTTAAAAAAAATTAAGTGTGGCATGATAGCTTCTTTTTGGGTCACCCTGTACACATCCAATTTAATTTAAACAATGAGCACCTAAAATCTAAACTTGACGTATCCGAGCGCTTTTCTAAGAAAAAAATGCCTGAGTTTTAAACGAATTTATTCTAACCTTTACGTTCTCATTGTTTATATATATATATATATATATATATATATATATATATATATATATATATATATATATATATATATATATATATATTTAGACACGGTGTCCAATATAAGAAGGGCCAGCATGGGGATCTCGCTTCTGGTTAGAAATACAAAATTGGTTTATTGGGAAAAAGGTGCATAATTAAAGAACTAATAAAATGATGTTTAGAAATTTTTTAGATGATTTTTCATTTTCGAGTTATTTTGAAAAAATTAAATTTTCGAATCTTTATTTTGATTTTTTTCTGGCGTTAATATGAAAGGTAGGGTAAAATTTCTTTATAGCAACTTTTAATGAACTTATTATAAATTTTTTTATTCGACTTTTCGTCTTTGGGCAGCGATCAACTTAGTTTTTTTTAAATACGGTCCTGATTTTTTTATGTCAAATTTTACAAGCCCTTTTTATTCTGAATTCAACAGTGTACTACACATTATGGTTAAATTACGTTTTGAGTCTTTTCTTCGTCATTATTAAGAAATTTCTGTGATCCGGACCTGTCTCCTAGAACATTTCATACATTGTTCCAGATTTTGGAATTTAATGCAGAAAATAATGAAGCATACTCAATATTTTTAATTTCTTATTTTAATTATGGATTGTAAATAAGAAAAATAATTAATTACTGTTAAAAAATATTGTAACATTGACCACTGTATATCACACATAATGGTTTAATTAGGTTTTGAGCGTTTTTTGACCATTATTGACAAATTTTAGGTTCATACATTTTTTAATTCCATTAAAGTATTGAAATGCATTTTATAATTAGTATGAAATATTAATTTAATAACCAACCAATTACTATTAACAATACACCATCAATAAATGAACAAAGGACATACATGGATGGTAGGTACTTATCACTAGTATTACCTAGTACATTCGTAAAATTCGTGTAATCATTTGGAAAACAAATGTTTTTTAACAGTAATTAATTTATTATTTTTCTTATTTACAAACCATAATCAAAATAAGAAATTAAAAAGATTGAGTATGCTTCATTATTTTCAGAACACTGTTAAATCCAGAATAAAAGGCTTCTAAAATTTGACATAAAAAATCAGGACCGTATTTAAAAAATGAAGTTGATTCTCGCCACCCAAAGACGAAACGTCGAATAAAAAAATTGATAACGTAATCTTTAAGGCCAATAAAAGTTGATACAAAAGAAGTTTTATTAGTTTTGTCCTTCCTATTATAGTAACGCCAGAAAAAAATTAAATTAAAAATTCGAAAATTTAGTTTTTACAAAATAAATGCAACATTTTTCTCATTTAACCAATTTTGTATTTCCAACCATAAGCGAGAACCCCATACTGACCCTCCTTATCTTGGACTAGTTCCTTCCTAGTCCGTACTTTTCTGAAGGTCGGATGTTCTGGTTTAGCCAGTGCAAAATGACAAAGAGGAAGCACGGCAGGACAGCCAATTTTTTTTCTTCGTTTAGTGTGTCTTCAATTTCTTGCACCACAGAGTATTAGGGCGCCGCGCCGCTTACGAACAACTTAGGCTTTTCTTAAATGTTTACGTGATTTTTGAAAAGTTATTTTGGACAAATTTTACATTTTGATCTATGTTTCCAAAACTAAAAATAATTTAATACTACTGTTGGGATTATCGCTAAATAGTTTACTGTTTCAAAGATAACTTTAGTGGTATCGCTTATAATAGACACCCTAACTTCTTTCAACAAATGAAATAAAAATATTTCCCACTTAATAGTACCACAAATTTAAATAGCTTCACTACTGATACCCCATAGTATAGGAAAATTTAAGTACGAAGCAGTGATCTACGTTCTGAATATTGTCGAAAGAACGCAAGGTCAGGCGGCATTGGCACTGTTTCACTGAAATGGCGCTTACTGCTGCCTACCAAATATATATATATATATATATATATATATATATATATATATATATATATATATATATATATATATATATATATATATATATACATTAAAAATGATTTTTTTCCGTGTATTTTACGACTGAACGGATATTTAATAATCAACACAAACATTCAGTTTTTAATCGTGTGACAAAAAAAGTTTCAAAATCATCAGTATGTTAGAGAATCCTACTGATAAAGTAACAATGCTTTAATTTGACGTTCAATAATAACCATTGTGTCAAAATATTATATAAGGTCAATTACAAGTAATAATACTAGGAGACACGAAGGTACAAACTTATTTCAAGATTTAATAGGAGTATATGTAGCGAAGGTATGTAAAGTAAATCTGTGTAGTACGCACCTAAAGTGATATATCCGTTACGCAGAACTCCAGATGACTGAACGATCCCATTCTGCGAAAATATAAAACATTATCACTCGTTTCTTAAAGCATTTAATCAGGTACTAAATTTAATAGACATTTAAAGTCACCTTTGGCAATGACATTACAAGTGTCTAGTTTATTGATTAAATTGCTTTGAGAAGCCGATCATTATTTTTCCGCATTTTCACAGCCATATAAGGGTAATTTTAATATTGTAAGAAGCACAGAGTAGGTGCTTACTTAAGGCATTAAAATTAAGACCGAAGGGTAGGTTAAAAAACTCATTGATTTATGTTAAGAAACTTATCGGGTTGAACTTGGTTATATATTTTAAACATTCTTAATTTTTTGTGGGTATTTTTTACAAATAACTATTATTTAGTGCTGCCAATAACAACTTCATGAGTATACTCTCTTTTAATTGTTGTGTTATAGGCAGCTCGCAACAAGATATACCTTTTGTCTACAGAATGTTTTCCATCAGTAAGCCCTTTGCGCAAGACAAGAAGCAAAGATAGAGCCATGGCTCTGGTTAAGCGAGTGACAAAGACGAAAAATCTGTCTCGATAAGCAATAAATCCAGCATGTCACGTTTTGTGCCTAGCACGGGGTTTGTTGATGACAAACATGTAGGCAAACTGTGTATGGGCGAGTCTTTAAATTCATCGATATCTAAACCGCATTAATCACATTTCCATCAAACCGTTTTTAAATCCATCGTATTTTCATCAGATTGTTCATCGGATTCATCACACTTAAAGACCGGTGTTTCCGATGGATGTGTGGTCGAGGAAGTCAGCTGTCAGAGTGAGGTTATTTACATAAGCAACATTTTAAATTCTTTGGTTTCAGATATGATTTATCACCGAAGAAAGATTATAATTGCGTCCTCATCCGATTAACAAATAAATAGAAGTATAAATTATTTGGTTTTAGAAAATAATATTTTATCCAACACCGGATAATCCTACAGCCCGTTCTTAAAATATGGCACATCTGTGAACCCACTGCATTAACTGATGACATCAATGACATAATGCGAATAAATTAATTCATGTTTTCTATCAATAATTTAAAAACTCGCCCTAAATGGGCAATAAGTTCAATACTATATATTATACATGTTTATTTGAATATCATGATTTAATAATGAAAATTTTTCCAAATGGTAAAAAAGGAGGTATATAGTTGTGCCTTTCTGTAGTACTACAAAATTTGAGTACAAGGGGGAAGGATAATTATTAATCATGATTATAAAAAATGTCTTCTTTTCAAAGCACTTATTCAAATTTCTGTACTATAATCACAGACAAAATTCGACAAAAACTCTTTTTCATAATTTAGCAACGTAACACAATCGATACATCATAAGTATCTGTAAGTTAGAGTTTTTGCGTGATTTCTTCTGGGGCAGGTCTCTTTGAACTTAAAGTAATTTTGTGCTAAGAATAAGCGCTGCTGTTCAATTCTCTCTGAAATTCCTTTTACCATAGACTGATAAAACAAAAGGCTCCAACTCATAAATTAGGGCTACGTCCACAGATTTTTTTAAGTTATGACAAACGCTTCATTAAATAATTATCTAATCGAAGGAACTTAGTTACTGGCATCATGTCGTTTCTCGTCACTTAAATTCCAACGCAAAGCTCACTATTTACCAGTGTATGCTGTGAATTGTTAATTTAGTCTATGATTTTACTTAAAATATTTCGTATTTACACGAGATTTTACAATTTTTTTTATAAAGACATAGTGACGTAAAATAGGCCAAACACAAAATAATATTTTTATCAAAAAACACCTATGCACTTTTTTAAATTTTTAGTTGTTTCAGTAAAGACTTTGACACCACCCTGTCAGGGAGTGTTCAATGTACAGCCCTTGACAACTGAAACTTTCAGATATGCATTGCGTTTCCATCTAGACCTGAAAGTTTGAATTGATAATTGCTGTACATAAATACAGTGTAATTGAATTTTATCTTGGCGTGTTTCGTAAAATATCTTTATACAATTACTTGTATTTTGGGATTTTCATAGAAGGTTTACAGGATGTAAACTTAAATTACAGTAGTTTAACATTTTTGGCCATTATATGCATTATTCAAGAAAAAATACAAATACATCTTCATATAACGATAAAAGATCTATGTTTTAAACTTTGGTATATTAAAATCATGACTGATTAAACCCTAAGATATATTAAATCTTAAGATTTAATCAATTTTTAACACTAACACTATATTTCTTCTAAATGATAAAATCAGCGATTTAATATTTTTGGATGAGCGAGCTGACACAACCTTAGGAAAGTACATGTCCATTTTATAAAAATAAAGAAACTTACCAAAGTCAACAACTCTAAACTTCAACATATTATGAACTTGTTAAAATGCAAATCTCCTGTAAATTTTACTTTTTCTGTTTCTACGGATGTTAGTGACGAACAACAAAATTGTTTCACTCTGTATATACACATAGCTATTTTCAAAAATATTCTAATTACGTTACATTAGGTATTTGCATTACTATTTAAATCAAAACTTCTTAAAACCCAATCTAATTTACAGTTTACCACTCTGCGTCACCGTTAGCCTTCTGGAAGACATAATCCAGTCCAGTTAAATTCATAATACCGTCCTTTAAGTGAAATTTCCATTTGTTTCTATTACGTATAATTTTATCATACTGGCACACTACAATATTGTCGGTGTCGAAAAGATCAGTCGGATCATCATCAGAAACATCATCTTCAGAGTTAAGAGGTTCTTCCTCTCCTCCTTCATCCTCAATTTCCTGATCATCCTCATCTTTGTCGTCGTCCAAGTCTTCATCATCATCGTCATCGGAACCTTCTTCATCCTCATCAGATGTATCCATTGAACCGTCCAATTGTTTTGCTTGTAATTCTCTTCTACTCGATTTTTTCTTGAGCCGATCTAAAAAATATTAATCTTATCTTTCATCTTATCTTTTATTATTATAGGCACAACTTTAAGCTTTTATTATATACATTTTTTAACCTGAAGTTCTTATTAATTAAAGTTAAACAGCTGGTATGGCTTACCCTATGGCAGCTTTCGAGAATGAAAATTTAATTTCGTAAAGATAGCATTCATGATTTCAATTTTTTTTTTAAAGCTGTGGAAAACTTGGCATAGGAAAAATGGTAATTCACGTTTGACATATGCGATCTTTATATGAGACTTAAAAGTATAAAAAAGTCTTCTTTGAAGCCAGAAAAACGTTTTAACATACAGTGTACCCACACATCCCTGAACCTTCACAGCCGGTATTAACTAGAGAGGGAACCTGGCTTCAGGCGGCCTTTTATTATGCTCAACATTTTAACGCTATTAAACCAGTAATTTTACAGTTCAACTCTAAAGATGCAGCTTTCATCAAAGATAGTCAGCAACAGTTCTGTATAACGAGCAAGTTTTGATAGATTTACTTGCTCTACATAAAAACTGTGAAATCTTATTAACTTCTATAGAAAGATTGAAAAGTAGTTGTTTGTCGTTAGCAGACTCTTTTGAGATAGTGGTCACTTTAAGTGCGGCCTTACAAATATTGACAGATCCTCCAGGGGTTCGTGGCTACGCCAAAATGCGTTTAATCAGTGAGCATGTGAGGGACGGGCGAGCAAACGACGGTACAACAATTGTATGCATTTGCGAATATAATATCGATAGACGTAGAGCAATCTTTTTCAAAATACAGTGCAACGTTTGCGACAAGGCGACGTTATTTATCCGAAAACACCACCGAGAGATTGTTAATGATGCAAATTCACACCGAAAACCTTTAATTATTTAAGAATAATAGTTTTATCCATGCATCTGTCGAATTTTTGCGGCGCCTGGCATAAAGGAAAAATAAAAAATACAATTCGTATACGAATACAATTACAATACAATACAATACAATTCGTATACGAATCGTATCGACCGAGGTGGTACCACCCCACACATCCTCTTAAAGGGCTGGTGGAATCCCTACGGATGTTTCCAGCTCTGGATGTGTGAGTCGGATTTCCCAGTACACCCACGGTATATAGTACTTAGAGTTCGGCCTTCGTGGGCTATCAGAAGATAAAAAAATAGCCATCTGTGAAACAGTGGATGTGTTTATAGAATTAAAATTTATGTAAATCTAAAATAAAATTCCTTACAAAACCCGAGAAAAAATAGCCTACAACAGAATTATTTTATTAATCTATAAGTTGTTTACAAACTTTTTTTTTGCAGATGCCAATGCACTATTATTTCAGCTGCATATTGAACCATAATTTCAATGGGGGATAATGAAAAATAATACATTATTTTTGAAAAATTATACAGATATTTTAATTAAAATTTTAAGATATCTAATATACCTAGCAACCTTAAAAATTTTTGTATTAATCAACTAAAGTGAACCACTACACCGGTCACAATTTAGGCAATTAAAATTGTGAATTTCTCTAAAAATTGACGATGGTTTTAAGATTTAGTCACATCGATCGTTGATTTCTTTTTTGGTTTGTAATAAAATTTTGCACAGTATATGATTGACTTAGAGGTAGATATTGAACATAGCTAACACTCAACACGTGCTGTGCCTGATGTATCTCCATTATGTTACCCCGCTACTGGCGTACACTGAATAGTCAGTCATGTCCACACAAAATATGTATATGTTTCGCAAATTTATCACAGGCATGTCAAAAGTAATAGGTAGGTCTATGAATAAAATGATTTATTTGCTTCAATATTTGTCTGGGGCAAAAATGACCTAAGTTGCAAGACAAAAAGAACATAAACAGATTCCTAAAACCCACAGATTTGAATAAAAAAGCAGTTTATTAACAAAACACGAACCTTTTTTATTTGTTTTACAACAGCTGGGCATTGTTAATTCAAGAGTAGCATTTTCCTCTATGTCACTATGTGTTCCGTCAGTTTGTACTACATTCTTATTTAAAACAGCAACAGCTTGTTGTTGACTACTAAATGCAGCATTTACGTGTTGTTGCAATAATGAAGAAGCAATTGCTGGTGGCAGGCCCATTGTAGCTGTAATGACGGGACCTGTCAAAACTTTTTGTAACTGATTTCCTTGGAGTGCAGTTGCTGGAACCTTAAACAAAAATTTTATATCAAATTTTAAGAATTTGACAAATTTTACATTTTAATTTAATTTATCAGGAATAAATTTCAATAAAAATTATAACAATTCCATATTTCTTTAGGCTTTTATCAAGATCAACTGATGATATGATTTTTTACTTCATACTGTAGGATAAATCCTTGTTGACAGTGTAACTGACGAATTTTTAGTAAACTGTTAATACTATGCAGACCTTTTCTTTACAAAAATATGTATTTACATACGTTTTGTAGGTACTTAGGTGTCTTATTAGATTTTCTTCCTTTTCCTGGTTTCAAAATTTGAATATATATATATATATATATATATATATATATATATATATATATATATATATATATATATATATATATATATATATATATATATATAAAGTATTAGGGTGTCCGTTATTTCCCGACTTTAAAATTATTCAAAGCTCGGTAGTTATTTCGGTTCTAGGACTCCAAAAACGAGGTTTCCCCAAGTTTTAGCTCGATCCGTTGCAAATAGAATAGCCGTGCCACCGCACACTTCATTTTTCCCATGTTATTTAAATGGGGAAGAGCATTTTTCTTGGTATTTTTGGGATTACAAAATACTAATTCAGACAATCCGTTTACTAACTGTTTGAATAACAATGATATATTTACATGTAGGAACAGTTATTTAGCCCATTCGTAAAGTTTTTTTTTACGAATGGGCTAAATAACTGTTCCTACATGTAAATATATCATTGTAGAATGGTATTCAATAGTTAGTAAACGGACTGTCTGAATTGGTATTTTGTAATCCCAAAAATACTAAGAAAAATGCCCTTCCCCATTTAAATGGCATGGGAAAAATGAAGTGTGCGGTGGTACGGCTATTTGCAACGGATCGAGCTGGAACTTGGGAAAACCTCGTTTTTGGGGTCCTAGAACCGAAAAAACTTCCGAGCTTTGAATAATTTTAAACTCGGGAAATAACGTACACCCTAATATACAGGGTGATTCAAAAGTAAGCGGCATCCTTTCAGGGGCGTAATCCTTGCATAAAAATAAGGCAAAAAGTTCCTATTAATATCGCTCCGAAAAGGCTTCCTAAGGGAGCTACGCCCCTTTGAATAAGACACCTTAAAGACGATTTTTTCTCTATAACTTTAAAACCCTTTACAATTAAATTTTGAAAATTGGTGTACGGTATAAACATTTGATGGTAAATAAGATTCTAAATTCAAAATTTTAAAATCTTAGTCAGGGGCGCTACATGCGGGGGAGGGTGAGGGTAAAAACATCCATTTTTCTTTTACTCTTTAGGTTAATGTGATTTTGTTTGGAAATTGTAAAATTCTAGAGTTTTTTACGTAAAAAAGGTACTCTTAGTTCAATTCGATAGAGCGTACCATTTACGAGAAAATCGACTTTGAAAACTTTCTGGTAGTACGTTTATTCATAATAAAATTACTAGATACGCATTCAAAACGAAGTTCAGTGCCTAATTTAGCTTGTCGTGACGCTAATGGTAATAATTTTGAACATTTTCTCTAAATTGCTAAATAAAATGTTAGTAAAAAAATGTGTTTTTTTTCTATGGTAATGCAGATTAATTTTCATCAATAAACATATGCATCAGAAAATTTTCAGTCGATTTTCTCGTAAATGGCACGCTCTATCGAATTGACCTAAGAGTACCTTTTGTACGTAAAAAACTCTAGAATTTTATAATTTCCAAACAAAAGCATAACAACCTAAAGAGTAAAAGAAAAAGGGATGTTTTTACCCTCACCCTCCCCCGCATGTGACGCCCCTGAATAAAATTTTAAAGTTTTGAATTTAGAATCTTATTTACCATCAAATGTTTATACTGTACACCAATTTTCAAAATTTAATTGTAAAGGGTTTTAAAGTTATAGAGAAAAAAATCGTCTTTAAGGTGTCCTATTCAAAGGGGCGTAGCTCCCTTAGGAAGCATTTTCGGACCCATATTAATAGAAACTTTTTGCCTTATTTTTATGCAAGGATTACGCCCCTGAAAGGATGCCGCTTACTTTTGAATCACCCTGTATATATATATATATATATATATATATATATATATATATATATATATATATATATATATATATATATATATATATATATATATATATATATATATATATATATATATATATATATACAGGGTGGTGCAACCAAGATGGGGTGGAGGATTGTGAGTAAACGGTGAGGAATTTCGAAAAAATTTTTATTGGATATTATCGATAGTCAAACACGCTATGTTTTAAAATTATGGTCATAATACAGGGTGGTCCGAAAAACTCGTGGCGAACCAAACTTGTATTTTTTTAAATGGGACACCCTGTATATAATTATTCCAATTGATTCTCCTGTTCGTTACGATCATTTTGATATAGGGTTCATTGGGTCTAAAATTTATAGTAAGGGCATGGGACGCGTTTAAAGTTGAAAAAATGCTCACAGTTCGGCCATTTTTTAAAAAAATTTGAAACAGATATGGAAAACCCAAATATTCCATAAAACGTTACATATCCTTGAATACATTAATCGCTTGAAATTTGTTTAAAATTATTCACTGTTATACAGGGTGGTCAAGTTTTGCAAATACGCCCTAGACTCATTTTTTTTAAATGGAACACTCTATATATTTTATTTTCATGTTAAAGATAACATTACTACCTTTCAAAAAATACCATACATGATGCCTTTCTGACCAACAGTTTTTTAGTAAACTAGCCGTGAGAGCAAAGTTTCTTCATTCTAATACGATTATACTGAATTTACGTTGTTTATTATTAAATATCTAATATTAGGAGGCCATGACACTATGATAAGTGAAACAAAAGATTAACGAACTTGTCAAAGCTACTGCCGCATAATCCATTATTTACAAGTTAAGCATAGGTGAGGTAAGAAAACTGAGACCCGAAACTTTTACATGTTTATTAGAGATATTTCAAAAAACAGAAAATATTGTATTTAGGAAATGTAAAGTAATTAATAAACCAGTTATAAACAAAGATAATCAGTTATCAGTATTATTAATAGTGTAAGAAAATTAATTAAGCAAAAACAGAACATCTTTTAAAATTATTTAGTTATGTGATATGTACTTACTTGTCAACCTAATTTAATATAAACAGTTAAAAAAGCTCATATAAGGTGTTCAACTAAACCACCATTTTGCTGAAGGCACATTTCGAGTCTATCCATAAATGAAAGTTTCACTTTTCCCAAAGTCTGTTCTGAAATGTTGCGAACACTGTTTCTTATTCTCGTCTTCATATCTTTCACTGTGGTTGGAACCTCTTTATAGACTTCTTTTTTAACATGCCTCCATAAAAAAAAATCTAGTGGTGGTAAGTCGGGTGATCTGGCTGGCCACTTAACTGGTCCACCTCACCCAATCCAACGATCTGTCTTCCAATTATCGACAAAATATCTTACATTCCTATGGTAATGCGGGGGCGCTCCATCATGTTGAAACCATAAGGATCCCCTTACCATTAAAGGTAAATCTTCAAGCAATACTGGCAACTCGATTCTCAAAAAGTTGTTTATAACTGGTTTATTAATTACCTTACATTTCCTAAAAACAATATTTTCTGTTTTTTGAAATATCTCTAATAAACATGTAAAGGTTTCGGGTCTCAGTTTTCTTACCTCACCTATGCTTAACTTGTAAATAATGGATTATGCGGCAGTAGCTTTGACAAGTTCGGCAATCTTTTGTTTCATTTATGATAGTGTCATGGCCTCCTAATATTAGTATAATCGTATTAGAATGAAGAAACTTTGCTTTCACGGCTAGTTTACTAAAAAACTGTTGGTCAGAAAGGCATCATGTATGGTATCTTTTGAAAGCTAGTAATGTTATCTTTAACATTAAAATAAAATATGTAGGGTGTTCCATTTAAAAAAAATGAGTTTAGGGCGTATTTGCGAAACTTGACCACCCTGTATAACAGTGAATAATTTTAAACAAATTTCAAGCGATTAATGTATTCAAGGATTTGTAACGTTTAATGGAATATTTGATTTTTCCATATCTGTTTCAAATTTTTTTAAAAAATGGCCGAACTGTGAGCATTTTTTCAACTTTAAACGCGTCCCATTCCCTTACTATAAATTTTAGACCCAATAAACCCTATATCAAAATGATCGTAACGAACAGGAGAATCAATTGGAACAATTATATACAGGGTGTCCCATTTAAAAAAATACAAGTTTGGTTCGCCACGAGTTTTTCGGACCACCCTGTATTATGGCTATAATTTTAAAACATAGCGTGTTTAACTATCGATAATATCCAAACAAAATTTTTGTCGAAATTCCTCACCGTTTACTCACAATCGTCCACCCCATCTTGGTTGCACCACCCTGTATATATATATATATATATATATATATATATATATATATATATATATGTATATATATATATATATATATATATATATATATATATATATATATATATATATATGTATATATATATATATATATATATATATATATATATATATATATATATATATATATATATATATATATATAAAATGGCCGAACTGTGAGCATTTTTTCAACTTTAAACGCGTCCCATTCCCTTACTATAAATTTTAGACCCAATAAACCCTATATCAAAATGATCGTAACGAACAGGAGAATCAATTGGAACAATTATATACAGGGTGTCCCATTTAAAAAAATACAAGTTTGGTTCGCCACGAGTTTTTCGGACCACCCTGTATTATGGCTATAATTTTAAAACATAGCGTGTTTAACTATCGATAATATCCAAACAAAATTTTTGTCGAAATTCCTCACCGTTTACTCACAATCGTCCACCCCATCTTGGTTGCACCACCCTGTATACAGTGTGGTCGTTTAAGTGTGCAACATATGGGAAAGTTTTTTATTACCGATTTCTCAGAAAATTTTATTCTTGATAAAAGTTGGTGCACGTTCGATAATCATATTGGGTGTACTTGGAATGGTTGCAAGTCAAACGGTGTACAGGGTAGGGCAAAAAATATAAAATTTCTACAAGAATAAAGTACCCCTATTTCAGAATATTCAGCAAAATGTTATTAAGAAAAGGTGTTTAGAATTAAAAGTTATGCATAGGTTTGAAAACATGACCTCATAAAATAAAAAACAAAATTTTTTTGAAAATATTAATTATTTCCTAAAAAAAAATTTTTTTTTATTATCACCCTAAAAACCTTCATAAATTAAACAAAATCAAATCAAGTTCACACATCTTTGTTCAAATTCAAGCATATTTGTAAAATTAACTTAGCTTTTTAATTTATTAAGGAATCACAAACTTCATGTTTGTTGCAAGGACATTAAACACAACTTTAAAATACCGTAAAAATTATTTTTAACAAGATAAAACATTAGTAATGATAATTTTCAAATTAAAAAACTCTCATTTAAATTACAAAATATTTATTTTAAATGTTTATTAGAAAATTGTACAAAATAATCGACAAACATGAAATCCTACTAAAATAATCGCAGATACCTATGGAAAGAAAACAAATAAGGGTTAAAAGTAAACATTATGACAGTTTGGTGGCATTATTCATTCTTAAATAATTATTGTTATTAGCTGATCTCAAATGCCTCCTCCAGTAAAGTTAACGTTAGCCGAAAAGGCAGAATTAGTGCTAATATGTGGAGAACACTATAAAACAGTGCGTGAAGCAGGAGATATATTCAATGAACGACATCCAGATAAACAAGTCCACTATTCAACCATAAGCAGAATTTTAAATAATTTTAAACAGACAGGGTCTTTAGAGTATAAATATAAAAATGAACGTACCAAAACTGTATGTACTGAAGAAAATCAATTACAAGTACTTCAAGCAGTTGTTGAAAACCCTAGAAGATCCACCCAAGAAGTGCATGCTTATACGGGTATAAAAAAAACCTCTATTAAGGAGATTCTTAAAAAACAAAAATATCACGCCTATAAGCCAATGTTTATTTGCACGTTTCAAAGACAAGACTATGACTTGCGGTATGATTTCTGCATGTGGATTCAAGGAGAAATAGAAGATCAACGTGATTTCCATAGACACATGCTTTTTGGGGATGAATCCACGTTCACTACAAATGGCGTTGTTTCTTCCCAAAATAAGGAATATGCACATTTTTTTTTTATTGCTTAAATCGTTTAAGAAAGTCATTACAACCCCAAAACTGCTATTTTGAGGAAAATTACTGCGTTAATTTAGCTAAAAAAAATTTTTACTTTTCGGTATAATTTATTATAATTTCAAAAGGAGCCATTTGCCCAGCAAAAAAGTTACGTCACGAAACTTAAGTGGCAATCTACATTGAACGTGTTGGCGACTCAAATTAAAGTAACGACTTAAAAGGGGATACGGCAACACCGCCATGTCGATGCCTTCTGCTCCCCGCTCCCCTACCGGCCACTTCTGTAACTGTAAATTGACGTTTTGTCTTTATTTATTTAAGAACTTTTTAGACATTTCAGAATTAAATAATAGGTAATTATTAGTTTAGACAATTGTAGCTAAATAATTGTATTTGGAAATATTTTGGTATGAATCTGGACTATTACAACATTTTTAAAGTGAAGTTTTATAACCTGATTACCTCAAGGACTGTCTTTATTCATCCAAGGTTATGTTGTGTTATTAAGCTGTGGTAATGTTTTTATAAGCGTAAAAAGATCGTCTGTTGGATATAATAAAAGTTAAATAAAACTTAAGAAAGTGTAAGTTCACATCGCTGCTTAAGAAAAGAGGCTGTAAAAATTGCGTGGTCTAATTAGATGAACCCCTATGAGAAGCTGAAGACACAAACATTTCATTTGATGCAGGTAGGTACATCTACACTTTTATTTTTAGCCATTTAAAAACTTTTAAATAACTTTTTCTCGTTTTGAAAGGCAACGTTGAGTTCAAAGTATTAAATGTTCTGTGTTTTATACACATTACTTATTATAATTTAATAGGTTGGTATAAAATAATGTTAGGCAAACTTACAGTAGAATGATATTGCTATTGTTCATTTTTGGATGACATGGATGAAAGTATTGTTGTTATTATAATTATAGAGAATCCGATTTCTGCATTTTTTTAAGTTTCTGTTATGCAGGTACTTAGCCGATAGTACCTAGATACCTACTTTATAAACTGCTTAAACTGCTTTAATAATGTAAAAATGTCCCTACATAGGGGTTATTGATATTGGAGTTAGCTTATCAAGCTAACAATAATAACTAATAGGATATTGTAAAATTTGGGTAGTACGTGATATTTATTATTAAATAATTATATTTTTCTTTAATAAACTAAATTCATGTAGGTTTTTCTCGTGGCTATTTCGAATTTTTAAGGCTCCTAGTTTTACATGTAGAAACGTTTTGTAATATTTTCAAATTGTTTTGTATATTTTAGGTAATTATGCCAGGCATACAAGATTAAAAGGGTTCCTCCCAGAATTTGCTATTGTAATCTCAGCATGACCATAGCAGAACTTAAACATAAGTAAGTACCAAATTTGATTATGAAAAGTAACTACTTGGTAAATGTTAGGATGTGCTCAAGTTAATATGGGTTTTCCTCAAGCCTCGTGCACTCACAAAGTTGCACAGGAAAGAAAGAAATTTTTTGCAGCACATTTGCAACTCCTTTTTCACAAAATCATATTTGATCATGTCTGGTGTTTCACTCCCAATATAGCCAAGATGCTAAATTTATTAAAAATTAATGGAGTTTTCTATGAAGAGATCTAGAGTTCTTTTTACTTTCTATTAATAGTTCCGTTAAAATAAAAGTAAAAACAATATTTTAAAAATGGGGTGCTAACTTCAAGCAGCCCCCCATTATTGCAAAAACAAAAGTATGGCCACAGTCAGTGATGTGAAATGACGGTCATTTATCATCCGTAACAAATGACCATCATGTGACGGTCATATAGGTCATTTATAAAAAATACCCTTAATTTACATTAGTAATAAAACTAAAAGTTTAAGAATACTTTGTGGTTAAAAAAGAATATTCTTACAAAATTTAAAAAAGAAAAGCATGTCCTTAAGTTTCATCATGTTCTTCTACGTCATGTGCAAATTCGTCAGTTATTTCGTTTTTGTCTCATTTTAGAATTAAGCCAGGAATATTCTAAAACGCGACAGAGCACGCGTGATGTCTTCATTTCTTTGTACAAGCCTAAGGTTTGTGCTTTTGTGATGCACCAAACTGCACTAACCTGCACATTTTTTATTCGTGGAAGAAGCCCATAAGCAAAAAATCAGTGCAGATTAGTGCAGTTTCGTGCAACACACAAGAACAAACCGCTAGTGTGCAATGTCAACAGGTGATCTGCTTTAAGCTTTTTTTATTATTGTTAATAATATATCCTATTTATAAACGAATCAAAAAGTTTTTAGATAGTACGTAATTCGTTTTCTATTTTTCTTTAAATTTAGATTTTTTTGACTTCAGTAGGATACATGATAATTTTTGCAACCTAGAGTATTAGGATAGCCGAAAAAAAAACTTTTTCATTATTAGTTATTGTTTCTATTTTTAGTAATATTATTAGTATTACCAAACTTGGGCGTTTTAGCTGTTCTTGTGTTCCTGTTGATAAATAGGTGGTTTTAGTTCGTTGTTTTTTAAACATGTTTACTTATTGACAAATTTATTGCATATTATTTACTTTATCGTTACAAATGTAATCACATATGGATTTCTAATTATTTTCCTCTAAAACCTTGCATATTTGTCAGTTTGTGAAAAAAAAACGCCATTTTGAAGAAAAAAAACAAGCTTTATGTTTTTTTTTTCACAAAAAACACGGTTTTTAAAAAAAACATTGCCGTTTTATTTCATTTACATCACTATTTCTATGACGCTCGTGGCTTTTTCTTGCTTAATTTTTACTCTTACGTCGAAGCATGAAATTTAAGAGGTTAAATGACCTGATGGTCATTTATTAATGTGATGTGACGTCATGACCGCACAAAATGACGAGGTCATATGACAGACTCACATCACTGGCCAGAGTGCTTAATAGTTCTAAAGGAGGTCCACAGTTCTTGATGGTTTTCGAGGTCAGAACTCTTACAAAAAAAAAATATTACGTTTTGTGCTCTTGGGAAAGTAAAATATTCAACAACAAAATATCATTATCTTGATGCAGAACTGTAGAACTATGGAAACACTAACGGGAACTCATGAGTTGTAAACCAGAACTATTGTTAAAAAATATTTCGTGGGGGCCAACTTCACACTTTTTTAACACTCAAAAATGTAAGTTGTAAACAAAAAAATATCATTCTGATTCTGCAGAACTGTAGAACTATAGCAGCATTAACGGGAACTCATGAGTTTAAAGCAGAACTCTTGTTAAAAAGTATTTCATGGGGGGGGGGGGGGGGGGGTGTGGGGCAACTTCACACTTTTTAAAAAAGGGTTTACAACTTAAATTTTTGACTTAAAAAAGTGTAAGGTTGGTCCCTCGTGAAGTTAGCACCCCATTTTCTGTTAAAAAGTAAATAATTTTAGGATAGCGGTTTTGTTTCTGGGAGTGTATAAATATAAATATGTATATATATATATATATATATATATATATATATATATATATATATATAGTTTATGGTTTGATTTGTTTCTTGGATCCTTAATAAAAAAATAAAAATATATATATATATATATATATATATATATATATATATATATATATATATATATGTTTTGTTTTGTAATTATTTACAGATTTGAAGAGTGCCTAGGACCAGAGGAGCTAACACCCACAGATTCGTAGTTCCTGAAACTGAAGACTGACAAATGTACAAAAGTGCCAGATGAAAGTGCCATGCCATGTATTCTTTAAAGCCCCCCAAACTTTTTTTTAACAAGATTAACTCACCTTACTAACTTTGTTTTTTTATAATCCCTTTTATTTCTTGTTCTCATATTCTCTCATTTTCTCTAATGTATGGTTCTTGCATATTCTTAGACATGCTGTTTTTATAAAAAACCAAATACTGAAATTCCATCAAATCATTTATTTTTGTAAATGCATTGTACAGCTGTTCAACAATATAAAAATATTTTGCGATAAAATAATGTTTTTATTCTACTTTATAAGATTAGTATAAATATGAAGCAGAAGCTAGCGGCTAGCGGCCGCAGCGATATTAAACGTACACAGTTTTTATGTTTCCCAAATAAGACCTAACCTAGAGTACTGCTTCCACATTTAGAAAGCTTCGACATGAAAGAACTAGACTCTGTCATTTCCCCCGTTGACTATTCCTAATAAAACAACCCTGTGTTACCTATGCAGCCCTTTACAGTCTAGCTACAAAAACCTATGACATCCCACTTCTCTCACTCATTCACACTTAGGGTCTCCAGATTATAGAACAAGTTGCCCGCAGATGTTTCCCTTTCCCTCCAATCCTTAAATCCTGTGTCGATAGGTTACATTTTCTTCTCTTCAGACGCCCACGATTCGTTAGTAGAATACTTAGGCCTGTGTGAAGAGTCCAGTGTGACTCTTAGAATGGCTTCAAGTCAAACAGCATACAGGACAGGCCAAAAAAATAAAAATCGTTCAGGAGTAAAGTATCCTTATTTCGAAAAACGTTATTAAGAAAAGGTGTTTAAAATTAAAAGATATTTCCAATGCCTTCTATATATTTTTTTTAATTTTAAATTATCCCCTTATGATTTTTTTATATTTAGCTAGAATAAACTCAAACTCAAAAAAAAAACCTTTATTGTCCAAGACTTGTGTAAACATTTTCAAATTAACCACACTTAAATCATTTCTGCATAACTTTCATCAAGTTGAAGAAAATTTGTGAAATTTACATATATTTATATTTCTACTCAAGGAAAATATTTTTTTTTGAATAGAAGGTTATTCGTATTTGGACATATTTTTTAATTCTAAACAACTTTTCTTAATAACGTTTTTCTGTGTTTTCGCAATAGGGATACTTTACTCTTGAACGATTTTTATATTTTTTAAACCCCTTAAATAGTCTACACAACCTGCCCTAGGATATATTATACAAAGTATTATAGGAAAGGTGATGGTGTTTGCGCTTATTTTTCAAGAATATGTGTAGTTTAAAATGATACAAAAATATCTGGGATCATCAAGAGCTTAATGTGCAAAATAAAATTTATATAGCTTAAAATTAGCACCTCTAGACCAATTTCCCATATTTTAATACAGAATTACTCCATTCCTTAGAGTATAATGTCAATGAAAGCAGCTATGCATAAAAAAAGAAATTATTCCATTATTTCTAAAAATGGCTATAAGGTGGTCATATGGCTTTACATTATAAATAATTGTCACAAGAAAAACTGTCGTAGTTACAGAAAAATAAATTAAATTTGTTACATTTTCTATGGTTTATTATCAATAGGCACTTTTTTTTACATATCACTGGTTACAAATACAAATATTTATTAATGATAGTGCATACAAAAGTACTTTCACACGTCAAGACTTTGTGCTACAACTAAATAATGAGATAATGTTAAAATTTCTTAAATAGCTCATTAAAATATTAAAATTACAAATAAACATTTAAGTATAAAGTACAAACGGAAATGCTTAACGAAGCAAGACTAACATATTAGAACATATTTCAGAAAATTTTGAAGAATTTAAACAACCCCAATATCAGTCTTATGCTCCTCTTACACTTAGACGAGATCTGAAAAATCACCCTCCAAGGAATTCTCGATGCTATAAAAGGCTTTGTTCCTTAAATATTCTTACTTACATTGTAAAATAAGTTGCAAAGAAGAAATTATTCCTAGTGTAACACTCCTCAAAAATATTCTATTTATGACTACATCCTACATACACTGTGTCCAACATGTTAATACGTAAATATATCATTGACCATTCTAATTTCATTAATTTGATGGCTCTTTTTCTTCACAGCTTGGATATGAACTGCTAAAAACCTGAGTGAACTCTGTAGCTATGAAAACTTGTGGGTGTTAATGTGCTGGATAAACCCGTCATGGATAACAGTGCCTAAAAATTTAAAAAAAAAATGATTCTCTTTGTTAATGTCGGTAATTAATTTGAAAATATAAAACAGTGCTTAGAAGTGGTTAGAAAATAGGTAGTTTGCACACTTTTGTAATTCCACTCAATTTGAAGCCTACAGAAAAGCTTTTGATAAATTTACAATCATTATGCAACGTTCTTAGCTCTGGTTTTAAAGATTATTATTCTGTAAAATACTGTTTTTACTTATTAAATACATACTCGAGTGAAACTTGAACATTTCTCTATTAATCTTTAACAATCAAATTTAGTAAAAAATATTGGCATAAATTTATCACAGTGACACTTCACTGAATATTTCTTTAGCTATTTTTTTCAACCCAACAGGATATTTCATTGAAGTTATAGAAAAATAATTGGTTACAAGAACTGGCATTTAACCCCTGTGTAGGTTCCATTACTAAGGCTACGGAGACAGTTCAGTCATATATTGTCCCAATACATAAATTATTGTGAAAAAGCTACATACTTAGCAAACAAGTAATGCCCCTATTTTGCAAAAATAAAACAAAGTTGTATATTTGGCATGAACTATACTTACAAATACGTACTTCAGCTTAACAGGAACCGCCGTTTCAGGATTCCTATTCCAGATTTTCTTCAGGTAAAATCTATGCTCTGACTACTGGTCTATATCTTCACATTTTATTTTAAGTGACTGAATGAATAACGGCTTCCCCTATTAGGACATCTAAAAAGTAATGTAATATTTGTTGTATAACTAAATACATTGTGGCAAATCCGAAAAAGTGCAATAGCTATCCCTCCAAAAGGTAAAACCAACACTACCAACAGCTTTTTAAAAATTTTTAATCATGGTGAAAACTATGTTTGGTATTTAGCCAGCTTCCCTTGTGCAAGAAACGCCAAACTTACCTTGAAATGATGGTCCTCCACCTTTTGTGTCGCACTTGGGACAAAGTATACATTTAATAATCATTAAATAACAGAAACACATATCGAACACGATATGTGAAGGTTTTAAAACACTTGAAAAGTGCAAAAACGCATTGAACTAAAGAAACACACGTGTGTTTGTTTACTTCAATTAAAAAACGGCGAAAGCAAATGCCATGAAGACATGAATGACATGTGTCTAGCGAAACCACAGAACAAAAGTTTGTTAGGCGAGACTATTCGATTTATAACCCACGAATTACGTTGACATCAGGTGATAACTTATCTTTCTCTAGGAGTTGCAAATAAAAAAGGATAACCGGTTTCCGTTGGTCTTGGAGTTCACTTGATTACCGGCTTTGGGTTTATCGTTCCGTGGAGGACCAGTAAACAATACAAGTACACAACAAATATTGTTCACTAGCATTCTCCGTCCCTGGTCTGGACGTTTATTTTGTCTGTGTTACTTGTCTTGATATTAATTAAATCAAGAATGGCAGTGCAGAGATAAAATAGCATTGGAGTGACATAAAGTGATCCTGGTGATCCAATTTTTGTCAATCGAACACGCATCTGGATCATAAAATTGTTCAAGTGAGCCCTTCTTCTTTACCATTTGAAATCAGCTGTTTGCAGCGGTGGCAACGTTGGTTTTTCAGTGTGTCGGCCCCTTTATTTGGTCAGCTCTTGTCCTTAAGTTTGTTTACATTGTTTATCTTTGATTATATTCGTATTTTGTTAGTAATCCTTTTTATTAAACAGTAGGAAATATTAAAAAACCACCCTACAGATATTATATTGTCCCAGTATAAAAAAAATTCCATAGAGAATGGCTTCGAAAACTTCATTTTGTCGTGTCCAAAAGAGCCGGTGTTGGAAGCAACTAGGTAGTGGAAAATTAATCAAAAATTTTACATAAAGCGGTATCTATAAAGGTCAGTATCGCCAAATTCAAGTAATCATAATGTTGCTGTACATTTATTTTTATAGTATAATAAACAATAAGTGTTTTTAACTAAATTGTAAAGGCAAATCCACCAGCACTAACTTCCAGCCAATTTTCCGATTTTCTTTGCACAAATGCCGTTTTGGTCATTTATAACCAGTCTGTTTAATAAAATAAAAGGTTTTCTATCGACTAAATATCCTAGTCTTTGGGAAAAACTCAAGAAAATGGATTTACACTGAAATTTACATTACACTAGCCGTGACTAGCCATTATAAAACGTTGACGTCATAAAAAAAGTGACGTCACAAACAAAAGAAGTCCGTTTTACGAGATGTTGGATTTTGCAGGAAAATTTGCAAAATAAAACCTTTTTTTTTGTTAATAAAGCCCAAAAAAAATGGAAAACAGCAACTGTCATGAACATTTAATATATGTAGAGAATACAAAAAAAAATATTTCAGAATTTTTTGGATTACATGCATATTCCCTATTGTAGGTGGTGGTCGGACGAAAATCCAAATTTTGTCATTGACAACAAAAACCAGTATTACCAAAAAACAAACGCTTGGTGCGGTATTATTAACGACAAATTAATAGGGCCGTTCTTTTTTCGCCAAAACCTAACTGGTGATACCTATTTACATTTTTTGGAAAACGAACTAACAGATTTTTTGGATAATATGAGTATACAAGAACGACGTAAATTATGGTTTGTACATGATGGTTGTCCGGCTCATTCTGCTAGAATTGTTTCTGAATGGTTAAATGGAGAATTTGGTGATAAATGGTTAGGACGAAATACCGATCCACGGTGGCCTCCTCGTTCGCCAGATCTCACCCCACTAGATTTTTTTTTATGGGGATATTTAAAGCAAAAAGTTTACAAGGATCGGCCCTTTAATAATGTTGGGGAGCTTGAAATTTCGATACGATTTCATTGCAGAAATATTCCAGCAAGTGTATTGCGATCCACGCTTAGTGAATTTTATGATCGGACAATTAAATGCATTGAACGTGAAGGTGGACATACGGAGACGCGTCGATAATTTTTTTAAACATACCTAATATAATTTTTTCCTGCATTTCAAATATTGTCTGTTTAATTTTTTTTAAATTTGTTTATTGTTAAGTTATAATAAAAAGAAGCCGATAAAAATTGACAAAACCATTGGCACCATACTCAAATACGTTTAGGAACATTGTGTTTCTTGACTTTGCACTAAACACAGACATAATGCATGCATTGTTTTGTTAATAATGCCCCACAACGCCATTATGTTAGAATGATTTCATGTTTGTAGATTATTTTGTACAATTTTCTAATAAACATTTAAAATAAATATTTTGTAATTTAAATGAGGGTTTTTTAATTTAAAAATTATCATTACTAATGTTTTATCTTGTTAAAAGTAATTTTTACGGTATTTTAAAGTTGTGTTTAATGTCCTTGCAACAAACATGATGTTTGTGATTCCTTAATAAATTAAAAAGCTAAGTTAATTTTACAAATATGCTTGAATTTGAACAAAGATGTGTGAACTTGATTTGATTTTGTTTAATTTATGAAGGTTTTTAGGGTGATAATAAAAAAAAATTTTTTTTTAGGAAATAATTAATATTTTCAAAAAAATTTTGTTTTTTATTTTATGAGGTCACGTTTTCAAACCTATGCATAACTTTTAATTCTAAACACATTTTCTTAATAACATTTTGCTCAATTCTCTGAAATAGGGGTACTTTATTCTTGTAGAAATTTTATATTTTTTGCCCTACCCTGTACACCGTTTGACTTGCAACCATTCCAAGTACACCCAATATAATTATCGAACATGCACCAACTTTTATCAAAAATAAAATTTTCTGAGAAATCGGTAATAAAAAACTTTCCCATATGTTGCACACTTAAACGACCACACTGTATATATATATATATATATATATATATATATATATATATATATATATATATATATATATATATATATATATATATATATATATATATATATGTATATATATATATATATATATATATATATGTATATATATATATATATATATATATATATATATATATATATATATATATATATATATATATATATATATATATATATATATATATATATATATATATATATATAAAATGGCCGAACTGTGAGCATTTTTTCAACTTTAAACGCGTCCCATTCCCTTACTATAAATTTTAGACCCAATAAACCCTATATCAAAATGATCGTAACGAACAGGAGAATCAATTGGAACAATTATATACAGGGTGTCCCATTTAAAAAAATACAAGTTTGGTTCGCCACGAGTTTTTCGGACCACCCTGTATTATGGCTATAATTTTAAAACATAGCGTGTTTAACTATCGATAATATCCAAACAAAATTTTGTCGAAATTCCTCACCGTTTACTCACAATCGTCCACCCCATCTTGGTTGCACCACCCTGTATATATATATATATATATATATATATATATATATATATATATATATATATATATATATATATATATATATATATATAAACTTGAGTTTTATTTAAAAAAATCAAAAAACATTGATTCAATAAAAAAAATCATGATTTTTTTTGATTTTTTCTTAGTGCACGGTACGTATAAATTTTTAATGTCAACGTGCATGTCCATTTTTTGGAACTATTTGAATTGTATGTATGTCATGAATTTGAGTATCATAAAATTAAAATAAAATAGAGTTCACAAAAAAAAACATTCTTAACAGGACGTTGCGTGTCGACCGACATGTTTGTGCAAGAAAATTCCTGCAGCTTTGTGTTTTCTACCGCGGGTATAAAAGTCGGCACGCAAGCGGCCAAGCAATATTTTTCTCAGATTATTCGCGCATTGAAGTAAAAAGTGCAAGTAAACGGAAATTTAAAAAGTATTTTTTGAATAATTGTGTTAACATGTCTGGAAGAAAAG
This sequence comes from Philopedon plagiatum, assembly GCA_963971165.1. Taxonomy (NCBI): domain Eukaryota; kingdom Metazoa; phylum Arthropoda; class Insecta; order Coleoptera; family Curculionidae; genus Philopedon; species Philopedon plagiatum. The sequence continues at coordinate 94,943,698 of OZ020190.1, read as the reverse complement.
AAGACCATATCTGGCAGTTTTACATAAAAAAACTGATCCAAAAAAATTTGGATGTAGAGCAGTTTGCAAAAAATGCAAGAAATACAAGGAAATGTTCAAAGGATGGAAATGCACCACCAAATTTGTGAAGAACAACTATTGGCAAGTAGTGAAAGTAAGTAGTGAAAATAATTATGGGGCATATTTTATAGATTTCTGGGATAAAAAAATCTACTTTGTATTGTTTGAAAAAAAATCTTTTTACATCAATTAGGGTAGGTTCAAGGATCAAAAAGGAAAGATGTCAAATAAAAAAGTGTGTGGCATTTTATTTTTCAGGTATTTTTGAAATCGATATTTTTAGTGTTCCGTGAAAAGGAACGCTTATGGAATCACTTCGGTGTCCGTCCGTCTGTCACAGGCGACTTCCTCTGAAACTATTCGACGTAAAAATTTGAAATTTAGCACAGAGAGAAAGTATGGTGGCCCAATTATAGACGTGAAGTATAAAAAGTTAAATTTTAATTCTGGGGGTTAATTTCAGGGCGTAAAGTGGGGCATGGAAAAAAAATTTCAAGGGCGTCGCGCAGGGTATCAAATGAAAGCTTATTGAAGTACTAATTCAAAAATATATATAATGTATTTTTTTATGCATGTTTTTAAAGATTTTTTTTTTGGAAAAAACGCTTAAAAATTGCTATTCCCCACCCTTATCACCAGAAGGATCGCTCTGAAAAATCTTTAACACATCGTGAACATTAAGAATTAGGTGTGGATTCAACGAAAATTATCAGCATTGAAAAATCCTAGCGCGATCAATAATTGTTATAAACAATTTAATTGTTTATTTTCTTATAACTGCTAAACCATTAATTTTAGAGAAAAGGTTTTATAAAAAAATATATTTCTCAAGATGAACAAGAAACAACTTTTGTTCTTACACATTTTTAAAAATTTTTAATTTGGCTCCGCGCATGCGCGGTGTGATACAGCGTTGGTGCCGTCGGCGGCGGGTAGCGCGGCAGATGGGCGGAGATCTGGCGGCCCAGGTTCGCTCAGGTTAAGTGGGGGGCTGATGGCACGGAACTTGACCGAATCTGTTTTTCTCAGAAACAGAAAGACAACCTACCCTGACAAGTTTTGCCAGTACGTCATCTGCGTCGACTTCTACGCTTGCTTCCACATCAAGCTGTGCAAAGTCTCCGCCGGGAGCATCAACTGCTTCAGAGTCAGAGTCCGGGTCAGCTGGAAAGAAGAGGAAAGCCGAGAATCCTACCATTACTAGTTTTTTAGTTAGAACATCATTAGCTGATAAATAAAATATTGACAAACAGATCGCCAAAGCATTTTTTGCTACGAACTCCAGCTTCCGATGCATAGAAAATGTGCAAGTCAAAAAAGCTATCCAGTTATTGAGACCTGTTTATATCCCGCCATGCAGCAAAACCATAGCGACAATCTTCTAGATGAGATTTACGCTGAAGAAAAAGAAAATTGTTTTTCTTTGCTCTCAGGAAGTAGTGTAAATATGTCGATTGACGGATGGTCAAACGTCAACAACGAGCCAGTTGTGTATGCTACAATTACAACCGAAGAAGGACAAGCCTTTCTGTATAAAACGATCGATACCTCAGGTCAACCTCATACGTCAGAATATTTCACAGAGATTTGTTGTGGGCTGATTTCGTCATGTGAATCACAATACGGATGCAGTGTAAAGTCCTTTGTTACAGACAACGCTGCAAATATGGCGGGTATGAGAAAAAGTATAGAAGAAAAAATTGAGTCTAAAATTATAACCTATGGTTGTTCAGCTCACATTTTAAATCTATTGTGTAAATCTGGAAATATCTGGAAATCAAAAATATCAAAGAAAATGTTGTCCAGGTGGTAAAGTACTTCCGCAACAATCATTTAGCAAGCACAAAATTTAAGCAGGCAAGTGGTAAGACGCTAGTGATGCCAAGTGATGTGTGGTGGAACAGTGTTACCGATTGCTTAGAAATGTATATCGCTCATTGGAACATACTGCTGCAGATCTGTGAGGAAAACAAAGAGAGAATTGATAATACAATGTTCCAAAAAGTTTCAAACATTGGCCTCAAATGCAGTGCAGAAGAATACTTAAAGATTTTAAAACCAATAGCGATTACTTTGGATACATTACAGGGAAAAGGTGCTACCCTTTCGAATGCCGTGGAACAAAGGAAAAACTTACAAAATATCTTTGAAGAAGAAGAAGATCCACAACTGTCACTTCAGCAACATCAAAAATTTCAGGGCCGGTATGAACAAGCCCTGACACCTTACCACTTTATAGCTTATATGATGCACCCATCTAAGCAAAAGTACAAGTTGACCACCGATGAAAAAAATTTGGCTTTAGAAACTATAAATGCAATGTATGGTGATGGTGGATTATTACCATTAGTATTAAAATTTAATGCTTGTTCTCTGCCCTTCAAAAACATCATGTTCTCTGAAGAAATTACGAAAAACGTCAGTGGAATTCAGTGGTGGCTATCACAAGCTGATAATACCTGTGTTAAAACAATTTCCTTGTGCAACTGCATCTTCAGCCTCAGTGGAACGAGTTTTCAGTACCGTTGGGCTGGTACATTCAGATTTAAGAAATAGACTGGGGGTTGAAAAAGCAGGAAAATTAGTATTTTTGTTTAAGTAGGTATTTTAATGCGAATTAAAATAAAGTGTTTCAGTTTAATATTTTTATTTTCCATCGAAGCACTTGCTTGTGAAAGTTTGTTTATTGTTTTTGTAATTAAAAAAGATTGACTAAGTTATTTATTTTCGTTCAGTAAATTTTCTCAAAATTATCATTGGCTTTGATTTAAATTGTGATTTTTTTTAAAATCACTTGATTTAAATCGTGATTTTTATCTTGATATAAATGAGTCCAACCCTGGTTGCAATATGGGTCACTTGCAATTTTTAAAAAGTGACCTCCAATAACACTAACTTATACCTAAAAGTTCATTTCTGTATTGTAAGTAGATCCTAATAAATTAAATAAAAATTATTTTTATGACACCATCTTCAAGGGCCTATAGCTCCCTATGGAAGCATTTTCGGACCTATGTTATTATCTTTTTTTCATATTTCTTTATGTAGAATCATACTAGTGTTGTAAATATCCGTATTCTTTATATATTCAAATAATGCGGAATCGGAATCAACTAATATACGTAGCCATTTCTTCAGCCGCGCGAAACCGGTTCTGAAACATGTATATACGGAATTATTTCGGATACGGGTAGATAGGTGGATGCGGTATCATATGATTCGAAGTCGAAGGTTAGGGATAGTAAGCAGTGTTGCCATTTGGGGCGACAAGTCGCCAAAATGGCGACTTTTTGTCTCTATGAGAGTGTGGCGGCGATTTTCAATAAAAAGCTTATTTTTGGCGACTTTTTACAGGTGAAAAAATTGAATATACACGTTGTATACAATACGTAGGAAGAAACAACGTCACAATAATAATCATTATTGCACCGAGGGATTTCTCAAAGAGAATATCTGAACGCGCCACGAATTGTACGTCAAATTTTGGGAATTCCACCAAGCTTGTTCCACAAAAACATTTTTTTTTATTTAGTATTGACAGTTTTCTAACCCCAATATATCAAAAAAGCTGTGGCGACAAAGTGGCGACTTTTCATACTGATCGATGGCGACTTTTTGCTTTGTTACTCTGGCAACACTGATAGTAAGGCACCGTCGTTCGTTCTCGTTTGAATTCGGTTCGGGTGAGGCGGGCCGTGTTTAAGCAATGGATCTCATCCCATATGATACCCGTTACCCCGATAAGTATGCTCTCTTTTTTTAGGGAATGTCATTAGAAAGAGAAAGCATAAGATCAAATATGCCAAATCGCAGACCGTGTTGTTCGCTTACACTCGATCCCGATTCCGTTTTCTATTTGCACTTTGCATTAGTAACCACCCGAATGCGTATTTATTTTGATTCCGGATCAGTATTCAAGTTCTCGGCCGGTTACGGATAATACGGATTCTTTTAATATTCGTATCCATCGGATTTTTGAATGCGTATCCTTACATCACTAAATCATACCTTAAAATTGGTCATCGTAAGTATATGTCAAACCCTCAGCAGTGTACAGGAGACATCAAAATAACCCTAGTGTGTCATATAACTTTTTTTCATAAGGAGCTCCATAACGGAGATATGGGACCCAAAAGGGGTACCCAGTGATTTACCTTTTGGGCTGCAACTTTTGACCAGACTTGTATATTTTAATGATATTTTGGCGTGTTGTATAACCGATAAAGACCTACAAATCCAGACCATAAACAACCTTTGACATTACCAAGGAAGTCAGGAACGGGCTTGCCACCACACTCGTGACTCGTGGGTCCAAAATTTTGACAGGTGTCACTTTTCAGAGCTAAAACACGTTTTATTAGATAATTTGGACAATTATCTAAAAAAAAAAGGTACTCAACATTTATTTCGAAAAAATCAACTATTTTCGAAAAAACCTGGATCACGCATACGTAGAGATGGAACATTCTAGAGAATTTATTTTTTGTAAATATTCTCCGAGAACAATGACAATTTATCGGAAATTTTGGAGAATTTATTTTATATGTTGGAGAATTTTATGTTTTGACTGCATACACTGAAAAAACAGTTTTTTTACCAATAAAAGTAGTTTTTACAATAATTTTATCCGAAAAAATAAAGAGATGTAGAGATGGAACATTCTCAAGAATTTATTATTGGGAAATATTCTCTGAGAAAAATGAGAATTTACCGAAAATCTTGGAGAATATATTTTATATGTTGGAGAATTCTATGTTTTGTTTGACTGCATAAATTGGAAGAACATATTTTTTACCCAAAGTAGTTTTTACAATAATTTTATCTGAAAAAATAAAGAGATAGCACTGCACAATACGTAATTTAGAAAATTATTAAATTGTAAATTAACGTGATTACACACCTTAGTCAAAATAGACACATTAAATTTTTATTTTCATTATTTTCGAGTAACTTTATGTATAAATAAAACACAACTTAGAAACCCATTAGGGATTCCTCAAACTGACGGGGTAAACGGTGGCGGTGGCGGTCATACTAGCGGTATGAAACGCGGCAGGTCCTTGCAAACTTACGCGGTGGCGGTAGCGATTCGCTACTTGGTGAGAGTTATTCAGAGGGAAGAAGTGTATTGCAGTTTTTCTTGACTTAGCGAAGGCATTTGATACGGTGTCCCATGATCTTCTTCTTGAGATATTGAGTAGATATGGGATTAGGGGCACTGTCTTGAATGTTTTCAAGAGCTATCTCACGGGCAGACGCCAGTATGTTAGGGTCAATGGCACCATCGGTGGTGAGGAACCATTTCGGATTGGGGTGCCCCAGGGCACTGTATTGGGTCCTGCTTTGTTTAACATTTATATAAATTGCCTTACGGATCTTAAGATCAGAGGTCAAACAATATCATATGCTGATGATACAGTGGTTGTGTTCCATGGTTCATCTTGGATGGAAGTCAGAGAGACGGTCCAAATTGAAATGAAAAAAATTGGATATCTTCTGAATTCTTTAAAACTTTCTCTTAATATAAAAAAAACAAACTACATAGCCTTCTCAATAAACGCGACTAATAAACCTGATTATAATCGTATAAAAATAGATAACTTTGAAGAGGACATAATATCCGTCAGAAATGTCAAATATCTGGGAATTATAATTGATGAAAATTTAAGATGGGAGGAACATATAATTTATGTCGCTAAAAAAATTAGAGCTCTTCTGCATAAGTTTTATCAGCTTAGGGAATTTTTGTGCAAAAAACTAACAATATTAATTTACAAAGCTCTAATTGAATCCCTTTTGAGTTACGGTATATTGGTCTGGGGTGGTCTATACAACAATGCTCTTTATCAGCTTAACATTGTCCAGAACACAATTTTGAAAATAATATTTAAAAAAGATAGATTATTCTCTACAAATATGCTGTACCAAGACAATGTATATAATATCCGTACAATTTACATAGCCACACTATGCGCTTTCACATCTAAAAACCCAGAACTTAAGCAATGTGCTAATCATGATTATTTGACCAGATTCAGAACAAATCAGAATTTGAATATTCCTCAGAGTAATAGGAAAATTAACCAAAAATTTGCTACATACCTTGGTCCGAAATGCTTTAATCTCTTACCAGTTAATATAAGAAAGATAAAAAATACAAAAATATTTGCCAGATTCACCAAGATTTATGTAAGGGACAATTATCATCTGTTCGCGTCCCTGTTTTAGTACCTTGTCAATTAGCGATCTAAGTTTTTAAGTTTGTAAGTTTACAAGTCTTCTCTTAGTATTTCGTCTAACTAATTGTTTAAAATGTATACAATTTGTAGGAAATTTTATCATCTGTTACTAAATCTATATCTTTATGTTGGCACATACGGATGTTCCACATCTAGGTGCAGTTTTATTACAACCTTTTGTAATCCTAAATTATATTATACAAATTTATTTTGTCTTGTATTTATAATTAAATAAATAAATAAATAAATAAATTTTAATCAGGACACAAAACGGTCTTTTGTAAATTTTATGACGTTAAAAAGAAACCAAAAGAAGCCTTAATTTTGGCTGCAATTCTTGATGTTTGAAGCAATGGAAGTTTCAACTACTTTTTTTAATATTTTTATAGTCTTTATTAGATAAGTCCTATAAAATTTTGTGTGCCTTTACAGCTTGAATTATTTTTTCCATGACACTTTCCATAATATCCACTCAATATTAGTATAAAGTACCCCCCAATACACACAACAATACCGTCGCGGTTAAATACAACCGGTCGAATTCCACCGCTACCGCTTCGTTGTCGTTACTATAACTATAGAACGCAGCACTTACCGCAGTTTCTAACAATTGGAACGTTGGTATTTGAGTGCCTGAATTGTATTACATGGGTTGTTTTAGAACGCTACCGCGACCGCCACCTCCACCGCGGCTGTTTGCAGAATCCTTTATATAAAATAGCATGTCTAAACAAACAAATTGTTTAAAACAACACAGAAAAGAAATAAAGATAAAGATGCTCCAAGCTCCATCTATGATACAATAAAGGCATTAAAATAAATTACCTTAAATGTCCGTAAATTCCGATAAATTCTCCGAGAATATGAATTTTCCCGAGAACAGTCTCGTTCTCGGAAATATTCTCGGTAATTTTCCAGTAATTTATATATTTTTTTAAAATCATAAATTCTCGAGAATTTACGCTGGGAAATATTCTAGGTAATTTACCGTTCTCCGGAAATATTCCCTTGAGAACATTCTCATGGCACATCTCTGCATACGCATACCCTAGTAATAGCAGTTATTACACATAATACGAAATTAATTAAACTATTTGTTATCAATTAATTAATAATTACTAAACGAAATCTACTAATAAGCTACTTCTAAACACTTAATTAATCATTAGTTATCATTAGAAAACAATGGGCTTAATAATTTAGAGTAATGCTAATATATGGACAATCATAACCTAATGCAATTCTCTACAGGCAAGAAGAATTTATGTCCAGAAATTTCCAAGTCAAAATTTACCAGATCGAAGAACACTTGATAGGGTTGATCATAACTTAAGAGAAACAGAAAAAGATGAAGTGTAATCTCGAGTGTAACTAAAACTTTAATGACAAATAAAAATTTATTTTTGATAACATTTTGGAAATCACTAAAAGGTCATAAAATTGTGCAAAACAGTTAAGTACCTACAGCTTTCTTGTGTTTAATTAAGTAGATGTTCAAAATGGACGCCTTGTACTTCAATATACTCTCTTATCCTGCAGATTTTTTTTCGCTGTAGTTGAAACAAGATTCCACTATCATTTCGAATAAGATTGCAGTAATGGATTATTCTTTCAAGCAACTCTTTCCTGGTGTTCACTGGCGTTGAATAAACAAGTCCTTTGAGATGCCTCCAAAAAAAGAAACCTAACGGATTTAGGTCAAGAGATCTTGGTGGCCATAAAATAGGTCTGCCTCGACCCATCCAACGATTACCAAAAGCATCTGTTAAATGGTGACGTACTAAATTGTTAAAACGTGGTGAAGTACCATCGTGCATAAACCACATCTGAGCTCTAACTTGCAAGGGTACATTTTCTAAAAGGTTATTTAAATTTTGTGGTAAAAACTGTAAATAGAGTGCACCAGTTAATCATTCTTCCAAAACAAAAGGCCCAATCAAATAATTCCCAATGATCCCCGCCCAAACGTTAACCATAAATCTTTGTTGGTGCCTAGTCTGTATTACTGCATGGTGATTTTCTTTATGTCAAATGGAATGGGAATTTATAATACTGTCCCTTGTGAAGCCAGCTTCATCTCTAAATAAAACAGTTCTAGTAAAATGTGGATTTTCTCTAAATTTTTGTAAAAACCAATTTGAGTAATTTAGTCTTGCAGGATAATCGTCTGGAGACATTGCATGTATGTTTTGGGCATGGAAAGGATGAAGCAATTATTGTTCTTGTAAAGTTTTATGGGCAACCCATTTTGTTGTGCCTATTTGGGCTGTGAGCTTTCTTACACTGTTAGAAGGATTGTCAGCAACCTCATTCAGAATGTGTTTTAACTCAGGATTTCTTGCTGTTCTTGGATGCCCTTCGCCACCACGACGCGGTAAAACATAAAGATTGAGTTAAGCACAATTGTTTTATTTTCCTGATTACCTGTTCCTCTTAAGCTGCGATCAACCCTTTCAAATGTTCTTCAATCCAGTAAATTTCGATTTGGAAATCTCACGGCATAAATTATTCTTGCCTCCAGAGATTTGCATCGTTCTTGTTCATAAATTAAATGCATGTCAGCATATTCTGCGCAGGAATAGAACTTCATTACTTACTTAAGATTTGATGGCTTTGACAAATCTCGTCATATTAAGGGTTACCATGATAAAAGAAACAATACCTGGTGGTTTTTATTGTAGTAATCATCATCATTGTTGCTGTGATTGAAGTTGTGATTTGTGTGGGAAAATTAGCACTGAAAATTCTGATTCTTGGTACGCTGATGCATTAAGTGTAGTATATTCGTTTTGTGAAATTGGAGGGTTAATTTTGCAAGTGGTTTTTGTGTTAGACGAAAAATTCCTTAGTGCTGTTTATACACTTCACAAAAGAGTAAACAAAAAATTGTAAATAAATTCTTATCTTTAGAATAACAACAGCTGACAATTTAAAGGTTCTACCTGGGTGAATCAAAAACTATTTTTATGATTTTATAATGTGATTTAAATATGGAATATTTTATGTGTAAAACCATAAAACAGCCTACAAAAGAATCAAAGACGGGGTGTTTTCCATGTGACACTTGTAGAAATTTAATATGTGTGGAATGCTCAGAGTTATCAGCTTCGGAGCTTAAGTGTATACCATTGCAAAAGCGAATTGTCAAATTTTACTGCAAAAAATGTAGAAATAATGAATATGTAGAAAGTTTAAAGGATATAATTAGGGAAAAAGAAACTATAATTAATGATAAAAGCGAAATCATACAAATGCTTCAAGAAAAAATAAAAGTTCTTGAACAAGTAGAAAATAATTCTAGGTCGACATTTGCTGATGTGCTTAAAGGAAATCAGGAACTTACGATTAGAAACACACCTCAGAATGTTCCCGACATAATTATTAAACCAAAAATCGCCCAAGACGTCCAACAAACTAAAGATGATATAACTAAAAATATTAGCCCTACTGAGTTAAAAATTGGAATAAAAAGACTAAATCCAACTAAATCAGGTACCGTAGTGATAAAGTGTGCCAGCAGAAATGATGTAGATATACTCAAAAATGCAGCTGAAGAAAAACTAAACGACTCTTACATTATTGAAACAGCAAAAATGAAAAAACCAAGAGTGAAAATTATAAACTTTAATAAGGACATGACAGAAGAAGAAATCCATGACCCTATACTACAACAAAATGAGACTTTGCGGGATTTTAATATAACATAAATCAGAAAATAAAAAAACGGCAATAGAACCATATTTGGAGAATGCTCGGGATTATCGTTTAGAAAACTAATGGATGCAAAAAAATTATATATTGCCTGGGAACGCTATTTGGTGTTTGAGGATCTATCAATTCCACGCTGCTTCCACTGTCAGGGTTTCTATCATAAAAGGCAGGACTGTCTCAGCAAGCTTGCTTGTTCACTTTGTAGTGAAGAGCATGAATATAGAGACTGTCCTAAACAAAGCCTAAAGTGCATAAACTGTTGGCTCTCTAATAACAAGTATAAAACTAACCATGATACGAACCACGACGCAACTAATGCCCAATGTCCCTCGTTACAATTCCATATTAATTTGGCAAAAAGTAAAATTGATTATTCTTCATAATGGTTTTAAATGACCAAGAAATGATCCTAGACAATTTAGAGCAACTAGATCAAAATCATCGGGGTGACTATATCAGTCCTGGAAAATGTGGAAGCCTTTTAACATCTTCAAATAAATGTTTGAATATTATGCATTTTAACATACGAAGTGCGAACAAGAACTTTGACAGTTTTCTTGCACTTATTGAGACATACAAGTTGAGTGACTGTGACATTTTTATACTGGGTGAATGCTTCCAGAATGTGGCTACTCATAACCTTAATATTCCTGGATTCAAGACGATTCATAATGGAGGAGATTTCAACAGAAATGATGGTGTGCTAGTTTTAATTAAGAGCGGTTTATCTTTTAATGTAGTTAATCAGAGACTTGATATATGTGGTGTGACTTTGTGCATCACTTGTGTGGAGATTTTTGGTGTGTGTTTTAGAATAATTGCTTTGTATCGACCCCACCCGAGTAACTTGATCTCATTCTTTGATGAGATTGATGCCTATCTGGAAAGATCACGAGAGGTAAATGAGGTTGAATTGTTCATAGGTGACATTAATATAAACCTTTTAAATGACAGTGATGTTAATGTCAAAAATACTTGTCAATACTTGCGAAACATGGTTTCATACCTTATATTTTGAACCCCACCCGTATCACACCGGGAGGGCAATCATGTTTAGATCATATATTTTTAAAAAAATCAACTAAATTTCAAAATTTAAATTTTAATTCTTAAATTCTCGAGTGTGATATCACAGATCACTATCCTATTTTTTAAACGTAGACTTAAACTTCAAAAACAATTCTATCCCCAATAACTCTATGAAAGAAACATAAAAATAGATTATAAAAAATTGAAGACATTTTTAAGTAATGAAGATTGGCATGACATATTAAATATTCATGATCCACAGTTAGCTACTGATAAGTTTCTTGACATTTTTGATAATTGTATAAATAGGGCAAAAATCATAAAAACATTTGTAAAAAGAAAAACAAGGATAAAGCCATGGATAAGCGAGGGCCTGATCACATCCATTATAAATAGAGACAAAATGAAAAAAAGGTTAAATCGGCATTATTCCCCTGAACTGGAGCAGGAATTTAAATCCTACAGAAATGAGTTAAATAAGCTCTTAAAAAAAGCTAAGAGTGACTTCTACTCGAAACAAATTGAAAATAGTGAAGGTAATCTTAAAAAAATTTACCGGATAATTTCTGAAGCTACAAATGAAAAAACTAACTCAGACAATTCTTTTCAGTTTTTTGATGATGAAGTTCTCCTGATAACTGATAGTAAGGAGGTTGCAAATCACTGCAATAACTACTTTATTAACGTCGGCTTGAATCTGTTAAAAAAAATTGAACCTCCAGCGAACTTCATCGAAAATTACACTATAAATCCTAACTCTATGTTTTTGAATCCGGTAACAGAGCATGAAATAATTGGACAAATATCGACATTAAAAAATTCCTGTTTTCCGGGTATTGATGGAATAACGGCCGAAACAATAAAGATTAATCACCAGTATATCTCAGGTCCACTCACACATATATTTAATTTAATATTTCTTAAAGGACTGGTTCCGACACAGTTTAAAACTTCCGTTGTTACGCCGGTTTTAAAGGCTGGAGATAAAAAAAGGATTTGTAATTATAGGCCAATAAGTGTAATTAATAACTTTGGAAAAATATTTGAGAAATGCCTGAGGACGCGTCTGATGTCTTTTCTGGATAGGTTTAATATTTTACACAAAAACCAGTTCGGCTTTCGCGAAGGCAGATCAACAAGCGATGCCATGTGTTCTGTTGTAAGTATTGGAAGGTCTTGAGTGTCTGGACGCAAATAAAAATGCATATCTGTTTTTCTAGATTTGGCGAAGGCGTTCGACACCGTTAACCATGGAAGGCTGTTGAGCGTTCTAGAGCAATCTGGAGTCCGTGGTTCGGTGTTGGGCGTTTTTCGGGACTATTTAACGGATAGAATGCAGTATGTGAAGATTGGTGATAGTCTTAGTAATCCGGAAACTATTAGGTTTGTTTTCCTCAGGGAACCGTCCTTGGGCCAATCCTTTTTTTGCTCTACATTAACTCATTATTGTCTCTTAATGCTGACATAAAAACAGTGTCGTATGCCGACGATACAGTAGTGATATTTAAAGGCAAAACATGGGAAGAGGCCAGAGTGGCTGTCCAGATGGGCATGGAAAAAATTAAAAATTGGCTAGACTTTAATTATCTATCGCTAAATGCGAGTAAAACACACTATCTGGCTTATGCTTTGTCTGACACCAACAAACCAGAATACGATGATATCAGGGTTCAGGGTATGAATGAGAATATCAAGGAGGCAAGTGAGGTTAGGTACTTGGGTGTGGTTCTGGATAGGAATTTGAAATGGACAGGCCATGTAGATTACCTTGTGAAAAGAGTGAGGAAGCTTATCTACAAGTTTTATCAACTACGTGATTTTCTTTCTAAAAAACTGTTGCTGTTAATATATGTCTTTAGCTGAATCACTTTTTCGCTATGGTATCTTGGTTTGGGGAGGAATGTATAGTAACTCACTCCAAAAACTTAATGTAATTCAGAACTATATATTAAAAATTATCTATAGAAAACAAAAAAGGTATAGTACTAATTTACTCTACACTGAGGATATATGTAATTTACGCACCTTGTATTTTCATGCTTTGTGTATTTATGCCTTTAAAAGGGGACCAACCCAGAATCAAAATAGCCCTGTGTATCGAACTCGTAGTGTATCACACGAGTTGCTGTCGACTCCCAAGTTTAACAAAAATATTTCCCATAGATTTTTTACTTATACTATCCCTAAGGCTTATAATCTATTGCCACTGGAAATCCGAAAAATAACAAAATTTAAAACCTTTGAACATGAGTCAAAAAAAATTATTTTCAACAATTTATCACTGTTTAATAAAATTTTGAATACCTAGGTGCCTTTTTACTGTTATTTTTAGTATGTTTTAAATTTTAATTTTAGTTTAGTGTTTAGATACTTACAGCACACACAAGTGTTGAATCACTTAGGTGCTGTTCTACCTTTTAATATATTGTTTATTGGAAGAATATGATTGAGAATGGTTGTAAACTAAACTGAATTGAATTGAATAAATTTATTATTTATTTATAATCTAATTTATTTGAATTAATCATAAATGCAAGGTGAACCTTAAAAAATTGATTTTTCTCAAAAATGGTTCCTTTTTTTGAAATACCTACCACCTACCTTTTTTTTAGATAATTGTCCAAAGTATCTAATAAAACGGGTTTTAGATCTGAAAAGTGACACCTGTCAAAACTTTGGGCCCACGAGTGTGGTGGCAAGTCCGTTTCTGACTTCCTTGGTAATGTCAAAGGTTGTTTATGGTCTGGATGTGTAGGTCTTTATCGGTTATACAACACGCCAACAGGGTTATTTTGACGTCTCCTGTACACTGCCGAGAGTTTGACATATACTTACCGGACACCCTGTATATATAAGTATATAAATATATATTATTTCAGTAAAGAAAACTAAAAACCGCATTATTGAATTTACCAAAAAACTTACATTTAAAAAAGCTAATAGTTTCATTGGGTCTCCATCAACCAATTTTTATAATTTCAATAATAAATTTACCTGTATTGTTAGAACCCTTTGTCCTCCATCAGTTCCTGGCTGAGGTGGTAACGTAATTTGAATTGGTACCATCTTAGTTTCAGCAAGTGGTTGTATTTGTCCAGCTGCAAGTGGCTGTGTTTGTTGTGTCTGTTGTACTTGTTGAGATGGAGCTACAACCTGCTTAGAAAAACCGTTTGATGGTATAATTTGCTCTTGTTTCTTAGCCTTCTCTTCTGTTTCATTTTGTACAGCTTTACTAGCCAATAACTTAGTTTCCCAAGCTTGTCTTAGTTCCTGCAATACTTGTTCATCCACTCCGTCTTCAATAAAGAGTTCTCTTACATTTGTTATAACATCCTCAATAACTTCTTGATATATTCGCAAAACTGAAGTTTTACACAACGAATTAGACATTTCTAAAATCTTAGTGAATAATAACTGCCGTATTCCGAAAAATTGAGAAAAAACCACGTGGGGTTTAAAATTTTTACATCAGAAGATTTAAAAGAACATTAACTTTAAAATGATAACACCACCATTTAAAAATAATTAAACACCATTTTGACAAATGGTAGAGCCCGGTCATGAAAGGTTAGAATAATCAAGTTCTTCTTCTTCTTTTCACTTTTCTAATATGCGCGGACTACGGGCTCGGACATGGATCATTCGGAATATTCGGATCGGAGCCGAAGCTTTAGAAGAACTAATATTTTTCCGATAAATTTATATATAATTTAAACATGCTTTTACGTTATACTACAATGAATGTTCCGGTTATTTGGAGATTGATTTGGCAAAGCAAACCAACTCAGTCACCGTAAATTAACAAAAACTAATCGTCCAATAACCAAACAACAAACAACCCCAATTCCTATATACATTGCAATGAAAAGACCTTACACCCGATAAAGAAATTTTCCATGTATTTTTTCAAATGTTTTCGCATTTTTCCTTGCAACCTTTCACCCAACTTGTAGTACACGTAGACACGCTGCAGTAATGTCATTTAAAAACATTTTTATATAATACATGCAGAATTTCTGTACAATATACTGGGCACTGGGTCTTATGGATCAGCAGCCGAATTCTATAACAAAAAAAGCGACGATGATCGCTTTCCACCAAAGAAAATAAAACGGTATGAGAAAAGACGGAACAGTGTATTTCCGTTGCAGCACTGTTTATTGACAAAACAGCTAACCTCTTTACCGACTGAGAAGACTTGGCGCTGGAAACCCAGTCATAGATTTTTAAAAATTTGTGAATGCGTTTCCCGCGCCAAGTTTTCTCAGTCGGTAAAGAGGTTAGCTGTTTTGTCAATAAACAGTGTTGCAACGGAAATACACTGTTCCGTCTTTTCTCATACCGATTTATTTTCTTTGGTGGAAAGCGATCATCGTCGCTTTTTTGTTATAGAGTTCGGCTGCAGCAGCTGAACTCTATAACAAAAAAGCGACGATGATCGCTTTCCACCAAAGAAAATAAAAGGGTATGAGAAGAGACGGAACAGTGTATTTCCGTCGCAACACTGTTTATTGCAAAGCAGCTAACCTCTTTACCGACTGAGAAAACTTGGCGCGGGAAACCCATTCAGAAATTTTTAAAAATTTATTGAAGGTAACGCTGAAGCAACGCACAAAAAAATAGTGTTGATCTCAAAATTTGCATTGTGTTCTAAAGACCTACTTAAACGTTCTCTGTATATTTAAGGTACAAAACGTTAAAAATGACAGCAACTGAGTATGAAAAACACAAATATTAGCCCCATTATCACAATCCTTATTGATTATACAAGTGGAATGTTAGTAGTGGTCAATAAACTTGTAGACAAGTGGGGCACCAAATTATTTGAAACATTTCTTAACATACAAGTATTTAAAAACTGATAAAAGGTAATTGATATTTTAAGGGTACAAGTAAGATTATAATATTCAAATATTTTTAGTTGGGACCCTGTATGTTCCATTTGGAAAGACAAAATTTTTGCTTCGGAAATTCAAAATGAAAAGCTTATTTGCTCAGTTTAAGGAGTATGAAATAAAAACCGACTGAAATATGCCAGTAAAAACTTGATAGATATGGGTGAAAATATCTATAAAATGGTTGAATCATTTCTTAAAACTCGAGGACATGAACATCATCTAGAGGACAAGATTAAATGTAGCTATAGTCAGTTTTTCAGTCTTCTATATTTTGTACTGACAATTCTGAGGTATACCACGAACTAATAAATAAGTGCTTACGGTTGTCTATATTTAAATATTGCAAAGATAGAAAAAAGTGTCCCGAATTTTCAAAAGGGCATTACAAAAAAGGGGGTAGATATAAGAGGAAAATTTATGTCATGAGAAAGAAACTACTGACAATGACGTAGGACACACATAGGCACTAATAATTTACCGTTCGATGGGACAGCTACCGACCATAATACAGTACCTGATGATGACATAATACACGAATTTGAGATTTTATCAGGTTTTGAGACATTATCACCTGATTTTGAGACATTACCTACCTGATTTTCAGAAATGACCTACCTGATTGAGAGTATTTACCTAACGTGATGTATGATACCAAATATTTTGACACATCTGATGCGACCTTATACCATAGAAACCCGATGATGACAGTAACTTTGGTACACCCTGGAGTTGATGGCATGTTACATAATAAATATTGAAGTTAACAGCATGTTGGTTAACTTCTTAGCTGTATATTTATGCCTAATTATTAATTTTCTGTATAACACTAACAAAGTCACTTAACATCCATTGTTGAAAAAGTTGTTTCTTATTTAGGTTTCTTATTTAGGCTACTCAACATATGTATAGGTACTCGTATAGATATAATATTAATATTTGGTACTTATCGAAAAGCAAATGTATGTATGTAGTTAATTGTTACCAAAAATAAAGGCATTTATTATTATCCAATTGGATTTTTGTTTACGATCTCGAATTTTAACTTTATTAATTATTAATGATTTAAATAAATTTTACTTTTTTATAACTTTTGGATTTTATTTGCCCTTCCTTCATTTAAAGAGTCTTAGTTCAGTTGCATAGACAATTTGATCAAGAATTAAAGCAATTATCAGCACTCGTGTTGATGTCGCTGCCTAAACGTCAATTAAATATACTACTGGATTAAAAATTTTGAGAAACATGTTATAGCTCAAGATTTTAATCATAGGTTTAATTAACGTTAAAATGTAATAATTGGTGTTGAAACATCGTTCAAAATGTTAAGCTGAAGAGAGTCTAAATTAAATGTCAGGTAATGCTTTAAGCATCATACTGAAATTTAGTGGTTCTCGAAATTCTTAATGAGTTCTAAAGGCCTTTTAAATGTATTACTCATTGTATGTTACAGAATAACAGGTATAAGTAGTAAAAACATTGACAAAAATAAACATTACATATTTTTCTCTTAACTTGGGGAAATTGTTTTATCGGGTGAGTCAAACTACTTGCTAATTATCCCTGTTATGTAGATTACTATGAATAAGTCGAACGTTTAAGTAGGTCTCTAGAACACAAGCAAATTTTGAGATCAACACTATTTTTTTGTGCGTTGCTTCAGAGTTACCTTCAATATATTTTTAAAAATTTCTGAAAGGGTTTCCCGCGCCAAGTTTTCTCAGTCGGTAAAGAGGTTAGTTGTTTTGCAATAAACAGTGTTGCGACGGAAATACACTGTTCCGTCTTTTCTCATACCTTTTTATTTTCTTTGCAGGGCTGCGTTCGATATCATCGTTGGGTGACACACCGGTGTGATTTTTCAACCATTGACCGTTCAGTATGTCCAGTGTGTCGCGCGGTTCGAAAATGCTTTGGAGCGACGTTCGAGCGTCACTCAAATCTAGTCAAGACTAGATTAAATATCGCTCGCATCGCACATGTCAATATGTCATCCAAAATGCCGTCCGTCACCAAAGAGTAAATTTGGCATATTTTGGTGTTTACCAGGTTACGACTTGGTTATTTTTCTATCTCTTTTATTTCCATATCGTTGAAGAGAGACTGACCTATACCAGGTTACGAAAATCACGTTACCTGGTAAACGCCAAAATATGCCTATATTTTATTATTAATCCGTCTCCATAACCAAGGGATGTCCAAAATTAATTAAAATAAGAAGTATTTCATAGGTAGGTACATAAAGGTACATAGGTAAAATCTATAAAATATCCTACTATTCTGATTAGTTCTTCCTGGTCCGCTAATTGGGCTTTATGTTATAGTTGTTAATATCGTATTAAAAAAAAATAAGTCAGTGCCCACCAAACAACAATGATCCCCAGGACGTCCCATTTTGATCCCCAACGTCCCAGGTGGGATGATCCCAGCTAAGACGTCCCTGGGACGTCCCCTGGACGTTGAAAAGATCCCAAATTGGTCCCAAAGTGTCGTCCTACGGACGTCTTATGTTGCCGTCCCAAGGACGTCCGCAATGGGATTTAAAACAAAAATAGTGGCTATAACGTCCTAGTAAGGTCCTAATAAGATGATCCCATATATGTCCTGTGTAACCTTTATGGGATCATCCCAGATACATCCCGACCTGTTCCAAACGGACATCCCAGGGACGTCATTGGGATCTTATGGGACATTCCGGGACGTCCCTGGGACGTCCCAGGAACGGCTTTTTGTTGACTGGGTGGTTACTTTTTTATTATTTTTTGTTTTGTGTGTGTTATAAAGATGTCAGATTTGCCATCTCAAAACTGAACTGAAATTTCCCACAATAATAAGAGCCCATTTTTGATGATCCATTGTCCTAAAAAATGTGTATGTGTAAAAATGTATAATAGCTATTTGTGTATTAAGAGCGCAAAGTGATATATTGCCGCTCTGAGCGAGAAGTTAGACGCGCGACGCGTAGCGGAGCGCGGCTATCTCGCGAGAGCGGCAATGTCACTTTGCGCTCGAATTACACACATGATTTTTTCTACAACTGGTATTTTTATAAAAATATTTTGGAATGTAATTAATAATAATTATTGATATCAAATTTGACAGTTTATATTTTGTGTCAAAAGTCGCAGATACGCTGGACGTTTTTTATTATTATTAAGGTGTCCATGGTAACTAAGCGAGCGACAAAGTAACTTTGTCGCTCGGCGAGCGACAAAGTAAAACAAACGCTTGTTCCTCGAAAATGTCCAACTTTTCGCTTTCTTTTGAAAGCGCAAATTTGTACTTTTCGCTCGGTTGTAGAAAATAGCTATTTGTGTATTAAGAGCGCAAAGTGATATATTGCCGCTCTGAGCGAGAAGTTAGACGCGCGACGCGTAGCGGAGCGCGGCTATCTCGCGAGAGCGGCAATGTCACTTTGCGCTCGAATTACACACATGATTTTTTCTACAACCGGTATTTTTATAAAAATAATTTGTAATGTAATTAATAATTATTGATATCAAATTTGACAGTTTATATTTTGTGTCAAAAGTCGCAGATACGCTGGACGTTTCTTTATTATTATTAAGGTGACCATGGTCACTAAGCGAGCGACAAAGTAACTTTGTCGCTCGGCGAGCGACAAAGTAAAACAAACGCTTGTTCCTCGAAAATGTCCAACTTTGCGCTTTCTTTTGAAAGCGCAAATTTGTACTTTTCGCTCGGTTGTAGAAAAATAGCTATTATCTATGCGACTATATCTTTTTTTTATGAAAGATAGAAACCTGTTCAAAACCCAAGATAAAAATATGACTTTTAACGAGAAAAGCTTATATTGTAATAAAAAATGACTTATCTTAATTCCATCAACAAAATAACATAGAAACTTTGAAAGTAAAATTATTATATCAATAAAAATTTTCAGTCCGTTAGCCCCCCAATTTATTTTTTAAATACTTGTCACGAGCCGTTCGATTTTTCCCGTCAACCGTGGAACGCTCCGATCCCCACTCTTCGGTTAGCACACGGTGTAATACTTACACCGGTGCGATTTTATCGAACGCAGCCCTGCAATTGGACTAAATGAAAAACATAGTTAAATGTTAAATGGAAGATTATATCAGAAACTCAGTTTTCAAATAGTCCTTGTTTAGAGGTATGCGGCTTCCCGGCTTCTCTAATTTCTAATTTATCGCCGAAAACACTGCTTAAAATTTGTGTTGCTGGTTCGATGTCGATAATAAAATTACGGACTTATAATCTATCTATACTTTTAACGTATATCTATACTTAAAGAACAACTAACATGTTTAACACTTTGTTTGTAATTTTGGATAGTCCTATAGCGATTGCAATCGCATTTACCATTATCCAACGTTTTTAACCTATTCTTACTTACAAGTTTGAAATTTTTTGAGGTTAGGTTTTTCTCTCGCATTCTACCAAACCACATCAGAATATAAATGGTGGAAGCTAGTTGGCATCAGGTTCAATCAATCGTAAATTCATCGCTAATTTAAAAACGCGTTTCGATGAGGCATCAAAATTTTCTACTAGAAGTGATAAAACAACTTTGTTGAAATTTGGTGGCACCAACCTTCCACCAAATGAATTTCTGTTGATAAAAATGACCTTCTTTTCTCCAGGTCGGTACATTTACTATTTAAATCTCCAATTTTAATATGATTGTAGGTTTTCTTATAGGGTCATTATTACCAATTACCAAATTACCACCAATACTTGTACTGGTAGAATCAGCCCCAATTGTAACCAAGTTGTAAACTGGTGTTGTTAGGGTCAATGTGGGTAATTGGAAACAGGGGTCATTGGAAACACTGCTCAGAACTACTTTAAGATACATTTGATGACAATGTAATAGCGCCATGCAGCAACTTTAAGAATTCGCCGAAGTGACGCCATTTTACTTCTGTCTTTAACAGGCGTTTATTCACCAATTCTAAGAGAGGATATTTTTTTCGATTTTTTTGCTGCTAAACGGTTTTGTATATGGTGAAAATTGTGCAAATTTTGCTGATTGGACTTAGGTAAGTACTGTGGTAATTGTGATAACTGATCAGTTATTAGTTGTTTACCATAGCGCAAATGTAAATTGTACTGCTATTTTCTGCATTTTTAAGAATAACGGCAGTTTCCAAATACCCCCATAATAACAGCATTACGAGGAAAATGGAAACACGTTTTGGAGGTAAATGAAAATACCGTTTACCAATAGACAAAATGGGGACTGGCGTTTCAAAAACGTTGCCAAAAAATGTAAAAAATCACATCATTTACGGAAAAATGGGCTATCCTTGTGACAAAATCAAGTTATCAAGATAAGTGGTGGGTGCGTGGGTGTAATGCTACCTATAATGTATTTATTTGTTAATCTCTGTTTTTCTAAAAAGTTATTTGTTTAAAATCTCATTATTAATATAAGAGAGTTAAGTTACTTTGAGTGTATTTGTGTTTATTTTTTTCGGAAAATAAACCATGCATTACTTAACTAAAAATGACATTTCTCATTGGGGGTAATTGAAAACATAGTAAATATATAACGCATTTTAAAAGTAGAGAATATTCTAAATATTTTTATTTGCCCCAACGCTTTATTATTTATTTTAAATAGGTAAATAGTTGCATGTTTTCAATTACCCCCTAGAGTCGGTTATTTTTTTTAAATCCTGGGGTAAATGAAAACATCCCTTATCTTAAAAATTACAAGTACTGTAAGTAACATATATACATATAAAGGTAGGAAAATGTTCCAACATGCACTTGCAATATGCATTTTGGAATGTAAATAACGATTAAAATTATATATGCGCCGACGTGTCTGAAATCACGAAAACTACAAAAGCGTTTCCAATTACCCACATTGACCCTACATATAGTTCTTTGTGATCGTGAATAGGTGGAACAGCGAACAAAATGCGCAATCATTTATCATATGCTGTTTCAGCGCTGGAATTGTATATCTGGACGTCCATGGTGTTAGCGATGGATTGGCGTTGCAGCAGTTTTATGATGAATTAACGAACCCTCTGTTGGAAATTGGAAATTACACTCTCAACATAAAAAAATTAACAAAAAAATTACAAATACCATAAACGTTTTCGGCTAGTTTTGGTCAAGGTTGCGATTGACAGTCAATGCATTTTACACTTCATTTGTTAACCAATTGTTGAAAATGATTCAGAAGTTATTCAAAAACTCTGCTATCGGATAACTGCGATGAACACTCAAGAAAATAAGATGTCGATGAATTTGTCAAAGTTTGCTAATTCCAGAAGCTTTAACTGTATTAGTATTAAGCAGAAAGCAGAGACAAAGGTAGTAGTGATGACGAAAGGGCGACGAAGCAGAACTTTAAATATATTTCTGCTAATTGTTGTTTTGTTTCATGAATATTACTTAAATATTCCTAACAGACGAAACCATGCTCTGAACAAAACAACATCCATGGACTTGTTTTACATCAAAAAATAAAATTAGTAAACTGTTTGAAATTCCCCACCGTACCAATAACAATTCGCTTGCAAAATCTCAGTCCGGTTGTCGAAGCAGGCATAGCACCACAACTGCTCTGTTAATCTGACAGGAATAACTCTTCCACATTGGTGCTTTTGAATTTTAGCAAAGAGTTCGACACGATAAGCCATAGGCTCCTGTCTGCAAAATTACATTACTATTGTTTTTCAGATAATTTAGTTGATCTTATACAAGATTATTTGCAACACGAGTCAAATTGATGTTAATGGTATTCGGTCAGGACCTGTAAATGTCTCTAAAGATGTTCCACAAGGCTCCATACTAGGGCAATTGCTTTTTATAATTTATAGCATGGACTTACAAGACATGATTAGAGGTTGTTCTATGCATCAGTTTGCTGATGACATTCAGGTATACTTATATCAGCTACAATAAAGAGGATGCCGTCCAGTCTATGGCCACCTTAAATAGAACACTACAAAATATTTATGATTATTCAGTTAGGCACGGACTGAGGCTAAAAGCATCTAAATCAGCTTCACTTCACTTTGACAACGCACTGGTGGGCTGAACTGCGAATGTTGAAATTAATGAAGTATCCATTGAGCCTGTTAAAACTGTTTAAAGTCTTGGTTTACATATGAACAATGACTTGCGTTTCAAATCGCATGTCAAGTCAATAATACAAAAAACATATTCATCACTAAAAAATGTCTATCGGAATAGGCGTATATTGAACCAGGATTTGAAAAAGAGGCTGTGTGATACATTGGTCTTGAGTCGTTCAGGATATGTCAATCTAGTTTTTGGCCCTTGCTTTGACTCAGGCAAGTAATAGCATACAAAAAATTCAAAATTCTTGTGTTAGATTCGTATGTAGTCAGGAGGCGCGACCATATATCGCCTTGGTTGGCTAGTCTGGAGTGGCTGAATATGCACAATAGGAGGAGATTTCCTCTGGCAACATTTGTCAGGAAAGTACTTGAAACTCACTCCCCACTATATATCAGGGAAAAGCTAAAATATATATCAGTTATTCATAGTGTCTCTACTCGAAAAAATCATCTTTTGGAAATTCCTAAACACCGTACGGCCCTTTTTTTTAGAGGTCGTTCAGTTATTAGGTAATCAACATATACAACTCTGTTCCATATGATATTCAGCAACGTTCTTTATTTGGCTTTAAGAAATCATACAGGGCTTATTTGCTTCAAGGAGCATTTAATTAAGCATTTTGGTTGAACATTTGATGTGTAATGTTGATATATAATAAACATTTTATTTTTTATGTATTGCTGTGGTATAAAGTGTATCTACTGTGGTTTATCCTCACTTAACTGTCGTCTTCTAGTCTTAATTACTATTATTAATCTGAATTACTACTATCAACCATATGTTTAAATTATTATTTTTATTATTGTATAGATTGTATTACTCGGTTAAGAGCTGAGCAGTTTTATACTGAACTTCGCCAAGTTTAAAATAAAGAAATTTTATTATTTTTATTTACATAGGGATTGAACTTGTCACGGTTTTTTTTCACAAAAATGAAATATATTATATAGTAATATATAATACAAATACTTTTGAACGTTCCAGCGACGGCAGCTGTTCATCGGTGATCACTAGGTTATGAGTTAGTAGTGTGGTTCACTTTTCTAACAAGGCGCCACCCAGTCTGTATAATTTACTTTACTTTAAGTGAAGAACCCCCAGACTGGGAGATGAATTCTGAGAAAAGATGTTAAAAATAAAAAAGCAGATTGATTGATTGACTAAATTTAATAAGTATTTTAGTACTTATTTACGTAAAAAAATTAAATTCATTAACAATCATTAAAAATTAACGTTCCTGATCGCAGAATTTAAATTCTAAAAATACCCCCCACCCCAACTTAATTACGCATTCGAATGGTTGATTGACCAATCAAATTGACATGCACAAAAAAATATAACACTAATAAACCAAAAAAGTTTTACAGAGGAGAATAATAATTTATGAAATTTATATCATTTTAAATTAGGTAAGTATCTATACGCATAAAAATTATAAAAATAAATATTTAAAGCATGGCAGATCATATTTGACATTTGACTGATGTTAATTCATACAAATACATGGAATATACTGGCATGTGCTATCAGTTTATTTCTTTGGCAGAAAAAGATACATAAATGTTTGTCCGGAATTTCTCAGGAACTAACCATGAAATACGTATTATTCAGGCAGGAAGCATAAGTAGGTAGGAGGGAAAATGTACTTGAACATTGTACACCAGTGTGTACCCCAATAAAAATCTCTAGAATATCAATAAAAAAGCAATAAGTAATGGCATATTATACGTTGTTGAAGGTATCTTATCTTATATCTGAGAGTTTTTGAATCGAAACAGGCATTTCTTGACGAAAATACAGGCACTTGAAGGTAGATAAAGGCATATTCTAATGAAAGAACTGAAATAAGAAACGAATTTTCAAAAGATGATCAGGAAAAAACTTGATTAGCATTAACATACCTGAATGAAGGATGAAGGCATGGAGGAATACGACTAATATACACTTCAGCATCAGCACAGTGTCCAAAAAAAAACGGTTAATTAGGTAATAGAAACTCTTAAGACATGAAAGAACCTTTCTATAATAGAAAACTTAAGATACAAAAGCCCAATCTGGGTTAAGGAATAGTTCTCGTATGTAAATCACCACCTCGACACACGGACTTGCAGTAAGTGTCTCCCTTAGCAACAGGAAAAAATCCTTTTTGACGATCCCGCTCAGAATGTTCTGAAATAGTACTTCGAGATTGATTTATTCCAAGTTAAAAAAGGATAGCATTCGAAAACTACATTGTATGTGCATATTAACATAAGTACTCAAATTTCATACCAAAGAAGATATACGCAAACTCCATTATATTGATTTTTCACGATATTTTTGACGTCATACATGTATTCAGAAGTATGGTACCGGCCCATATATATATATATATATATATATATATATATATATATATATATATATATATATATATATATATATATATATATATATATATATATATATATATTTCTGGCGAATGCGCTAGATAACTAGACAGTACCATGTATTAACTTAAAATTAAATGTTTTAAAATTAATACGCTAATTTATAATTAAATTTACGTAACGTTGTAGCGAAACGCTACAAACTCTAATAGTTTACAAAATGCTCATAAAAAAGACAGCTCATAAATAAACCTGAGCTAACCTAAAAATGAGAAATCTTTGAATGTTTGCTTAGGTTAGTACCAGTGTTCCCGAGAGTGTAGTACAGTGACCAGCAGCACCACATCAGGCAGTCTCTATTTATAGTGGACGAAAACTTATTGTGTGAGTGTTCCTCCACTGCGACCGTTGCCATCTACATGTAGTTTTATTACCTTAATTAGGAACGCATTTCCTGGAAATCGTCGTAAAAGCCGTGATTGTCATTGTAAAACTTAAGAGTTGGAGGTGTATAAAATAAGAAAATTGAAATAATTTGTTTTATTTATTCGAAAACATTCGATTTTGATAGGTGTTACAACTGTGCTAAAAACTGTAATAATAATCCCGATAACTTTTGTTACGTTTGTGGTACGTTTACTCCCTTGGATAAGGGAAAAGGTATTTCTCAGAATCTTTGTGAAATATACCAACTCTACTTCGGAATTCCTGTACGGCATCAAGACAAGCCATGAGTTTCACATGTATTTTGTAGAACTTGTGCTAAATACTTAGGTGCGTGGAAAACGCACCAGCGCCACACTTTGCCAATTGGTGTACCAATGATATGCACAGAGCAAGCAGATCGACAATGATTGCTATTTTTGCAAAAATAAAAATAAATGTGGGTAAAAGAAAGAATATTGAATATGTGGAGACATCAGCAGCACGAAGGCCTCGACCACACGATTAAAACCATCCCGTCCCTCAGATCCCAGCAACCTCGTCTCACCAATATATAGAAAGTGATAGTCCAGAAAGCCCTAGTGAGACCGCTGAAGACCCTGAATTTTTGCCATCTACGTCCACGGAACCCCATTTACTTAATCAAGATGAATTAAATGACTTAATGAGGAATTTACATTTATTAAAGTCTCAAGCAGAATTACTCGCATCGCGTCTACAACAGTGGAATATTTCAGAGAAGAAAACAAAAGTTACTGTATTTCGCCATCGTCATGACGATTTTGTGAATTTTAAAGCATCCATTCTGATTTAGTGTACTGTAATAACATTAAATGTGTTTTTCCATCTCTGGGAATAGAACACAATCCACAGCATTGAAGACTAATTAAAACAAGACACTGTTGCAAAAAATTAACTACAATCGATATTTGTGGAGAATTTGTGCTGATTTTAAAGTGATTGCAATACTTATGGGGATGCAACAAGGGTATACAAAATATAGCTGCTTCCTCTGTTTACAGGATAGTCGCGATAAAGTGAATCATTGTGTTAAGAAAGGCTGGCTGCCAAGAACATCTTTTCAACCAGTGACTCAAAACATAGAGCGACCTTCTTTGGTTAATGAAAACAAAAATCTTATACGTCCTCTTCACATTAAGTTAGGTTTGATGAAAAACTTTGTGAAAGGAATGAATCGCAAAGAAGGATTCCAATATCTCCAAAAGTAAAGTTTCCTAAATTAAGTGAGGCTAAAATAAAAGAAGGAATATTTGTTGGTCCTCAAATCAACGAAGTAATGAAGGATGTCAATTTTGAGGATAAATTAAACATGGTCGAAAAAAGGGCGTGGATATCAGTGGTTGCAGTTTTTAAGAATTTCTTGGGCAACAGAAAGGCTGACAATTACAAGACATTAGTGGAAGACATATTGGAGGCATTCAGACTAGCGGGTTGCAAGATGTCATTAGAAGTTCACATGATGCACTCGCATTCAGATTTTTTCCACCAAACATGAGTGATGTCAGTGGACAAACATGGAGAACGGTTCCATCAAGACATTTCAGGGATGGAACGGCGTTACCAGGGCAAGTGGAATCCTTTCATGCTAGCAGATTATTGTTGGACTTTGAGGAGAGAAGCAATAAATGTTATTTATAAACGGAAATCTTAGAGTCAAAAATATTTTACTCGCAATAAATGTATGTTTATATTGCGCAAAATTTTGTTTTCATACATGTCTCAGAAAATCGAACAAGCTTTAAATAATGTTTATGCCTTCTTTATACAAGGGCTTCTTTTAAAATCAATTAATGTAGTTTGGGAGATCCGACAAAAAATTCACTTTGTTGGCCAGTGTAATTTATCATACATTTTTCATATGGATTTTTCTAAATAAGTTTTTAAAACGATTTATTTAATGGTTTATTTTGGGTCTACTCTCAAATTTACCGCCTCTCAAATTTTTTCGCCGGGTGCAGTTAGTATCTCTGCACCACCCTAAGTCCGGCGCTGCACATAATCAAATTTAAAAATAAAGTACGGAGAAGATGGCAGAAATATAGACGAGCAAAAATTGCGATAATGGGGCAGTTGCAAATAACTTTTAAAACACGTATTAACCAATATAAAAACTCATAAGCATGAGCGCATGTCCTGGGTGGGCTATTCGTCATAGACAACTCACTTTGGAGATTGACGAGACGTTCGAAAAATATATTTGCAAAAATTCGGTCTTTGCCTGGCGGACGACTACCGAGGACAACCGAACACCACGCAAGAACAGAATGATTTAGTAAAATATGCAAACAGATTTGTTCACAAAAAATATCCAATTGCCTTGAGTATGCTAAAAACACTTTTTACTAAACATAACTATTGGAAAATAATCATTGGAATGTTTTCGAATAATGAAACACTTGGAAGAGACAATGTAGTTTTAAAACAATTTCCGAGGAAAGCTCCTATACAACTTATGTAAACAAAACATAATAAATAATATCATATTACTACAGTATTTTCCATCTCAACTCTGTAGTAATTCCTATTCTCATCTAGGAAAGGAACCCTACAACCCATAATTGTACAGACGAGTAACACTACTGAATTGTATGTCTAAAGTCTCAAAAACAGTGGTTGTAGATAGCATTGTGAGCCTTGAGTTAGTCTAGTTTCAGGAAGGGGCATAGTATTGTGCTGCTTGTTGCAAAAGTACAAAATACTTCAAGAAATAATAAACCGGCAACAGAATACCATGCGTCTGGCCTTTATTTGATATCAGGTGGGCGTGTGATTCCTTCTGGTTTAATGGCGTGCTTTATAAACTCATTAAAATACAGAATTTTTCACTCTTTCTCGTAATGTTAATTAACTTGTATATAAAAGGTCATACCTCCTCTATAAAGATGGAGGGGATACTTTCTAATACTCGGAAAATTTATGCGGTAGTGTCTCAGGACACAGTGCTCTCACCAAAGTCACAAGTTTGGCCATATTTGCTGACAGTGTATTGCTTTATCTTATCATACAAATGTCATACAAAATACGGATTCGCAATCACATGCTGAATCTAATTCCGCGGTATAGTAAGCGGAAAAAGCAATCAATACATTTAACTGTAAATGTCTACTGATAACCAAAAAGCTCACCAACATCCGTATCTACATTCCTCTCAGCGTAGGCGTAACTCGTATACGATCAGCAAAAAGCTGTAATATCTGGTGTCGTAATCGACACTAGATTCTCTTTTGTACCCTACGCTTCCTTTATCCTGCAAAAGGCTTGTGTTATTTTTAAAAATCACGTTACAACAAATTCCTGATGACCTTAAGAGTTAGACGGATATATTGATTTGATTGTCCTGCGCCTACCATGGGTCAACACCAGCCCCGGCTGTGTCTTTCCCGCGTTCTCTGGGATGGGCCCTTAATACTTTTTAAGTCTGTTTCCCAAACTCTATATATTTGTATGTATATTATGTATATACTATGTAGGGAACTGTGCTTGGGAACACCGCGTGTCGTGGCCTTATTTGTGCTTCGGAGGGCAAGTTAAGCAGCGTAAAGCAAATTTCAGTTTGCTTTACGCGTTAAAAATGATAACATAAGGCTTCCTTGCCCTTTAGAAATCCGTATGTCTTGCTTTGGTAACTACAAATGTAATATTATGCTTAAGGAAAATCAAGATCTAAGGAATACTCAAGAAACGACTATAAATACGACCACTTCAAATTGGGTTAAAGAGGAAACTGGTGTTGGAAAATCGCACACTACGGTGTTTAGGCTCCCCAGCCCATGCCAAAACTGCGTTTTTTTATTTTTATTAACATATTTTTAAAAACCTATGATTTTAAGTCGCTCTTAGACTTATGCATCGCCTGAGGCACAAACTGTTACAGGCCAAGCCAGGTTTAAGTTTAAGTAGGATTAGCAGACTATGGTTTCAACGGTCATGGAATTCACTTTTCCATCAATGGCATTTTTGACAAGATATTAGAAAATTCATTTTTCGAAACAATATCTCCAGAGTAAATAGCTTAGAAAATTTATACAGATCAGTCCCTATTATCGTAAGCGTCTATAGAAACTGATAGCAAAATGGCGCGGCAGTAACAAAGCAAATGTTTATTCCGTTGGCTGGCTTTGCGATATACCGCTTATCGGTGCTGTTACTGTCCCCACTCCTAAAAATTTCCCTCTCTCTCTGGTTTATACCAAAATACAAGATGTCACTAAAACGCAGTGGTTAACGGGTATGTTTTGTTTTGATTATAGTGAAAGCAGTGAACTCAATAAATAACTAGGTCGAGTTCACTGAGTGAAAGGCAACAAATACAGGTTAACGCTAAAGGTGTTGAATTTCAAGATCTGCAAAAATATACCACCTCACACCTACTACGCAACAATTTGACACAGAAATAATTTTTTTATCGGTTCATGCCATCTACAAACCCTTTTTTTCTGTGATGCCAGCGGTTAACTTGCAAGTAACCTACGTCTCGATTAGGGTTATAAAAGCGTTATCGTTTTATAAAACAATGTCGTCTCCGCTGACGTCATAACACCTTCCCCTACATTTTCCCCTACAATCGTTGACCTGGAAAAATTAACCGGTTATAGAAATTTTGACACCGTTTATAAAACGATATATCGCAAAAAATTTCTTATGACGATACCAAAAATGATACATAACACGTTACGTGGACAGAAGGCCTAAGTCAGTATGCACCCTAAAGCAAACATCGATGGCTAGTTGGCGATGACAGTGAGCCTTAAAAAAACACTCCCACTCTATATCTACAATTGCAAAAAGTGCGATGGCGATTACATCAGCACTATAAAACAATTCGTATTCGTTGAGTAAAACTTCTAAAAGTTGCGGTAAACCACTATCTTTAGTTTAAACTACAGAACGTAGCCTGCCACTGGTCGGACTAATGGTAGGTCCTCACGGGCGGCAGAAGCGGAACAGCGGACAGGCGCTGATGTTATATTATTGGTTGAATACCGCCATGTTTAACAAACATGGCCGCATTCAACCAATCATATAACGAAGCGCCTGTCCGCTGTTCCGCTTCTTCCGCCCGTATGAGGACCTGCAATAACGGTTTGGAGTTTAAACTATAATTTGTCAAATCCAGCCGAATCTATTTTTCTCATATGAGACATGAGTAAAGCTAACCACTTGAGTCCCAATCCAGAGGCGTACCTGCCGAGAATAAATAAATGCGTATAAGTTATAACAGAAAAATATTGATAATTCATATAATATCGTGAAATGCTTACCCGATAAATTTTAGAAATTTGGATGTGCGCGGCTAAACATCTGCAGCATTGAAAATGTCTCTACTGTAGTTTCCGAAAGCTATGTACGGCGGGGAGAAAAAATATGTTTATATAACGAAAAAGACTGTTCCACATCTAATGACGTAAAATGGCAATAGGGGCGTAGGTAAAATTATCTCTGAAATTACGTAATGGATCTGTACCCAGTAAACACAAGGTGGCTGATATAGAAGCGGAAGGAAACCGTATTGCCGAAAGCCGCTTCCGGCTCGAAACACGGCAAACTCAGCGGATTGTACACCGGGCATGTCCTCTTTGGCGCGGCGGCCCATGGAATGTAATGCCGCTCATGGGCCATGAGTGGCATTACAGTTTAGAGCGGAATACCGTTAGAGATGGATTAGCCAAGTACACGACTAGGCGGGCTAGGTGCAGTATAATGTGTGCTTTTAATACAAATTTAAGATTGGGAACTTTGGGCATTTTAGAGAAACTTTTACAGCAAAATAGTCACTGGAAATTCCCAAAAAGAATTTGCCCTTGCTGTTATATCAATTCTAGACAAGACATTTTAAATATGAAATCAAAATTTTTGTCCCTAAACTTGGATTGGGTTTTTGGAAATTTTAACTTATTTAATTCTGTAAAAATGTTTCTAGAATAACCAATGTTAACCCTCTTAAATTGTTTACAGTTGAATATTCAGTTCATTTTGTTCTTTATAAAAACGTGCTGAACATCTCTGCTCCCAGTATTTAAATAGCTATTCGCAGACTAACAAACCTTGCTCATTTTTGATGGAAGAGATAGGTATAAATAGTAAATTTATATCATCACTTTAAACTAGTTTATAACTTTTCTAAATCGAAAATAAAGTCCGCGAAAGGTCTCTGACCCTTTTTTTACTTTATTTGTTGTACTGTTTATGTGTTTTCTAAACATAACTCTCTTCCAACATAACAATTGTTTGTTACACACTAAACACGTCACGTGACAGCCGGTGTATTTTAAATCGGGGACTTCCCACAAAAACCTTCGCACATGGTGAGCAAAGAGCCGTTTTCTACCTACTTCCGATATCTGCGCGGCGTGACGAACACTGTGGAATGGAAACAGTTGCGGCACTAGCCCTAAGTTGTTGGTTGGGCGAATGTCGGCGGTAGCATCTAAAGATTGGGCAGTAGGTACCTGGATACTTTTATATTCTGTGTTCGTAAGTCGTATTTTAATTTCAGATTGGTGGTTGGGCCGCTTTGGGCAAATGGTTGGGCGAGCAGAATTTTAGTTGGGCGTGCGTCCAACCCTGCCTATCGTCGGCGCCGCCACTGAATGGAAATTTCCCAAAATAGTAAAATTCCAGCGATACGAACTCTGTACTCGACTCTACTTATAGTAACTACGTCGAAAACACGGAGATATACAATATAATCCCGTTAACAAGTCTTATGTTGTTTGTACCATACAACCTAATACTTACAGGAAGTCTGTGGTATACAAATGTATTTTGTAACATTTTATTGAGTAGCCATACCAATAAAATTATTTTGTATCGACGATTTGCAATCATAGGGATATCTTACCATTGTTTCAACCTGGTTCAAATTTTACTAAAATATACATTGGTGCAAACGGTCGCGGCAACCGTAGTAAATAACACGACGAGACGAGCCTAGACAAAGATTGGTTATCTTGACCACCTGCGAAATGTATAGCCTATTCCTTGTGTTTGTCGTATATCGCCTTATGGCGCGGAGACGTTCTCCCTATCGACGACGCCCCTGCAAAGGAACCCTAAGTGTTGAGCTTTAGACATGAGTAACCTTAGTAAACGTCAAATTTTGTACATGAAATTGTTGCAACGTGTCTACTACAAATTGCGAGAATAATTGCGTAAGAGAATAGTCGGCATTTTCACAATTTGTAGTAGACACATACAACAAGTAACATAAGGTAAAAAAAGTCCTCAAAGTATGCCGTGGAATCAATCACGCATGTCTTGAATTCTTTTTTGTGGCCATAAAAAGTCACACGGCTTGAGACCGCAGGACCGTGGTGGCCACCTAAAGGCGCGTACATATACAGCGAACGAAAGCGAACGCATTCGGTCGAATGCATTCGCAGGAATTTGTGGAATTGGTGTCCACATACAACGAACAAATGCATGAATATACACCAAAAAAAAAAGCCCGGACCTTCCTCATTTTCTTTTGATGTACCGCCTAATAAGCGAACCCTAGCGAAGGCGAACGAATGTGTGCGATGGCATTTGTTAGCACGTACACATTAATTAAACGAATTCATTTGGAAGTGTTCGTTGGCTGTATCTGTACGCGCTTTAACTGGCATATTACGACTAATGATTCAGTCTTCGAAAAATTCCTCCAAAAAATTTAAATTATTAAGAGTTACATGAATTGCTGCGCCGTCTTGCTGGAAGTAGCCTTGTCGCATCTCTTCATCGTCTAATGCGTTTATAAAATTTTCTAAAAGTTTATTACCGTATCGCCTTGAATTAAAAGTCCCTTAAAAAATCAGCCAATTAACCTTCTTTTCAATATGGCCGCCTTACACGCCAACTTTCTGTGAATGCAGAGGCTTCTCTATAAAGAAATGTAGATTTTCAGAACTCCACATTCTCATTTGTTATGAATTTACATAGGTAACCAGAAAAGTAAAACCATGCATCGTCAGTGAAAAAGGGTTTTTTCTAATACGTTTTCATTATTATGCAAATTATCCATAAACCACTCGGAAAATTGCATTCGCTGCGGCTTGTCGTTTGGTAACAATTCTTGCACTGAGCTTAGACGATAAGAGTGCATATGCAGGTCACATTTCAGGATTGTATTGCAGGTTCCGTAGGATACATTTACTTGCTTGCTTAAACGCCGATTAGGGGTTTGTGGGTGTTCATTAACAATTTGCCTCAATTTTTCTACTTTTTGTGCAGTACGAACTTTGGGTCTTCCACTGCCTTTCTTTCTATTCACACTTCCTGTTCTCTAAGCAAAGCCACAGATCTAGTAAAACTTGGCGAAACTGGTCGAAATCCATGAGTATGTGTGGAAATTCTGTTTGAAAATCCTGAGTGGCGTCCCGTGTTGAAGAAACCCACCGACCATCAACCATTTTAAAAGTAACTTTCGATCATAAATTGTTCATTGATCATTGTTCTGCCGTGATTACCATATTTAATTTAGTAAATAAAACTTGACAGCTCTATTTTTTATTTACCTATACCTTTTGCCTATGTTACCTTTCAAGAGTCATAATTCAAGACATGCGTGATGGATTCCACGGCATACTGTAAGGACGTTTTTTATCTTCTGACAGCCCACGAAGACCGAAGTCTAAGTACCATGTACCGTGGGTGTACTAGGTAAGTAGGGATTTCACCAACCCTTTAAGAGGATGTGTGGGGTGGTACCACCTCGGCCGAGGAAGAATTCCTCTACCACCTTCCTTGTTTAGTGCGACGAGACACATCGTTTCCAAGCGGTCACCCATCCAAGTACTAACCGCACCGGGCGTCGTTTAACTTCAGTGATCGGCGGAATATAGCCCGACCAGTGAAGGTAAACGTCGCCTACGATATAACGTAAGATCGCCTTGAATTATTACTCTTGAAAGGCAACATAGGTAAATGGTATAGGTATAGGTCAATGAAAAATAGAACAGTCAAGTTCTGAAGTTTTTTTTAAAGAAAATTAAATATGGCAATCACGGCAGAACAAAAAGTTCTTATGATCGAAAGTTACTTTGGAAATGGTAGAAGGGCCAGTGGGTTTACGCAACACAGGACGCCAGGATTTTCAAACAGAATTTCCACACATACTCATGGATTTCGACCAGTTTTACCAAGTTTTGACTAGATCTGTGGCTTTGTTTAGAAATATAGGAAGTATGAATTAAGGCAACACCCCCTATTAAGGGCGTACCCAGGATCTAAACTAGAGGGGAGCAACTCATATTATTTTCGATGATGCGAATTCGGTTTACGACGATCACAGACTATTTTTTCTTCTAGTGGGGGGCGGGATGCGAATTCGGGTTGCAAAAATCATAGATTATTTTTTCTTCTAGGGGGCAGCTGCCCCTTACCCCTCGCTGGATACGCCCTTGGTGTGAAGAGAAAGTAAGAGACCCAAAGTTTGCACTGCACAAAAAGTAGAAGAATTGAGGCAAATTGTTAATGAACGCCCACAAACCCCTATTCGGCGTTTAAGCCCGCTTTTCGGCTAAGCTCAGTCTAAGAGTTATCACCAAACGACAAGCCGGAGCGAATGTAATTTTCAAAGTGGTTTATGTAAATTCTCAACAAATCTGAATGTGAAGTTCTGGAAATCCACATTTATTTATAGAGAAGCCTCTGCATTTACAGAAAGTTGGCGTGTGGGCGGCCATATCGAAAAGAAGGTTAATTCGACCGATTTGTTTTTAAAGGGACTTTCAATTCGGTGCGATACCGTAACGAAATTTTAGAAAATTTTGTAAATGTGTATTTTATATTTATAAGAATGAAGTCGCTGGTTCATTCAATTTAGCAAAAATAGATTAATTTTAACGAAAATTAAAATGTATAGCGGCGAAAGAATCCCATACGCAATGATCTTACCAGTGTCCTAAAATTGGGGCTTCTGCAAGGCCTTGCTACGGGATCAACATCAGCGGTTCACTAACTCACACGACAATAGGGAACTTGCATGAAAATTAAATTTGAAAAATAACACTCTTAAACGTAAGCTAATATCATCAAAAGACCCATAGTTCACAAAAAAATAATTTTTTAATCCCCTGGATTAAATATAAACTATTAAAGGTTGCATAATTTGAACAATTCTAGTTACGCGACTCCATTGGTTGTGACGTCAAACCGTTCGTCGAGACATGACCCGTGAGCGGCAGCACGCCAAGAGTACGGAAACGTATTTATTAGACAATCGTTTGGTAACAAATTTAGTGTGCTTGTTTGGATTTTAAGTTTCAGAGCAAATAAATATTGTTACAAGATGACTGATGAAGGTTTTTTTAAAAGGACAATCAGACAATTTACCCACTGTGGATATGTTTATGGTGGCAACTTTTATAAAAAAAAACTCCGAGAGTTTTTCGCTTGGTGAAGTTCGCGGTGTTAAAGCTTGCAAGTAAGTAGGTACAATATATGTTAGGTACCGATACCAGTTTATTTTATCATTTGCGTTAAAATTTAAATAGATCTGTGAATTATTCAGATACTTATAGAACATAAAATATTGTTTTAAATCTACTAGTGTAGTGATAAACTCCTTAAAAATGTGTACCTATTATAGATTAAAGTATAAAAATAGTGAAAAACTATAAAATATTTAAAAGTATGTTTTCTTTGACTTAAAACTATATCCTGCAACTTGTGTTTTTTGTTAAATTTATATACTGTTAATTGCTGTTTAGAATGTTTAGCGTTTCATTAGGCAAAAAATATGTTTGTATTGACTATAGTAGCAAAAAATATATAAATGCCTTTTCTAAGTATTAATAAGTATAATTAACTAATTATAGATCTGGAAGGTATTCTTATGGAGATTCTACTATAGGATGGGTCTGTAATGTCACGGCTTTTAAGCAATTATTTAAAGGGGATAGCGCATACTAAATAAAGGAATGAAAATAAAATTTTAAAATATTTAACCGGAATTAAATTTATAAAATAATCGGAGGAGTTTTAAAGAAATAAATTTTGCGATACGATGGGAAATATTTAAAATAAATTAATCGTTTGCAAGTTAAGGGACATTTTTAATAAACAAAATTCTTAAAGAAGTGTTCACACAAAGAAAACGCTGAATTTCGCTAAGAAATAATTGAATTAAAATTTATTTAAATATCTACGGGACCGAATACTTGTTCATACGAAATGTTTTAACAAATTATCAAATAATTAACCAAATTAACTTACATGAATGCAGGAACCAACACTTTGATTTAATTTCAATTGAGAAAAATGAATTAAATTCATTTAATTTCATCAAGTATAAAAACTTTTCTAATTGCGCGAACATTCTAAATCGGAATAAAAACCACCCTTTGTTCTGCTATGCTAGATGATGAAATTTTCCCCTTCCTCCTTTAAAGAAGATCATTTTAATTATCCAGCAAGACAAAGAAATCGGTTCGTGGCCTTCTCTAATTGGTCAGCAAAAGGGAACGCCCTGTCACGTACGCACAGAATTAGCGATCAACCCCGGGATTGCGTAAGATTGCACAATAATACGGCCTAGATAATTTTATAGCTTTGTTTTGAACATGTTAGGAACACCTGCAAGCAATAAATGTCAGAGAAGGGAGGAAAACCGCCCCCTTCGCAATAAAAAGGTAATAAAAAACGTGCTGATTCACGCAAATTCCTTTGTTGGGTTGGAAAACAAGGCTACCCACGCGTTAACTTTTCCGAGAAAGCGGTCGTTAAACTTGTTATTTTGTCCTCAATTCTACGAAAGGGGGCGAGAATGGGGAAAGATTTATGGGAAAATTGGCTATTTAAGCGGAAAAGCGCCTGTTCGGACAGTCATTCAGATAGAAACTTTCGTGTCGCTAGGGGAACCCCTGCCCGGTTGAAAATCGGTCTCTGTCCTTCGGAAAGTACAAAAATCTGGATACAATAAAAATTACGGTGTTAGTCGGAAGTTTGGAGCTCGACGAAATTTTGACAAAAGCGCGGAAATTAAAGTGAAAAAGTAAGGCCGCTTAAAATTATTAAAATATTGTCTAGAATTATTGAAAATTTATTATGAACCTTTAGTAAATTGGGAAATAATAGAATACTGTCTAGAATTATTAGAAAACTATTGTGAATTTTGAGAAAATTTGGGAAATATTAAAATACTGTCAATTTATTGGAAAATTATTGAGAGAATTGGAAAACTGTAAATTTTTGGGTGGCTCTCAACCGTAAATGTGGAAATAAAAGTGTAATTGATCCAGAATTTTGCGTTTTACTGTTAGGGAACAGGAAAACAAGGAAAATAGTTAGAAAAAACAAATAAAAGTCAGAATTTCATGAAAAATCAAGTTTAGTACGAAACCCTCTGCAGTAAGAATAAAACAATTAGAAGTCTATTGCAATGCTAGATAGGGATTAAATTAATAGGTGGTTCAACAGCAGTTGACACGGGGCTCTTCCGGACTCCACGCAAAAGTTTTTCTTGTCACCGCCATCTGAATTCCGGGGTTACCGCTCGCCCTGCCAACCGAATAAATAAAAGAGAAATAGGAATCAGTGGTGGGTGTTACAGGTCCAAGTTCGAAGCGATAAGAATATTTGCACAGTGAAAGCTAAGATAACACCCGAACATAATGGAAGGAAAAAACAATATGCTGTAACTTGCAACATCGATGAGGAGACTGAAACCGGGTTAGATCTGCAATTAAATTAAGTCATATAGGGCATAGGGCTACAGCTGGATTCAAGACATCCAATATTTGGAGCTTCTCCAGATGCCATATCTGAGGAATATGTAGTTGAAATAAAGTGTCCTCAGTCTGAAAAAGCGGTATCTAATTATTTAACAAACGACAAAGTACAAAGCAGAAGTTCAGCTGCAGATGTTTATATGTAACAAAAGCAAATGTTTATTCTGTGTTGCAGATCCAAATTGAAAAAAGAAAACTCTGAGTTTTCTCATATATGGGTGGAATATATCCAAGAATACACAGAAATGTTAATAGACGCAGCAGACTGTTTCTGGCGCCATAATATTTTTCCACATCTATATAAATCGGGCAAAAATTTACCTTAAAAATATTTGAAGGATACGAATAAAACAATTTAAAGTATTACATTAAAATGATCTTCGCATACGTGAAGTGCAGTATTTTTTTCAGAAATGTCTTTTACGTTTCTTCTGCATGCTTTAAACCATTTTACGCGGCGATTTTTAACTTCAGGTACATGAATAAAGAGTTTATTTGAAGTTTTAAAAGTCATATTAGGACACATTGGCACTATACCAGTATTTGTAGTATGTATTTTTCTTAGTATCTCCATTGTTTGGGCTTTTTGAAACGCAAAGTCACACAAACGTAAACAGACCCTACCTGTTCAATTTTCCGCCTCGATGTCAATGCACTGCAGCTTAACGTTGCTGGCCCGACACACGGTGTGACGTCACAGACCTTCCCGCGCCATGGAGCTCGTTTTGAATATTAGGATTGGCGCGCGAACTTTAATAATTAATAAAAAATTAAGGAGTGACATTTAAGTCGTAATATTTTGCATATGTTATTTTTTGATGTGACTGAACATTTTTATGTAATAAAAAAAAATGTGCAAGTTCCCTATTGCGGGACACACCAACTCAGTTCGAGTCTTGTACATGTGTGTGTTTTAAAATTTGGTAGTTCCGTCCCAAATCGACCAATTTTACGGAAGGGATTTGGCGCGGGCAATATCGCGAAGGTTTAATTAAAACAAACCAAAGAAAATTATTAATAAAATTAAAGAAAATTAGTGGGAAAACGGAACAAAATGCATTAAACGATGAAGAGATGCGGCAAGGCTACTTCCAGCAGGACGGCGCACCAATCCATCTAACACTTGATAATTTAAATTTTTTGGAAGAATTTTTCGAAGACTGAGTCATTAGTCGTGATATGCCAGTTAGGTGGCCTTCGCGGTTCTGCAATCTCACGCTGTGCGACTTTCT
Source organism: Philopedon plagiatum (assembly GCA_963971165.1). Taxonomy (NCBI): domain Eukaryota; kingdom Metazoa; phylum Arthropoda; class Insecta; order Coleoptera; family Curculionidae; genus Philopedon; species Philopedon plagiatum. The sequence goes on along the minus strand of OZ020190.1, from coordinate 94,903,902 downwards.
TTTACCTATGGCCACACATTAAAAACTCAGTTTTCAAAACCCCTTGTGAAAATTTAGAAGACCTACGGGCTAGAATTACAAATAAATTTCAGGAGATTAACAACTCCCCCCAAGTGCTCACCAATGTTTTTGATGCTGTAAAAAGAAGAATGAGAACATGTTTGGAAGTAGAAGGTGGACACGTCTTTCATTTAGTTTAAATTAATGATTTTAAGATTCTTTGTTGTGTATGTTTTCTTTTAATTCTTTATTATGTAATTACAATGACAATAATGTAATTTTCTTAAAAATGACTTGACTGTTTTTCATTCACCTATACCTTTTACCTATGTTACCTTTCAAGAGTAATAATTCAAGACATTCGTAATTGATTCCACGGCATACTTTGAGGACGTTTGTTTTTTCTCTCTTACGTTACTTTCAGATAAAATCCAAGCATCGTGTCCATCGGCCCTAAAGACGTTAGAAGCGGCACATGCAAAAGTTTCGCGCCACACACAGCCTTCTTGATGTGCTTCGCTAGACAGAGGTAATTTGTCTTTGTCTATCGAAGTACCTCTCGAAGAGGCGACACTAAATGTGACAGAAACCTCGGAAGCATTCGGCCTCTCCCGAAGAGCTTCGGCGAGAGGCGGGAATTTTGATTGATTTCCTAATTTTGGCGCATGTTTGGCGTCAAAAATGCGAAACAACCTAACCTCAAATCTTAGTTATTGTTTTGGCGATCGTCTCTCTTTGGTCGTAGACTTCAAAATAAATGATTTGTTATCGTGATAAAGTATCAAACCCTTTTATGTTCCTTGTAAAGTATATTATGTCGCTTCAGAGCAGAAGCATCTCTAAATTTTTTTTGTCGTACCACCTATCCCTTATTTTGAAGCAAGACTATTTATTTTTGTGAATGTGTCGAGGATAATATGCGATACAATAATTGTTTTTAATAATATGGTTCTATTATATTTTGAGTACAGTACTTAGCTGGACAGTAAAATCGTTTAGTTGTACTGAATGGCGTTAAAATCTTCATTTGTTGATCTTAATTTAAACTTGTTACATAGGTATCTATATAGAATTTAATTTGTCATAAACCAATAAACAAAACTTTTGACTTTATATTAAATAAAAAGCATACATAATATTAAAGTCCTTTATTTAAACTTAGTTTTAAGAAATCCACAGTTTCGATTACAACCCGTAAGAAGAAACTGCAAGAAACTTACGAGTGATTTTTTTTTTAAAAACCAACTTATCCTACATAATATCACTCAGAATTTATTATAAAGGTAAAATACACTAACTATTGGCTTACACCCCTACACGATATGTACATATTTATATATTTTAATTTTTATAGTACCAACTAGAAATTACAGTTTATACATCTAAATAAAACCTAAACCATACTACAGAACTACAATTAGCGATTTTATAATAATTATATAATACAAAAGCAAGCCCTGTCACCATTACCTGGAATACAAAATAAATATAAAAACCCTTAACCAATAATATTTCTTTCTTTTTAAAGCTAGAGCAATCATACTATTTTTATGTTTCTTCTTCATTACATTGTTTCTTCATTAAATATGACACATCGTTCCTATTCTTTATTCTTTGAATTTTCTCAGATGTTACTTTTACTTTTCTGGCATTGGAGATAATTCTGTCTACGTTTACACCACTACATAATTTTTGTAACTGTTTCAGTTTTTTTCAAGTTTTGACAAGTGCTGACTTCTAATCTTCTCTTCACGGCCCATTCCAGATCTTTATAATTTATACGAGATGGGCAGACTCCATACATTTTTATCGAACCATCAGCCTTCTTCTCTCGTTTGGAAAGAGCAGATGCTAAGTAATTTTAATTAAACAAATATTTTTCACAAATCAACTGTATAAGCACAATATTTTTCACAAAATGAGGCAAAACGATTTACAAATTACAAAAGCGAAGAGTTCAAAAAAGTGCCTGGTAACACGGCAGTCAAAGACATAACTCTATAAAAAGGCGGCAAAGAGATGTAACTGTAAATATATGGTTAGGTTAAGTCTTTGTTTGAGTTGTTCGCAAATTCAAATTCCCGCCACTACTACTTCTCGCCGAAGCTCTCCGGAAGGGGCCGAATGCTTCCGAGGTTTCTGTGATTTTTAGTGTCGTCTCTCGCGAAGGCTATGGTTTAACCCGAGAAGAGCAAACCAGAGAGAATCAAGTCCAGCCGAAAACATTTAAGTGGGGATATACCGGTCAACTGTCATAAACATGTGCTCGCGCCATAGAAATAGGAGGGGATATAGGAATCGCTTCCCCTCTGCGCGGATGGAGAGATTTGTTGGGCGGCCATTTTTACACACAAATGTCAATTGCAAAGCGGCAAATTTAAAACGGTACTTCTACCGTGCAAATCTACAGCATTTGTAATCATTTTGTAGTACATCGACTGTTTATCTGGTTTAACTGATTATTAGAAAGAAAAACAATAGGTATATATGTATGCCTGGGCTGAATATAAACCTACAATAAACGTCTTTTTTGGTACGAGCCAATAACAACTATTGTAATTTGTTTTTCAAATTCTCGTTGTGAATTTTTAGTCATTTAATACAAAAACCCAATTAAACCAAAAATCGATTTATAAACCCAAAAATACCTACTGGACTGCGTTTTATACTAAACTTGTTTTTTTTTTCAAACTTTGCTTACACCGTACCTTAAACTAAATTAATGTCTAAAAGTACGTACCTAACAGGAATTATTTTAGTACACACATACTATTGTAGTGTATTTTGAGAAACCGTATGTTGTTTTGGTGAATATGAACGTTGTGTAGTGCTAAAATATCCAACAATAGTGGTTCAGGATTAGGCTTTGGTGGAGTTAAGATTTTAAATCATAATAATCTTATTTTGTGGTAGGTAATTAAAAAAATTTTTTTAAAAAAATTTAAACACTAGTAATTTTAAATTAAAAAACAACATAAAAATTTGCTTTATTTCATTTATTTATTTGCTTTAAGATCATACATAATATATTGTTATGATATAAGCTTCGTCAGTACCTACAAATCTGAGTAAAATGGTATAACATAACTTCACATACAAAGAATTAACAAATAGATAAACACTATACAAAGTCAAGTACAAGCACAAATAGATATAACGGGCAGTTCACATCAAGAAAATTATATTACGAGGCAACATTTATAAATTCCGATAAGCTATAAAACACCCTGTCTTGTAGTAATTCCTTCAGCCTCTTCTTAACTTTCATGTTATCTACTGATCTGATTTTGTCTGGCAATTTATTAAAGATCTTAACGCATGCAAATTGTGGAAATCCTTCATAGTGGGCAGTCTGATTAGCAGAGCGGAAGCATTTCTTGTTGGGTAGCTGTGGTTGTGTTGATTCGTCTTGAAACTGCTACTGTTGTTGAAAACATACATGGCACATTTCAGTATAGTATCTTGAACTGTTTAAATATTGGTCTACATAATTCTATGGGCTTGAGCCCAAACAGCAGTCTTATCATTTGTTTCTGTGTAATGATAACTCTGTCGATGTTCGTTGCTTGACCCCAGAGTATTATAATATAAGCAAGGTAGTGATAGGCAAGCGAATAGTAAGCACTCAGTAACGTATGTTGAGGCATTGTCTGTTTAAGTTTCACGTATGTCCCCAGAAACTTTACCACAGCAGAGCTGTTGTTGATGTCTATCCTAGGTTTGTTTTTGTAAAAGTGTACCATCACCGTCTTTTTTTTGTTTAGTATCAGTTTATTGGAATTGCACCACCCACTCATACTATCACAAACTTTGGAGATAGAATTCATAATTAATATTACTTATTACTGCAGGGCACAATGGGCTCGATAAGTCTGTGTGTGCTCCTATCACTATAATACTTAATTCTAAGCATGTAACATTATCAGATTTTCTTCCACTAAATCAGAATCAATTATCAAAATTAGTGATTTGTTAACATTTTCAATATAAATTACAAGAAGTCTAGAATTAGTTGTTTACATATTTAACTTTATTTATTCGGAAGCTTGAAACGTCAAATTTGTAGGGGAAGTGACAGTTCTGTGTCAAAATGGCAGCCTCCGTTGCGTTCCAATAAAATTGGATGCGCACTCGTCCAAGCGCGTTCTAACTACCCTCTCTTTTCTCTGGCTCGCGCTCGCCGGCATTTTTAGTCCGATCGCCGATGAATCTGTTTTGTGTTTGGAAAACTATTTTTGATTCTAAGTTTGAAGTGTTTAATTTGTTGCTGTGATTTATAAAAATTCCTAAATTATGCTTGGTAATACCTGCACGTTTCGTGGGTGTCATTCAAAAGAGGGACAAGGATTTAGCATGTTTACGTTTCCAAAGGATCCTGAACGGTAAGTACATATAATACACCTTTATTACACCAAATTATACCGGCCAACTGTCTATTATTTAGATTCGAGCAGTGGCACGCTGTAAGAAAAATAGCGATAGCGACCGGGGTCTCTTCGAAACATACCAAACGGTGATACATAGGGCGTGTACCGTTGTCAACTTCGGTTACGGTTTTGAGTCCCGTAAGTATCGGTAATCTGAAAAGTTGACAGATTGTAAACGCAATATCTGTCATTAATGTCACCGAAGAAACCGATGCGGTTAACCAGGTTTGACAACGGTACACAGCCAAAGTAAGAATTTGCAAAGAGAGCCCGATCGCTATCGCTATTTTTCATACAGAGTGCCACTGTTGAGGTCTAAAAATTTTATACCCCAACATCAAAGGTGCCGACGTATTTTGTCGCTTCTCTCTGGTTTGCTCTTCTCGGGTTTAACCCTTTCTTGCAATTATATCACTTCTCTCGGCAGGGAGAAGCTGGGGAGAAGTCAGCCAATAGCAGACGATATAATACATGTCATTTTCTCTTGGGAATTAATTTCCCTTTTTCAAAAATACGGTCACTGATTCGATGCTTAGAACTGAGATTTTAATAAATTAGTTTAGCCTATCCGCTTAACCGCTGTTCTATGAAGTGTACTAATGGTCCCTGGCCACTCCTTTTTCAGGAGCGCTAGGGTTGTAATCGGATAAATACTCTTGACGTTTCGGTTCTATTAGCGATTGTCTATCCAATCCCGTGCCAATCAGTCCTTGTGTCCTTGACGTCCTTGTCATCAATCAAAAAAACCTCAAAAGTCCGGAAAAAGGTTTATGGAAGAATTATTTCACCAATTTTGCTAACATTATTTTAAAAGAAAACCCTTATAGACTAATTGAACCTTTAATAATTATTTATTCAAGTGTTGCATTGCGGTATTTTTTCAACTGGTGGAACAGGGCAGAATACTTATAGCCAGACAGTCCTACTTAACACTTTGAAATAACGAAACTTAAAAGATGTCTTCTCCTGTTTATATTGAAGAGGAATTGGGACGTAAATGGGATAAATGTTTGTCAGACTCCGCTATTAAATTTGGTAAGTTTACATTGGTATTTTTGGTTAAGGTTTACTTAATGGCTGTTATGTCATCATGTGTGTGATCATCTTTAAAAACGCTAATTTTTATAAAAAAAAAAACTGAACGAACGGCAAATTCGTTTAATTTATTTTAATGATATTGAATTTATCAGTAGACATTGTTTATTGCAATTAAGTAATGCACACATTTCTTAAATTAAGATGTGTTGAAAACATTTGAACTGCAACAAAATAGGTCATGATATGACAAAAATACTCCAATAAATAGGATTATGAAAAATTATAATCAGACCAACATTGATCTTTTTCAGTCTCTGTTTTGTCAAAACTAGACTGACCAAAGTACCTATAAAAATAAGGCAAAAATGTAAAAGTATAATAAAACTAACTTTAATTCAGGTTGTTCTCATTTTGATTAATTATTTTTGACTATTTTGTTAAATTAGTATATGCAGATATTTTCATACTCGTCTGCTATTTATTTTTGTTTGTAATGCTTTGTTATTTCTTTTATTTTAATTTTTTTATATAATGACATATCTAGGTAGAAAGGGGTTTTATTTCTATTTAAAAAATTGGCAACAATCCTTGAACTGAACTTCCCCCTCATGAAATAAAGTTAAGTGTAATAAAATTAAAATTCACACTATTTCATCTTTTATGAACAGTAGGTAGGTAATACCTCGGGTAATACATAAGTTACATTAAGTAACTAGTCTTTCATAATAATTAGTTAAATTGTTGTATATTAGTAAAATTACAGAAGTCAAACAACAGAAAAAAAAAACAAAACTGTATTTTTCCCCAGTATGTATAAAATTGGATTTTACATGTTAAATCCTGGGCTGAGTATGACATTTTTTGTTCTAAGCTAATAGGTACCCTAAGATTTTTTTCCTGTATCTAAATTGAAACTTGAAGCTTAAGATACATCCAGATACATTTTTAAAGCTTATAGTCTTGATTTAAAGTAAATCTAATAAAGAATCTATTGAAATAAGTAAAACACAACCACTGAATAAGTAAGCTTTGTCTGAGATCAGTAACAGTTTAATTGGAGCAGAACCCAACAAAATTAAATTTTTTAAGTTGCCCACCATGTATCTGGGGCAACAAAAAGTGCCTGTAATATTTTTTTTTTTGACTTGGGCAGGTCTGCCATTTAGCTCACCTGAATTTATCAAAGCTATGGTTTTATAGGCAATAGCTTTATACAAAGTACAATTTGTGTAAAATGAATTAATGTTAAGTTAGAACAAAAATAGAAATTAATTTTTGTGCTCATTCTGTATTTATGTCACTGAAATGTTCAGCCGGTTTTGGGCTAGAGCAAAGCCTAACATTTATGCAAATGTAATTTTCTCCAATCAAGCAGTGTTTAAATTTTTACATTAATAGACCACCAAGCAGATCAACAGAAAAGGGAAACCTATATTTTTTGGCGATTTGGAGACCTGAAAACCTGAAGATCTGAAAAAATCTGTGGAGGTGATTTTTTCATAATACAATAGGGAGAGAAGTAAAAAATATTTGTTCTTTCTGTATATACATATGTATGTACATATAGAATAAAATGTGCACCTGTTTTTGGGAAAGAAACAGCTATACGCAAAATTCCACTAAGAACCCAGGATCGAGGATCGAACCCATTTGTAATGGAAATGGATTTTTCTCACCCTGTATACAAATTTAGACATTGATTTTACCTCGGATTTTACACATAAAATCTTGAGCTGTGTATAAAATGTTATTTCTTTTAAGCTAATGTTTTAGACTTTTTTGTTAGAGTTTTTGTGAAACTAAATGGAATTTTTTTATTTTGTCATGAAAAACCCAAATTGAATCTGAAAGCTTTGAGTTCGTTCAACTACTTTTTTCAAATTTAAATTAAACCAGCAATAAAAATTACTTATTAAAATTGCACACATGACAGTGCACCTAATTTCTTAAAAAAATATATATATACAGCGTGTCTTCGGAAGTTCTTACCAAATGGAAAAAATTTTTATTATTGATTTTACGAAAAAAAGTGCCTCTTTATAAAAAGTTCTGCATCGTGAGAAAATAGCATTTCCATTCAAAAATTTGATCTAGTACATACAGGGTGGCTCAAAAATGTAAAAGTCCTAATACACGTGAAGCTAAAAAGACATAAAATCGTTATTTAAAGGTACACTGACACTGCAAATGTGCTAGAATTAACTCTTTTTTGTTAGTAAATTAGGTTTGGAACATACAGGAGGTCCCTAAAATAAAATTAATTTTTTTTTATTGCCTTTACAAAAAAAGTACTTAAACCTTCATAAAAAGTTCTACCTTGTAAAAAAAGAGCATGGTTATTTATAAACTTGATGTAGGACAATACAGGGTGGCTTAAACAGCTGAAAATCACAATTTAAATTTAAATTATTTTGCCACCTGTATGTCCTATATAAAATTTTTGACTAACCATGCTCATTTTTCACAATGTAGAACTTTTTATGAAGATACACTTTTTTTGTAAAGGCAATAAAAAAAAAATTTAATTTTTGGGACCTCCTGTATGTTCCAAACCTAATTTACTAACATAAAAAATTTAATTCTAGCAAATTAGCAGTGTCAGTGTATCTTTAAATAACGATTTTATGTCTTTTTAGCTTCACGTGTATTAGGACTTTTACATTTTTGAGCCACCCTGTATGTACTAGATCAAATTTTTGAATGGAAATGCTATTTTCTCACGATGCAGAACTTTTTATAAAGAGGCACTTTTTTTCGTAAAATCAATAATAAAATTTTTTCCATTTGGTAAGAACTTCCGAAGACACGCTGTATCATACTGATGTAAAATACAATCAGAGAATAAGTAATATTTGTCTCACGAGGGGACTACCAAACGTGTTAATAACCGATTTTAATAATTTTTATGTTATAGAATTCTCAGCATTGAAGTCAAAGGATTGTATGCGACGGTCGTTAGTTTTGGAAATAATCGACCTGAAACATTACAGTGAAAAAAGATAGATCAGTAAAAATAATGCATAAAATCCTTTGACCCTCATACAGAGGAGGAACTCCTCTAAACTGTAGTTCTGTTTTTTGATATAGGTATGCGTGGGTGTGTATGTAGGTGCCTAGGTGTGTGTATGTATGTATATATATATATATATATATGTATGTGTATGTATATTATGTATAATTCTCTCTTTGTTGCTTTTATTTTTTGACCTTAGCGACTAAGTCTTATATATTATTATGATTACATTTAAATGACATTTGTTAATGTTTCTTTTTTACTTATAAATTATGCTTAGGACATTGCAATTTTGTTACTTGTATGTATTTATCTTTTGTACCTGTTATATTTCTTTGATTATTTTAGATTTAGCCTTTTGCTTTGTCAATAAGATGAGTCTTGGCCAATAAAGCTATACTTATTTGATTTGATTTGACAACATAATGTATGAAAATTATTAAAATCGGTTATTAACATTATTTTTTTAGTTTATTGTTTTTTAGTTATTTTTATAACCAATTAATACAAAAAATGCCACTTCGTGTGTTGCGTGTCAAGTTTTAGTCAAAAAACTGAAAATATCAGTCCTAGGAATGCTAGTATAATTTTTTACATTTTGCTAAAACAAAAAAAATTAACTATTCAACTATGTTAAATATTTACGTGAGGGCCCGAATGAGATTAGCGCTTTAAAACAAATTGTGCTTAAGTAAAGATATACACATAAAAACCTATGCGAGTGTTGGCTATGAAACACTGAATGAAATTGTTACAACTAGGGTCTGTACAATTTGTATTTTTTAATAAGTCTTGTGCATCCCAACGCATAGGGTAGCGCGAAACCAAGGGTGGATAGCCCTTGGGGGGTGCATGCTCTGATTGTCGGGTTACTGAGGACCTTGGTTCGGAGCCCACGTTAACCTGTAGGTCCCGGGGCCAATACACTAGCTTGTAGTGCCAACGTAATAAAAAATAACATATTTAAATGATTGTAATTCAACAAAATTTAAATGGTTATTAATGTTATCATACAACAAGGTTTTACTGTGTTTATAAAATCTATTATTTTCACATTTTTTATACCGGAAAAAACATTGTCAAAATGACTCTTCCATGGCAATCACAAAAATAGTGCTTCAGTTTAGAGAGAAAATAGACATTTTTTAACTTGTCCGTTTATATCAGCGCTCTATACAAAATATAATTTTTGCCACATAAATCATTTTTGAGTTAGAGCAACAAAAAAATATAGAAATTAACTCAGATTCACTAAGGTTTAAAATTTATTATTGGTTTAAATTAGTATCTTCTAATCGTTCAGTTAGGTGTTGCCGGCCCCTGTCCTATTGTTAATAAGCTGTCATTAAAATTTTACGAGTTATTCTAACATTTCAGCGATTTGCGTGGTTTCCAAATGATTTTCATCTTGGAACGTGTTGTTAGAATGGATTTAGTTCTTTTATTGTGGAAACTATGTAGGTACTAATATTGCCCTTTTCTCTAAAGGGTATAGCAGGATACTTATGTGGAGTCGGCCCCCCAAATGGCAACCTATATCGAAACTTATGTTATAGCATCGGCTTGATGTACGAACACGATTTATATATGTTTCGCCGCCGGACTCCGCTTTGACCTTGAGATATGGACAAAAATGACTGCACGCATGACTATCGTTCAAAGAGACATACTTGAAAACTAACTAAGCTAGAGAGGTACAACCAACGCGAGGCCGCAGGAAACCTTACAGAGTATATACTATATTTTTTTAGATTTAACGAATAATTACGCATATTTTTAAACGATAAAGAAAAAATTATTAATTTTTTTTTTCGTGTTCCCTCTGACTTATAATCACTAAAATAATATATGTTGTAATCCTTTATATGCACTAGTACCCATAAAAATTGCGTTAGAAAAAACTTGGTGCAACACTTCGAAAAAAAAATAAAATTCACCGCGCACTACATAATATAAGGATACAAACTTGACATAGGACACATATAGACATTTTTATGAATTGAAATTATTCGTGAAAAAAGAAATAAAAAACCAGAGCCAATGTTTAATTTTAGTTAGTATTATTATTAACATTTTTGTTAATTAAATTATAAGGAAAAAAACAATGTTAATCATCATCGCTATTGTAATTAATTACAACTGGAATATTTTGAGTCACAAATATCTTTGTTAGTACATCAGCAGGTCGCAAGATTCTGGATAAATATCGTCCATATGGTAAGTAATAAATTACAGCTGCCGCATGAGGACAGCATCCCACTGTGCGGTTGCCGTTAGGACAATCGCAGCAATAAGGATGAATGCTGTTGTGATCAGTATCGGCAGAAATGTAATCAATGAAAATACGATAGACTTTGCTATTTGTATGTCTTGATTTGACTTCTGCTTTAATCATATTAGGTGCTGATTTTACATTTTGTAGGTATTGAAAGATTGTCTTGATCGTCTAATAATTCGGCCAAATAAGATAGAGCCTGTGAAAAGTGATAAGAGCCTGTGAATAGAATCTTGAGCTTGAACGCAGAAAATCAAGTAGTTCAAATGCATTTGAATGGCAAACATATTTACATGCATCATTGAACGGCAACCGCACAGTGGGATGCTGTTCCCATGCGGCAGCTGTAATTTAATACTTATATGGACGGTATTTATCCAGAATCTTGCGACCTGCTGAGGTACTAACAAAGATATTTGTGACTCAAAATATTCCAGTTGTAGTTAATTACAATAGCCATGATGATTAAGATTGTTTTTTCCTTATAATTTAATTAATACAAAAATTTTAATAATAATAATAATAACTAATATTAAACATTGGCTCTGGTTTTTTATTTCTTTTTTTACCAATAATTTCAATTCATAAAAATATGTCTACTTATATGTATATCTCCTGTGTCAAGTTTGTATCGTTATATTATGTAGTGCGCGGTGAATTTTATATTTTTTCGAAGTGTTGCACAAAGTTTTTTCTAACGCTATTTTTATGGGTACTAGTGCATATAAAGGATTACAACATATATTATTTCTGTGATTTTAAGTCACAGAGAACACGAAAAAAAAATTAATAATTTTTTTCATTATTTTTTTAAAATATGCGTAATTTCGTTAAATCTAAAAAAAATATAGTATACCTGAGGCCTCGCGTTGGTTTTACATCTCTAGCTTAGTTAGTTTTCGAGATATGTCTCTTTGAACGACAGTCATGCGTACGGTCACTTTTTTTCCATAACTCAAGGTCAAAGCGGAGTTCGGCGGCGAAACATATATAAATCGTGTTCGTACATCCAGCCGATAATATAAGTTTCGATATAGGTTGCCATTTGGGGGCCGACTCGTCATCGTATCCTGCTACACCCTTTGCGAAAAAACTCAAGAAATGAATTCATAGTACTATAACACTTAGTTGTCTTATTCTACACTTGGCAGTTTAAAACTTTTGGTTGTCAAATTACTATTAAACCGATCTGGCCGTAAATTTTTAAGGTGCTCACTCTGTAGATATTTCACTGGAAGTGTAACTGATTCCGAGCCAGGGTGATCCTAATCTTTATGCAAAATTTAAATTTTTTCGTCAAGTAGTTTTTAAGTTTTCACCTCAAAAGGCACAGAGAGATCAACCGAAATGGGAAACCATGTTTTTCGTGATCTAGGGACCTCAAAACGTAAAGATCTAAACAAAAATCTTGGAAGGTAATTTTTTTTTCACGAATACAATACTTTCTCTAGCGAGGAAAGTATTGTATTCTATAACATTAGTTATAGAACTTAACTATACTGTAGAGTATGACTTTCAGCCGGAAATAATACGCACGACTCAAATATTTTTATTACAGCTTGAACTAAAAAAAATCTGTTTTGGAGTTCACACATAGTTATCTCAGAATAAAGCGCACTTTTAAAGCAGCACAATATATCAAAATGAACAAAGTATTATCATTAGAAACAAATTCTGAGATATTTCAATTTATTAATTTTTTTTTGCAAAATAATAAATTAAGAGTATGTAGTTTTTATTTTTTCACTTCATGTTAAAAAAAGTCCCCTGCTGGGCTTTGGCCCCGTCTGTTATTTTCAATATGATATAGTGATTATGACGAAAGAAGATAATGTACAAAGTATAAATGTACTTCTATGTTTCAGGTGGAGGCATATTATTAGGCTCAGTATTTTCCCTTCTGTTTTTTAAAAGAAAAAGATGGCCAATTTTAATGGGAGGTGGATTTGGTGTGGGCATGGCATATTCCAATTGTGAAAAAGATTTAAATGCTACAATACGCAGTTGTGAAGCATCAAATCAAGTAGCTGACAAGCAGTGAATAGTCAGCAGAAAAAGATAGGATACTGCCCCTTAGCAAATATTTTATGTATATGGTACTAATTTATTTTTTGGAAATCACATGCAGCATGTATATATATTTTCTTTTATAATAAATAATTGTTTGTTTTCCAACCTATTTTTTATATCTATATAAAGTAAGTTAGAACATATTTTTTGGCTTTTACGCAAAAATTACTAAATATTAGAAATTAGAAAAGACAAAGAAAAAATTCTATGTCGCTAGTATTGGAAGTAATCCTCTGTGGAAAATTACTAACCTCGTTACTAACCTATTAAAATAAATTGTCCATGCATAGACGCAATATATTTGTAAATTTAATAAACCTTGAACGCAGACTCTATAAACATTTCCATGATTTTCTTTCCCTCATCATGAAATAATATCCATAAATCTAATAATATTGATCAATCTGCTGTAAGTAAGTAAAATTTTATTTCCGAAACCAAGAACGGGTGGGCTTCAATCATGTAAGGACAAACAGCTTATTGCCTGCATCGGCTGGAAATTTCCAGTTCATGGGCGAAACAGTGCGTTTGTTTATTTTGGAGCTTTTTGAGATTCGTTAACTAGTCACTGTGTACTTTTTTTAGATAGAAACTTGCTGGTTCCGAATTTTACTTTTAAGATCACAGTGCTTTAAAAATCATAACCACGTTTATTTTTGAAATATTTCTTTACATTAATGAAGTTTTGCGTTCTGTGCAAAAGCCAAAGTTAAATAGTGAATTGCGGATTACTGACAATAAACAGATGTTCTTTGTAAGGTAAAAGTACCAAGTTAAATTAAAAAAGAATGAACAATTTCTCCTTTGAATTATGAATTTAATCCGTAGTCGGTAAAACATTGAAGAAATCGGTAGATCTAGCGAAAATCGGTAGGCTTGGCGACCCTGCTTGCGCTTTGGCAATGTGTATTTTGCGAGGTATTTTGTTATGCTTGGAGCTAAAAAAGTAAACTAAAATCGCAAAATAAGTGTACAAGCTTTGTAATAAGCACAATCATGGGTAAAGTAAAGTATTACTCCATCACTCTATACTATTCTTATTGTGTAACTTCTTATTGTGCCTAGAATTGTGTTGTGTGAATAGTAATGCAACTGTAGTTGAAATTTCATTTGCTTCTACACGTCACAGTCCTAGATTTGTTCCAATTTTTTTTAAGTGTACATATATGAAACCACCATTCAAACGAGATACACCCATTTCTTATCAGAGTGCTAAAGACTATTTTGATCACTTTCTAATAAAAAATTCAGAATTCTGTTGTTAAAACTGTGAAAACTTCCTTTGTATTTGATGTACAAATAGGCCGAAACCGCTTTAATAAATCAATAAATTTTATTAAACAATAAATTATGATGATATTCTTTAACTCAAGCATGTCTGATTTACCAGTTTTCTGACTTAGTCTTTCTTTGTTATTCTCTATTTTGTTATAAAAATATTTTTTATTTTGTTCTACCTATATCTTTTATCACTAATCCCGACCTCCGCGTCGGTAATATTGTGCGGCGATTTTAACATAAATTTTGATGAATAGAAATCGAATCCCACTTTGCGTTTAAGTGGTCTACTTAAATCTAATAATTTAAAAATGCATGACAGGTCTCCCACACGTGTTACTCGGTTTTCGTCCACAACCATTGACTCTGTTCCAATTTCTATAGTGATGTTGTGGACTGCTCTGTCGTCAATGCGGCCCTGTCCGACCATGAGGCAGTTGTTTGCAGTTTAAATATGAACATGTGTATACAACGTGAATCTCTATATGGCAGGATTTTCAGCAAATATAATGACAATGGCTTTCGTCAAATGTGCACTTCCGCCTGCTGGGACACTGTACTGAAAGCTCATGACCCGATTAAGGCCTTCCATGTCATTCTACTACGACTGTTTAATGTTGCATTCCCAGTAAGAAAAATTAAGAGTAGTACGAAAAAATCGTGGTTTACTGGGGGGCTAAAAACATCTTCCAAAAACCTTCGATCTCTGCACATGTCATTAGAAAATATACTGATTGCCCTGTCTTTCACCAATACTTCACTGACTATCGCTCTCTGTTCCGTAAACTGACTAATGTTGCTAAGCATACTTATTTTTCGGATCGTTTAGATCAGTCCGCTAATAAACAAAAAGAATGTTGGAGAATTGTCAACGATATCCTTCAAAGTAATAATCATCGGTCGGCCTCCGACTCAGATCTTCAACCTGATGAGATTAATAACTATTATTGCAGCGTAGCGGAGAACCTTACACGGGGCCTTAGTCCCTTGGTAGATCCAGTAAGTTTTTTATCAGGCATATCCATTCAAAGTTCCTTCAATTTCGTGCCCACAGACCTGTATGAGCTGAAAGAAGCGGTATTATCCATCAGAAATAAGAATACTTCGGGTGCCGATGGCTTATCTGCAAAGATTTTCTTAAACATGCCTGATTTACCATTACAAATTCTCGCCCAGGCTATTAATGCCTCTTGGGAAGCAGGTCGTTTCTCACCGTGTCTGACTACTGCTAAGATGATCCCCCGACACAAGGGCGGAGACCTGAATGATCCCTCTAACTTCCGACCAATTTCTCTCCTGTCCACTTTATCAAAAATTATAGAGAAGTTGGTTAAGCAGCGGATGACCAGGTTTCTGAGTGTACACTGTGTTCTTAGCGGATGCCAGTTTGGCTTTCAGCGAAACACCAGCACCAATGCCGCAATTGCAGGAATTGTATTTTCGGATCAATGGTGGGGGAGCGTCGGCGGCGGTCTTCTGTGACCTGTCTAAAGCATTTGACTGTGTTAACCATGAGATTCTGCTGCGGAAGCTCCACCACTATGGCTTTAGGGGTGTGGCCCTGTCTTGGTTTGAATCCTACCTGAGCGGTCGGAGGCAACGGGTAATGGTAGGTTCTGATTACTCAGCGCATCAATCCATCAATTGGGGAGTGCCTCATGGTTCAGTTCTGGGACCTCTACTCTTTCTCCTGTATATTATGACCTTGCTAACCTAAATATTGATGGTAAATTTACCATGTTCGCCGATGACACCACCATTTTATGGCACTGTTCTGATGTTGCTTCTCTAAGTAGCCCTGTGTCCTCCGATTTAGGTAAAGTGAAAGTATGGTGTGATGCAAACCTTTTGTCACTTAACATCGATAAAACCAGCCCTGTTTGCTTTGGATGTGATTTGAACCGTTTGATGATTGGTGACATTTTGCTGTACAAACGACAGCATGGTAGGTTTCTTGGACTGACTATTGACAGTAGGCTAAAGTTCGACGAACACATAAATGTCATTAAATAAATCGAATTAATAGTGACAGTTTAATAGTAATAGTGCCATCAGAATTATGAAATTCTACTAGATCAACTTACAATTTACAATCAAAATAATCGGCATTAAAGATAAAAAACTGCCAATTGAAAGTTACTATACTGTTCATATTTTATGAGTAACTATCACAAGTGGTAGAATGTGACTATCACAAATAGTGTACAGAGGAAAGGTTTCTTGGTTGTATATATAAAAAAAATCCTTTGTCTCGTTTATAATGATAAATCATAATTATAACAATGAAAAATGTAACAAAATATCTTTTACTAAATAAATTTTTTTCTAATATTTTTTACAAGAAATCTAAGCTTTTGTATAAGTACTCAATATATAAGGTTAACAAAAGAAGGTGATAGTCCGCGATAGCACCGATCGACGTGGTGCGGCCGCATGAAGTACGAGCATATTCTCAAAAGAGTTTCCATAAGCGTGCAAAAAATTACTATTAATAAATGCTGCACTTTATTTGGCAGGAAAATATAAAGTTAAATTAGAAAAGAATGAACAATTTCTCCTTTGATTTATGAATATAATCTAGTCGGTAGAACATAGAAATCGGTAGATCTAGCGAAAACTCTGCTTGCGCGTCGGCAATCTGTATTTTGTCGATCACGCTTCAAATAATGCAAATAATTAAGTTTCAAAATAAATCCATGGTTTCAAAGCTTTATAACAAGTAGGGGCCAAAGTAAAGTTTAATTTTCCATTAGAAAAAGCATTAAAAATTAAACTTTATTTTGGCCACGATCGACTGTCCATTGTATAAGGCTTCTTATACATGATGTGGAAAAAGTCCCGGCTGATTATTTTTTGGTAATTCGACAGTTGGCGAAAAATGTTTGAGATAAAATTTCAAGGGCTTTAAAAAATCCATGATTTGAAAATTAGTTGGAATATACAGGATTGCTCAAAAAGAGACAAATTTTACATCATTTTGTCGAATTTTTTTAATTTCAAGAGAAAAATATGTGTTAGCAGAAAGTTATAGTCATTTGATTTTTTTAAAATTATATTTTAGGTTAAAAAATTCAAATGACTATATGACATTTTTTTCTCTTAAAAATTTTCGACAAAATAATGTAAAATTTGTTTAGAAAAAATAATAAATAAAATACCTAAATGTGTTTATTTTTTTCCCAAGGTGTGCCAGGGAAAAATTCAACTTTTTTTTGCAAATTACAAAATGTTTTTTTTCTTTACCAAAACATTTCTAGTAGGCTCACTATCAAAACCCCCGAATTTGGCATGGTAAGTAGCAACAGAGATATACAACTTTAAAATTTCACCAGCCGCCACTGAACCAGGGTTGTCATCTTTTTTAAAAAATTCTTTGAAGTTTTTTTTTATTAAAAATGTTCTTTTTATATCAGAATTCAATTGTTAGTCAGTAACTCTCTTTGAAAGCTAGTTTGTAAATGTACTTTGAACCCAGAAGTTTAGAGTGTCAAATAAAAAAAAGAACAAGCTATTCATTAATATGATCATATTTTTTTAGTCCTTAAGAAATATTATTTATACAAAAATAATTGAAATCAAAATGAAAAGGGTTTTCACTGTTGTTAAAAAAAACTAATTAACGAACCCTTATGTTTCTCCTATACTTACGAAAATTTTGTAGAATAACACCCTAGAGACAGTCGCCTGGATCGAGCCATGCTATCTCGAAAAGACAAAGGCAACTGCAAATTTATATGTTCTAGACATGAACAGCGGAATATTTTGAGCCAATGAAAATATTTCTATCCACCTGCTACAAGAATAACGCTTCAGATGATTGAGCCATCACTGTCACATCAGTTATTTATAGTTTCTTAAGTGAATAGGAGTGCGTGGTTTAAACGATTTGCTCTAATTTACGTATTTAATTTTGTTTTATAACTGTGGTTTTGGTCAGGTAAGTTTTTACTTGGTATATTTTAATAATAATAATTTATTGGTGTCATATACAATGCATTTACAAAAGTCACAAAATAAAATAAAATTTAACATTACCCTTTCTCTGTAAGATACAAACACTAGATAGTTAACAAACTGAACCAAACAAGTAACAATAACGACCAATTAGAATAACATTTGGCCGGCAACATAATATAGTCAAACATACATTCATTACAAACACAGTCAAAGCTATGATTCAAAGTCCCTAAAATTCAAGTACTCGTCAATACTATAGAATGCCTTACTGACGAGAAAATCCTCGACATTCCTTTTAAATATAAATAAGGGCAGGTCACGTGTCATGACGGGTAGCTTATTAAAAAGTTACTGCCAGAGAGTTAGGGCCATCTCGAGTCTCGACATATCTGGAGTCGTCTATATACAGGCACAAGCCCTTGCTTCTTGTGGGTGTCATGATGGTGAACTTCTTCATGTCCTCGGTGTTCACCGAGATGCCGTTTAATAAAAAGAAGGCTCTCCAAGACGAACAGGGAAGGCAGAGTCAATATACCGAGGGATACAAAAGCACGCCGACGGCCCGCCCGGTAGGACAGGCCAGCAACCACTATCACCATCCTCTGGACTCGAAAGACCCCCTTAGCAACAGCACTATGGCTCCAGACCACAATGGCATAGCTGATGTGGGAGTGGCAGAGTGCAAAGTATGCCTGCCTTAAGGTGGACTGGGAGACACATTCAGAGAGCCATCGCAGAAGAAAGGTAGAGGACCCCAACTTACCCATTAAAAAACTGTTATGAGCGCTCCACTGCAGCCCGACATCCAGATAAAACCCCAGGAACCTCACACTACTATTCTCCCTCCCAGGAGTAAACTGCCTTGTCGAGAATATCATGTTTTGAGTCTTCCCAATTTTATTATCAGCATGGCTTTTTGACGACCATTTGAAACAGCAGATCAAGGTGAATTATCGCAGGAATATAATGAATCGGTGCCAGAGTGCCCGGTGGAGTCCGCCATCGAAAGCGAAATAAGTCCGGAATTGAGAAACAAAGACTTACATGTTCAATGTCAACGCATTATTTCAAATATGTACGCGTGTTTAAAAAAAGAAAATCCAGAAAAAACTGATAATGCGCTTGTTACAAGAATTAACGAATTAACAAAACTTGGGTTTACGAGAATTTATAACGTAATTAATTTGGGGGACTGTAATCTATCATTATATAAAGCAAAAACTAATAAATCAAAAATTCAAGACGGTTGACAATGCTGCTAAGGATTTTATTCGGCGAACTGTTTACAATTTTTACAAGGATAATATAGTGCCAACTTTAGAACTGGTTCGTGATAAATTGCGGGGTTGCCCTGATTATAATTACCAATCTTTAGAAACACTGTGTGGTGTTTTGTTGAGTTGTGGCTTTAAACATAAAAAATTATATAATCGAATACGATAGGAGTATTTGCACAAAATAAAGGGGTACCGTGAATCAGATAAAAGTATAATTTAGGTACTTAGATGAAACTTGGTGTGATACGCATGATGTTAAGTATGGTTGGGTAGACAGTACAAAAAATTGTACTTTAAATACACCGTGTTCGAGAGGAAAACGCGTTATTATCCTTCATACCGGAAGTAAAGATGGCTTTGTACCTAATGCGTTGTTCTTGACGGCACAAAATATCACTCGATCTTTCGCCGATTATCATGAAGATATGACCGCAGATTTGTTTGAAAAATGGTTTACCGAACAGCTTTTACCTAACATCCCGTCGAATTCGGTAATTGTTATGGACAATGCGTCGTATCATTCGCGAATATTAAATAGAATATCTAACATCAACACTAAAAAAGAAGACATTCTCCAATTTATAAGAAATAAAAATATGGATATTCCCGAAAGGATTCCAGTAAAAAAGGAATTAATTAAAATCATCAGAAGTCGGAACTTTAAAAATGAATAAGTGATTAATACTCTTTGCACTAGGTGCGGTCATACCCTTTTGCGATTACCCCCCTAATATTGTATCTTTAATCCTATCGAAATGGTTTGGGGTATCATAAAAAAAAACGTTTACGAAAATGTCACCAACTTTAAGCGCAGCTGTCTTTGATAATATTCAGCAGGTATAATTAGCGAAATGAGTAGCGATGTATGGAAAAATTGCATAGTTCATGTTATAAAAACAGAAAATGAATGAATGAATATTCTGTTTTACCGCCTAGAGCGCGAATAGTGAGCCAACCTGGAAACGATTCTACTTCTGAAAATTCTGACGATTCCAGTCATTAAATTGTTTTTCCATTTTAAATCAATCATGTTCGTTTAAAACGTATCTTAAAAACGTATTACTTATGTCTACCTAGCACCTTATGTTAACATTTAAAACTTAAATTGTAACGTTTTTAACAATTAATTTAGCTAGGTATACATATTATTTTGATTATGAGTATGGCATTGGAAGGGGCGAAGGGGAGTAGGGAGCCCTTTTTTGCGTCCGTTTTCAAATTTATACTTACGTTGAAATAAAATACTTAAGTGTAGAATGTTAGGGAGCAAAACAGTAGTAAGGTGTAGGAAGGTAGGGACTAAAACACTTATTACAGCATGGGTATGGAAAGGGTGTCGGGGAATAGGGAGCCTTTTTTCTTTCGTTTTTTGTCATTTATAGTCAATTTGTTGTCAAAATTCACTGTTGTAGAAAATCACAAATTAACAAAATTTGAAAAATCCCCCAGTTATGCTGGCAAAAAATTGTTTAATAGATTACCCACACATATCAAAAAGTTAAACCTTCATAAGTTTAAAAAAGAAGTTCGCGATCTCTTGCTAAAAAATGTTTTTATTCGGTAGAAGAATTCTTATCAGATTTTTAAAATGCGTGTTGTTGTTGTAGCTGTGGATAGTCTATTACAAAGTTCTAATGTGTTTTATTTAATGTGGGCATAGTGTAGAATGTAAACACTGCCCAGTGTTATTTTATTCTTCATTATTAAATTACCTTATAAGTTAAAGACTTTTAAGTCAGACCTAGGTTAGTTTATTCTTGTTGACGTGAATATCTGTGCTTTGTACGGCTGACATACAAATAAATAAAGTAAAGTAAAGTAAATTGATACAATGCATTCTAACTACTAACTATATATTCCAACTGACATACCTGACCCTATCCTTTCCTGGCCAAAGACAATTTTTTTTAAAATTGTTTTTGGCAAAATGAGCATTCTTCACCGAAAGACCATTTTAAAAATCTTAAGTGCATGTGTTCTATGCAGGCGAAGTCACGGGTAAAAACCACATCAATGTAAACTATAATAAACAAGCTGTAATATAGACTATTTAATCATATTAAAAATTTAAAACAATACGCATTTTAATTATTTGGTAGATGCGACGCCTATGGTTAGGAGTTTAATGCTTTTTTAGGTCATCAAATTAAGCTGAGCAAAACTATATAATACGCTTGTTTAATTTTATACAAACATCGCAATGTCTCTGGAACTATTACCACAAAATAAATATATTAACCAGAATGATATCTCTCAGGCGGTACGTTTGATCTAAGCATCTAATGCCGAGGGACCTTGAGTCAGCGTTAAATCAAAATTTTATGTAATTGCCATAGGCTTACCTAGGAAATAATATATGTTATAAATATTTTTTCTAATGTAACTGATATCGGTCGTTGTAAGCGAGATGCTAATGCTCTACAAATAATTTTAGAAGGCCTTTCGGATATATCTTATTCAGCTTTCCTTTTACACGCATTAGAAACAGTTTTTCTATTTAATTTTTGCCCCATGATTGTGAGCGCCATCGTTTCTTAAGATTACGTTATGAGTACCAAGAGCATAAACTTTGGCTTTACAGTTTAACCTTTTTTGGCTACACTTCCAGGAAATTTCTCCACTTTTTAAAACTCTTGTCTTTTGAAAATATAAATTTTTCGAAGACAAGCAAATCTTTTCCACGTTCACTTTTTATTACTGAAACCAAATCAAAATGCCAATGCATTATCTATAATTTCTGAGAATGTTATCAATTGCCTATTATATTGCATTTAACTACTTGAAGAGAAGCTCCCGCCCAATATACCTCGATGATTAAAAGACCCTTTTGTAAAAACAGGTACAGGAGATATTTTTGCGCCCAGTTCACCCCCGCCGTAACCTATTGCAATTACCCCAAGCCTTTATTACCTGCCTTAGCGTTTTACAATTAGGAATTTTCCGAAATGTTTACTGAATATAAAGAAGCTCATAAACTTAATATTCCAGTTAACATTTGCCTTTATTACCTGTCTTTACCGTTTTACAGTTCAGAACTCAAATTTATATTTTAAGAAATGGGAAATTATTATGTGGTTATTATAATTAGAATTTCTTCTTAGATTTCTAATTTTATAGCTTTATGTAAATACATATATTACAAAGTATTTTAAGAAAGCTCGAGAGTCGATTGTACAAGGTTATATTGTTACACCCCCATTAACTTTACCGCAAAAAAAAAAGTAACGCAGCAGACACCTTTGACGCAACAGGGCCGATAAGGTCTAGCCATAGGCGTCCCAAAATATTCTAACCAATTTAAGATGGGACACAATAAAAAGTTTTAACTTTTTAACCAAATATTATTTATAAGTATATCAAAACTTAACTGAATCTGCAAAAACGATGTTTAACCATAGAAATAATTGTATTCATGGGCGTACCGGCGTAAATTAATGGCATAAATACGTTGTTATTTTTATGATCGTTTTGTAGTGTACATTTTATATCTATTAATTCCTAGTTTGAACAGCTGTTTCGCCCGCGGCCGCTGAAAAACAGCTTTATATCGCTGTAATGTAGGTAAGTCACTATTTTCATACAATATATCACAATATTAATTAGTTGCTAGGTTTCATCATATTTCTGTATGCTATTACCTAAGATAAAAAGTAGCATATGTCCTATTTTGGGGAATGAATGATGTATTTGCAAATGTTAATGAAAGCATTTAAATTAATTGTTAATAATAGATATAATAATATTCATTAAAAAATAAAATTTTTGCTCATTGTGCCAATAACAATATACTCTGGAGATAAATTGCTATTGCCCAACAAGGACCACGGGGAGGTAAGAGCTTTCCTTGCCAGGATAGGAAAGGAAGGGGATGTTGGTTATTATGTTTAGGTTAGTAGGCTAAATATAAAACAGCAAAAACAAAAATTTAAAATTTTGACTGTGCACATGTTTCGGGCGTATAAATCGCAAACTGGTCGCAAAAAAGGCCTCCCTGCTCCCCTACACCCTTTCCAATCCCATCCAGTACAAGAATGTGTAGCACAAGAATGTGTAGGACCCCCCCCCCCCCCGAATTTGCGAAGAATGCAAAGTGACTTAGTGAATTTCGAAACAGGCTACGATCTCGAAATCATCTATTCTCACGCCCAGAAAACCTCTGCCGAGAGTTTCTTGAACGCGGTTGGGGTGGAAAACGGTCCCTCCCAGCTTCTACTATGAAGTCCTAATTTCAAGTGGCAAAGAATGTCCGGGAAAGCCGTCCTGCCCATCACAGATTTCCCCTGAATATACTTACAAGAAAACAATCTAATATTGTCCCTGACTGAATTCTGTCCCACGAGTTCTAAATCCCCTCCCAGGGTTTAACTTTAGTACGCTCCGAAGATGCGTACTTTAATTTTGTGTTTACAATTTTTTCTTCAAGGCGCAAACAGCCTTGTGATTTGAACTACCAAGCGACGTTCATTTAAGTTCAACTTCTCGAATGAAGGTCACCCGAAACGGAGCCATCCGTGGCACCTTATCTAGTTTCCTTAAGTATTTGATTGTTGCCCAGTTGTTGTGTCAGGGATGCCAGGTATGCTAGGTACCGACTGGACAAAAGACAGACAACGCGTCTGTCTTTGTCATGGGTGGACCCACCACCTTTTGTACCCCGCTAGCCGGAAACTGCTAGCGATCCACCAAGGAAGTGGTGATGATAATTTTTAAAATCTCAAAAAGAATACTTTTCCAGGTTTCTCCAGGATGGGACAAGGTCCGGAGCGTCCCAGATACCTTCTATGAAGTAAGAAAGCTGGCACGGGCATGTCCAGCAATTTATGAACTTGGGTAGTCGTGACTACTCAAGTCTGAAATTTTGCACGGAGGGCAAATTTTATTTTTTTTAGTCTTTGTCAGTTAATTAAGTTAAGTTAATTAATCTTTATTAAACTCCGGACACGTTTTGACTGGCGATGCTGCGGTCGATACCGAAGGTAATTCAACATGTAATAATTCGCTTTCATCTGCCTCAAAAGGTCTCCAAAAAGCCATTATTACAATAAAAAGTTACTTACATAAACCACATATCTAAAAACAAAAACACTTATAATACGCACTTCACTTGTAAAAACTTAACGTCCAGATTCACTAAGAAAGTTTAAGATTTAGTACTGGTTTAAATTAAGATCTTCTAGTGGATCAGTTATGTTTTGACAAGTTTTTGTCCTGTCGTTGTTAATAAGACGTCATTGAAAATCTATGAATTATTCGGATATTTCAGCGATTTGCTTGGTTTTCAAGCGATTTTCATCTTGGAACGGGTTGCTAGAGTGAATTCAGTTCTATTATTGTCGAAAGTGCGTACTAAAATTGCCTTTTTCTTTATAAATTTGCGAAAAAGCTCCGAAATAAATTCCTAGTATAAAATCTAGTTGTCTTATTCTTACAGTTGTCAATTTAAAACTTTTGGTTGTCAAATTAGACCGGACTAGCGTTGAAGAATCTGGCTGTAACTGTTTTAAATAAATCATATTTTAAAAAAGCTGTTTAGACGTGATGTCTCAATTAACTGGAAATGACTCGGCCCATTACATGCGATAATATAATATTACTCTTAGTGGAAAAGGGACAAAACGCATCGTCGCGGCAGGTGTCCGTTCACCAGACATTCAGGTGCTGCTTGAATTGTATAGGGAATGTATCACTAAGAAATTTGCATGAAATGCGAGTGTTTTGCTGTGTGGTAGCGAGCAAACCTGGTAGCGGCAGGCCTTTGTCTAGCTTTTTATACCATTTAAATCCTAAGAATTTCTATTTGTGAGATTCTATTTGGTTTGGAAAAAGTATACCTACATTTTGTAGACCAAATAAATCCTTCGGTCTTTTAGAGCAGCAAATTTGTATATAATATCCTAATGAAACGGTTAATTCCTCATGATTTCTAGCAAACGATCCTTCTGAATTGAAATATTAGCTAAGGAATTAAGTCTTACTTGAGACATAGTGTCCATTAAGAGT
Organism: Philopedon plagiatum; assembly: GCA_963971165.1. Classification (NCBI taxonomy): domain Eukaryota; kingdom Metazoa; phylum Arthropoda; class Insecta; order Coleoptera; family Curculionidae; genus Philopedon; species Philopedon plagiatum. The sequence goes on along the minus strand of OZ020190.1, from coordinate 94,878,567 downwards.
GATTTTTGGAGGCATGAAAGGCTCCTGTCCACAGATACACATTGAAGGTATCGTTAAAATTAGAGAGAAAATTTTGTAGGTACGCTTCGGTAAAAACATTTTTAATTTAATTTTTTTTAAACTCCTGCAGCGAACTACTACATAGCCATTTGTAGGTAGCAAACCAGGAAGACTAAAAATGGATATTCCATGATCTGCCACTTTTTTCAACTTCTTTTTTGGTAGAAAGTGACAAATCAAACGTTGCGCCGCGCCGCCCCGTATTTAAAATATCTCTCTTATCTTCCTCTTTCCATCGATTAAATAGAGTTTTTACAAGATATTACAAACAATATAATTTACAGGATTCATAACGTGAAGTGAATACTAGTCTACCACTACCTACTACTTATTTTAAATTAATTAAAAATCACAAAACATAATTCTACCTTCACCGGCAAAATAAAAACAATGCCGCGAAAGCTACATCTGGGGGTTAGTTGAAGATCTTTTAAACGGCAAGCACTTCACAGGCAGATTTCCTCCAGTTGTATTCATACGGAAAAATACATGAAACATTGGACGCTGTCATGGCAACGCTGTCATGGCTGTTCACGCGATAAACACCCTTGTAGCAATACCACGGCGGTCGGTCTCGGTTACTTCTGTCTGTCGGATTTGTTGGAAGAAGACACAGCGCGCTAGCGGTAGCATATTAGAAAATATTGGGTTGATGTTAAATTACGAAAGCGTTGACCATCAAACGGTCAGTAATTATAAGAAAATTGGGTCATGGCGATCATTTTGAATAACTTTTAAGGTAATAAGAGAAATAAAGGTACTATTTAATGTTTTTTCGCGATTTTTAAATTTTAAAGGCTTGCCATTTAAAAACGAATTAAGATACGGACAGGTTTGTGGTAAAACGTTTCTTTTTTGAATACCTTTAAAAGGATATACTACACGGCATATGGTTGCATTTAAAATTTTTGACCTCAACTCCCTAGGTCTAAGAGGGTTGAAAAAGTTAAATTACATAAAAAAGTAGATTTATGAACCAATAAGATACATCTGAAATTTGGTGTCTCTATATATACTAATAGCAAAGATATTTGCCCATACTAAGACTTTTCGGATACCCTGTATGTATGCATGAGGAATAGATTTGACACAATTATTGATGCCAATTCTGAGCGTAAACATTAGAAAACAAATATTAGGTACATATAAACAATTTAATACAAAAACATCCTAAGTTATATCTTGGTACTAAAAAAAACACAATTTGTTTTTCGGCTCTACTTTATTAATTTCCTCTATCTTGTGCCATTGCAGTACAAATCGAAGATATATTTAAAATAAACAATTAATTTACATAAAAAAATACGGTCAAATACACGTTATATACATGTATAAAGCTACTTATATGTAAAATGCTAGGGATTTTAAAAAATTTGTTCGGAAAAATGTTTATGTAAAACTGTTGGTATTTAAGTATTTATTGACTGTGAATTAATAATGTTATTTACAATTAAAGCATTTCTAAAAACTGTTAAATTTTCATGTTTCATATGGAATTCTGTCAAAATTAATGACAATTATTTTTGTAAACGTCGCATTGGGTTGGCCCTATTACACGAGTTGTTGATGACCTACGAGTATTTTATAAAACACACCTCCAGATTGTTCAAACATACTATACTCGTACTTAACAACTGATTTTCATCGGCTAACACCCGTATTCACCATTCAATGTTAGCAGTATCAGACAGTTAATCTGAACAGTCCAAATTTGAGGTGATAAATACATAAGTTGTTACTTTTCAAAAGACAGGATGTATGCGTATGCTATTGTGACTTGATCCATATTTTGTATATATTATAAGTCTTATTACATTAAATGGTATATATCATTGTTCCCTAAATCCTATACCACTGTTAGTTATCAGACTGTTAAATTTGCAATGGTGAATACAGGGGTATGTGTTGTGCGTGACAGGGGGCATACAAAAAGCCCGAGTGATAAAGTGTGTAACCCAAACAAGTTGGGCTTGTGTTAAGTTTTTGCCAAGTTGTTTGTGTAATAAAACATGATCCGATGGAAAGTAAGACACTTGCAATCAAGTTGGTACTTTTTTCCATAAAATATAGTGCCCCTAGAATCGGTAAATGGGTGGGTAGCATTTAAAGGTTGCAGTATACCTGGGTATACTGCAACTATATTGGGAGTCTGAAACTTTGGCGTGCTAACACTGTTTCGTTTTAACATCACACCAAGACAAGATTTTTGCGCTTAGATAATCATTTTAACACCATCAGGAGATGACTAAAACTCAACGCCATTATTCTTCTATGCGCCTTTCTTGACGTACTTAGGAACCGGGCATTTTCTGCGTTTTGAGATTTTTCTCAATAAAAATAAAATTATGAAAAAATGTACTACAATTTTAAAAAGTAGACCGGGTTTAATAGCAGGTTTCCAAGGTGACGACGTGACGAGCCTCTAGTCGATAGAATAATGTACAGGAAGTCTATTTATTTTTGAATAGCTATCTGCATATCCCTTTATCACTAGAAACAGGCAAAAGCGGTTTGCTGACAATTCAAAAATAAACATTAATTTGCAATTGAACCATGGGCGTACGTACGTATCGAAAGCACTATGTGTGGGGGAGGGGAAATGGAAAATCTAAAATTGTCAACGGTTTTTTATAACTGGTCGAACTTTTTTACGTTTGCTGGAATTAAACTGTCGACCTTTTTGTGAATTTTCCCAAAACTTAACTGTAGACATTTTGATGGTACGAGGTCCTAATAGCCAACTTGTACTCTAATTAGCCAACTCAAGCATCCACGGGGCACGCTCCCCCCTCCCCCCATGAATACTCCCCTGAATTAAACAAGATCTGCTCATTGCTGTAACAAATTTTTACATGTTATTATTTTCACTGACAAAAACTTTGGTATAAAACAAATAAAATATACCCGGCCCTTAAATGTAGTATTTTGAGCTTGAATTTGACCTTCTGCTCTTACTGGTCTAATCCAGCTTATATGGGTGCGGAAGTGCATGTTGGAATACCTAAATGTAGTCGCGGAGATAGTTATTCCGAAAATGAAAACTACCAAGCGAATTAAATTATATTTAGATTAGATGTATTAGATTTGTGGATTTCGAAAGAAGTTTAGGCTTGCAGCCTTCCAATACTTTGACCTATCAAACATCTGTATTAAGAAATACCAACAAATTTCATAAAAAGCTTTTTCCTTTGTCAATTTTCGAAATACTAGACCGGTCTAGAACCCTCTATAAACATGTATGTGCAATGGTGGTCTACACAGGGTTTAATGTATTTCAATAATTGGGATTTCTCTATATTTCACTTCATTACTCAGTAGCCAATTGCTTTTAAATTATCTAGTGAAAATGATATTTAAAATGAAGGAAAAATAATAACTATCGACCACGACTATACGCACCTATTGCACAAACGTTTTATTCCAAATACTAATAGAGATAACAACAAAATATTCGTCAGACTATTAACAACTTAATATTGATAGAGAACGCAATAGTTATCATACATACATCACACTATTCTAGTTAATGCATTTAGTTTCTGTAAATACAATAATTACCAAAAAGAAAAAAACAATATACATAAGCTTGTATAAAATAGCAATAAAATTATACCTATGAATTAAAAGTACTATGACTACCGAACAATGTACTGTTTATGCTAATAAGATCTGAAAACGGTATTTATTATTTTTACCTCACTTGACAAACTCATACAGTAGCTTGTACGTACATTTATACTACACTATTTCATGTGTACCACAGTTCTCCTGTCTGACAGAAGCGCATAAAGAAAAAAAATACTTTTACATTTTCCCACTACTGTCCAGTGTATACATTAAACATAATAAATACCAGACAGCTTAGAAGAACCATGTCAAAAAATCTGGAGTAATGCATGCTATTCTGGTATTTTGCAAAGAGAATTACCGAATATTTAATTATATGTACTTTCTTACCATTATTCCCATATAATAAATCCCACTACTATTGTGCTTTTTAACACTGTTGTTGCGTGGCCAGTTGTGTGCTAAAACAACCATCGTCTCTCTAGTGTAGACATAAAGAATAGTAAGGAAATTAATATCTTATTTTGTACTTTTCTTTTAAAACTGTGCGAGTGCGCCACTGAAAAATTTAATGCGCCTGTTAGAATTTTTGTGTGGCGCGGTTTTAAAGAAAAAGTACAAATACAAGTTTTAATTTCTGTAATGAATGTTGTTTTATGTGTCTATACTGGCAAGTCATTATTTTTTTCAGGAAATAACTGAGCAACAATAATGTTAAATAAAACAGTATACCGCTCTAAAAAAGTATCTATTTATTATTAAATTCATGAGCGCAATGAAATATAGCGATATGTTAACAAGGGCTATTATTATTATTATTATTATTATTATTATTATCAATGTTATGTCATTATCAATGCTACAGAGGTTTATAGGAATTCGATAATGAGTCATTGTTTTGCTTTAGAATTACATATGACAAGACAATTCAGATTTGTCAGACGCTATAGGTTCTTATGCACTCTTTTAGCTATATCAATTGCCGAACCACGGATTAAGCAATTTTTTTAATAGCCACATAAAATATAGTATGGCACTGTCTGACCGATATATTAGGTTTAATTAGCCACAAGTCATTAAAAATAGATATTTTGTGTCAATTTAAAAACATCTTTGCCTATTCAACAAAACAAAGATTTTCGGCAAAACTAACTGTTGGAGTTGCACATATATCTGTAGTAATAATTTTTTTTATTGTGTAATTATTTACTGTATCGGAGTTTAATTTTTAGTATTAGGGCAGTTCGAATTTCTAACATGCGTGGTGCCAGAGTTTGAGATTCTTGTAGACCTCTTTTTATAACGCATAAAATATTGAAACTTTACTGCATATTTATTTTGGAGACTGTCTGGAGATAAAAAAACTTTTGTCTGCACGGCATATTATACACTAGATGAGTTCTTAATGACCACTACATCCAGAATTTGGTTAGCAATTCCAATGTGTATTTTTTCGTTTATACTGTTTATGTTTGTAAAAAACTTTTTACGTAAATTTTATATTTACTTGGCGTTTTATTATTTTATGTGTAAGACTTTGTCAACAAGAATTCCTTTTTTCGACAATAAAGTATTTTGATTGATTCGCTAAAAACTTTCTATGAAATCGAGACTAAATCGTAAGTCTCGAAACGCCAAAAAGTCTTTTTATTTTCTAAATAGCTTAAGTCGCGTTCTCACAAGGCGAATTTAGTCGATTAACTAAAACTGAACCGAACTTTCACAGGCGGGTTCTCACTATTCGATTTTAATTGACCGATTTCTGTTGATGAACTAAAATCGAATCAACTTTCTGTTCCCACGTTTCAACGAATATTGAATCGATCGTTAGAAATAAAATGGCGACAAACGCAGTTGTTCGTGCGGGCGTACTTACAGTCAATCCCACAAGAGCGTGGCGAGCATATCTCCAAAAATACACCATGATAAAAAGAAAGAAAGGTGTAAAATAAAACTACTTTAAGTGCACTAAAATGCGTGCATTTAATAAATAGTCCAGGCTCCTTTGTTATCAAGTATGGCCTGCCAACGATGAGGCATGCTTGCGACAAGGTTTTCGATATATGATGCTGGAAGTGACCGCCATAGTGTGCGTATCTGCCTGGATAGCTGCTTTAATGAAAAAATGCGCTTTCCTTGCAGCCTGTGCTTCATGGATGCCCACACATTTTCGATCGGGTTAGCATCAGAAGACTGGGGCGGCCTTGGTAAGCGTCGGATGCCATTTTCTGCTTTCCAAGCTTGACAGAGACGACTACAGTGTAAGACCCTAAAGGAAGAAGGCATGGTGGAAACCTATAAAAAATGTTTATTACCATCCGCAGTAAAGTGGTTTGGCCGAAATAATGACTCTTGGATCTTACAAGAAGATAAGGATCCCAAACACCATAGTCATCTCTGTCAAGCTTGAAAAGCAGAAAATGGCATCCGACGCTTACCATGGCCGTCCTAGTCTTCTGATGCTAACCCGATCGAAAATGTGTCGGCATCCATGAAGCACAGGCTGCAAGGAAAGCGTATTTTTCCATTAAAGCAGCTATTCAGGCAGATACGCACATTATGGAGGCCACTTCCAGTATCATATGTCGAAAACCTTGTCGCAAGCATGCCTCATCGTTGTCAGGCCATACTTGATAGCAAAAAAGACTGTACTATTTATTAAATAAACACATTTTAGTGCACTTAAAGTAGTTTTATTTTACAGCTTTCTTTCCTTTTCTCATGGTGTATTTTTGGAGACATGCGCGCCAGGCTCTTGTGGGATTGACTGTACCGATTTGGATGTGATGACGCAAATAACAACGCTGGGGACATATTATATTTAAAAAAAATATTTATGTTCTTATCTTAAGCTGTGTGTTAATGGAGTCATGAAAACTCTAATCAGAATCTAAGGTTGGCCAGGTTGTTCTGTTATCAGAGGCGTCGATGCCGAAAATTAAGTACGTACGTATACGGTATTTGACAAAAATAATTTAATTCCTGGGCGTTGCCATAATTTTTTTTATCTTCTGAGAGCCCACGAGGCCGAAGTCTAAGTACTATCTATGTACCGTGGGTGTACTGGGGAAATTCGACTCACACATCCAGAGCTGGACACATCCGTAGGGATTTCACCAACCCTTTAAGAGGATGTGTGGGGTGGTACCACCTCGGTCGAGGAAGAATTCCTCTACCACCTTCCAACAATCACAAAATATCCGTGGTCGAAGCGGGATTCGAACTCGCGACCTGTCGGTTGCAAAGCTGGCGCCTTACCAACTCGGTCACCGGAGACCCGGAGAGTAATTGTGTGAAATATAAAAAAACGGTTAAGTGCGAGTTCAACTTATTCATAGAGGGTTCCGTACGGCGTGTCGCTGGCACGGCAGCGTGCTGTAATTTTGAAGAATTTTTTTTCTATGGAGTAATTGCAACACTCATTAAAAAAGTCAAAATGGCATACAATTTTACCGTCCCGGCGGGGCACAAATCGCCAACCGGTAGTCGACCTCTGGTGTCAGGCAGTACCAGCCTGCGCAATACATGTGCGCACGGCAAAGTGTGCGCCCACATTGTTTTGTTTTTGTGGGGAATTTTGTTTCCCAACTTTAGTTTTCGACTTCTTTATTTTTCGTTTTTTTGGGGAAAAATTGTGGGGACTTGTATTTTTAAATTACTCAAAGTTGGGGATTGCTGCCAACGTTTCTGGGTATTTTAGGTCATTATCGTTGGCGACCCTGATCAAATCCTGTAATGACTCATTAGTTGAACGATAAAGTTGGACTGGGTCCAACTTTTGTTGAACCAATTTTTGTCGATCAATACAAATTGAAATTTAGGTTCACACAGTAACATTCAATTTTAGCTAATCAACAGCAATCGGTCAATTAAAATCGAGTAGTGAGAACCCGCCTTTTTCAACTTAACTTGACTGACAAAAATTGAAATATGTGTTATCACAGCAATTTTCCTTCGATTTTAGTTGATCAACATAAATCGGTCAACTAAAATCGACCGTGAGAACGCGGCATTAGAGTTCATACTGAATAAATACCATAAAAGTAGAGAAGTGGATTAGAGTCAGATAACCCTTGTTACATATTACAAATCACTGGTTAATTACAATATGTCCTGCAGGACTTATGCAATTTTTGTTAGATTTAAATGCAGTGGGTTTGTTATATCTAAACATTATATTATCCTTACCAGCAGACTGGTGCATAACACAGTTTTCTGTTCAGCATGGATCTACCAAAATTATACAGACATTATTTACTGTCAGCAGTGTTTCAAAATATTCCTAAACCGTTTTATTATTCGAAAAACACGAGGGGTATTTTGAACTGGCGTACCTATACTGATTTAAAAAAATTGGAACGGCCCGCTATCAACAAAAGTTTTTCGGGTGTCCAATTAATATATATAAATATATACAGGGTGTCTAAAATAGGTGATACCACTATTGCTATCTCCGAAATGGTAAATGATACGACGTCGGTTAAATTAGAGAAAATGTGCCATGTCTAGTCCCTATTCATATTCCGTTTACGGAGTTGCCAAATTCTCTATAGTTTCTTATCTACAGGGGATTTTTAAAAAATTGTCAAAAATTTAATTCTTAAATATCTCTAAAACTATTATAGTCAGAAAAAAGTTGTTTTTACAAAAATCACACGATTTTTTACCTTCTCTAAAGTAACGTTATTGTTTTGTTTATACCATTTGTTTTTACTGAGTTACTGATACTAACTTGTTTTTTTCAAATACGGACCTGGATATTTTGCTGCATTTTTTTAAAAAATACTTCATACCCTTTACAACTATGTATCACTTGATTATGGTTTTCGACGTTTTGATCGGGAATAACAAGATCATCAGAATTTTCTATCGATACGGACCTGGAATTTTCCATGTTAAGGCACAATTTCACAACCTATCGCTGTGGTTTAAATTATTCAACTGATTAATTTTAAACTATGTTCATGATTACTAACCAGAACCCTTTGGTCATTAAAGTTTGTCAAACTGCACTTAAGCCAATGAGTTATTGAAAGCAAAAGTTTAGCAGACTCAGATCAGATATAATTAGCGGCCTTTATTAACAGCACCTAACTAGTGGTTAAGTTTACTACATATTGTAAAAGGCACCCTTGATGATACGTCTTCATTATTTACGTTTTCGTATCCAAAAATCACCTTTCAGTTCAAAAGATAATAATCCTATTTTACCTAATGGTTTCATTTCTGCTGCAACTCATTCTGCTGGTACAGTTGAATTACTATTTACTGGCTTTGAAAACAAACCCTATTATCTCAAATTAAAGACCTTTAACTCTATTCTAGCATAAAACCATTGTCATATTTACTGGGTTCGGATTATAAGGAATTCGAATCTAAAATCCATTTTCTGCTTTATTTTTTGACGTTGCGTTGAATTATAACAAATGGACGGGCGAACGAACAGGTTGATGGACGCGATTGGACTTGACCACACGAAGCCAATCACGCCTCTAAGAATTAATTATTAGGATTTGTTATAATTAAAACTAAGCTTATGCTTTTTTCAGGCGTTGGACCAATTTTACAAACTTGAGGGTCCTGGTTAGTAATCATGATTATAATTAAAATTTACCAGTTAAAACAATTTAATCCAGAGTTATTGATTCTGACCTAATTGTCGCCATAATAGGTCGTGAAATGGCGCATTAACTTGAAAAATGCCAGGTCCGTACTGGTAGAATATCCTGATGATGATACTATTCTTCACCAAAACGTCGAAAAACATAATCAAGTGATACGTAGTTGTAAAGGGTATGATGTATTCTTTTAAAAAATGCAGCAAAAAATCCAGGTCCGTATTTGAAAAAAACAAGTTAGTATCAGTAACTCGGTAAAAACAAATGATATAAACAAAACAATAACGTTACTTTAGAGAAGGTAAAAAATCGTGTGATTTTTGTAAAAACAACTTTTTTCTAACTATAATAGTTTTCGAGATATTTGAGAATTAAATTTTTGACTATTTTTTAAAAATCCCCTGTAGATAAGAAACTGTATAGAATTTGGCAACTCCGTAAACGGAATATGAATAGGGACTAGAAATGGCACATTTTCTCTAATTTAACCGACGTCGTATCTTTTACCATTTCGGAGATAGCAATAGTGGTATCACCTATTTTAGACCCCCTGTATATATATATATATATATATATATATATATATATATATATATATATATATATATATATGTGTATGTATATATATATATATATATTATATTTTACATGTAAAACGATTTAGGGTTAGAGATTACCTATCTAAAATATTGACACATTTATAAATAATAACTTACTACATAATGCAATTTCTAAATATTTTAGTGAGATAAAAATAACGTATATAACGAAACCCATATTAACAGAACTACAGACAAGAAGTAAATATTTTTTGTGTTATAATAAAAGGTAAAGAACATCTCGGTCAGAATCAAAGACATGAGTGAATAAAGGTGATATATCTAATTTTTTTCGCTTAGACATGAACCAAGTTATTACGTACAATGTTTCAAACCTTGAAAAATCAAGTTTTAAATATTTAAGTAGAATTAACACACGAATTTACACATCCTATCGATTGCCCAATAGTTTCTATACAACTATGATTTTCATTGCGATTTTCTCAAAATTTTAATTTTGTAATATGTTCCGTTCATCCACTTATGTCTTCAGAAAAGATATTTAAGAACTTGATGAAGTTAGAGCAATAAAAAATTCACCGACGTCGTTTTTGCATAGCTTCTGGTTGCGGTTGACAGTTGAACAATGGCATTGGTTGAGAAACGACAGTTAATCCAATGTTTAGCTGCCAACCACAACCGTGACTAGAGGCTATCCAAAAACTATGCGAATATTAAACTACTCTCAAATTTTGACTAGGACATCAGAATAGAAAAACTTAAATCTACAAAAAAAGCTTCCTAAATAATAATTAAAAACAGTTTGCACCCTATACCGCTTTCTGATTTTTATAATTATTCAAGTGGTTGGAATTTTACATATCACATATTTATAATACGGATCCAAATAATTATTGATGTATAAGGTAAACCACACTTTTTGTGACTTAAATCTGACTTACAAAACAAAAGCATAGACGTACGGAATTTTTTTGATATACATAATATATTAAGGATCATATATAAGATCAATGTCTGTTAGCAGTAACCACATAAATTCTGCAGAGAGCATTGTACCCAAAATTGTTTTTATAAGTCAAAGTCAAAATACGCTTTAAGTTATGAGAAATAAATTTTCTTGTTAACAAAGCTACAAATACAAAATTACAATCTATTAAGAATAGAATAGAATGTATCTCTTTGTTTAGGCTCGAATCATTATTGTTAATGTTAACAGAACATTAATATTATATCCCTAAAAGTGAAATTCAATTGCCTGTCTAGTCTGTAGCACGTATTTTTGTAGCTTCCATATATTTTTTTAACTTTAGGAATTCTGCGCTATACGCGGATTATAAAATCCTTAAATAGGTTGGGTTAAAGTTGCCATATTTTATAAAATTATCTTAAATGATATACTTTTACACAGCAGGTTTGTGGTTTATAATTAATGCTATATTCTAAATAATGACAGCTGAGGCTGAATGTGTTGCCGTCACGTTAAAAATTTTTTCTCAGATCTAAAAAATCTTGACAAAACCGTCCTAATTACGGTTTGGTTAAGATAGCTAGTGTTAAAGGCTATTCGGTATATCCTTATGCTGTTAAAATTACATAACTGAATCTATTTTTTAACCTAAAGGTATATACGTGTAAACTTGAACAGCATCGCGTCGCCAAACCCGAGGCAAATAGTGCTGTAAACAATTTGAATGATGTTATTAAACGGTTTCAGGCGCGTGAGGACGTTTGTTGCACCGTCTAAACTGTTCGCTGTGCGATACGCGACGCGTGGAAGTTTAAGCCTGACATACAGAGGCGCAACTAGGGGGCTTAGCCCCCAAAACTCGAAATTAGTCTCCCCTAGACCGATTGGTGTTCCATAAAAATAAGAAATTCAAATCAACTTTATCTAAAGGGCCAGAGCTTAAGCCCCCCCAAAAGGCACTCTCTAGTTGCGCCACTGCTGAAATACCTTAAAACATACAACCTAAGAAAAAACTTTTTTAAATTGATTGAAAAATTAAGATCGCCATTTTATATACCAGACCGCTCTTTTAAACTGAAACAGCAATCAGCGTTATATGTATTAATTATTATTAGCTTTTATTTTTTTATAAAAAAGAAAAATGCTCCTTCTACAAACACTTTCTTATTCTTTATCTGAAGATGTACTTAGTTTTTAAATCCAACGTGTCATTTTTTCTACACCGTTTTCAGGCTAGTTTCTTTAAATATGAACGAACTATCTTTTTTTTTCCTTTTCTCATTGAAAGATTTATTTATTTATTTAGTATAGCATTAGCCAATTTATATACAATTTATACTTAATCTAGTAAGTTGTGAGCAAAATTATTGTACACTTCATCTACAATGGTATAGTAAACAACTCAGTTTGATTGGGTTTGATTGGGTTAATGTGATCCTATTTATTTTTTCTTGGGTGAGCCCTTTTGTCACTCTTGTCACTTTCGCTTTATTTTGTGCGTTAAAATATAAATTCACTCCAATCGTGTCATGCTCCGAAAATGGCTGGTAAATTCTTGGTAATTCTTTTAAATTATAATCGTTCGCAAAAATCAGGACAACAGTTGAAACGGAATCATTAAATGCTTGTACAATTTTCGACCAGATGCTTAAAACCTGCATACTTGGTAATATTACCTAGCCTCTTTCTGTGTAGATTGTCCTTTTCGAAATGTATGTTGAAATCCCCCAGAATTATCGCCTTATGCATATTTATCGTATCACTGTTCTTCAAAACATTGAAAGAACCTTGATGAGCTTCCATTTAGAATAGAATACACGTGTATGTTTGGCGCAGGAAAGGTCAAGGGTTATCCCAATTCTATGTATTTTAATGATGTGCATAGTGAAAACTGTAGCGACTCAGTGAATTTGTTCGATGATTATTTTTCTACGGTTTATTCAGCGTTAAATATAAATGTCCCTGCATATTACAGAACACTGGACGAGTGCGTCAGTATTAATGTATTGGATGTTAGTGTGACTGAAGTGTTTGACTCAATTATGCGCTGTATGCCTGGCTGCTCCTTTGGTACGGATGGTATACCTACACTTCTTCTGAGGGATTGCGTGTACACTCTGAGCCAGCCATTACATATTATTTTAATTTGTTTCTTAAGACTGGAATGGACTTCTGGAAACAATCTTTCATTTCATTACCCCAATCTTTAAGTCAGGGGATAGGAGTGATGTGGCCAATTACAGAGGCATATGCATCCAATAGGCCATCCCTAAAATATTTGATTCCCTTGTAACATTGATCTTATCATAGGAGTGTCAGCGTGTTATAATTGCCCAGCAGCATGGTTTTGCAGTGCTAGGTCGACGGTTACAAATTTGTTGACTTATCTTGATTACCTGTTGAAAGCCTTTGAGAGGAGATTGCAGGCTTGACAGTATAGATACAGGCTTTTGACAGAGTGGAGTTGCTTGTGGCTAAGCTAAAGGCGTGGGGTTTGGCGGTCGCATTCTGAAGTGGATAAATAGTTTCCTAACTAGTAGAACTTAAAGAGTTAGAATAAATAATTATGTCTCAAGACATTGTCGTTCATTCTGGTATGCCACAAGGTTCCCACTGTGGACCCTTATTTTTCATACTGTTTGTTAATGACAATACAAAGTTTATTGTGCACTCAGAATTTCTTATGTTCCCTGACGGCCTCACAATTTACAGAGCAATAGTCTCTATTGACAGTTGCATCCTGCTTCAGAATAACATTGATGATCTCTCACTTTGGTTACAGTTGAATGGACTTAGTTTAAACATCAGAAAGTGCCATGGCATGTCCCTTTCTAGATATCGCGATCACATTGATTACGAATACAGTAGTAACATTACTTTTACTAAAGTGGATGAGATTAGGGATCTGGGCGTGCTATTGGACAAATCCCTTACATTTGTAAACCAGGTTAACTTTATTACTCAAAAAGGGTATAAAAATCTTGGTTTCATATCTAGACATTGTTGCGATTTTTCATGTGTAACTTATAAACTACTGTACTGTTCCATTGTGAGATTTGGTCTGGAGTACTGTTGTGTGCTCTGGTCGCCTTTTTATCAAGTTCATATAAAAGCAATTGAGAGGGTACAGAACAAATTTCTACGTTCATGTGCTCATAAATTACATATTCACTTTGTGGATTACCACATAAATTATATACTAATAAGAAATATTTTAAATATCTCCTCTTTAGAGTCCAGACGTTTTTATTTGGATATGTGTTTTCTACACTGTCTAATTGGAGACAAGACCGCACGTTTATTTTATCCAAACTAAACTGTAATATAAATCATCGGAACAGGGATCTGTTTGCCTACCTTTTCACGCCTCAAACTATGGTATGTATGGTCCTCTAACAAGGCTTCAGCATAGCTTTAATTTGATTAATGATGAAATAAACGTTTATGTTCCCAAACCCAAGTTCAAAATTGATCTCAAACGATTAATGTAAGGTTGACTGTCAAGGCACACGTCTCTAAAGTTCTCAAAAATATCTGCTAATATTAAAACATCGGAATATTGATCAACTGATGGAAGCTTGGTATCTTTGAAAATGAACCCACGTAAGAATATGGGAAAACGTTCGGACTGTCAAAGGGATTTGTCGCTATTTCTCTATTTTTTTATCATTGTTTCTATTTTGATACTATATTTAAAACATTTTACACCTATTATTGTACTGAAATATTGTAAATGGAGTTTCCGTTAATAAATTAATAAAGTATACAATACACTGCAGTCACCTCCACGGTTTCATCCTGAACCTTTAAGCTCACTGAGAGGAACCAAAAATCATTCCCCGACGTCTCAGTCCACCTCTGACATACGCTTCCCGTATCTCTACTTTGCGAAAAGCATCAAAAACTCCGATAGCCGGAAATCTGTATCTCCTCCAAGAAGGAATTCTCGGTGATGTGGGTCTCGTTAAATCATAGGATTGTCAGCTTGTATTTATGAAGTAGTAACTGGAGCTCCACCTTCTTATGTTGATTAAAACCTTGAATATTTACCGACAAACAGAGCTAATTAACTATTGTAAACTTTAATAATTGCTATATATACTGAATGGGTTTATCCAGCAATATTTTAATATTTCACAATACAAAAGTAGTCCATTTGAAAAGCTTATCCTAAAAAAATTAGAATTTCTTCTGATCAAACTCACCTTCGACATAGCGATCACACATCGCTCATTATAAAACGGGGAGATGGCCTCTAGTGACAGTCCCACGATGGGCAACCCAAATTTAAGAAATAAATTAAGCGTTGATACCGCTGCAAAAATTTTGTGGGTTGCTTAGGTTGGTCGCCGAGGTTATGTTATCAAAATAAATTGTAATACTCGAAATTTATGCTGAAGTATTACACAGAATTATTAAGAGAACTGAGAAACAGCCAACGCATAATATGTTATAACCTAAAACGAAGCATCAAAGAAATACTAACCATAATTCTCCGAACGACGGCGACGGGGAAAAACTACCACACACTGAGGTTCTCCCACAATCATTTTTGGGTTTTACTGTTACTTCTGTTGTAGTTCAGCGTTATATTTAAATACACTTAAGCACTCAGGAAAAAGTTTGAAAATGAAATTAAATTCGAAAATTAAAGAAGTCTACAAAAGTTAGTCAAAATTACAATAAAGCTGTTTTTGACTTTGACTGAAAATAGTGAAACTTTCACTATTTTCACTATAAAGCAAACATTTATAGGGTATTTTCGCGAGATCATGTTGATCCACCGGGAAGTACCGAAAACTACAGGTCATGTGATATCTACATTGCTATATTAAGTATCACACACGTGACATTCTCTTTACTGTAGATAAAAGGATCGCGCGAAAATACCCCCGAAAAATGTCAGTTTTACTATTTAAATGTCAAAGTTTTAAAAAACTGTTACGTATTAACAGGTTAAAGCGAACCATGTTTTAACGAAAAAAATAGGAAAGATACATCAGTTTCCTATTTAAAAATAACTACGGACCTGAAGACTTAAAAACTAAGTACATCTTTAGATAGAGAATAAAAAAGTGCCTGTAGAAACCGCTTTCTGTTTTTCTTTTTTATAAACAATAACACCCCATTTCGCTAAATTGTAAATTTTTGGATATTTACAAATTTCTCCGGAAGAAAAACATCAAAAATTAAACTTTTTTTGCCACGACTGTACATACAGGGTGGCCAGTTACGACGAGGTTTAAATAGTTAACAATTATCTTGTTTATTAGCGGTTTTTATTTATCTTTGGGTAAAAAAGTTCAAAGTTGAGAAATAACACTATGAATGAAAAATAACATCTTTTCAATATCATCCATTTTCGGTTTCGCAAAGACGGTTTCTTTTTACGGTATGTATCATTAGAGCTCTTAGTACCGCTGGCTATTGTGCCCCAATTTCTGCCCGATTAGTTTCCTGTAACTGCGAAATGATCCGAAAGTATGTGAACAAGCCCCGGACCAGAACAGAAAAACATTCGGGCAGAAATAGTTTCACTACAGCCACCGATTCTATAGGAACTGCAACGGAACGTGTAGAAAGGACCCAACAAAACCCGATGGCATTTCAAATATGTTATTTTTTTCTCATAGTGTAAACAAATCTCTCAACTTTGTACTTCCTTTTAACCAAAGATGAATAAAAATAATTAATAAACAAAAAAGTTGTTTAAACCCCGTCGGGACTTCTGCGGCACCCTGTGATTTTGATAAGCAACGCAGTAGGTTGCTTAGGTTTTTGAAACTACACACTAACCAATGTATTTAATATGTAGTGACATAATTTTTGTACCACCTCTGATTAAAAAGTTACATTAGTCTAAAAGCTTTACAGCCCAACTACAGATCCTTAATGCAATTTTATCAGCTATAGGGTATCTTGAGAACAATACACAGGGTGTTTCAAAAACACAGAGACCGGGTGTTTAAAGTGAATAATCAAGCTATTTTTAACCAAAGACAAAGAATAGGGTTTATAAAATAACAAATGTATTTTAGTCAAAACAAAAACACCATAAAATATTTTCAAGATACAAAGCTTAAAAAATATGATTAAAATAAAGCTATTTAACCCATTATGTAAAGAGAGAATAATGAAGATAACAAGCCTGTGTTTCATTCATAAAATTACAGTGTGCGTATTGTCCGCAACTTCTTGCAATGGTTAAAATTGATGTACCTAATATGACTTTCAGATCTTCGAATTCCTTCACATTGATCTCCATAGAACCAACTATGGTATGAATTCTCCAACTGATCAATGTTTAAAGTTAATAATAAAAACATTGAGTTTTTGGCTGATTAATTTATAAGTTTCAAAGTTACTTAAAAAAACAACTTGTGATATAAATATTTATTATTCTAACCTTATAGTACTTTACTTTAAAATCTAGGCTGTGAATGTGTTATTTGTATGTAGTCTTCTTAATAATTGTATCAGATTAGCATATTTTGTAAATTTAAAGGGAGTGGGGTAACCAAGTAAATTTGTAAATAAATACATTAACTATAGATTGAGAAGTAGAAAGCTGAAGCCAATACCTAATGGATCGACCAGCATAATACGAGTATAAATCATGTTACATTTCTATTTTAAAAGACGTTGTTACAGGACAAAGTCGAAGCATTTTCAAGCGATTTTTTTCCAACATCCGGTATCAAAGTGTTTTGATCAAACTATGAAGGAACATTGATACATAAGTCAATAGTGTTTTTCACCTATTCCGAGAAAAAATACAAAAAAGCATTTTATTATATTTACGTCTAAAGCTAGCAAAAATGTATAAAGTTTCACAATTTGATTAAAATCATTAAATGCCAGGGTTTGATTAAAAACATTTAAGTTAAAATACATCCCTGTAACTACGCCACTGGAGGATGTACCGTAATCTATACCTCAATATAAAAACCAATGAATTAAATATTTCTGACAATTTACAAATTTTTAATTTGGATACTTTTTTCTATATTAGATAAAAACCAGCTTTTATCATTCACTTTAAATACTTTGTATATCCAACAAGAACTATTTCCGGACGTGTATATAGGAATCTTTTTATTTATTTTTAACTCAAACACCCTGATAAAAATAAAATAAATTAACACAGGGCACGCTTGAAAAACTTTGTAAATACTCCCCTTTTTGCATCTGTATCACAGTATTGGGTAGAGGTGGTAGTCCTTTCTTAAACAATTTTAATCAGTTTTTGAAAGTACTGTCGACAGAAGTAGAAAAGAAGCATATATAAATAAATTAGCCAATTAAAACTTTTAACTTGCCAAAGTTTTGAAAAAAATACGTTACCAAACACTTCAGATTCATGATTTCTAAGACTCGCTCTACAAGCAAGTTTGAGCCGTTTTACACACAACAGAATTACTGCCAAAATTTTAACAATAATTTTAAGTAAATTTTTACCAACAATTTCCAGTAAATTTTGGGGACTGTATACAGTTAAGAAAATTTAAGTGAAATTCGGCAATTATTTGTTTGATGCGCATGCTTAGCGCAGTTTCGACAAATTGACAATTAAACTTAACCTCAAAAATCAATTTGTGTTTTGTGCTCCTACGCTAGCCAGATGTTGACAGAACAAGTTACTTCTTTTGACTGCTACAACAATTAGTTGTTATTTGGTCCATTATTTAATTTAAAAAAAAAAATAAATGAACCACAAAATGCCTCCAAAGAAAAAAGGAAAAAGCACTTTAGAACTCTTAAATAAAGAACTAAAAGTTGAAGATTCAGAGGCATACAGAAATTTTTAAGACTTGATGAACCACAGTTTGCCTGGTTAATAAATTTAATTTTAACAAACCATAAAAAAAGAAGATACCCTTATGAGAGACATGAGATGTGAGCATAGTCACTTCTCTACTACTACTCTTCTCTACTACTACTATTATTATACGTAATATACGTTCTAAATAGGCATGTGTGCACATGTCACCAAAATAAATACAAAATAACCGTTAAATCAATCAATTTTAATTTGCGTCTGCTGGCTTCTCATCAGTAACAAACTTTTGATCTGCGCCGATTCTCGCGCACTTTCGGAATTGTATTCATAAAAATATACCTGTTCTATATTTTTATGCCGAAAGTCTTCATGATAATTTTAGTAAGAATTCTTGTATGTAAAACACAACAAATAATTTTGATAAAAAATTTCAGAAAAAATATGACATAAATTTTCGCTATAATTCTGTTGGAGTGTAAAACGGCTCTTTGGCAAGTTTTTATTGCTGGCAATTTTAATATCAATTTGTTATTGGGACCAATCATTGAATGCACTTTACTTTTGACGTCATTCGTCGAATAATGATTGGTTCAATAAAAAATTGCCAGTAATGAAACCTGCGAAGTGTTAAGCGAGTTTAACAAAGATAGACAACACAAACATGAATAAACGGACATACGGCTGACGAGTCCGGCCGATTCGATTTCGACGGGATTTCCTTTTGGGTCCAGCCGAAATCCAATTTGCTATTTCTTTTATGAATTTTAGCTAATAAAATTATATAAAATAAACCAGTTTAGGACAACTACCTGTGCTTTAGCAATAGACATAAATGTGAGACAGAAATCTACTTTATTTTCCTAGGAACTTTAATAACTAATTTCAGTAATATTCAGATGAAAATGGATTGACCTGAAAGTTTAATAGTATCGATAATTTCGAATATTACGCTTAAAATTAAAGATCATAAAATTTCCAGATACTCAACATTCATAATTCCACATAAAGACGTAAAATATGGATACTTTAACTATCTCAACTTTTAAATACAGAATTAAAATATATTACACTTACAAATTATTTTAAGCCCATTCTTAACGCATACCAGACTTAGAATGTGCTATCAGCCATTGGAGTGTTATGTCAATATTATCCTTTTCTTTGCACGAAATTGAATAGCAACATATTTCGCGATCCTGGATTGCGGATAAATTCCTACAACAAAATGCCGACAAGTGTAACTATACATTAGGTACTGTAATATTCTACGCAAGGAACTCCACAAGTTTAGTTTAAACATATCCTAACAACAAAACTGTAAACTATTGTTGATATAGTATAAATCAAAACCTAATTTTTCTGATAAGGCTTAAAATCATCACATTAAAGGCCCTTTTACAATCAATGGTTGCCTTTAAACTGACTAAAGCTTAGTTTAACCCTAACCTGTAAATGGAGTACTAGTTAAACAAAATAATTAACAACAATTCTCATAAGCTTAAATAGCCGATTCTTTAGGTTTTTTAGCGCTAGTTTAAGTATATAGTTTCCCAAAATTCCTGGTTGGGACATAAGGCTTCCACAATATGACGCCATCTGATCCTATTACGAGCTAGTTTTTTTTTGTATAACTATTATTTTATTTTGTTTTTAATGTTTAATTGTGCCAAATATCGTCATAGGAACCAAGCTCTAAATATGGTTGTTGAGGAAGAATCATGTATTGTTTGAATTATGCAGAAGACGAAATGGAATTGGATGAATTGCTACCTCCAGGTATGGGAGTAGTATGACGGTGAAAGAACTACTTCTTCTGAATTAAATGTTCTTTTATTTTAACTTTTGTTAACAACTTTTTGTGCTGATTACAATTATTGTCATTGACGTTTTTCTAAATTATTTATTACCCTCTTTTGTTTTTTTAAAAGCAACTTCGTTTTTATACTACTAAAAGGTATTTCTACCAAACATTAACTGGTACATATAACAATTTGTGAAATCGTGTACTGAGCAAGTGGTACACCACAATGGACTTTATTAACGCACATTTGCGATATATCTGAGGAATTATCAGCAATAAAAAAAATACTTAACATTATTGAAATATCAAGTCGGCCTTAAATATTCCGGGACTGAATTAATCATATGGAATGCTAGGACAGAGCTGGGCGGGCTTGTGACTTGAAAATGGGCTTCAAGTCATTTTAGGGATTTCAATTACATGGCTTGAAGTCCTTTTTAAAACGAGAGCTTGTGGCTTGGGGCTTGAATTCCTTTATAAAAGAGCTTTGGAATTGTGAATGAAAAAAATGGCTTTAATTCCTTTTGAGGACTTTCGAAGCCCTTTCAAAGGCTTGAAATATTGAAAGGGCTTTTCACGCCACCAAAGGGCTTGTAAAGCTCTTTCGATGCTATACAAGCTAGTGTTGCAAACCGTACGATTAAAATCGTATTTATACGATTTTTTAACTCTGGGTACGATGTACAATGCCATCAGAGCGATTGTACTTAAAAATACGGTCTTTTAGGTAGGTACATCAAATCAAAATATCTGCAAAAATTAAATTGATTAACATAAAACCTAAAATAATCAAAATAATAAATATATATGCCGAAAAACTATACTTGGAATACTTGCATAGATTTATATGCGTTCGAACTTATTGAACGCAGTCACTTCTATTTATGAATAGACGAGCCGCAGAGTCGGGGAATCCCCGGTTATCCCCTTGACACAATTGGTAATATTATTTGATGTTTTGTTCTTTAGAATCAGGGGTGCCAGATCTTATGATTTATTTATGTAATTTATGTACCAAACCTAAGCAAACCAAGCCCGTTATGTTTAAAAAAGAATTGTGGCTTTCAGCTTTCAAGCCTTTTTTACCAGGGCGTTTGGCTTCAAGCCCTTTTGTCGAAGGTTTTGCCCAGCTCTGTACTAAGACGCAGGCGCGGCCCGTCCATAAGGTCATTTGGTCAATGACCCACCTAAAATTTTTAACGATCTACCTAATAATTTATTTTTTAATTTTTTAAAACCAAAAAAGAATCTTTTGTTTCAAAAAAGTGCAAGTTCCATGCGAAAACTCCCCAAGAAAGAATCAAGCCAAGCCATCGTCGAAAGATTATCCAAACTTGCTCCGGGCCGGGTCGTATTTTAAATTGACCTCATAGGTTTATATGGACGATATAAATTCATTAAAACTAAGAGAGAAACAGACATACGCGCTTTAGGAAGAAAACGGAGTTTCAGCAGCGTCCCTAATTTTATTTTACGAATGATCATACTTTTAGCTCATAATAAACGTCACCGTCTATTTATTCTGGGCTTTTAGTACAAGGCGCGACCTCTATTGAGGAAACGCTAAACGTATCAAAATGGGAAGCCGCTAACAATCTACTAATCTAGAGTATTAAAACACAGCAAAAAGCCATAAACATCTAGAGTAGCAATGTTCAATATACTGCAGTAGGTATTTTATGATTTTTGCGGTGTTTATTTGTAGGTAAATAATTTCTTGGCACATTATTAAAAAAACTTCCTTAATTAAAAAAGTGTATTTTGCTTGTTGCGTTGATATCACTAGTTCCCAAAAAATTTTGACCCACCTGTAAAAAAACTCACGGGCCGCGCCTGCTAGGACGACAAAAATTCCTACAAAGACTTAGATTATCCAAAGCGTCGCGCGTCGGCGGGAAAATACACCATATGCTAGAGCACCCCCAACAGATATGTACAGGGTGTCTAATTTTCGACACTTTTGCAGGGTAACTCGGTTGTCTTTAAAGATAGAGAGCTGCGGTTTTCGCAATACTGTGCTACTTTTTCGTGGAACGTATGATGCTACAAACAGAATGTTCATAGCCCGCTTTGTTTCGCAGATACCGGGCAATTTTGAAAATGTGTCATTTAGCACCCCTCGTGCTTCAGTTGCCTTTTAACTTATCGGTAAGGCAAAAACTGATTATTATATAGTGTCTTTCGTAGAATCCAGTGGCGTAATCAATATTTTTCTAGAAGGAACGAATTTGAAGATAAAAACCGAAGTTGCGTTTTTTAAATGGCAAACCCTGTATATTTTATTTTCATTCGATTGCTTTTTCATAAGCTTTTCAAAAATATATAATTCTTGGTATAACTTTATGGATATATATGGAATATCTTTTGGAATAACGTCCGAATTTTACAATTAAAAAAAAGGGTATAATATTTCATAGTAAGCCGTGATATAATGATTTGAAACAAATGAATAGCGGCATTTAACTAACATTGAGGTTTATTTTTAAAATTTTAAATCCCAATAACATAACCGAATCAAACATTGAATAAAAAAATTCACTGTTCCAAACAAATTTAGATAAAACAGGAAACAGATGTATTTAGTAAATTTAAAATGTAAATGTAAAAAATGTTTGTTTATATTTTATAAATCACAAAAGTTGCTCAAAATTGTTACCGTTTTCCCCAACACAAAACTCGCTCATTTTACTTATTCGTCGTATGGCATTTAAAAGTATGATTGATCGTTCCTGCAAAATTTGAAATTCGAGTGCAGTGGCTTTAAGCAGTTCTTCTATAGTGCCATGTCGAGACTTGTAAACTTTATTTTGTAAGTAACCCCACAAAAAAGTCAAGGGCGGAAAAATCGGGTGATCATGGTGGCCATCTTACAGGTCCGTTGGTTCCTAGCCATTTTTCAGAAACATAATTTTCTAACAAAGGGCGTATTATTCCGGCATTATGGGCAGGCGCCCCGTCCTGTTGGAAATATATATTGTTTAAGTAAGCCAATGGAACACGATCTATCAATTCAGGTACAACATCCTGCAATATACCCAGGTAACGATTTGCTGAAAGACTTCCATCATAAATTCCCAAAATAAAACAAGCAACGCTAAAACCGAATCTTTCCTGCTGCTCCGCTCAAAGTAAAGATGATGGTTTTCTTGATACCAATTTCTGGTATTGTGTCTATTGAAAATACCAGAGCTTGTGAAATAAGCCTTATCAGACCATATCACATATCTTCCAAAATTCACATTGGCTCGAGTTTGCTGCAAAAACCAATTGCAAAAATGAGACGACGTTCAGCATCCCCAGGATGTAAATGCTGAACGATTTTGACTTTATATGGTCTAAATTTATATTTGTGTAATATAGTTTGTGCTCGAGCCTTGTTCACTCCAAATTATTTCTCAATAGCCGTACACGAAGTAGAAGGAGTTGCTTCTATACAGCCTAAAACGTTAACCTCGTCGATTTCTCGATTTTCTTTATTATAGGATTTTGGTCTTGGCTTCATAAAAGTACCATAATTAACTTTTTTTTTAATTCTAGAAAATACATCGGGAAAAGGTTGCTTTCTGTCTGGATATCTAGAATGAATATAGAAAAAATGACAAAAATAAATTTATAATGGATATAAAATCGCACTACCTGTTGAAATATAGTTCGGCGGCAACATGAAATTTTTCATTCGATTCAATATAGCCAACTAACATAATATCATTATGTTTCAAAGATCTGATAAACTCCCATTCCAGCCATTTTTTAAACAAAAACCCAGAAATAAATATCAAGTAGGGGTTTTGAGAACAATAATTTTTTTTAAATGATTTCTTACAAATTTTGACAAGTGGTCTGACTAGCAGCCATGAAAGGTTACTATTATATTTATTTGTTTCAAATCATTATATCACGGCCTACTATGAAATAGTATACCTTTTTTATTGTCAAATTCGGTTTCCAAAAGATATATACCAACAATTATATATTTTTGAAAAGCTTATGAAAAAAGCAATCGAATGAAAACAAAATATACAGGGTGTCCCATTTCAAAAATGCAACTTTGGTTTTTAGCTTCAAATTCGTTCCTTCTAGAAAAAAGAATTTACTACGGCATAGGATTCTACGCAAAAAACTATATAATAATCAGTGTTTACCTTACCGATAAGTTAAAAGGCAACTGAGATACGAGTGGTGCTTGAAAAGGGCACATTTTCAAAATCGCCCTGTATTGTGTAGTATTATTACTCAAATATACAATTTATTAATATAATAAAAAATAATTACAAACCCTGTGTAAGAATGTAGTTTGGCAAAAAGATCACAAAAAAATTAAATTTATTTCACCATTATCAATCAGTTTCTATGTTGCCACAACATAAATGAATTTATCAAATTTACATATTATATAAAATCCAAATCGTGAAGTGTTGAGAACTTTTCATGCTGAGAAAATTTTTAAACAAATAATTTTGAGTGTGGAAACGGCAATAGACCAACTAGTGAAAATAAGTTATATGAACATATAAATATTCGTTTATGTTCGATAATTTATTTTTAAAGTACTATGAAATCTAACAGTAAAGTATTGACAACGAAGCACTAACGAACGACAGAAGACTTGATCCCGACTTAAAGCACAAAAATTGGGCAGGTATATTTAAAAGAATAGATAACACAATATTGTAAAAGGGGAAATTGTAGGCAAATTCAAGGTAAAATTATGGTTACCACAATATAATATAATCTACATATTGTAAAAGCGGTACTAATTACTTAATTTTGGAAGTTTTTCCAACACATAGGCGTAACTAGGAGAGGCTTAGCCCCCAAAAACTAAAATTATCCCCCCTAAAAATATTCAGACACTTTTCGATAATACACAGTCATCGGTCTACAACAGCATATGTCAACAAAAGGCTACTTATAAATAAATGATATCTCGTCTTGCCCGTTTAATTTCCATACTCAAAAGGCTGAAAGGGTCGGTAAACCAAATAAAAATAATGGTAAGAGCTGTCAAGGACTCTCCAGCTACCAAGAGGTGCAGAATAATGTTAAGTATTAAAAGCAAGCTGAACCGGTCGGACTGTATTTAGATAAGTAATGATCTAACTCCAAAACAACAGGAGGATTTTAACACGATTACGGAGGAGTTAATGCGACGTAAGGACGATGGTGAAACATATCTAATTATAAAATATGTGAATGGTTCCCCAATAGACAAAAAAAACTAGCTAATATATACGATGGTGATTCCCGTGCAAATGGTAATGTACATATATTTAGATATTGTTTATGCTAATATTCAAGGTTTTACCACAAATAAGGATGACTTAATTTTTGATAATGTCAATAATTTACCTAATAATATTTTGTTGAGTGAGACCCATATAACATAATTATAATGTAATAAGATGTGATTCTAAAAGTAGACATACTGGTGATACATTTATGTACGTAAGGGGTTGATTTATCAAAAAATACAGTAGTTTTTGTTGCCTGGTAACTACTGGGGTGCTATAGTCGATGTTAAAATAGGAAATAATTTTGTATAGATTGGCGTTATGTATCACTCTAAACTGGAGCGATGCAGTGTTTTTGAATGACTTGGAAAATTCTTGTGAGAATCTACTGGGAAGTATGATAAAAATTATATGCAAGTAGGCCGAAGCAAGGTCAAGTATTTTAGGTTTAAGTCAGTGAGAAACTAAAACGACACGATATACAGATCAAGGTAATAGTTTTATTGATCTAGCAATTAGTAATTTTAATTTACTTTGTAAGGTATATAAATATCTTATAATCATGGATCATTCCATAGTTTTACTTAATATTTCTAATAAAAAAATATCCAATACTGAAAATGATAGCGCACCATTTTCGATATCTTACTGCTACTGCATTTGAAAATATAAATTATAATTTATTGGGCGTAGATTGGACGAATATTTTGAATTCACTTAACGTAGATTTTATTTTAAACAATGTTACTCTTAAGTGTGCCGAAGTAATTAATGATATACTTCAATAAAAACTGTCACTGTTAAGCGAAATGATCTGCCATAATATGATGCCAAACTTAGCTGAGCAAATATAGAAAAAAGCTGATATTATTTAAACTTAAAAACAGGGTTGGGCTGATTTAAATCAAGATAAAAAAAATCAAACAAATCATGATTTTTTTATTTAAAACAAAAAAATCATGATTTTTTATTCAAGTCAATGATTTTTAATTTTTTTAATAAAAATCAAGTTTTGCCCAACCCTGCTTAATATATATATAATATGAATATAAAAAAGTTTTAAAGTGGGAACAATAAAAAAAATATCGAAATGTAAATTTGTCTAAACAAAAAAAAAGGAATCCTATTACTTTAATAAACTGAACTGAAACCAAAATAATGGTAAGTTAATGTGGAAAACCTCTAAAAAACTTGTAAACACTAATAAAAGGTCATATCAATGTAAAAATCAGAATAAAACTGAACTCGTGCATTGAACTGACACGGTGCATTTTCTGAACAACTGAAATGCGCCAAAGTAACACCAATCCCAAAACGTACAAATAGCATTAATGCAACCCGTTTTCGGCCCATTAATTCTTTACCTGCTCTTGAAAAATCAATAGAGCTAGCTGTTTATCAACAGATAACAGAGTATTTTACCACTAATGATTTACTTTTTGCAAATCAGTCTAATTTCAGGAAGCATCATTCTATATATAGTACACCCATGATTTAACTGATAGCAATAATTTTGTTGTTGCAATATTTCTTGACTTATATCATGACATTTTGTTGCGAAAGCTTCAGTATTATGATAGAGGGCAGGAGGTAAAGCTCTCTAATGGTTTCGCAGCTACTTAAGGAGGAGACAAAAAACAAAAATTAATCTAAGTATGTCGAGGGAAATTTAAAACTGCTATAGAGTATCCCAAGGCAGTGTCTTGGGGCCCCTACTATTTATTATTTAATTAAATGATAATATATTTCTTAAAGCCTTATTTTCTTAACTTGTTTGACTTGGTTGGACTCCTCAATTTCATGACACATTTGAAACTGCTAACGTTAAAAATATTTGAATATAAATAAATTAAACTTGAATGTTAACAAAACTAAAGCAATTATTCTTACAACTAAATATGAATATTTAGCTTTGGATTGGGTAAATATTGAAATATATGACACAAAATTAGAATAGTAAAAGAAATTAAGTATTTGGGATTTGAAATTCAAAATCTTTTAACTTTAGTCATTATGTATAGATACATACAAAATAAAATAATTAACGAATTGTTTTTCTTCTTCAGGATAGCAAGACATCTTTCCACTAATTCAAAAATATCTGTGTATAACACAACGATACAATCAAACTTTACTTCTGTGGCTTGCTGCAAGAAAGGCCCAAGTCAAAATTAGGGTTGGGATCACTCGGGTGAAAAATCACTCGATCACTAGATTATTGACAGCATCGATATCACTCGATTATTGAAGCCAGTACTCGAGTTATAAGTTTGAGAGAAAATCGTCGCTCTTATACCTAACGCCAACGAAATATACCGACTACCGAGTTATTCACTCGATTCTCGATCGTCGCGTCGCAAGCAAAGCCACTCCCATTCCGGTCGGAATCTGTTCATCTTTGTCTTGTTTATTAGAGAATAATTGAAGGTTTTAAGGAAAGGTTGACTCAATGATTAGAAGCGTCGATGATCATCGAATAGAAACTGAAACAAGTGAAGAATCGCTCGAATGATATTGCGATGCTTACATCGGAATTTTGAGGGAAAAATCACTCGAGTGATCACTCGATTATTGAAATCACTCCAGTACCGATAACTCGATAATTTAAATTCATCGAGTTTCCCAACACAAGTCAAAATTGACTGTTTTAAGATAAAGGGGTTTTAAGTTTTCTATATCGATATGATCTCAAAAACTGTTGTATAGCATCTTGAAAGGTCTCCGGTAAACGTGTTACTGTTCTTTATGGTATATGCCATTTAAGAAAAAAAAAATAAGTTGCGAAAACCAAAATTTGCAAAAAAAAATGGCATTGGCCCTTTGAAAATTGACTAAGCTTTGACGAGTTAAAGGAAACAAAAACGCATTATTAGAAATATTTTATTTTCAAACAGAAAATTTAATTTTAACATGAAAACACATGGTTCTCATGCTTATAAAGGACCAATGCCTATACATATCTCGCGCCCGAGCTTGCGCCAGTAGGACCAATGTCCGACACTAGCCGTTTTTCGTATTGGGCAAAAATGTAATGCTAAGGTCCAAAGTGTACATAGGCCATTTTAACCAAAATAACCAATAAAATACCAATTGAGTATTACCTCTGCTAAAAGTTAAATTTGACATTGGCCATTTCACCATACGTTAGGACAATAAATGAACTACAATATGACATAGAACTGGAAATTAAAAAAAAAACATGATATTGGCCCTTCTTGCACCAAGCAACAGAGATACTGCCCTAGCCAGCTCTTCCTTTTGGATGAAAATAGTAGATCGCCATGGCAAAAGTTGAAAAATACAGGCATGCGGATTGTGCTTTCATGTAACTGATAAACATCCATTACAGGGTCGTAGCTAGAGGCTCTGGGGTCTCGGGGCAGCAAGTGATCGAGGAGCCCTTTATCTCCTCACTTCGGTGGCCATAGGGGGGCCCCGGGGCACCGCCCCGGTGGTAGCTACGGCCCTATTCCATTAGCAGGATGTCTTGCTTTGAATGGCTACTAGTGGATAGGCGAATTAAATTTGTTACCGGTTTTTGTACACCAAATATTAAATGGTTTATTGCCACTATATCTTAGTGGATTTCCTTCTTATATATATAAAATAATTTTAACTCAGAAACCTAAATATTTATTTCAAAAAATTGAATTCAGGAATAATATTCATAATGTTAATACTAGAAATCAGAACGCAATAGAAATACCTCAACATCATACTGAAAAATATAAGTCTTCGTTTAAATATACATCTTCTGTAATTTTTAATAATATTCCTTCTAGTCTAAGGGGCTTAAGCTATATAACTTTTAAAAATAATATAAAAAATTATTTAGTAGGGGTAGGATTGGAAGAATGATTTCTTATAAATCAAAATCCTACCTATTTAAGCGAACAAGTATACTACTGTCATTTTTTGGGCTTCTTTTTTACTTTTATCAATTTTATATTTATATTTAAATTATTTTTATTGGCATAAATAAACATCTTTATTATTATTATTATTATTATTATTATTATTATAACAAGTTCAACAATTCTTCAAATATCTATTTTACACGATTCATTAATGATTTTTATATTAAGAGAACAAATTCCAAAAAGGCAATTAATTCTTTATTTTTTAGGGATCTTAAAGATTATGGGTTATGTGATGGGCTTTACACCGGTCGGCGGTTCAGGGAACTGGGGTTATTTTTGAGGTTTCATTTCTAAAATTATAATGGATTTTGTATGTCTGTTCTCGTCTTTCTTTTTCTAAGTCTTGTTTAAAACTAATAATATAGTTTATGGATTATTATCAGCTACCGTTATTAGGTAAGTAGAATATTAACAATTATACTGCGAATCTTACCTGATTTTGTATTAGGCTTGCCTATTCAAATATATTATTACTATTAAATTATTATTATTAAACCGACAATTAACTTCTGAAAGAGCACTTACATCCTTTCAATAAGTCCATTTTCATCTAATGCTTGTGGTTTGTCTCGTTTATTTCCAAGAACTAGTATTGGGATTCCCGCCAATTGTGGTTTATCTAAAAGGTTATGCAATTCATTCCTAGATGCTTCAATTTTATCCGGATCGGCGGCATCGACCATGTACCTTGAGGAAAAAATAAATATTGGCGAGATACTGTGTTAAATAGGGATCGACCAATACGACTTTTCTTGCCGATATCGATAATCGGTCGATAGCGATATTTATATATATATATATATATATATATATATATATATATATATATATATATATATTTTTGATATATATATATTTATATATATATATATATATATATATATATATATATATATATATATATATATATATATATATACAGTGTGTCTACGTAAGTTGGCGGCATATGGGAAACTCTTTCTTTGTTAATTTTACGAAAAAAAGTTATTCTTTATAAAAAGTTCTGCATGGTCCAAAACCTAAAATGCAACCATCAGATATCAAATTTTATCAGTCGTATACGAGGTTTGTCAAAAAATGTGTTTTTTGCTCAAGAGTAAAGTACATTTATTTCGACAATATCGAAAATTATTATAAAGAAAAGACGTTTAGAATTAAAAATAACTTTGAAATATTCAACATTGTTTATTTACGTTAAAAAACTATTTTTTTCGACATTTTCTCTGCGATAACGTTGAAAATTTAAGTTTGCACATTAACGCATAATTAATCTAGGATGCACTGGCATGTTTTAAAAGTGGTATTTGAAGTAGGATTTGAGAACTGTCAAAACATCGAAAATTCGAAAAAAAGTCAACAATCGTATTTTAAAAAGTAGCACGGTATAAACACTTTTTTTAGGCAGTCTAACAGTGTTTTTCATAGTTTTTAGAGATCCGTATTGTACAGTTTTATGTTTGACAGACGTATTTGTTTACGGAAAGGTAGAAATGCCAAAAACATTAAGCCTGGAAGAGAAAATTGAGATTGTTAATTTAGTAAATGTATGTGTGCACACTTCAATTGTCAACGTTATCGCAGAGAAAATGTCGAAAAAAATTGTTTTTTAATGTAAATAAACAATGTTGAATATTTTAAAGTTATTTTTAATTCTAAACATCTTTTCTTTATAATAATTTTCGATATTGTCGAAAATAAAGGTACTTTACTCTTGAGTAAAAATCACATTTTTTGACAAACCTCGTATAAGACTGATAAAATTTGATATCTGATGGTTGCATTTTAGGTTTTGGAGCATGCAGAACTTTTTATAAAGAATAACTTTTTTTCGTAAAATTAATAATAAAAAAGTTTCCCATATGCCGCCAACTTACGTAGACACACTGTATATATATATATATATATATATATATATATATATATATATATATATATATATATATATATATATATATATTTATTTTATTTATTTATTTATAATATAATTATAGTATAATATATAATACAAGGTTAATTAATTAGAAATTTATCTGGTTAAATCACTATAAACACATAGGTGAATCATCTGTCCGTAATTTATAGTGATATGGTAATATCATTTATATTTAAAATAAAAATTATATACAAAAATATTAATTTTAAAATACAGGTAAAAACAATATTAAAGTTATAAATTAAATAATCATTATACATAATTAATAATGTCCTTTAAAAAGTTTTAATAATAATATTAAAATATTATTTATTTTATTTTGATAGTTTCATCAATCTTAGAGCTGTTTTCTTTTATCCATTTTTTTATATATTTTTTAAAGGAAATGTAACTTAAACATTTTATTTTTTTGGGCAGTATATTAAAAATTTTTACACCAATATTTAAAGAATGTTTTTTTATTAATGTTAAATTAAATTTTTCAGTATATAGAGATATATTTATTTTTTGTCTAGTTTCATATAAATGATTTACCGTTCCTATATTCAACGCTTTATTATTTTTATGGATGTATGTTAAGGCTGCTTTGTAGAATAGTTCTTTTACATTAAGTATATTGTACATATCAAATATAATTTTCGAAGGAAACAAAATATTTTTGTTGTAAATAATTTTTAATACGTATTTTTGCATCATTAAAACTAATTTTAAACCAGTGTCATAAGTACTTCCCCATCCAATTATGCCGTACGATAGAACTGATTGAAAAAGAGAATAATAAAACATTAAACATAGTTTTCTACTTACAATATTTTTTAAAATTCTAAATTTAGATAAGGTAGCTCTTAATTTTTTAGTAAGAGTATTTATATGATAAGTCCACTTTAAATTTTGGTCAATAAATATACCCAAATACTTTACTACATCAACTTTTTTTATGATATTTCTGCAATGACAATTTTTATAAATTAAATTATATGAACCATCTACTTTTAAGAGACAAGTCGGTTCGCGTATTTTAATTTCCTGAATATTTTTTGGTTGTGTATCTTTATAACACGTAAAAGTAATAAAATTTGTTTTAGACAAATTTAAGTTCAGAAGGTCAAAACTTAAATTGTTTTTAATAATACACATATCAATTTCACATTTATATATGCATTCTTCCCAAGAATTTCCTTCATTAATTAAAACCGTATCATCTGCATATGAAAAAAGTTTACCGTTTAATTTTGTTTTAAGTAAATCATTTACATAAACTAAAAATAAGGCTGGGCCCAAAACAGTACCCTGAGGAACACCACAGAGTAAAGTTTTGTTATCACTAATAGTATTATCAATTTTTACCTTTTGTTCCCTGTTAGATAAATAACTTTTAAATAAATCGTGTGCAATACCTCGAATTCCATAATTTTTAAATTTAGATAAGAGTTTTTGATGGGAAACTGTATCAAATGCCTTTTTTAAGTCTAAAAATGTCCCAATCACTTTTTTGTTTTTGTTTAAGTATTCTGAAATTAAATGAGTAACATTAAAAATTGCATTTTCGGTGCCCAATTTCTCTCTGAAACCAAATTGATTTTGACTAAATAATTTGTTTTTTTCAATAAAATTATATAATTGTTCTTTTATACATTTTTCTGATAATTTTCCTATTGTGTTAATTAAAGAAATTGGTCTATAATTGTTACATTCTTTATTATCATCAGATTTAAAAATTGGTACAATAACAGATGACTTTAACATGGATGGAAAAATTCCTTTGGAAATGCTTAAATTGAAAAGATGACATAAAATTTTTGAAAGATATTTCCCAGTAGATTTTAAAATACCATTATTTATTTCATCAGTTCCTGGAGAAGAACTGATTTTAAGTGAGCTTATGAAATTTATAATTTTAATTTCTGTAACTGGTTTAAAAAATAAACTGTTTGAAATACTATACTGCTCGATATTAATATAATTTGAAGGAACACAAATATTTTTAGCTAAATCAGGTCCTATATTTGTAAAATGGTTAGCAAAAATTTCTGCAATTTCTTTTCTGTCATGTGTTAGCCTGTTATTGGATTTATCATATAATTCAAAGAAATTATTTTGTTTTTCAACTTTTCCGGTAACTTCGTTGACTATTTTCCAAACATCTTTGATATTACTTTTAGTTTCTAAAATTTTTTTCTTATAATACTCCTCTTTTGTAAATTTTATAAGTTTATTAACATAATTTCTATATTTTTTATAATCTGTTAGAATTTTTTCATTTTTTCTATTTTTTATAACAACTTTACTCATTTTATCCCTTATTTTTATACATGTTATTAATTCCTCATTTATCCATGGCTTTATTTTTTTAATTTTATTTTTACAAATGTAGTCCTGTTTTGACAAATTAATAAAATTTAGTAGTTTATTAAAAAAACAAGTTAAATGCAGTTTCTACATCTGTTACTTTTTTAAGATACTCCCAATTTTCATTCTTTAATAAGTTATTCAATTTGTAATAATTAATTATTTTCTTATTAACATTTTTTTGGCTATAATATGGCGTTTTTTTTTAAATTTTAATATTGCATGCTATTGGAAAGTGATCTGTTGTGTTGTTATTAAAAATATAAAAATTTATTTTAGAATTTACGTCAATATTAGAGAAATTATCTTTAACAAAAAATGATCTATGCAGGTTTTACTTGTCTCCGATATCCGTGTAGGTCCCTCTAGGTATGAAACATATGAATATGAGTTTAATATATTTAAATACCTTGATTCTAGACTTTCATCATTTAAAATGCCAATGTTAATATCACCAACAAATAAATCCAATTTTTGTTTGTATGATTTAAGAAATTTTTCAAGTTCATTTAAGAAAATATTAATGTTTGAAGAAGGAGGTCTATAAATACAAGTTAACCCAAATTTTAAATGATTTTTTTGGCAAACTGCTCTAAGAAATATGAAACCATTTTTTTCATATTTTGTAACATTAAAGTATAAACTATTTTTGATGTATAGTATTGTTCCATCATTCTGACATAAATCAGAAGAATTATAAAAAAGAGTATAATTATTTATGTTATATAAATCCACATTTGTAATTTTCCACGTTCTGAGAGTATAATAATATCATAATGTGTACCATTTCTCTTTAACGTTTCTAAAAATATAAGAAAACTATCGAGATTTTTGAAACACTACGAATATTAGTGTGTAAAATATTAATTCCAAAATTATTATAAATTTCGTTAAAATTTTCCCAATTATCAATAAATATTGTTTCATTTGTACTGTTTAAAGCCTTAAGAATTCAAAGTCCATTATCAGAATAATTAGTGATACTTTTAGTAAATTCTATTTTTTGAAGCAATATTGGACATTTTGGGTCATTACTTCTATGATTTATAGTGATTTTACCAGATTTATTTTTATATGAAGACAGTTAATACATTTTGGGGAAAAGGTAGTATTGTTACAGTTCTTATATATGTGATCTCCTGCCACAAAAGGAACATTTTTGGATTTTCTTACAGTCTAACTGTCTTATGTCCATAGCCACAACATTTCATGCATTTTTTTATATTAAAATCCTCAGCAACTTTACACTGACCCCATGAGACATTAAGATTTTTATCAATTATCTTGCTAAATGTTCTTCCAGAAGTTTCTGCATAAATTATCCATTTGTTATTTTTTAAGTATTTAGATTTTCTCTGGTATTTTATTTCAAATTGATCCTCATCATCAACATAGTGATTCAGGTCCATTAGTTCCATTTTAAATTCTTCACTGCTTGAATATTTATTTTTTGTCCCTATAAAAACTACTCTTGGCTTTCTTCTTTAGTCAAACTAATTGAAAATCGTTTCCCAAGGTTTTCTTTGTTAAGTCCATAAGCTGAATGGTATTTTCTTTATTATTACTTTTAACTATTATATTACCGTTTTTGTTGTGTTGCAAGATATAATCGGTACTTAATTGATTTATGATTTATTTTATTTTCAACAATTTCTTTCATTTTCTCAATATTTTCTTTGCAATTCGTTTTAATAATAATTCCTTGACTAGAATTATCTATATTTTTTGGGTAATTACTGTTATTAACAACATAAGCGTACGTATTCTTGTTATCAACTAATGGTAAATTTGATCTATAAATACCAATTTCTTTTGTCAAATGGTTTATTTTTTCATGGAGTTTCTCGAATTCATATTTAATATATTTGACAAATTTGAGTCTTTATTAGATTCGCAATTTTTACATTTCCATTTAAACTAAAAAAATTTTCTAGTTGTTTTATTTTTTTAAACTGAGTTATGGTGATTTCAGCACATGATATGTGAACTAAGTCTTTACAGTAGTAATTACAACTTATGTAATTTTCTTTTATTAATATTTCCTTCTGACAATATGAACAAATCCAATTTTCTTTTAAATTATTTTTATTTTTTGGTTTTGATGAAGGTCCACTCTCAAATTTATCTTCATTAGTTATATTCTCTTCAAAATTTTTAATTATTTCTTTAGTATGTATATCAGTTGCCGGGATATTTAGGTGGGTTATATGGTAAATCATCCCTGTGATATTTGAGAATTCCAAGAACTTGGTATTGAAACTCACAAAACTTAGATCATTCTGAAATTTAGGGTTAAAATTTGACATTGACACTGCCAAAAAAATATTTTTCCTGTTTTCTAATTTAAATAAAGGCAATACTCTAAAATAATAATGCCAGAGATTTCTTGAATTTTCTTCTTTATATTTTGTGGTAAAGTCACTTTATTTTCGCCAACAAATCTTGTTAAATTTTAATTTTATATGGACGTAAAAAAAATTAAAATGTCGGTTATGACAATTCAATCATATATATATATATATATTATATATATATATATATATATATATATATATATATATATATATATATATATTATATATACTGGTCAACAAAAAAATCGGCAAAAGCGATTTTAACTCGACTTTTCGAACTGCTATAAACTTTTTAAAAACTTAACTTTTTGAGAGCGGTTTTCGGATATTGATAGCTCGTCTTGCCCAGATTAAGTGTCAAGAAGTGATTTTGCAATGGAAGTGACATTTTCATGCTATACAGGGTAATTAATAAGGTAATGTACAACTACTAAAAGTTTAGGTGTGTGCCATATTGCCAATATTTTTTTTGGTCGTCCCGACATAGCACGTTAGTAAGCTGGTATCAATATCTCCACACGTATTCGCCGGAATTTCGATTAATGGTCTCTGGCGAAAAATACAGGAGAAAACAAAAAAAGCATACAAATTTTGGTAGTGCCATTTTTTAAAACGCTGTAGCTCGAAAACGGATTGATAGACTTTGTCGGCCTTTTGGGTATTGAAAGCCCTTTCGTGTGGTGTTTTATCTAAAAAACAATTTTTTTTTCAAGGTCAAAATGTTTGCGTTGTATAGGGGCGAACTAAAAAGTAAATGAAAACCATTGTTAAAAATGTTTTTTTTTAATTTGTGAAAATTGAGCAGTATGTGTTTGTTTTCTTCCAAAATGAGGGCGTTTTGTCCACCTCTCGGTTAGTTATACAGCGTGTCCAGAAACCCATCTTAACAAATCGAACATTTTATTTTTGACTTTACAGAAAAAAAGTTATTGTTATAAAAAGTTCTGCATCGTGAGAAAATCACATTGCAATTCAAAAATTTTGATTTAAGACATACAGGGTGACTCAAAAATGTAAAAGTCTTAATCCACGTGAAGCTAAAAAGACACAAATCGTTATTTAAAGGTAAACTGCCACTGTAAATATAGTAGAGGTAACTTTTATGTTAGTGAATTAGGTTTGGAACATACAAGAGGTCCCAAAATAAAATAAATTTTTAATTATTGACAAAAAAAGTATCTTCATAAAAAGTCAACATTGTGAAAAAAGTGCATAATTATTCAAAAACATGATATAGGACAATACAGAGTGGCTTAAAAAGCTGAAAGTCTCAATTTACGTAAAGTTAAAGAGACACCAAATCTTTATTTAAAGATAAACCGTATAGGTACTTTTTTGTAAAGTTGATAATAAAAAATTATTTTTTATTTTTGGGACCTCCTGTATATTCCAAACCTAATTCACTAACATAAAAAGTTTAACACTAGTACATTTGCAGTGGCATTTTACCCTTAAATATCCATTTTGTGTCTTTTCAGCTTCACATGGATTAGTACTTTTACATTATTGAGTCACCCTGTATGTCTTAGATCAAATTTTTAAATGTCTATGCTATTTTCTCACCATGCAGAACTTTTTGTGAGGTATGACCTTTTTTGTAAAGTCAAAATAGAAAACGGTTCGAATTTGTTTAGATGGTGTCTGGACACGCTGTATAACTAATCGAATTTGAGCAAAACGCCGTAGTTCTGGAAGAAAAAAACGCATACTGCTCAGTTTGCACAAATTAAAAGAAAACTTATTTTTAACAACACTTTTCATTAATTTTTTAGTTCACCCCTATACAACGCAAACATTTTGACATAGAACAAAAAACAGTTTATTAGGTAAAACTCTACCACAAAAAGGGCTTTCAATTCCCAAAAAAGCCCGACAAAGTCTATTAATCCATTTTCCAGTCACAGTGTTTTAAAAATGACGCTACCAAAATTTTTATGCTTTTTTTGTTTTCTCCTGTATTTTTCGCCAGAGACAATTAATCGTAATTCCGGCGAATACGTCTGGAGATATTGATACCAGCTTACCAACGTGCTATGTCGGAACGACCAAAAAAATTTATTGGCAATATGGCACACACCTAAACTTTTAGTAGTTTTACATTACCTGATTAATTACCCTGTATAGCATGAAAATGTCACTTCCATTGCAAATCACTTCTTGATGCTTAATTTGGGAAAGACGAGCTATCAATATCCGAAAACCGCTCTCAAAAAAGTTAAGTTTTAAAAAATTATAGCAGTTTTGAAAAGTCGGGTAAAAATCGCTTTTGCCGATTTTTTTGTTGACCAGTTTATATATATATTATATATATATATATATATATATATATATATTATATATATATATATATATATATATATATATGCTAGAAACTAGCGCGGATCGATTCATAAAAAAAAAGAGGAGAATAAATAATTCTCCTCTTTTTTTTTATCAATCGATCCGCGCTAGTTTCTAGCATTTTTTTCTTTTACTTGGGCTATAGGATA
Organism: Philopedon plagiatum; assembly: GCA_963971165.1. Lineage (NCBI taxonomy): Eukaryota > Metazoa > Arthropoda > Insecta > Coleoptera > Curculionidae > Philopedon > Philopedon plagiatum. Next base: position 94,839,938 of record OZ020190.1, on the reverse strand, counting down.
CCACGGCAGGTGGCTATAGTTGCCTCCGTCGGCGACGCCAATTGTTGCCCCCAAACAAGGGGTCTTTTGGCTGAAGCCACAAATGGGTTTACTGGCTCCTGTTTGTGGTCCTTATTAATTTTTCTCCTTTTTTAAGGTTACACCCGTAACTGCGTATGTGAACGTTGCGTCTCGGACTCATGTTGAGAGGCACGGTCACATACGTGGGCCTAATGAAGCCAATGAGCAGAAACACGTGTCGTACGGGTTACCATTCCAACTTTTCATTTTGTCTGTTCATTGCTAGCGGACATGCCCACAATAATTCTCCTCTTTTATATATATATATATATATATATATATATATATATATATATATATATATATATATATATATATATATATATATATATATAATGTTGGCCTATCGATATATTGACGATAACGACATAAAGTATGTCCAGCGGACAAATAGACCAAATCGTCAAATCTACGAAAAATAAGTATTCTTAATAAAAAGTTATTGCTTGCCAAAAAATGAGATTCAAAAAAATCTAAATTCTCTCACAGTAAATCTTATTTCTTTGGCAAGCAAAAAACTTTTACTAAGGATACTTTTTTCTTATTTTTAAATATCTCCCTTGTCATCCTGTCAACTCTATCCGTGGACATACTGTATATAAATTTAAATACTACCTAAAGGATGATCTTTTTTTAAGCACGTGGTTTATACTAAAGATAAGTAAGTTTTATATTTTATAAACCAACTTCTGTTTACTTCTTAGTTTTTCTATTAGAAAAAAAATTTCTATTTTGTTTCAAAGTAAATGATTTTCTTCTGTTTAATCTCATTAAATGATTAAATATAAGCCGAAATGTCCGATACTTGTTGTATTTATCGGCAGATACCGATTATCGGCATCAATGCCGATATTGCCGATGCCTATATGGGAATTAGCGATGGGTCGTTCGCGAACGAGTCGTTCAATTTAAACGACTCTTTTCAAAGAGTCGCGAATGAGCCGCTAACATCAACTGAACGATACGTTCACCGCTCTTTAAAAGATCTGCATTATAGGCGACTATGACTATTGGCTGGCTCTCGTCCGTTCGACTCCGTAGAAATTCCACTCCACGCTTTCGCGGGACAACTCGGAGAGCGGCGGAGAGCGCAAGAGCGCCATACCCTTTTATTTTCTTGGGAGAGCGCGAGCGGCTCAGATGTATAATATAAGAACGAGAGTGGTGGAGCTCGGAGAGCGGAGAGCGCCATACCCTTTTATTTTCTTGGGAGAGCGCGAGCGGCTCAGACGTATAATATAAGAACGAGAGTGGTGGAGCATCTAGCGGCCTAGGATAATACATTACACAGTTTGTACGTCTTTCGTATTACTATTATTTTACGATTAACGATTAATTACTTTGCCGGAAATCTGCAACAACGTTTTTTAACGGCATATACTGCGGGTAGTTTATAACTTTGAAATCCATATTACATAATCATTATCTAATCTACAATAAAACCATTTTTGTTAATATGTATTTACTTTTATTTGGAACATAATTTAACAACTAAAAATTTTAATCATTCCAATATTTTAATTAATTTTATTTAATTTATTTATGTTATGTATATTATTTTTCTTTGAAGCCGTCGCGCCACAACCAGGCAGCGGGCCGTCAGCAGTCGTAAATGTGTAATTCACATCCGCGTTTTATGCTCTCTTTTATGCACACGAACAAGTGTAGGTGTCACGTTAAAGTAAAGAGCTCCGCGATTCGTTCGATCGAACGACTCCTTGCGAACGACTCTTCCAAGTGAGCTGAACGAGTGAGCGGGCTCTCTTGAAAATGAACGAATGACCCATCGCTAATGGGAATCGGTCGATCCCTAGTGTTAAAAAAATGATTGAAAAAATTATTTTTGAAGACTCTTTTTTATATTGATGCGAAGTTTCAAAAAATTGTAATGGCGTTCCTGCTCACACGACATAAAATGAAATATGGTGTATAAAAACGTTTAGCTTTTAGAAGACAAAAGGGATAGATATAAAAAAAAGACCAAAAGTTGAAACAAACTACCAATAAAGTCTTTAGCAAAGCCAATTTTGTTATATATAGAATATACCTACAGAATAAAAGTTGCAACCTTGTTGAACATGTAACATGTTCACAAGCTATAAATCCTTAACATTGGACGAAAAATTAAAATCGATACTTTTTTGGCATTCAGGGTGTATGGTCCGATAAATTTAGAAACCTGAGCAAACTTAGTTTGATGCTACATTAAACATAATTAAAATAAAATCAGAAACAAGAATGTGCAACGCGTTAAGAAGGTATCCAGAAGGTAGCAAATTTTTTTACTCTCTAGTGAGATATCATTGAAAAGAAAAGTTCTTATGCTGTTATGTTTCCCAATTTTTTCCTACCTTTCAGAAACGCTAGTCATACTTTAAATATATGAAAGTAAGTTTGTGTGGGTCTTGGATCCCTTTATTGTATATACTATTGACTTTTGTTAAAAGTTAACCATTATTAAAAAGAAAAACTTATGTATAATCCTAACTACAGTATGTTTTTTAAGCTAGGCGACGTACAGTCGTGGCCAAAGAAAGTTGTATTTTTAATGCGTTTCTTATGGAAAAGGAAACTTTACTTTGGCCATGACTGTATACATACAGGGTGAGGATTATAAATAGTTAAAATACGATATTTCAAAAACGGTTTTTAATATCTATCTAAAAATTTTGCAACACGGGGGCGTATTTTGAAATATTTTCGACAATTACAATTTTGAAGGGCGGGTGGCAAGTTTGAAATGTTAAATTAAAAGGTAGATTTTATTCGAAAACTCGATTCTCCGTCAAAAACTACGTGTGTACGCAGAAAATTGTTGCATTTACTCTACTGGTTGCGTAGTTGCGAATTGTTGAATAATGGGAATAAAGTGGTCTTTAAATGGTAAAGGTACACCTAAGTAATGGAATAAAAATAGCTGGTTCTATTGATAGTCACTTAAGTCTAGTTGCTGACTTGTGACATTGGAGTCAAAAGGAGTAAACCGAGTTCCAACCTCGAATCACAACAACTACAGCGCAAAACTACAATATTGAGATTGACGTATTATTAAATCTGGGAGAATGTAAGAAGAATTACAGAGAAGCTGCACAATTGTGGCCTATTAGGTTTCTTGGCATTCCAAAGTCTCATATGGCATTGAAGTGATTAGAAGACCGACGCCGACAGTTCCATACCGGAAACCTTAGTGTCAAAAAGAGAGTTTAAGACGAAGAAAAAACAATGAATGGCAGTTGGAATTTTGACTGCAATTACTTTAAACTGACACGTTGGTTCCAGACAACTTACTAATGATTCGGGAATATTTCAAAAACCGGTACTGACTATTTTACATTCACACAATTTTCACCCTTATCACTTCACTCTTCATCAGGTATTGTACAGTCAAACTTTTCTTCTTCTACCTTTCTGTTTGACACTTCAAACTTTCTACTCGCCCTTCAAAATGTGGAGGGGGTAAATGTCAAACATATTTTAAAACATGTCTTCCTGCCCTCCTTATTACCTTGCAAATTTTTATTAAAACATTCCAAACCGTTTTTGAGATGACGCATTGTAACACTTTAAAATCCTCACCCTGTATGCCCGGATTGCTGGGAAAATTTACTATTCACTTACACAATAGCATTTACACCTCGGCAATATCTTTCCCACATTGATCTAAATCTAGGCTGCCCACCAATGTCCCAAACCTTAATTGTTACATTTCCCTTTGTTATTTTTCGCATGTTGAATCCTACGGTCGGGATCATGTCTTCGCTGAACTGTCCAGACTAAAAATACAAACAAAAATATTGTTTTTTGTTCTTAAATTAATTCATTTTTTAAATATACAATTATAATAAGCACCATGTTCAATTGTTCATACATTGTGAGTCTATGCTTAGAGAGTTTAGCCGAAGAAAAACCAATGAAGGGCCGTTGGAATTTTGACTGCCATTACTTTAAATTGACACGCTGGTTCCAGACAACTTGCTAATGATTCGGGAATGCTTCAAAAACCGGTACTGATTATTTTACATTCATACAATTTTCAGCCTGATCACTTCACTCGTTGTTTTAATATAGTATTTATTGTAAGTAAACTATTAATTCATTAATAATTCTATTGCTTTTTTACTGACAATCCTTGTTATCTCCGGATGACAATGAGAATTCCTTTCATTACAACTAGTAGTAATATTATACAATGTAACCTAAAATTAATAATATAACATCTCCTTTTTATAAAACGAAGTCTTTGAAGTTGTCTGGCAGTCTTGTTTTTCTTTGACACCTGCCTGTAGATGGTTGTGGCTCATCTGTTTTGTTTGCAAATTGATCCTGTTCTCGCGCTTCCACTTTATGTTCTGATTCCACTTCATGTTTTGATTTGTTGTTAACTTTTTCAGTCATTTGATCTTCCTGTATGTCTTCTAGTTCGTTATCATTATCAAAACTGGTATGGTTTTCTTTCAGTTTTCATTGGTTCGTTCTTCAATATTTTTATTCCCTGGACTTGCTATTTGAATGTTATACAGTTAGATGTGTACTCGACTTCTTCTGTACTCTATGTCATTACTTTTATTTCTTACGATATATGATCAAGTATCATATTTTTTTACTATTGTTCCGGCGACCCATTTATCAGATGTTGCATTCTTTGTGAAATAAATAAAATCGCCTTCTTTTAATTCTGGAATTTGGGTGCTTTTTCTAGTGCTTTGGTGCTTTTCTTACTGATATTTTCTCAGGGATATTTTTTATTACATTTGGTTCATATAAATATGGTAGCATAGGTCTATCGCCCCGTGTTCTTCTTGAAAATAGCCTCTGTGTAGGGCTTGATTTTATTTTATTTGGTGTGTTTCTTCAAATTAGAAGATTCCTATAAAAATCTGTTCCATCTTCTTCAGATTTTCTTATTAACTGTTTTGCAATCTTTACAGCAGCCTCGGCTTTACCATTTCCTTGTTGATTGTGAGGACTTGAAGTTTTGTGTATAAAATTCCATTCTTTAGCAAATTTCGTAAGTTCTTTATTGTGAAAATTTGTTCCATTGTCAGTCACACATGTTTTGGTATACCATGTCGAGCAAAATTCTTTATGCATATTATATAAATTACTGATTTTGAGGCTGAGTCTTTAATCCTGTCTATTTCAAAAAAAATCTGAATAGTGATCAACTGTTATTAAATATTTTGTTCTCTTATTTCTTTTATCTATTTCCATGGCATCCATATCTATCAGTTCAAATGGGCGTCTAGGTATAGTGTGTGACATCATTTCAAGATTTTGTTGATTATTTGAATATTTCATACATTATGTATGACAGTTTAATATTATTTGAAATATCCGGCCAAAAGACTCAATCTCGTGAGAGTTTAATTACGACTTCTATACCTTGACGACTTAAATGTAGTTTTCATAAAATATTTTTTCTTAGTTCAATTGGTACCAAAATTCTATTTTGTTTTAGTATTAGGCCTTCAAATATAGTCAATTCTTCTCTATACTTCCAGTATGTATGTGAATTTTGTTTCACAATCTGTTTATTTTCTGGCCATAATAACTTCCTTAAGATCTTGCATCTCATAGTCCCTTTTACTTTTATTTTGTAGTTCTATAATAACCTTATCAGAAATTTTTAAATATTCTAACGGATTAATATCTGATGTTTCTTTAATATTTTCAAACGAGTATATTTCATAGGCTGTATCTTCTTTGGTCAATCTTGATATTGTATCTGCAATATACATTTCTTTTCCTTTTTTGTATTTTAGTTTAATATTATATCTTTGTAGAGTCATTAACATTTTCTGTATTATTCTAGGAGCATTACATAATGGTTTTTACAATATTGTTAACAAAGGCTGATGGTATGACTGTATGATTACTTCATTCATTCCTACTATATATTGGTTAAACTTATTACAAGCGAACAATATTGCTAGTGTTTCTTTTTCTATCTGAGCGTAATTTATTTCGGTTCTCGTTAGTACTCTTGATCCATAACATACTGGTAGTCCGTCTTGCATTAACGCGCATCCTATGGCAAAGGAAGATGAATCTGTTTGTATAGTGACTAGTTCTGATTAGTCAAAATATTTGAGTATATCTTGCTTCAATTTTTCGAATTCTCCTTCGTGGATTTTGTTCCATTCGAACTTTTTACTATTTGACAATTTTCTTAAACTTTGAACTTTCTCCGAAAATTTTGGCAATAATTTGCTTAAATATGATACTATTCCTAGCAAACGTTTTAATTCGTCTAGATTAGTCGGTCTTCTTTATCGCTTCAACTTTGGATGGATCTGGTTTTACCCCGTTTTCTGTTAGTAAATGTCCGAAATATTTAACTTCACTTTTACATAGTTTAGTTTTGTCTTTATTTAGTTTCATGCTTACATTTCTAAGTTTTTCTAGCAATGCTTCTAAATTTCTGTTGTGGTCTGATAACGCTTCTACTTATGTTTTCGCTTTTCCAAATGGTAACCTAAGCCATCTGTATCTACCGAATGGAGTCCAAAAAGTTCTAAAACTAACTGCCAAAATCCATTTTTGCAGTCAAATGTAGAGAATACTTTTGCGTCTTGAAGTTCTGATAAAATTTCTTAAATTTTTGGCATTTGATGTTTAATATCTTTTAAAGCTTTATTCAATTCTAATGGATCTATGCACACTCTTAGTTTGTTATTCCTTTTTACTAATGCAATATTACTTGTCCATTCTGTGTGTCTTCTACTTTCGAAATAATTTTATTATTTGCCATTTCTTCTAGTTTTTGTTTCAGCTCATCTCTTAATTTTATTGGAATTCTTTTTGGTGTAAATTTTTTGTCAGGCTCTAATGTAATTTTGCCTTCTAGTTTTCCAATTCCAGAAAACACATCTTCATATTTTTTTAAAATCTCTTTACTTTTCTGTTGTAATTCTATTTCTCGTTGAGATTTGTTCTCATCTGTGCTAATTTCTTGACAAATATGAATAAGTCCTAGCTCATGACATGTTTTCTCAGATAAAAGCAAAATGTGTGGATTTGATGCTACTTGAAACTCTAGCGTTTTTATTTTTCCATTATGTAGACATTGAGCGTAGATTTTTCCTATTGGTTTTACTATAAAGCCGCCAAACACTTAAGTTTTGTATTAGTTTGTAATAATTTTGGGCTGTTCATGTTTAAAATGTCGCAGTAATTTTGAATCCCAATTACATTATAGTCCGAGATCCCGCTGCAGGATTACTACGTTCATCGAGTTTTTAATCAAAATCTAATTTTTACATATAATAATGAATTGGGGAATATATTTTTTTTTGCCAGGGTGCCTATCAAAATGTGGCCGCTAGTATTTTTAATTAAAATAATATTAATTGATTTTTCATTCAATATCTGTATAGTGTTTGTAAGTTTGCCGATTTCCTAGCATGAGCCACGTAGTCCAGTGGGTAAGGCGTTCGCCTATTGACCCAGACGTCTTGGTTCGAATCCGGGCTAGGCCGGATCTTTTTTTTTTTTTAATTTTTGTCCTTAAAATCGGATCGGAGGGCACCCTAAGGTCGGAAGAGGGTTAGCACCTGGTTAGGGGCCCTGACCAGTCTCTTTCCTCGCAAGAGAAGAGGGATATGTGCGAAAAAATCTAACAATCGTTCGGCAAAATTCGGGATGCATATTCCTGGTATTAGCTAGACGTTAGTGGGAAGTTTTGGTTGCTGTCCCGCACTTGGCCGCAACCTCTTCGCAGCCAGGTGTAAACAGGTATTGCTTTGTTACATTTATACGTTTATTAGGTATATTCATCAATTATATATCAAATTAAAGTTAATTTTTTTCTGTGTGTGATGGCATACCTCTGCCTATGTAAAAGTGGCCGCAAATAGGGGTTGCTAGCTGTTAAAAATAGATTAGAGTGAAAGGGAGTTAGCGCGCTACGTCGTTCGTTAGACGAGGATGGTGATTGCCAGGTGTACGAGTTTTTAAAGTCAATGCGCATGCGTCGATCGCTAGTGTTTTCAACTAAAGCGCGACCTCTTATATATTTTTTGCTAACCATTTTGTTTTGGAGCTCTTAATACACAACGTTGTTTTATTTAACTTTATATATTATTACTAGAGTTTAACAAATGGGGGTAATTCCAGAGACGGCTTCTAACGTAGTTGGAAATAAAATTAGGATTCGATTTGAAAATAAAATACAAATATTTATTTACCCACAGTGTGTTATTTGAAAGTGCGAGATACGAAAATATCATACAGGGTGTCTGAAAAGTCTTAGCATGGGCAAATATCTTTACTATTAATAAAGATAGCAACACCAAATTTTAGTTGTACCTTATTGGTTAGTAAATCTACTTTTTTACGTAATTTGACTCTTTCAACCCCCTTGGGGGGTTGAAAGAATATATCTCCAGTAGTTAAGGTACCACTGCGAATTTAGACAACAAAGTACATCCCCTGAAATTTCGTGCGAATGTCTAGCCCTCTTGGTTTGCGCGTGGTACGCATTGTGATCAATGGTAAAACTTTTTCCCCAAGTTTTTTTCGACTGTATTTTTCGTTATTTGCCACCGCGCAGATAGCAAAAAAAGAAAAATAAAATCGAAAAACTTGGGAAAAACGTTATAAAGTTAAATACGCAGTGGTACCTTAACTACTGGAGATAGATTCTTAAAAGTGAATGGGTTCAAATGTAGACACCAAAGTCCATCTCCTGAAATTCCGTGCGCATGTCTAGCACGCTCGGTTTGCGCGTGGTACGCATTTTGGTCTACTGCGCAGATGTCAAAAAACAAAACATATACCAACGACAAATGAAGAAGTAAAGTTGGAGAAAAGTTAGAAAAAAGTGCCCCACAAAACAAAAAATAGCAGCGCCGACTTGTGCTGTATGGCACAAGAGGTCGACTAATGGTCGACTTTTGCCCCGACCGATTATACGATTTACGAGTTATAATTTTTATAGGCTTGCCATTTAAAAATGAATTACAATAATAAATAAATACTAAAATACTAAAACAATGTTTCTTTTTTGAAGATTTGTAAACGAAGAGGCCACACGGCATAGGTTTGCATTCAAAATTTTCGACCTCAACTCCCTAGCGTAACCCCCCAAGGGGGTTGAAAAAGTCAAATTACATAAAAACGTAGATTTATCAACCAATAAGGTACAACTAAAATTTGGTGTCGCTATCTGTATTAATAGTAAAGATATTTGCCCATGCTAAGACTTTTCAGACACCCTGTATGATATTTTCGTATCTCGCACTTTCAAATAACACAATGTGGGTAAATAAATATTTGTATTTTATTTTCAAATCGAATCCTAATTTTATTTCCAACTAGGTTAGAAGCCGTCTCTGGAATTACCCCCATTTGTCAAACTTTAATTATTACGTTTGTTAAAATAAATCTTAAATTTAAAAACAATGAAGAATTGTTTTCTGTGTAATAAAAAGAATAATGTGCTTGACTTTAATAATGCATCATTTAAAAAGTGTTTATTAATGATATTGTTTCGTCGGAAAAAAAAATATAAGTATATTTTATTAACAGTGGAATCTATGGACAATTAATTTCGGATATTATAGAGAATGTCTGAAAAAATTTCAGTTTTAAAACTAAAAGATAAGCAAGAATTTGAAGATTTTTGCAAAACGCAAACCATAAGTAAAACTTTTAATTTAACTTAAGAATGATTTAGTTTATAGTTCCTATACATATAATATATCGGTACCTCAGGTATCTGTCTTAAAAATGATGTTTGTTTTTCTTATTTATATTAAAGAAAAGACGATTCGATTTTTTATTTAAGAATGGATGTTTTGATATATTTGAGTAATTTTAAATACAACTAAACAAAAATTTATTAATTATAATTTTTTTTGGAGTATTATAAAGTCGTTCCCACTACTGTTTGCGCCGTTGGTTGAGAACACATTGGCTTTAAAAACTCGTACAGCTGGCAATCACCATCCTCGTCTAACGAACTATGTAGCGCGCTAACTCTCTTTCACTCTAATCTGTTTTTAACAGCTAGCAACCCCTATTTTACATAGGCAGAGGTATTCCATCACACACAGAAAAAAATTAACTTTAATTTGATATATAATTGATGAATATACCTAATAAACGTATAAATGTAACAAAGCAATACCTGTTTACACCTGGCTGCGAAGAGGTTGCGGCCAAGTGCGGGACAGCGACCAAAACTTCTCACTAACGTCTAGCTAATACCAGGAATATGCATCCCGAATTTTGCCGAACGATTGTTAGATTTTTTCGCACATATCCCTCTTCTCTTGCTAGGAAAGAGACTGGTCAGGGCCCCTAACCAGGTTCTAACCCTCTTCCGACCTTAGGGTGCCCTCCGATCCGATTTTAAGGACAAAAATTTAAAAAAAAAGATCCGGCCGAGCCCGGATTCGAACCAAGACGTCTGGGTCAATAGGCGCGCTTTGAAAGGTATATATTAATAACAAACTTATAGACTAATTAACAATGGTGCGCAAAGGTATATAAAAACAAAAGGTATGAGTACGCGCTGGAGTCTGCGCACGAGCGTTTGCCTCACAGCGGGAAGCCGGCGTAGCCGGGAGCTGGTGGAAGCTCTATGGGCACCAAAAGCTAACGTAGAGGATGATCAGGAAGTCATTGTTCGAGCGGACTCTTGCAAGACATGGTGGTGAAGAATTGAGCGGATGCTCACAAAAGTAGTGAATGTCTGATCGGCGGGGATTATTAACAACAAGCTTATTTATGGGTGTTTGGCAGTGGAAAAACTTTGAAAAAACCACTTCAAGGAGATAAGAAACGACTGTTATTGAAAAACAGGTGAAAATTAGCGTGAACAAATAGTAATTTAGTTTTGGTCTGGCTGTTGACCATTCAGAAAAGTAGGCTGTCTGGAGGGCGCTCGTCAGCCACAATCGCTGCTAACTAGACGTCGCGCTCTCCAGACAATGTGTCACTATCAGTGGTAACTTATTCTGGCAGGTTAGACCCAGGCAGTCCGCAACAGCAGATATTTTGGCGAGCTACATATATCTGGGTAATCTGCAACTACAGGAAATAAGAAGAGTATATACAAAGCTTACTAACTAATATTTACAGTATGTACAGAGAGAGACAGGGAGTAGCTCCAGGGGAGATTAAAGTTTAATTTCAGGAATTACGTCGTGTTTGGTGTGATACATTCGTGCGTGTGGTCAGTGACCCCCACTTTTATAGGAAAAAAGTGTGGGTAACTGGCGTTACTTGTGTTTTCTTGATGTTATGTATTTGGCCTGGTGTTTGTGAGTGGGAGTGGGTGTTGTGTCTGGTATTGCTGGTATACCAGGTGTCATAGTTGGTGGTGCAGGTGTGTAGGTGGTATGTTTGGTGTTTTAGTTGTAACATGTTCATTCACACGTGTTTGGTCAGTCACCCACACTTTTATTGTATAGGAAACAATGTGTGGGTAACTTGTGTTTTTGGTGTTGGGAGCTTATTTAGGTGTTTATGGGTGAGTGTATGATCAGTGACCCACACTTTGTTTGTACAAAGTGTGGGTAACCGGTGTTACCTGTGTTTTGGTGTTGGGAGCATGTTTGGTCAGTTACCCACACTTTGATTGTATAGAGGCGAATGCCTTACCCACTGGACTACGTGGCTCATGCTAGGAAATCGGTAAACTTACAAACACTATACAGATATTGAATGAAAAATCAATTAATACTATTTTAATTAAAAATACTAGCGGCCACATTTTGATAGGCACCCTGGCAAAAATATATTCCCCAATTCATTATTATATGTAAAAATTAGATTTTGATTAAAAACTTAATTATTTCGAATGATCCTTCGAAATGGATCGAGCATTATTTCATCTCTCGACTCCGCATAATGTTATTGGCATGTTTTTATGATACATACAGGGTGTTAATAAAGTATGTGGCCAAACTTTATGGTACTATTCCTTACTTAATTTGAAGACAAAAGTTCATATAAAGATAGGTCCTAAACGACTTTGTTTTTAATACACAGGATGTTGAATATTTTTAAAGGTTTTTCCTAAATAACAAGAAGCCGCAAATTAGTATCAAGTTAAAACTTAGTGACAATTTTTTATGCATAAAGGGGAGTCTTGCTACTTGTCAAATTTGTTTAAAGAAGTGTTTGTGTTTGCATGACTTTTTTGGTATTTTCAACAAATTACACTAACTAAGAAATAATGTTATGCATAACTTTACATTTTTTCGTTTTTATCAAAAACGGCTAATCTGAGCAAAAAAATTCAAGAGATTATTTTTGTGTAGATTTATTTGCTAAATCAAAAATCCCATCAGATTGAAAGAAGTGGCGTACTATATATATTTTTTAAATTAAACCTCTGGCGTTTCCCCTGTGGTAAAATGGGAAAAACAGTTTTTTGCTGAAAAAACTCCTCTTTATGCTTTAAAAATTGTCACCAAGTTTCAACTTGATACTAATTTGCGTGTTCTAGTTATTTAGGAAAAGTCTTTAAAAAATTTCAACACCCTGTGTATTAAGAACAAACTCGTTTAAGACCTATGTTTACATGAACTTTAGTCTTAAAATTGAGTAAGGAATAATACCCTGAAGTTTGGCCACATACTTTATTAACACCCTATAATATAATGTATGTATGTAGGTACGTATATCAAAAAACCTTATAGTATCCGAAGGTGTAAGGTATATTTTTTTGATTCGAATGATTATTTCGAATGATCATTCGATTATTAAAATCATTCGAGAGCTAATATTTCGATTATTTAATTCATTCGATTATTCCCAACACTATATAAAACTCAGCGTTTCGACATTTGACAATCACAGATGACATCAACATTAATATTGACTGCTTCGAAAAGTGCCTAGATCAGTAGTAGTAGTAGGGTAGTAGTTTCGTTTGATTTTGGTGTTTCGTGTTTGTGATGTTGGTATGTCTGTGGGTGTTTTTTGTATAGTGTGCGTTTTAAACATTTTACTTTTGGACTTTATAGATATCAGAGACTAGATTCTCTTGGCGTTTATTATATAAGTTAATTGGTGAGTACAAGTCCGGTACTGTCTTTCAGCCAACCTCTAAATGTAAAATAGACCAGACTTCAACAGGGTGCCATAAATGACAAGTGACCTGGACACCATACTGTGAGATCTGAGAAAAAGTTTACTATATGAGCCGCGTCAGTAATGTGTATATTTGAATAGAAAAATAATAGGAACAACTTATTTGGCTGATTGCGGAGTCTCCGCCTTTGTAGAAGCAAATGATTTGCAGCCTCTTCTGCTATTAAACAACATAATCCCACAGGCTTATTATCTTCTCCAGGAAAATAAACGGAAATGAGGGCCTGGCTTAGAGAAAACTGGAGATTGTGATTTTGGAATAAACGAAGCATAATTTTTATCTTAAATATAAAATTGGACCAACAACAAAAAAATTTCAGTCAAAAATTAAAAAAGACATGGATATTTTTTTCCGCTGCGCGTCTCGTCGGAAATTATTGCAAACAATTGATTTTATTGGAGAAAATGCAAAATAGCAGAATAATTATTATGGAAAAGCCAAATATATCTTAGTCCACAACATTGGTTAGCCACCACATATAAGAGCTTTATCACTCTATCAACAAGGGTTTTTAACCATCTGTCGCCATCCCCAATAAATAACTTCAAAAAGAAGATAAATTACTGTTGATGGACCTATGTTCTTACAACATGGGGGAATTCTTTAATTGTGTTAACTGAATTAACATTTTATTTATTTTGTAACAGTATTTGTAACATTGACAGCTTTCAATTTTAAAATGTGTCAAGATGTAAATGTCTTTATTTTATAGTAAAAGCTAATGTTTAGATTCACTAAGAGGGTTTAAGATTTAGTACTGGTTTAAATTAAGATCTTCTAGTTGATCAGTTGTTTTGACAAGTTTTTGACCTGTCAAACCCAATCAAACTTAAGAATTATTCTGAAATTTCAGCAATTTGCTTTTGATTTCCAAATGATTTTCATCTTTGAATATGTTGCTGAAATGAAATTAGTTCTACTATTGTTGAAAGTATGTACCAAAATTGCCCTTTTCATTATAAATTTTGCTTGAAAAAGCTCAGAAATAAATTTATAGGATAAAACTTAGTTGTCTTATTCTTACACTTGTCAGTTTAAAAATTTTGGTTGTCAAATTAGACTGGCTGAATATATTTTGTTTCAAATCTCTGATGATGGATGCTATATCCTGTGTTGTGATAAATAAGCAAACAAAGAATATTGTATTGTATTATAAACAAATTCACAGTATAAAACTTAGATGTCTTATTCTTACACTTGTTAGCCTTAAGTCTGGTTTCATATAAAAGTGAATCGTGAAATGTGAATATTGTTCTAACTGATGGTCAGATTCAAATTTTAATGTTAAATTTTGGTTACTTTTGGTTGTCAAATCAGACCAGTCTAGCATTCGAGAATATTAATTTCTTAGAATCATCAGTGCTGCCTGTAAATTTGTTATTCTTTTCCTTGTCCAGTTGTTTGGACCCCGAGTTAGTGGAAACTTGGACACACAATATGTATATGTTGCGTCCCTTTCTAGGCCAAATTCCAAATCTGCTCCTGATTAAATAAGTAACATCATACATACTAAACTTGTTTTAAAATGGGAAAAATAAATTTAGTTCCTGCATTCTCACATCAAAAACTCTTTTTCTTTTTATATGTTTCAATAAACTTCTACCATCAAAATCTGTTTAGGTGTGGTAAAATCATTAAAAAAAAACTTACAGCAATAACATTAACAAAGGTCGTCTTGCCCGAATATTGAAGACCCACCAAAGTTAATTCCATTTCTTCTTTCCAAAACAGACTCCTGAACCAGTCCAATATTCTGTTCATTAGTGCTAACATGATTTCTTTTTTGTTTTAGCTAATTTATTTTACAAAATTTTATGCTTTTGCATATAACTCAAATAATGTATAGATAAGTAGATAACAACAGTGAAAAGGGAGGTTTTTATTCGATATGTTTGGCTGTCATCGTCAGCTGTTTGTCAATTTATTTTTGACAAACAGGCTGGTGATTGATAGGAGTGCGTTAGTCGGATTTTTAACAAAAATCTATAAGGCTGTTCGTTTGGTTCTGCTAGAAAAATCACAAAAAGCAGCTAAGGTGATGTCACATTCACAAAACAGATTCCAGCAGAAAGGAGTTGCTTAATCGACAGTATCTAAACGAACGCTAATTTGCCAAGTTATCTGGTTTCTCTTTCTCTGTATTATGTAAATTTACTCTTTCAATATTAAGGGCGTGTACCGTTGTCAACTTCGGTTACGGTTTTGTGTCCCGTAAGTATCGGTAATCTGAAAAGTTGGCAGATTGGAAACGCAATATCTGTCATTAATGTCACCGAAGAAACCGAGCGGTTAACCAGGTTTGACAACGGTACACAGCCTAAATACAAGTATAATAACACTTATTTTAAAATAATATAACCTGTAAAATCAATGTTGATCTTTTATTTATTTACGATCGACTTTTGATTTACGTATTTTAGGATATGTTGTTGACTAAAACATATACGTATTACTACTATATTGTTAGCATTCAATCTACCCGTTTTTAAAATTTGAAGCAAAGATAAATCTTTTGTTTTGTACCACGTGATGTCTCAGCGCTTTCGAAGTTTTGACGGACCTGTCACTGTCAGGTCTGACAGCAGTTTAAAATGTGAGCTTGTCCGTTTCCTTTTCGTCTTTTTACCTTTCAAAAGTAAAGATTAATGTGTTTTTATTTGTGAAAAGTGGATTAAAAGTTAATTATTTTCCTATTTACGATAATGTCATAGCTAATGTACCGATAGGCGATAATGCCAGTTTTAAGCAGCAAAAAGTGAAGAAATTACTTGTAGTTTTAGCGGCGGATATTCTTCACAAGAATGTACCTAAAGTCTAAACTGAAGAGTGAATACATCATTTTTAATTTTTAATTTGAGATTTTGGGGCAAAACGGGTAAGAACATTATGTAAATACAGCGGGGCATCGTTTGGAAATCTAAAAAAAAACACTATTTAAGTTCGATTTAAAACTCAAAATACGTAAGTTTAATTTATTGTAATCATTAATTTATATAAAAAACATTATAATTAGAATCAAAATCGTCTTAAATAATTAATTACCTACCAATGCAAAATCACTTTGTCTTTCTCAACTGACCGTCGACATGCGAAGCAAAATCTCATTTTCTATCTAAAATATTAATAACTCTGTTTCGATATTGTACTTTAAAGTACCTATATAATAATTTATACTTACTGGTTTTTCTGATATTTTATTATAAATTAGAATAAATATTCACAAAATAACGTAGTTATGGTTCTGTATTCTGGGACGTAGTATTAGGTTCACTGGCTGGGCAAATCATGTGGTGATTTATGAGGGATGTTCAGGACGTCACGTGACTCGTTAGCAATTGTTTCCAAAGGCTACGTCTTTGCTTCAACATTTTTTAGTCGTTCGCTATATAGTAGTAATACGTATATGGACTAAAAAGAGTCTTCAATCCCTTGAAACCGTTTTAGGTAGATACGATACTCGATAGTTTGGTTAAATTTTAATATTAGGCGTTTACGCAATCGCGTCGATTTTCACGTCTGGACGATATAAATCTGATTGGTATTTTTTGTCTGGATGGATCAGAGATTCGAGAGTTAAAGCTAGCGTTACTATATTTAATTTACAAAAAAGAGGATATCTTAAAAATTCGAGGAACCTAACTTTAAAGCTTCATTCCACAAATATCGACTTCCTCTTAAATGCCTGCAAACAAAAATATAAAAGTTTACAAAAGACGACAACGACAGGAATTTAACAGCCAGATTCTCTAACGCTAGTCCGGTCTAATTTGACAACCAAAAGTTTTAAACTGACAACTGTAAGAATAAGACAACTTAGTTTTACACTAAGAATGTACTTCTGAGCTTTTTCGCAAATTTATAAAGAAAAGGGCAATTTTAGTACGTACTTTCGACAATAATAGAATTAAATTCATCTCAGCAACTGGTTCCAAGATGAAAATCACTTGGAAACCCAGCAAATCGCTGAAATATCAGAATAATTCATAACTTTTTAATGACGACTTGTTAACAATGACAGCACAAAAACCTGTCAAAACATAACTGATCAACTATAAGATCTTAATCTAAACCAGTACTAAATCTTAAACCTTCTTAGTGAATCTGAACGTTAAATTTTAACCATGGAGAGGTTAAAATTAACCGTTTGTAAAGTCTATCTAATGTACCACTTTTGTGTTGGCAACGGAATTACCCCCTATATATCCTTCGAAAATAAAATTACCAGCATTATCTGGTTGACATCTGTCACCCAGGGTTGAATATTCCCACTAAGCTTCGTCCTTGTTTCTAAATCAATGGATATTCCGGATGTTTGGTGTTTTTCAATCGTTTTTCTTGCGTTTTCAAGGGTTTTATTTGGTTTTTCGTATTATTAGATTTCACATTGTTATTTTCTTGCCTGTGGATGGTCATCAGGTCATAATCAGGTTAATGCCTAATTTATATTTAATATTTTATTGAATTGTTTGACTGTTAGAAAAATCTCAGGTTCTTCTATTTGGAATATCGTAAATGGGAAATTTATATGCTAATCAAATATGTATTAAGTTAAACGATAAAAAATTGGAACCTGTTAACACCGCCAAAAATTTTGGCCTGATTGATACAGACCTTAGGTTTTCTCAATATGTCAACACCTGTATTAAAAGAGCTTTTGCTAACCTTAAATGAATTTATGGCCCAAAGAATATTTGATTTTATTAAATGAAAAATTAAAAAAAGTTCTTTGAGATTCTATAGTACTATCGCATTTTAATTATGCAGATGTCTTCTACAAGCCTTGTCTTGTGGGTGCTGATGCTCATCGAATTCAGCGTATTCAAAACTGCTGTGTCCGGCGTTTGATTGGTGGCATAAGACGAAGAGAAAGGGGTGTATCTGCTAAACTTCGGGAAATCAAATGGTTAAGAATGGATGAAAGGAGAGTGCTACATTCACTTACTCTATTTAACAAGATTATACTTAAGCAGCGACCGCAATATTTGTTCCAGAAAATTAAATTCCGTAACGATATGCACAACTTAGACATACGACACAAGTTTATTATTACGACACCAGTACACTAAACTGCCATTTTTGAGAGATCCTTTAGTTTCAACATAGCTAAACTTTATAATAAGGTGCCCGATGGTATAAAATTTTTCACCGGCATAAGATTTAAATCAGCAGTTAGGAAAATCATAGGTACTTTTTTGTAGACAGCTCTCCGGACGTTGTTTCCGGATCTGTGTTTCTTTTCATTGTTACTATTTTTCAGTGGATGTCAATGTGATTTTTTACCTGTGTTTTAATGTTCTTTCATGCCATTTAAACTATATTTTAAATATTTAGATAACTTAATAGCGTATATGTATTGTATGTAGATTATAAGTAAATTATTATTGTTCTCTTTCCGGTGAAGTGAGGAAGCTGAGCTTCAACGTCGCCCTTGGTATACATTATAGTAAAGTCATTTATTATTATTATTATTATTATTATTATTATTATTAGTAATTGTTATTTTAAGGTTTTGTTAAATATTTTTCTAAAATTTGCATTTTCCTTTTGTTGAACGGAGCCTATTATTTCAATGTGGTGTTGAAGCATCTAATCAGTTGTAATTGTTTGTTTTTATAAATATATTACTTCGAGCAAACGATATTTCTACTTTATCGTGATGCAGTGGAGGTACAAATTAATTTATATTTTTGGTAATCCCAACGCATGCTATATAGGATATTTTTGTATGTGTAGAAAGCACAGTAGATATAAAAAACGAGGTCATCACTGAAAATACTGCAATACACATTCCAAAATCTATATGTATATATATATATATATATATATATATATATATATATATATATATATATATATATATATATATATATATATATATATATATATATATATATATATATATATATATATATATATTGGAATGTGTATTGCAGTATTTTCAGTATGTATGTATAGGCGAACCACTGAACAACACACAAAAAAGCACCCAACAGAAACACGTCTATACGCTTCCACAAAAAATGGCGATTCTTTGTTGTCGGGTTGCACCGGGTGGTTCCCGTAAACTCGGAAATTTACTATCACGCATGTTCATTGTCGGAGGGATGGCGCGAAAATTAAAGTCAAGCGGAATAATCGCTAACTTGGCGGTTAGCCATCTCCAACAAGTATAAAAAGAAGAAGGGTCAGCCGCTTAAGAACCGAATGCGGTGCGAAAGCTAATTTTCGCAACCGCAGAATTAAAATCGCGTTCGATTCGAAACTTAAGTATCGTTTTTGGTGTGCCGAGTCTGTGACGCTTTAGGTTAAAGGTTGACAAGGCAGTCAGAAAATGCCAAAAAGAGCTGCTGACTTCCCACCAGTGCCGACAGGGGGCCGAATGTTCCCGACTGTCGTTTGTTTACTGGAATATTTTTCCTCCACTTCCTTAATATATAGTATAATATATAGTACTTTCGATACGCCCGTGCATGACCATCTAAATGCTCACTAGCAAAAAAAACTTGGTCCATATAAGCGCTATCAATAGCTTTTTCGATGTGGTAAAAATTCATTATAATATATTTTATAATCTGTGGTAGTCAGTTATAAAAGAAAATGCTTAATGCTGTCATAATAAAAGGCTTATGTAAATTTAGAAAGGTTTTATTAAACGTAAAATCTTATGTAGAAAAAGTTTCAGAAAAATTCGGTATGGAAAATGTAAAGAAAGCAGATACCTACTCAATGATTTGGATAAATCAAAAAAAATATCCAGAAGAAACTGAAGGGCATTTTCCATATAGAGAAGCCATAGGAATGTATCTATCTAATAAAACAAGGCCAGATATTGCTTACTCAGTAAATTATGGAAGCCCAAGTTTAGCCAATCTATTAAGTATATATAAGCAATGTGAAAAGGATTATGCGAAATTTAGCATATATAACAAATGATGGTATTGTGTACAGAAGAAAAGAATACTAACGACATAAACATAATAAACAAAGTTGGAACACAACTGACACAAGAATATACTTTGACAATAACAGAAAACTGAATTATCTGATTATGTTATGTTGTATTCTCATTCCCTCGCATTGAAGTTATCCCAGTGCTGCCAGATCGTCGACAGGAATATCGATTGATTTGATTAAAAATTCTCACTAGATTTCGTAAAAAATTGGTAGGTTTGAAGTCTTTCGCGGAATGGTGAGATGCGCGAGGTTTATGTATTTTTTACATCATAAAATAAATAATTACAAGGGTTTCCAATGTTTCCATTGCCGTTAGTTTTATTTTAAACTTTAAGACAAGCCCCAAGTGTTAAAAAGCTATAATATTTTTTCTAACCTCAAATTTACAATTGCGTCAGTTTAAGAAAAAAAGGATGATCAAAATTTGGGAGCTTAGCGCAGACATAAAATGCTTTTTCAATAAAAAAAAACAAGAAAAAACTCCCAAGAATACTGCTGATTACTGAATAATAACGTCTGTCTGTCTACAACACACAACTTTCACACCACGTGATGTCACTAAACGCACAAAAGGCACAAATAAAATAAAATAGTAATTTGCCGGTAATCACATCGGGGAATCCCCTAAACTGGTAGGGCATAGTGGGTATCTAACGTAAAAACATCGACATTTGACAAGGAATATTATTATGGCGGTTTGATAAATTGTATTTTTATCCTTTGTTTTTATATGCTTATAGAAAAAGACAGTACCTAATATTGTTATTAGACTGTTAACTCAAATAGAAGCATTATTACAGGCAGCAAGCACGCCTAAGATCAATGTGTCTTACTCGTAAATATTTCGAAATACTTTAAAAATTAATACATTTTTGAACTGTTGTATTTTTGATGCAATACCTAATCATTTTTTTTTCAGTAGAAATTTAATTAAAATCGGTAGATCGGTAGTTAGCTTCCGAAATAGGTAGATCTACCGGAAAATCGCTAGGTCTGGCAGCACTGCGTTATGCTGACGATAAATTATTATGCTCGCTGTATGACGTCACGTTCTCCAAACTCGTTCTATCGAGTGTCAACTCAAACTCAACTCAAACGTACGATAGTGAATTTCGCAAGATATGTTTTATGAACGTTCGTTATTACGACTGGCGCTCACTAATTCGCAGTGGAGGAGCGCTTGGACTTGGATACATCACGATATCAATGTACAACAATCGCTAACAGAAAGGTAGGTGATGTTTGCCCCGAGGCCGCCTCAAAGAGAAACTAAAAGCAGGTCTTCTCCAAAACTAAACATTTTGTAGCAGTTTTTTCACTTTTACATGAAAGAAACAAACAGTTCGCGGCTTATGACATATTTTTTAATTAAAAAAAATTAAAGGGGGTCAAAATTGATAAAAATACACAAAAAATACACGCAGATCTTCTCCAAAACTAAAATCTTTCTTGCTGGTTTCTTACTTTTACATGAAAGAAGGGAACAATCCGCGGCTTATGATATACGTTTATTTATTTAAAACAATTTAGGGGAGCCAGGAGGGCAAAAACAATAAAAACCTTAAAAGTTACTTTAAAGACATCTTTGAGATGTCCCATTAAATAAGGCTGTCCTCTGGAGGCTCTCCAAAACTAAGTTTGTCGCAGTTTTTTACCTGTATATGAAAGAAGGGTAGAGTCCGCGGCGTATTGATAAAAATGCATAAAAAATACGCAGTGTGTAGTGAGCAGGTCTTCTACAAAACCAAAATCTTTCTCACTGGTTTTTACTTTTACATTAGAGAAGGGAATAATCCGCGGCTTATGACATATTTTCTATTTCTTTAAAACAATTTAGAGGCACCACAAATGCAAGAAACGATTAAAAACCACTACGGATACCTTAAAGATATCATTAAGGTAACCTATAGGGCTTTTTATTGTTTTTTGCCCTTGTGCCACCCCCCCTCCAATCGTTTTAAATAAGTAAAAAATATGCCATTAGCCGCGGATTGTTGCCCTCTTCTTCTCAAAGTAAAACCTGCGAGAAAGATTTTGGTTTTGGAGAAGATACAGTGTATTTTGGGCGTGTACCGTTGTCAAGTTCGGTTACGGTTTTGTGTACCGTAAGTATCGGTAATCTGAAAAGTTGGTAAGATTGGAAACACGGTTCCTGACTCCGGATGGCTATAGTTTTCTATAATCGACACAAAGCGATCGTGTTGTTTTTGTCTGTCGATCATTTGACAGCGAAGGTAAAACAGTGTGAAAAAATATGGAATTGTCTCTACAAATAGAATTCTACGACCTCGCGGAGCCCCACTTCTGAAAAATATCTGTCATTAATGTCACCGAAAGAACCGATGCTTCCCCGCTGGATTTCCGGTTTGTTATGTCATTTTCATGTTTATGTTTGCTTTTTTGTTTAAATTTAAATTTATTTTTTCACAAATGTTAAAAACCATCTGTTTTAAAATGTTAGAAGCAGGAGGAGAGGTATGTTTTTAGGTTGAGTCGATATACGTAAAAATAAACAGAAATCTAACAGAAAAGACCGATCTGATTGCCGTAGTAAAACCGGTTCTTTCAGAAACCAGTGTTACCATTGGTTTGCCGCATTATACCGAATGGTTAATCAGGTTTGACAACGGTACACAGCCTTTGTATGTATTTTTATTAATTTTGACCCCCTTAAATATTTTTTAAATACAAAATCTATCATAAGACGCGGATTCTTCCTTTCTTTCATGTAAAAGTAAAAAATTAGCGAGAAAAATTTTGTTTTGGAGAAGGCCTGCTTAGAGTGTATTTTTTAATTATTTTTATAAATTTTGACCCCTTTTTAAATTTTTTTAAAATACAAAATATGTCATAAACCGTCGACTGTTCCCTTCTTTTACGTAAAAGTGAAAAATCTGCGACAAATTGTTTAGTTTTGGAGAATACCTGCTTTTAGTTCTGTTTAATGCAGCCCTGAGGAAAACTATATACTGGGATAAGATGTTCTTCTCGTCACCTTTGAGGCTTTTTATTGTTTTTTGCCCTTTTGGCCCCTCTAAATTGTTTCAAATAAATAAAAAATATGTCATATGCCGCGGATTGTTCCCTTTTTTGATATAAATGTAAAAAACTAACGGGAGGGATTTTGGTTTTGGAGGAGACCTGTCTATTGTGTATTTTTTATGGATTTTTATAAATTTTGACCCCCTTTAAATATTTTTTAAAATATAAAATATGCCATATGCCGCAGACGGTTCCCTTCTTTCATGTTAAAGTCAAAAAACTGCGACAAATTGTTTAGTTTTGGAAAAGCCTGTTTTAGTTTTGTTTGATGCAGCCTTGAGGAAAACTATACACTGGGACATCTTAAAGATATCTTTAAGGTAAGCTTTATGGCTTTTTATTGTTTTTTGTCCTAACAACAAATTATTTTGGTTTTGGAGAAGACCTGCTTAGAGTGTATTTTTATGGATTTTTATAAATTTTGACAGACCTTTAAATTTTTAAAAAAATAGAAAGTATGTCATAAGCCGCGGATTGTTCCCTTCTTTCATGTAAAAGTAAAAAATTAGCAAGAAAGATATTGGTTTTGGAGAAAACCTGCAAAGAGTATATTTTTTACATATTTTTATTAATTTTGAACTCCATTTAACATTTTCTTGAGTACAAAATATGTCATACGCCGCGGACTGTTCCCTTCTTTCATACACAAATGAAAAACTACGACAAAGGCTGTGTACCGTTGTCAAACCTGGTTAACCGCTCGGTTTCCTCGGTGACATTAATGACAGATATTGCGTTTCCAATCTGTCAACTTTTCAGATTACCGATACTTACGGGACACAAAACCGTAACCGAAGTTGACAACGGTACACGCCCAAAATGTTTAGGTTTGGAGAGCCTCGAGGAGAGCTTAATTACTGGGACATCTTAAAGATGTCTTTCAGGTAACTTTTAAGGCTTTGTATTTTTGTCCTCGTGGCCGCCCTAAATTGTTTTAAATCAATGAAAAATGTCATAAGCCGCGGATTGTTCCCTTCTTTCATGTAAAAGTAAAAAACCAGCGAGAAAGATTTTGGTTTTGGAGAAGACCTGCATGTATTTTTTATGTATTTTTTTTATCAATTTTGACCACCCTTTAATTTATTTTTAAAATAAAAAAATACATCATAAGCCGCGGGCTGTTCCCTTCTTTCATGTAAAACTGAAAAAACTGCAACAAAATGATTAATTTTGGAGAAGATCTGCTTTTAGTTTCTGTTTAAGGCAGCCTCGAGGCTAACTTCACCTACATTAACAGCAATTGTTTGAAATGGAACATAGGGGTGAATTTTACACTGGACACTCCCAGTTTTGTCGTTTTGCTCAAATTGCCGTGAACTTACTCACATATTTTATTTTTACGACACTGCTATTTTTAAACACTATCTCATGGCTGCAGAAGCGAGAGATCAATACTGTGTTTACATTTTGAGTGCCTAATTTTGGGTAATGTAGGTAGACCTAAGGAACGGAAAATGAAATGGAAGATAGAACACTTTATGTTTATTTTTTATGTACTGATTTGTTTATATCATGGTATTCTTGGAGACTTAGGTAACCCATATACAATTTTGGGCGTTCATCGACGAGCAACATCCCAAGAAATAAGACAAGCTTACAAGCAGTTAGCTAAAGAATGGTACGTAACGTCACGTTATATATTATTAATTTAATTGTTCTCTTAATAGTAGTTATCTTAATTCTGACAGTCGCTATCAAAGGACTGTTGATAGAGTCATTACTTGTACCTTGGGGTTCTATCTCGATCTTAACAACTTCTCTGAAATTTATAAGGCTCTTGATGTCATCACAGTTGTATGTGGAGCTGTAGAACTTGAGCATCCAGTCTCAGATATTGATAAACATGTTATTTGTTTCAATTTTTTTTCTGCTCATGTTACTTAAAATTTAAAATACTGATTATTGAAATAGAAGTTGGGCTGTATCCTATTCTCAAGTTCCAAGAGACCCTTATACAAAATTGAAGCAACCTGAACCAATATGTATCGCTTGTATATATTAGTAAAGACTAAGTGAAATCATTTTGTATCATAATTTATGTGGCTGAGGCTAGCTTTTATTGACCGCAGCGATATTAAACGCGCTAAGCTCAGCGCTAAGTATATTCATTTTAGAGCATGTACTTCTCACAAGTTTATTAAATCTTATGTTTATTAAAAAAATTTAGTGATTTTCCGTAAACACGCTTAAAATGATATTCCACGTATGGGGTAACAGGATTTATGTATGAAATATAGACCCAACGGCTAGCCCTTATCTTTTTTTAAGAAATTTGTTCAAAAATCTACATTTTTATTTATTTATTTATTTATTTAAATTCAATTTAGTTTACAAAACTGGTATATACAGTGTCAAAACAATAATATTAGTCCAATGAAACATTACTGCACCTAGGTATGCAATACCTGTATGTGCAAAATAATCAGCGACAGGATACAAAGTAAAAAAATATCAATACTAATACTAGGAAAAATCAATACAAAAAAGTAATATGCAAATTACAACACACACACATACCAAAAATGGACACACACACTCACACACCTACACAGACACATACACATACACACACACAAAATAATTTCATAATTTTCACTAAACTAGTGATGGCTGGTGAAATTTTAAAGTTGTATATCTCTGTTGCTACTTATGGGACCCATGCCAAGTTCAGGAGTTTTGATAGTGAGCCTACTAGGAATGTTTTGGTAAAGAAAAAAAATATTTTGTAATTTGCAAAAAAAAAGTTAAATTTTGTCCCTGGCCTACCCTGGGCAAAAAATGAACACGGTTAGGTATTTTATTTGTTTGGGTCTCGTAAGTAGCAACAGAGGTATACAACTTTAAAATTTCACCAGCCGCCACTGCAGTAAATACACTTAAAATAGCATCCTACAAACACCTAAAGGGGAACAATAATTTGTGTATGAAAAATAACCCTTGTAGCCAGCCTTTAAACTTTTTGAAAAAAATTGTTCTACAATCTACATTTTATTAAAATAATTTCGTGATTTTCTCTTAACACGCATGAAATGCCGGCCTACAAACACTTATAGGGGTAAAACAGTTTGTGTATGAAAAATAGTCCTAGCGGCCAGCCCAAAAATTTGAACAGAACCAGGACAGGCCCAAAACCCAGTTACCCAGAGCAATCCGAAACCCGAGTTAACCTGATAAGACCCATTTGAAATATTTTTACCATTTTTTTTTTTGACAATCTCATGCTATTCACTACATACCTACTATCTGCTGCTTGATTTTAAATTAGAATCACATCTTTTGTCACTGTGTGAAAACGGAAATGGCAGTTTTATCGGGAAGTCCCATTTCGAAAAATTTTTACCATTTTTTTTATTAATTATTTTTCTGCAAATTTAATGCTATTCACTGCGTACTTTCTGTCACTTGATTTTAAATTAGAATCACTTCTTTTGTGTGAAGATGGAAATCTCAGTTTTATAGGGAAGCGCCATTTTGTAATGTTTTTCATTAAGTTTTGTGAATCATTTTTTCTGAAAATTTCATGCTATTTACTATGTATTTTTTGCCGCTTGATTATGAATTAAAATCACTTCTTTTGTTACTATGTGCCATTTCTAAATATTTTGACCATCTTTATATCAATTATTTTTTCGAAAAATTCATGCTCTTCACTACATACTTTCCGTTGCTTGATTTTAAATTAATAATAATAATAATAATAATAAATATCTTTATTTCAAATTATGAATATATACAATTCTTGTGCACCCGCGCCCAGAAAGATACACACACAAAATGAAATGGCGTCGAAGAAAGAGAGGTCTACTATTTTACTCTATGATTCACCAGTTTGAAAGACAATAATCATGAACAGAATATGGTTCCATTTCAATCAAAAACCTTTTCGTTATCTTTTTAAATAGTTTTAGATTTGTGATGCATTTAATATGATTTGGCAGATTATTAAAAAATTTTAGGCATGCATAACTTGGACTTTTTTCAGTCAGTGTTAATCTATGGATTGGATAATTCACATTCATGGTTCTTGTATTATATTGATGGCACATTTGAGGTTCAAACATCTCTCCATGTTTAAAGAAAAATATCAGGCATTCATATATATAAAGCCCATATACAGTTCAAATTCCAAATGATTTAAATATGCCCCTGCATGTCTCATTAAAACCCATTTTCTTTATTACCCTCAGAACACGTTTTTGAGCAACAAATAATTTCTCTATCAAACTATTACTACCCCAGAACATAATACCATATTTTACAATGGATTCAAAATTTGCATAATATATGATTTTTAGACACTTTTCATTTATATAATTAGAGATGACCCTAACTCCATAGCAAATCGAGTTTAGCCTTTTAGAAAGTAAAGTTATATGATATGACCAGTCTAAAAACTCGTCCAGATAGACTCCAAGAAATTTCGTTTGATCGACAAGCTCTATATTACCATTTTCTACTTCTAAAATTTCAGGTCTGGCAGTTTTACATAATTTAGTTCTAAACAATATAACTTTAGTCTTATCATGATTAAGTACAAGTTTATTTTCTGAGAACCAATTGTTTGCTTTTTCGAACAGATATTGGCCCATAATTGTTAATTCTGCAATACATCTTTCACCAACTATGAGATTGGTATCATCAGCATAACAGGTTACATATTCTTTGGAGGAGGTTATTATAGAGTTAAGGTCATTCAGAAAAATCACAAACAAGATGGGTCCCGCTATACTGCCTTGTGCAACTCCTACACTGTTTTCCAACGATTTTGACAAATAAGCTTTTCCATCCCTTGTTATTTTAACTATTTGTTTCCTATTTGATAAGTATGATCTGAACAAATTGAGAGCATTTCCTCTTATGCCATACAACTCTAATTTCTTTAACAATAATTGATGATCAACACAGTCATATGCCCTAGATAAGTCCAAACACACACCCAGTGCCATATCACCTCTCTCGATGAAACTCAAATTTTTTTTTGCAAATTGGAAAACGGCCGTATGAGTTGACCTACCAGACACATACCCATGCTGATTGCTGTTGAATAGATTACAATTTTTCATGAATTCTGTAAGACATTGACACATTGCTGCTTCAAATAGTTTCGAAAAGGATGGCAAAAGGCTTATCGGTCTATAATTTTCCAACAACTTAGCATCGCCTTTATTTTTAAATAGTGGTTTTACAACTGACACCTTAAGCTGATCTGGAAATATTCCTTGCTCAAAAGAATTATTTATCAAATAACAAATTATATCGGACATTGCAGGAATCGCTACTTTGACAATACTGGCTGGTATTTCGTCTATTCCACTGCTGTGCTTATTTTTAATTTTCTTAGTAAGTTCATATAATTCTTTTGAGGAAATAGGTTTCAAAAACATGGATTGATTATTTCCTACAATTTGACAATTATTTACAGGCCCACTCAACTTTTCGAACATTTTAGGAACCACCGACAGCAAATAATGGTTATATTCATTAGAATCACTTCTTTTATCATTATGTGAAGACTGAAACCTCAGTTTAATCGGGAAGTGCCATTTGGAAATATTTTTACCAATGATTTTTATTAATTATATTTCTGAAAAATTTATGCTACTCACTACATACTTTCTCCTGCTTGATTTTAAATTAGAATCAATTCTTGTGTCGCTGTGTGAGGACGGAAATCTCAGTTTTATCGGGAAGGGTCATTCCGAAATATTTTCACCATTTTTTTAAAAATTATTTTTCTGAAAAATGTATGCTTTTCAAACGTACTTTCTGCTACTTGATTTTAAATTAGAAACACTTCTTTTGTCACTGTGTGAAGACGGAAATCTCAGTTTTATCGAGAAGTGCCATTTCGAAATATTTTTACCATTTTTTCATCAAATATTTTTTTTGAAAAATTCATGTGTGAAGACGGAAATGTCAGTTTTACCGGGAAGTGCCGTTTCAAAATATTTTGACCATATTTTTATCAACATTTTTTTGAAAAATTCATGTGTTTTTATCAATTATTTTTCTGTAAATTTATACTATTCATTATATACCTACTTTCTGTCCATTTTAAATTAGAATCACAACTTTTGTCACCGTGTGAAGACGGAAATCTCAGTTTTATCGAGAAGTCCCATTTCGAAATATTTTTACCATTGATTTTTACCAATTATTTTTCTACAAATTTATGCTATTCACTACGTACTTTCTGCTTCTTGATTTTAAATAAGAATCACTTTTTTGTCACTGTGTCAAGACGGAAATCTCAGTTTTACCAGGAAGTGCCATTTCGAAATATTTTTACCATTTTTTTATCAGTTATGGTTTAGAAAAACTTATACTATTCACTACATACTTTCTGCTGCTTGATTTTCCCGAAAACGATACCTGTACCACATAACATTTTTGAAAACAGCTTAATTTCATCCTCTTTTACCCCTTTCTCTTTTAACATTCTTTACCTGAAAAGTAGAAGTCTCTGACCTCAGTAACATTGAAAACAATATATTACTCAACATTTGAACAAAATTTCCCCGCCGCACACACGGAAATCACTTGACAAAAATATATTGTGGAAGTGGATTGATTGCATGTTATTTGATCTTGTATACATTTCAGGTATATTGTTGGTTTTCTCAGTAGCTGCAGGCAGTTTTTAAGATTTTTTTAAAGGATACAGTTTTTACATATTATTTTATTTATATTATAAAGTCGTTTCAATAAAGAACAAGTAATAAATGCAATAAGTACACAAGTAACATAATATGTAAACAGGATCATCTATATTATCATTCTTTTCATTGATCAAAGTCAATATCTGCCTGATCCATTGATTCTTCAATCAGGCATCTTGGGATATCTAGCATTGAACTCAATTGAACAGAAAATGACTTGTTTTGTGGTTTATTCCTTTTTAGGCCGCAGCTGTCCTTTTTTCGCTCTTGAATAGACTTTTTTTTTGTGCAACTAAAGTTAGATTTTCATTTTTTATTTCGGAGACGAAAGAGCTGACGGTGCGAGATTTAGTTGATTCACAGCCTTGTGAAAACAGTTTTTTTAATTAAATGAGTGAACGACTTAACACAAGCAGACATCAATAATATATCGCAAGACTACTCTTTCCATTAAAAACCATCCAATATGGCGCACCGTCACTATTTTAATTTTTGCACCAAAAGTTTATAAATGAACATTAGGTACATTGTACTGTTTTAATTTAATCCTCTATCTTAATTGATTTAAAAAATCAGGTAATAAATTTAATTGGCCAGAGTCACCTTGGGCAATTCTTGATTAAATTGTGTGCATAGTGATAGTGATATTTAGTTAAATTTTGACAAGTTTTAGTTGTTAATTAATTTTTGTATTAATAATTGTTTTAGGCATCCAGATAAGTCGAAATTTCCTGATGCTGAGCAGCGATTTGTTGAAATTAAACAAGCTTATGAACTTCTGTCTGATTCAGAGCGAAGGGCATTGTATGATAAGAAGGGCATCACAGAAGATGATTTTTATAAGAGACCAGAACGCCCCTCTTTTTTTACACAGACTCCTTTTGATGATCTGTTTGGTTCAAGTGGAGCTCACTTTAATTTTCAAGAGAATGACATTACATTTTTTCATAAGTTGTCTGTTACTACAAAGTAAGTGAATCTATTTGTAAAGAATTATAGGTATTTCCAAGGGTATTTCATTATACTTTATGGGAAGCACAATATATGCAATTTTTAAATTTAAGATTAAGCTGCCAAAGTTTATTAACATAATGAACTCTTTTACTAAATTTTCATTTTGGTGCTGTTGTATAGAGCAAGGAAAAATATAATTTTTGATGTTCTTACTTTTGGATATTAAGAATTTTTGAGAAAATAAAAAACAAATAGAGTCTTCTTATAAAACATTGCTTTGATATATTCTATGTCACAAGTTATGTTTATACACTTCTTCCTTTAAAATTGCTTAGAAATAAACCTGAACAAAACTCGCGTAGGTACGGTTTTAGTTGCTTAATCGGTTTCAGAGTTATACCATGCATGTTTATCAATGCATTTTAATAAAAATCATGTTACTATACCGTGTTGAAAAGAGCATACTAACTTAGCGGCAATGAAGACCGGTACAGGTTTCTATCCTCAGCAATACCAAGATCTTGGAAAAGTAATTAACAAATTTGACTAAATCGCAATATTTTGATACCAGGGATCCACTTTCTATATGCCCCACTACAACAGAAGCAGTTAGTCCTATTCTAGCCCATAGTAATCCTTTACAACCAAAATTAGACGAATACGTGGAGCGACGATGGGAAATAGTTACGCCGTTAAACATGCTGGTAATCGTAGCATATTCGTACCATAAATAGGGTCAGTCAAAGTCAAGTCCTGACTTTCCGGCCAATAACTTAATATTTTGGCCAATAAATAATATTGGGTAATTGACGTAAAACTGTGACATAAAATG
The DNA here is from genome assembly GCA_963971165.1 of Philopedon plagiatum. Taxonomy (NCBI): domain Eukaryota; kingdom Metazoa; phylum Arthropoda; class Insecta; order Coleoptera; family Curculionidae; genus Philopedon; species Philopedon plagiatum. The sequence continues at coordinate 94,808,332 of OZ020190.1, read as the reverse complement.
AGCTAGTCAGCATTCCAATCCTCAGTTACCGGCCGATCGCGTCAGTTAATTGAATGTTTGATAATAATCGTTGACGTTTAGAAAAAGATGATTTTGCCAAGGGTGTTTTCTGTTTCTGTCTCCATTCACTAAAAAATGTTTAGATTTTACTATACAAGCTTAATCAAATGAAGTTTCAATAAATGGATAAAATTGTTTTTCACCACCCCTATCTGTAACAGGAACAGAACGATTTCACAATGTATGGTAAACTTTTTGATCACCTAAAAAATATACCTTTGGTTTACTAACCATAAACTGTGAACCAAATCAAATCAAAATCATATCAAATATGCTTTATTGTTCCAAAAAGAAACCGATCATAAACAAAGCTAACTTAAAATATCTATACACATACATAGCTAATTGGCGCAAAACAAAGAAAAAACAAAAATAGTCACTATCATTTACAGAAAAAAAAACAGACTCGTTACAGTGCCGACTAACCAACACCATCAAAACACAATATAATACATGTCGTCAACCATTTCAAAATAAGACAAAATATAACATATTAACAAACAATATACTGAACTGATATCTAAAAAAAAAAAAATCATAAGCGTCTATCATTAAAAAATTCCGCGACACTATAGTATGCCTTACCAACCCAAAGCTGCTTTACTTTTCTGTTAAATCTTCGTTCACAAACAATTTGTCTCAACTGAACTGGCAGGCGATTAAAAAGTTTTCTACCATTATATATTAAAGAGTTTTTATGTTTTAACCAATGTCGAAGATAGAATTGGCAGCGTTGCGACAAATTTTGTTCTGGAATCATAAGATGGTGGTAATATAATTTCATTTCTAAACTTCTTATGTACCAGGCATACAGTTTCGAGTACGAACAAACCCGCCAATGTTAAAATTTTTATGAGACAATAAAGAGGTCGGCACGAGTCTCTAGGCTTAGCCCTACACATGTATCTAATAGCCCTCTTTTGCAGTACAAAAACCATATTAAATAAATAATCTGCACATGAACCCCAAAAGCACAAACCATATCATAAGTGTGATTCAATTAAAGCAAAGTATACATTCGGTGCTACTAAAATGTTAAGCTCCCGTGAAACCCCCTTGGAGCGTAGCAACCTCTCGCCATCCTGTTACACACATTGAAGATATGCTGATCGAATTTCAGTTTTGAGTCAATGTGCAGTCCAAGAAATTTGTAAGACACCGACCCACCTAATGTCTCAGTATCCATTCTAATGTTAATTTGACATGTGAAACACATAACACTCGGTTGAGAAACATTCAGTGTAAGTAAGTTGGCACTACACCACTCCCCGATCCTAGCGAAGTCATCTCTGATAATGTCCTCCAGCTGAGCAGAGTTTCCATGATGCCACAAAATAGTTGTATCATCAGCAAACATGGTGAATCTGCCGGCTATGCCAAGGTTAGGCAAATCGTTGACATACAACAAGAACAGTAAGGGACCCAACACAGATCCTTGAGGGATTCCCGAGGTCACCCTTTTACTCTCAGAACGAGTATTATTAACGACACATTGCTGACGCTGAAATAAATATAATTCAAACCACTTGAGATATGTCCCTCTAAAGCCATAAACTTCAAGCTTACCCAGTAGTATCCCATGACCTACACAATGAAACGCCTTTGCGATGTCACAGAACACCGCCGCAGCAACCTCTCCATTATTCAGCGAAATATGCAAACGCTCCAAGAACGAAAATATGGCATCGTTTGTCGATTTAAATGTTGGAAATCCAAACTGGGCCTCCCTCAGTACCTTATGCCTATTGAGAAAACTAAGCATACGTTTTTAAACTAGTCTTTCAGTAATTTTAGCCAATGTAGGAAGCAATGAAATCGGCCTAAAGTTGGATGGGCATTCCGGATCTCCCCCCTTATACAAAGGAATAATAGTTGCCATCTTAAGGCATGACAAAAAACACCCTCAGAGAATGACCAGTTTATGACTCCCGCCATAGCCTGAAGGGCAGTGAACCACTTTTGTACAACTTAACCCAAGGTTATATCCTAACCTTTTTGTTACCAGATATTGTGAAACCGGACCTAAGAGTAATAAAATTTAAAAAAACGTATCATATTAGGTAAATATTTGCAATTTTTTCCTGAATAGATCCAGTTCCACCGGGGGGGGGGGGGGGGGGGGGTTTGGGTCGCGGAACACTACACCAGGAGTGATTAATTATTTTATTGTGTCTCCTTGGATATTTTCTCACACACCGAAACGATATTTTTCTTTAGATCTCAGAAAGCAACAGTTTTTTATTTGAAATTTTGGTTAGTGGTTTAAGAAGTTCTAATTTAGCCTTTAAAAATATTTTTAAAGGCGTCAGCTCTACAACTAACATCTGAAATTCAAATAGAACACCCTGTATATTAGTTTTTGGTTCCCTATTCTAAAATGTCATATTTAACTGCAAGTTCGTTTACTTTACTCCCTGATACTTAAACCGGAAGTTGACATTTAATTTTTTTTTAATTCAAAACCAAGTGAAGAGGTTCCTGGTGGGGAATGCCTTCTATACAGTGAATGATTTCCTGAAATGTTATACATTACGACTGGGGTTGTAATCTGGTATTTTTGATATGTTCTTTCTTTGATATAATATGGAACAGACTGAACAGAGTTTATTTTTTAATTTTAAAATTTATTATATATAACTAGGTTTGTTTTTTATATTGACGTGGGTAAATACTTATTGTATACTGGGCATCCTTAAATTATTATTAGTATTTTTGTTTTATTTTCATTATTAACTATTATTATTCACCCTTACCTCGGAGGTGCCGTCTGAGAGGCGGCATGTAAATGTAATATCCTTATTTTGTAAAAACGGCAACGCACACAACGCTGTCGCCTACTGTATTCTAAGTGTAATTGGTGGTTGACCAGTACCCAAAATATCACATATTTGAGACGTAAAGTAGTTCTGTTATCTCGAGATTTTCGTGCGAAGCCGTCTGACAGACAGTCCGAGTATACGTAATAAAACTGTTTGAAAAGTTTACGCGCAAATATGGCCGGACCGTCAATAGCCTAGTCAACAAGTTCAAAAGCGTGTTAATTCTTGATAAAGGTCCTAAAAATATGTACAATAGCTCATTGGATTCGGAATGACGTCTAGAAAAATGTATTCGAAGGATTTTACTGCATGATAAAAATTGCAAAAGTTATTAACAAATTAAGATGAAAAAAAAGGTGTTTCGTTTTTTGGCAATTACTCAAAAACTATTAATATTTAAGAAATTAAAAAAAAAAGATTCATAAAGAGGAGAAAAGTTCCAAAAAAAAGTCCCGACTCCCGGACCTCTACCTCCATTATTTATAATTTTAAGTTAGTGCTGAAAATAGGGCCCCGCACGGCCGATACAGCATGGCCGCGCTACCGCTCAACAGAGTCTATTACATAAAATATTTTTTTAATGAATAGAAAAATTTTAAAAAATTATGGTGTCATCAGAACACTTTAAAGAATAAAGTCCCGTTGGAAAACAAATTTTTTGTTGATTTTTCAAAAAGTTATACTATTGTTAACTAAGTAATTTTTCGTGGGCTTTCATTTTTACAAAAGACAGTATAAAAATTTAAATAATTGGCCTATAAATGTTTGGCTTCTTGGAGCTCTTCTTATATATATATACTTAACAAGACCACGTTATAAAAGCATCTTAAATTTGTGTATTGTGTTTATTTAACAAGTTATAAGTCATAAAAGAGCAAAAATGTCAAAAAATCTTCAATGTTTTTAAACAAAAGCATGTAATAGCTAATCAACAATAGTTACAAACTTCGTTTTGAGCTCATTTTAAAGAGTAAAGTTTAATCCTTGATAAAAATGACTTAAATGTTGATTATCGTATCTCTAATAGTTTATGAGTTATGGTAATTTGTTACTTGATAAGTTATGTGACCAATCGAATACTCCACGATACCAAAGTTTGATTGTTCACATAACTTGTCAAGTAAGAAATTACCATAACTCATAAACTATTAGATATACGATAATCAACATTCAGGTTATTTTTATCAAGGATTAACTACTATTTAAAATGAGCTCAAAACGAAGTTTGTAACTATTGTTGATTAGCTATTACATGCTTTTGTTTAAAAACATTGAAGATTTTTTGACATTTTTGCTCTTTTATGACTTATAACTTGTTAAATAAACACAATACACACATTTAAGATGCTTTTATAACGTGGTCTTGTTAAGTATATATATAAGAAGAGCTCCAAGAAGCCAAACATTTATAGGCCAATTATTTAAATTTGTATAATGTCTTTTGTAAAAATGAAAGCCCACGAAAAATTACTTAGTTAACAATAGTATAACTTTTTGAAAAATCAACAAAAAATTTGTTTTCCAACGGGACTTTATTCTTTAAAGTGTTCTGATGACACCATAATTTTTTAAAATTTTTCTATTCATATTTAACTCTATAAAAAAATTATTTTATGTAATAGACTCTGTTGAGCGGTAGCGCGGCCAAGCTCTATCGGCCGTGCGGGGCCCTATTTTCAGCACTAACTTAAAATTATCAATAATGGAGGTAGAGGTCCGGGAGTCGGGACTTTTTTTTTGGAACTTTTCTCCTCTTTATGAATCTCTTTTTTTTAAATTTCTTAAATATTAATAGTTTTTGAGTAATTGCCAAAAAACGAAACACCTTTTTTTTTCATCTTAATTTGTTAATAACTTTTGCAATTTTTATCATGCAGTAAAATCCTTCGAATACATTTTTCTAGACGTCATTCCGAATCCAATGAGCTATCGTACATATTTTTAGGACCTTTATCAAGAATTAACACGCTTTTGAACTTGTTGACTAGGCTACAAAACGAGTTCGTTTTAGCGATTTAAATTATGAGGAAACACTTCAGAAGTGGTATAATGAAGCAGATAGCGATGCTAATAACATTGACAATGTCCCAGAGGAGAATTGCGAGAATTTTGATCATGATAGCGCCTCACAACAATTACCTTGTGCTAAAATATTTTAGTTTTAAGTTTTTGTTATGTGTTATTTTTTCTAGCCCTTTCATTGCCTTTTTAAGATTGTTTTATGTACTAAATACATTAAAATTAAAACAGTGCATTTTTTACTCAAGAACCTGACATCCCCCGATTTGAAGCATACTTGAAAATGTCATCATACATCGTCGCTGGAAAGACAAAGGGGCGTAACTCCGAAAACTCGAATTTCGACTTATGGCCACCATACCTACCCCAAGGTCATATTTATAAAAATAAAAACTGGGGTCTCTCTCTCTCTCTCTCTCTCTCTCTCTCTCTCTCTCTCTCTCTTATGGTTATCGTGATATTATAAATTATGTAGGCGTAAGTCAGCCATGTATAAAAATGTTCAAAAAAGGTAATAGTCAAAAAGGCATCTCTCTTTTAAAATTTGATAACTCCGTGAATACATCTTTCTTTGTAAGAATATAACATTTAGCATAAACTACTTAGTCTACTAAACAACTTACATAAAGGTACTCTAAATTATAACAGAAGAAGAAGGTTCAGTAACCAATGCAATACTGGCTTAATTTTCAATCGCTTCTCCTGAAAAATATGTTAAATGGAGTTACGCCTCTTTGTCTTTCCAGCGACGACATTTGATTAGTGCTTTAAGTAACTACCCAATATAGTAATTCTTAATACTTCAAAGATTATCTAAAAATGACGATTACAAAATACATTTAAGAGGGTTTTGTTTACTTGGCACGTCCGAGTTTATGATCCGCAAATCACACCTCCGAGGATAGGGGTTAATTATTATTATATCATTATATATCATTAATATTTATAGTTATTATTTATCATTTATATTTATCATTATTATGTGTCATTACTATTTATCATTATTGTTATCAAATAGAGAATGAAAAGCCACGATAGGGACATTCAAGCTGTCAAATTGTAAAGTAATGTAAGTAAAATGTAGTATTTCAAAAACTTTTAAGTTTAGGCATTTACAGCCAGATTCTCCAACGCTAGTCCGGTCCAATTTGACAACAAAAAGTTTTAAACTGACAAGTGTAAGAATAAGACAACTAAGTTTTATACTATGAATTTATTTCTAAGCTTTTTCGCAAATTTATAAAGAAAAGGGCAATTTTAGGACGTACTTTCGACAAAAATAGAACTAAGTTCATTACAGCAACTCGTTCCATGATGAAAATAATTAGGAAACCAAGCAAATCGCTGAAATATCAGAATAATTCATTAGTTTTTGATGCCGCCTTATTAACAATGACAGGACAAAGACCTGTCAAAACATAACTGATCAACTATAAGATCTTAATTTAAACCAGTACTAACTCTTAAACCTTCTTAGTGACTGAACGATGATGCTTTAAGCAAAATATAGTTGGAATTTTGGGTAGAATGCACAAATTTAATACTATACAGGGTGTTCTAGTGGAGGTAGCAACGTTGCATTTTAAAAACTATTGTTAAAGGTTAGATCACAATCTTCTACGCATTTGATTAAAATTTCAAAAAATATCTTATTTCCTGATATACAGGGTGTTTGCTCGGGTTTGGTTATATTGGGCATATATTAAAACCGGTAAATCCTGACTTGAATTCAGACTGGGGAAAAATAGTCATAAATGGCGCTTCGCGATAATAAGCCGGGTATCGCCGCTCAAAAAAATTTGTTTAATCACTGCACACCACTGATAATAACACATGACCATATAAAGAACAAAAGTGTGCTAGATTGTTGGGTTACCAAGTCTCTTAACAATATTTCTATGTAACAATCTTGAAGAAATAATATTTTTATTACATTACCTTTCATAAAGAAATCCTAGTAACTCTCCCAAAATTCTCAATTTCAAAAAGTTAAATTACTACCTATAACACAAATTTAATAAAATACTCTAGAGAACAGCTGTTTAAACCGACAAATATAAATACCTGAACTTCAACTAACTACCAAGGAATTAGTGTTTTACTAATTTAAAATGATCATCACTAAGCGCGAACGATATTTCGTTAATATTAAAACTTTTGTTAATATTTAACGGCTTTAACTTTTTCTTTCACAAATTAAAAAAACAAGAATACTGTACACGGTATTATTAAACTCGTCAAAATGCATCTTTGGTTTGGATCACACAGCTGACGCTGACGCACGAGTTCGGCCGGCCAATCAGAAAGGTCTGAATCATCCACCAATCAGGTAGGCGCTGAATTACCATGCGGAATGGGATCAACAACCCTTCAGCGTGGCTCGGCGGCTACATAATATCACCGTCGAAACATATCTAATATTATAATATATTATACATACATACATACGAATTATGTATTTAAATATAATATTTTTTTACCAAATTACCTTCTGTAATCAAAGAATTTGGGTATAATTTTATAATACTGTGTAGTTGTGCTCAATTAGTGTGATAGTAAATCATGTGAAACCATATTTGCGACTACCGTCTGTAAATGTGTTAAAATTAGTGGGATACGTTTTAATTTCTAACCATTTTTTAAAGGCAGAAAGTTTAAGCTAGTAGGAATAATTCTCATCTCATTATTAACGTAACAGGTAAGTCATAATTGTTGGTGTTACCTAGAGATGGAACATTCTCGAGAATTTATTTTTGGGAAATATTCTCCGAGAACAATGAGAATTTATCGGAAATTTTGGAGAATTTATGATATATGTTGGAGAATTTTATGACTTGACTGCTAAACTGAAGGAACGTATTTTTTTACCAAAAGTAGTTTCTACAATAATTTTATCTGAAAAAATAAAGAGATGTAGAGATGGAACATTCTCGAGAATTTATTATTGGGAAATATTCTCTGAGAAAAATGAGAATATATCGGAAATTTGGAAAATTTATTTTATATGTTGGAGAATTTTATGTTTTGTTTGACTGCATAAATTGGAATAACATATTTTTTTACCCAAAGTAGTTTTTCCAATAATTTTATCTGAAAAAATAAATAGCATTGCACACACAATACCTAATTTAGAAAATATTTAAATTGTAAATTAACGTGATTACGCATCTTAGTCGAAATAAAGACACATTAAATTGTTAGTTCCATTATTTTCAAGTAACTTTATTTATAAACAAAACACAACTTATAAATGCATGGTATAAAATAACATGTCTAACCAAGTTGTTTAAAGCAACACAGAAAATAAATAAAGATAAAGATGCTCCAAACTCCATCTATGATACAATAGCGGCATTAAAATAAATTACCTTAAATTTCCGTAAATTCTCATAAATTCTGCGAGATATTAATTTTCCCGACAACATTCTCATTCTCGGTAATTTATATTTTTTTCAAAAATCATAAATTCTCGAGAATTTATGCTGGGAAATATTCTCGGTAATTTACCGTTCTCCGGAAATATTCCCTTGAGAACATTCTCATGGCACATCTCTAGTGTTACCGTATAACATTGCCTATTTCATTCTGCTTACAACGTCAACCTAATGTCACGAGTGCATATTTTCCCATATTAAGTAAATTGCTGTTAAATTAAAATACACATGTTTGGTAAAATGTATGTAGTGAATTTCATAACACCCTGTATAATAAGCCACCTATCGTGAATAACTGTATTTAGAGTGTATTGGAGGAAGGTATGATAAAATGACAATTGGCGTTGATTTTTTGCTTAACATCAGAAAATAAAATTTTCATTCACAAATCAGAATTCAAAATTTTTAAATATATTTTTATACTCCTTTTTGTTATCTATAAAATTAAAATGTATCTCTGGTCAGAAAAATAGTGCAAGTAGTTAAATCACAGTAAAAATATCTTAGTTTACTTAGGGTTTTGTCACTTACTAATAATTAAATGCACGATTTTTTTAGACGCTGCTACCTTGCATGTAATTAATTAAAAATTGTACATTTTAGATATTATGACATGGTTATATTACCCAAAAGTGAAAAAATTCCCTACCTATTATTTTTCTACACTGATTGGTGTTTCCCATGTTTGCAATCAGCACCATATTGCCGAAAGCTTGTAGATAATTTAGAACCTCTTGGAATAAATTTCGTTACCGTACATTCTGGAAGAGAACCAAATTTAAGCAGACGCCTTAATGTACACGCATTACCATGCCTTGTGCTAGTACTCGACGGCAATATTTATGTGTATAAAGACTCCATAACTAATATTCCGAAAATAATTGGTAAGTAATTCAATATTATGTATATTCGTTATAAGCTAGGATAATAAATTTGGACTTATTTTTATGGGTTTACACGCTTGAAAGGTAAAAATACTAAATTATAAATTTTATGATGTATGTGTTGTCTAATGTTGAGAAATTGTGACCAGAGGGGGAGTGGTAAAGCAAAGGCACATTTTTTATGGGCTCTCAATGTGTGGTCGCTGGAGAGGACAAGTAATTTTACCAAACTCGATTTATTTAAAAACCTAGTATGACTTTATGAGTTTCTACATATCCTTCTCTGGTTGGTTTTTTCTCTGGAGGGGGGGGATTCCTAAGCATCCTGGGACGAACTGGTCTCTCACATATTTCTTGTTCTTCACTTCAGAAAAGCACTTTTAAAGTTTCAGTTGGCGATATTTTTAAATTACTAGTTTTACATAGAAATTATTTGCACATAATGTGTACATATGGTTGGTGGGTTCATACTGTTTGGGATCGTATAAAGAATTTAAAATACTTGTTTATTTTATAATTATTTAGTTTTTGTTTTTTAATAGTAGTTTGAATTTCTAATCTTCTGTAAAAATGAGGCTAGGAAGTAGATATCGAATCGGCAGAATCACTTCTTTTCTTATCAGCTTAGATCTTGTTAAAAATAAATACTAACCATAGAAGTAGATCAGGATCAGGCAACATTTTTTATGTATTAAAAGTCACTGCCAAATGAGAAGATTCGTAGCAGGGTTTGTGTTATCTTTATTCGCGATCTCAAACATCTATAGATGGCAGCACCCAGATGGCGGTTACAATTAGGGTAGATTTTACTGATTTATTAAGTGCCGTTGGTGATTTTAAACGACTCATTGTTGAGGGAAAAGCAATATTACATGTTAAACATAAAATGATCTTATAACATGCAAAGTTAAACAATAAATGTACCGCCCTGGAAGAATGAAATCCTCTTTTTCAACACGTAGGTTGCAGACGGTAATATATTTAGAAACCGGGTTTCCAATTCGAAGCACTTTACACGATTGTTTCTTCAATATCTCGTCTTTAAGAAAATAATGAACATATATTTTTCCCGAAGGTCTGAAACGCACTGTGGTGCTGAACGGAACTGTTTGCTTTTCTTTTTATCCATAGTACATTTAAACTACGAAAATCATGGAAAACTTTTTAAAGCTCAAAAACTAAGTCAAAAACTGAAGGGGAAACGTCAAACTTACCCAATTCCTTTAGTTCATTGCGAGTGGCAGCACCGTCGCTTGACATCGCCAATTAGTTGTAAATGCAGTAGATTTTATTATTTATAAATGTTTTTTTCTTTAACACTTTGTTGGCTTACTGCCAATTAAGACTTTAAATAATATAATGAAAATAGGTCGTAAAGTATGTAGTATATCTTAATTAGTGTGTTATTTAATAATATTGCATCTAATTATTGTATTTTGTCACTGGTCATACTCGACTTCAGTATTATAATCTAAGTATTTACATACTAATATACAATATGTCAACAAAAACTTCATATAAACATGGGTCCTAAACTAAAATAGCTTAAGTATTTCAAAAATCAATTTGTACTTCTAAGGTAAGAAAGTAAGAAAACAATAAGGGCGCTTGCAGGTACATCTGTTTCTCATAAAAAAGGAAGTGGTAGCACGGGACCGTATTAAGTTTACTTTGTCGCGAAGCAGTATGTTAAGTGCCGTGAACAAGTACTAATTATACAAAGAAAATAATTTTAAATAGCTTGCAAACTAGAAAAAAACTAGTTGATTTTTTTTGCAGATTATATTTGCTGTTATAAACCTGTGAAATAACATTCCGGGAACGTTTTGTATTTCGTATTCAATATTGCTGCCCTTTGGCATTATAACATAACTTCAAAATACGTCGAGTTGACAATATCTATTTAATACATGTGATTAACAATAAACGACCGACAATAGAACTGGATGATCGAATCTAGTTTCGTACTCCGCTAGCAAATTATTGGATGCAAATATACTAGAGCCAATTTTTATTTATAAAACTCACAAAAAGCTCAAAGTAAAGAAGACGACAACGATCAATCATAGCCCAATGACTTTGACAGACATATGACTTACGATTTTCTTGCCTCGGTGCGCAAACCTGAAGTTTTTACTATATAATTTTATTTTAGAATTTATAAGAAGTAAATTTCCGTACAAGTTAGTACCTAAAGTAAAAGAGGAAAATTTACAAGACTTCTTGGATGGTTGGGAGGACAACAGAGTTAGAGCATTGATAGTAGCTCATAAAAGAAATATGAGATTGCGATATTTAGTTACAGCCTATAATTTCCGTCATAGAGTAGCTTTTGGGTAAGATATTTACGAACTTGTTTTCAAATCTATTTAATCTTTTTTTTTACTTTTTAATAGAATTAAAATTTTAGTTCGTTTGTTTTATGCTACTTATTAAATAAAAAAAGAGAGATTTTATTTTGTGCTAGGAATTTATTTGTTATCTATGCGTTTCAAGGCTTGTTTAATTTTTTCATTAGTTTCATTAAGATTTCAACTTTAGCCAAGTTACTAATACATAAACATTGAAAATATGTTGTATAAAAAATAATTAAGTGAAAATAAACGAAATTTTTCTTAAACACTTCTTAATATAGGTACAGGCTAATGTTCAAACTATACAGGGTTGGCTAATGAAGTAATGAAAACGAAACAAACTGAATATCCACGTTTATTTTTAAAAAATCGCTCGTACACCTAATTAGATTTGGCAAGGGAGAGGTTTTTTGTTACCATTTTCAACACTGTAACTCCAACCCCCTAGGGAGGGTGGGACCAACCCTCTAAAATTTAAATGGATAGAGGGGTCGTGCGATACATCATTTTAAGGGTCTCATTGAGTACTTTATGATCCTAGAATATTAGGTCATTATTCGCCCCTAGAACAAAATGGCGGCTTGTTGAACAAATATTTTCAAAATAAAATGTAATGAATATTGCTAAAGTTTTTTAGTTGGCGGTTTGAAAATCCGCTTCTGACGATAGCAAGAAGTTAAATATTATTAAGCCTTCCCCAGCCTCAACTAATTGACATCAAATTTAAATTGTGTTAAAAATTAGATCTGAAATTACTGAAATGACTTTGAGTGTGTTAGTGGGGGGTGGGGAGGCCTTAATATTTTTTAACCTCTCGCTATCATCAGAAGCGTATTTTCAAACTGAATTAAAAAACTTCATCAATATCCATTACATTTTATTTTAAAAATGTTTGTTTCAACAAACCGCCATTTTGCTCTGAGGGCGAATAATGACGTAATATTCTAGGATTGTAAGGTAAGTACTCAATGATACCTTTAAAATGATGTATCGCAAGACCCCGCTGTCCATTTAAACTTTAGAGGGTTGGTCCCACCCTCCCTAGGGGGTTGAAGTTACAGTGCTGAAAATGATAACAAAAAACCTCCCCCTTGCCAAATCTAATTAAATGTACGAGCGATTTTTAAAAAAATAAGCGTGGACTCATATATTCAGTCTGTTTCGTTTTCATTGGCCAATCCTTTATACAATATGTTCAGGTTGGGTTTGGAAAAATGACAAATGGACCAAGTTTTCAAAGAAAGTCATTCTTCATAAAAGTTTTTGCTTACCAAAAAAATAAGATTCACGATCGGAAAATTTTGATTTTTTGTACAGGTTACTCAAGGAATACAAAAACATAAAATTGTATTAAGAATAAACGTGCGTTAATTGTCATTTTAACGCAAAGTATTTAAAAAAGCTGTTTTAAATTTTATAATTGCTCAAAATCACAAATTCTAAGAGAAAAATTAAATGTTGTAAAATATATTACACGGTGTGCCTCGACTTAGTTGAACCCAAAGGTCTTCCCACTTCCATTTTTGTTTTCATATTTTGTTAAAGTGGTGTGGCCTCAGTAATTTAAGCCCAAAATGAAAATCCTAGACCAATAGTTTGAAAAGAAAATTTCATTTTACTAATTTTTTTAGGTTAAGCGGCTTTATTTTATGTAAAAGAGTAGTATAATTTTTTTAAGGTGTATAATCTTCTTTAAAGTCCTGGAAACGATATCTTCTTAGTGGAAATATTTAATATTTTTAAATAGCTTTGATAATCCTGACAAAAAGTGTATTGTACGAGGTTCTTTTGTATTTGTGATGTCTCCTCGAGTCTTTCGTATTAACGAAACATCTTTAGTACAGTTGTTCGATCTCTTGTGATGTCGAGCTAACTCTCACAAGTCGCAGTCACAAACACTTTTAAAACGTTTTCAAGTAACTTTTGCTAAAAATTGTCTCATCGGGAATTTTATTTCTTTATTCTGTACAAGTTATTATTAAGAAGGACTTTTTTATTGTCAACCCCATCTGTGGACATACTGCATATACATATGTACGAGGTCACATATTGCTAGAACCTCAAGACAATAAAACTCATATTCCCTGACCTTAAGAAGTGCTAGGTGCATTCTGCACATACCTATTGACAAAGAAGGCACACTGCCTTTATTTTTAGTCCAGCGATAATTTGGGTTTTCTGGTTCATATAGTTTGACCACCAAACACTTGTCCAGGCAAAATGAATATGAGCTGTTACTCATAGGCGTTTCTAGGTGGGGGCTTGGGGGAGCTAAGTCCCCCCAAATCTCGAATTAGCCCCCCCAAATCCAACTGAGTGGCCTAGCCGCCTATATATAAACCAGAGACTTAAGCCCCCCAAATATGTAAACCGGGGGCTTAAGCCCCCCCCAAAAATAGAGGTCTAGAACCGCCTATGTGTTACATGCATATGGTTCGGACTTAAATCGACATCACTTCTAACTTTGTTGAAATTGTGATGGTGACACTAAAAAACAACGAATATCAGGCATCAAATACATTAGTAAAAAATGCCATTTTTGAACGGAATACCTTGCATATTGTATGATTTTTAATAATTATATCAGAAATTTTAAGCATATTATGTATAATGGGCAAGTAAGAGACAGTCTTAAACTTAACTTTTTATTCCCTTCCCAAAAATGGTAACTTATAGTTTGGCCGAAACTGAACGAATCTAAAATGTATCATTTCCGGAACTGACCGTCTGTCCCAACTTTATTAATCTTAACTAAAAATCACATAAAAACATCTGATAACGGGTTCCCCATTTTTGACCCTTTTCACCAATATAACTTCTTCAGCTTGGAAAAAGCAGGATTGGTAAATTAATATCTTAATGTACAAATGCGTTTCTAAAAATAACATTCTAATAAAATGGCTAAATAATTTATTATTTTAGGGTATCAGATTCAGATAGTATACACACCAAATATCAGGTACCTTTAGATATGGATACCGTTTTATTGTTTAATGAAAACACATCCTTCCCCATGGCCAGCATTACGATGAAAGATATTCCTACGCATACTCTTCAAAATATTATTTCATCTAATCAATACCTTGCACTGCCTCGGCTGTCATCACAGGTATGGTATTTTTATTATTATTGTCGACGATGACAGTGTATTTCTTTTATTTCATTATTAGTAGGTTAGTAAAGCCAATTATTAACTTGTAAGTAAACAACTGATACTACTCTTATACAATCGCAGATAATTTATTTATTTATTTACATTACATGTATTCTAATATATATATATATATATATATATATATATATATATATATATATATAATATATATATATATATATATATATATATATATATATATATATATATATATGTATATAATATATATATATATATATATATATATATATATATATATATATATATATATATATATATATATATATATACAGGGTGTCTAAAATAGGTCATACCACTATTGCTATCTCCGACACTGTAAAAGATAGGAGGTCGGTTAAATTAGAGAAAATGTGCCATTTTTGGTCGCTATTCACATATCTCGAAAACTATTATAGTTAAAAAAAACTTGTTTAAACAATAATGACACGATTTTTTACCTTCTCTAAGGTAACGTTATTGTTTTGTTTATACCATTTGTTTTTATTGAGTTACTGATACTAACTTCTTTTTTTCAAATACGGACCTGGACTTTTTGCTGCATTTTTTGAAAGAATACTTCATACCCTTTACAACTATGTATAACTTGAATGTTTTTTCGGACATTTTGATTAAGAATAGTAACATCAGGATTTTCTATCAATACGGACCTGGGATGTTCCATGTTAAGGCACAATTCACAACCTATCGCTACCGTTTGTGGTTTTTGTTCACCAAAACTTCGAAAAACATAATCAAGTAATACACAGATGTAAAGGGTATGAAGTATTCTTTCAAAAAATGCAGCAAAATGCCCAGGTCCGTATTTGAGAAAAAAGCAGTTAGTATCAGTAACTCACTAAAAACAAATGGTATAAACAAAACAATAACGTTACTTTAGAGAAGGTAAAAAATCGTATGATTTTTGTTAAGACAATTTTTTTCTAACTATAATAGTTTTCGAGATATTTAAGAATTAAATTTTTGACTATTTTAAAAAAAATCCCTGTAGATAAAAAAAACTATAGATAATTTGGCAACTCCGTAAATGGAATATGAGTAGGGACTAAAAATATCACATTTTCTCTAATTTAACCTACGTCGTATCTTTTACCGTTTCGGAAACACCAATTTTAGACACCCTGTATATATGTATATAAAAGAAGGCACTAATTGACAGATTGACTGACAAATCAACGCACAGCCCACACCGCTGGGTCTAGCAACTTGAAATTTTGCACAGAGGTTTCTTATATAACGTAGGCGTCTACTAAGGACGGGTGTTTCAAAATTCAACCCCTAAGGGATGAAACAGGAGTCAAACTTTATATGGAGAAAAAATATTAGATGGTCCTATTAAGTCGAAAGTACTCTAAACAATAACGTTTAAACACGTGTTCTACAGTTTTTAATAAATCAACCCCTAAGGGGGTGAAATGGGGGTTCAGAGTTTGTAATTTAGTAAAATTGTTATACCTCGGACGAAGTCGCAGGCGGAAGCAAGTTATAAATAACGTTACTTTAAAAAATTTAACCACTATTTCATTAATTTTAATTTTGATCTGTCTTACATTCACAGATCTTAGGATTAAATAAACCATGTTAATGTAATAAACAGGAACATTCAAAGCAGAATATGCAATATAGAAAAAAGGCTATTACACATAATTAAAGTTAGTTTGTCATTGGTCGACGGTGTAGTTCTGCCGCTATTTAAAAAAAAAACTTATTTTTCCAAGTACATTGTAATTACTTTTACTTTGAAGACACATAGGAAGTGATTGTGTATGAGTTGTAACATACTGTGGTAGTACCGGCGTTATTTTGCTTTAGTGTACTGAAATAATAGTATTTTTTATAGAATTGGCGAACAAAATTATTAATTGGTAGTTTAAAACGTTATTGTAGACTTTTAATAAGGTAGAGTATAAAGAATTGATATGCTCTATTCGAGCTAAATTATTATATATTTGTATCTTTAAATCTTTAAAAACGGAATATATATATATATATATATATATATATATATATATATATATATATATATATATATATATATATATATATATATATATATATATGTCTTTTACTTTTGAAAAAGAGTGCCTATATTTTTTTGAAATTTTTGGGTTATCTTGATGAAAGGTTCGTATTTAAAAACTTTTGTGATTTTATTAGTTATTGATTGAATTGCAGGTATAGAGAAATAATATGTTGGTTGGTTGTTTGTTAAAAAGGCACTGATTTCAGGAGTATCAATCTGGATATTATTCCTTTGTAGGATGGGTGTAATAGATGTGTTAAAAATAAGTTTTTTTAATAGACGTTCTGGATAAGAGTTCTCCAAAAGAATATTGTAAAGTAAATTCAGGTTTTTCTGTCTTAAAGTAGGGTGGCTGATTCTGACAATCCTTGATTTCAACCCCAACACAAGATTAATTTTCATCTTTTCTGTGTGATAAGAGTTATAATTGATGTATCTACCTGAACTGGTGGGTTTTATGTACCAGTCAAGTATGATTTTGTTATCATTTGCTCTTATGAGTTTGGTGTCCAAAAAAGGTACACTCATGGTGGTTTCAATTTCAATCGTGAATTGTATATTGGGATTGTGGTTGTTAAAGGTTTGTAGAACTAAGTCCATTCCATCAAACGGTACAGACAGAATCAGGTCATCTACATATTTTTTGATGAACGGTAAATCGAAAGGTAATTTTGGAATGCAATCATCCAGTAAGTCATCCATAACATATTGAGCAACTATCGAGGAGATAGTCGCTCCCATGGGGGTACCTAATATTTGTTTGTAGTAGGTTTTGTTGAATAAGAAATAGGTTGTATCAAAAATAAATCTGATAATATTTAGAAATTCATTTTTTGGAATGGTTGTATATTTATTAATGTTTTCCCACTTTTTATTGATACTATTGATGACTAGTTCAATGGGAATGTTTGTAAATAAAGAAACGACATCCAGACTAATTATTACGTAATTATTTGGAAGTTGTTTGTTTTGTACAAAATCAGCAAATTCAAAAGAGTCACTTATATAGTATTCATTGTTTTTTACATATGCTTGTGATAATATATCTGTGATGAATTTTGCTAATTTGCTATTAGGAGAATCTATTGATGAGATTATGGGTCTTAAAGAGAGAGTGGGCTTATGAATTTTGGGTAGGCCATAATACTTTGGTGAAATTTGATTATAAATGGTAAGTGTTTTCGAAATTTCTTCGGTAATAAATTTTTTCGTTTTTAATTCTGAAACTATTTTGTTAGCTTTTTGTTGGAAAGACGATGTGGGGTCATTTCTAAGGGGTACATAGTACTTTGTGTCTAAGAAAAGTTCATTTGATTTATTTAGATAGTCCTGTTTTGACATAATGACAGTCACATTGCCTTTATCTGCCCTAGTTATTATTAGTTCTCCGTGTTGGGACAAGAATTTCTTAGTTTTATTGAATAAATAAGTTAAGTGGTCCCCACTGACAGGGTTGTTAAAAAAATTAGTAAGAATATTGGTAACTTTAGCTCTGTATATATTTTTTCTGGAATCTGGGCAACACTGAATTATGTATTCCAGATCTGCCAGTAATTTTTCAACTTTGCAATCTTTTGTTGTGGGAGGTAAGGCGAATTTAAAGCCTAGAGCTAGGAAATTCTTGATATCATCCGGAATTGCAACATCTGTCAAATTTTTAATCCAGTTATCTTTAGTTTTTATTTGATTTTGGTTATTCCGCAAATTATTGATTTTTTTAAATATTTCTGTTTTTTATGACTCTGAAATTGTTGTTATAGTGTCTGTTTTGTCTACTTTTGAATTCAGAGATGATATTTGTTGGTAGATTCGTTAATAGTTTGTTTGAAGTTGTAGTTGTTTCTAGGTAATTTAAAGATTTAATGGTTGTTGCAATTTCGTAGTTGAGAATCTTATTTACCAACCTATCGTTAAATTGTTTGATTCTTCGTCCATTGTTTCCATTCTCTATTTGTATGGTATTGCACACATTTTTGGTGTTGTTATGTATGTGGTTTGGTATGATGCCTTGAGTCCTGCAGGTAAGTAGAAAGATTTTTCTGTTTCTGATGGATGCTAGTTTCAAGTTGGTGTTTGCCCATTGTTTGAGGAGACTCATGGATTGTACTCCATATCGGTTACATATCTCCTGGTAAAACCCCATTCCTATAATAGAAGCGGTGGGTAGTCTTGGCTGACTAGTTGATAAACAAGAGTATATTTTGGGGTAACAGCCAGAGGTATTAGGGCTCAATGAATAAGAAGAACTCTTATTTACTACGCTAAGCTTTCGGAAGCATTTATTCCTTTTTCAAAGCTACAAATATGGAGTACATTAGATATATTATGTCTAATAACATTATTACTTATTATTACCTGGGTGTAAGTGAGTTTCAATAAAATGAAAAAAAGCAACTCATCTTTGATACAACCTATTTCTTATTCAACAAAACCTACTACAAACAAATATTAGGTACCCCCATGGGAGCGACTATCTCCCCGATAGTTGCTCAATATGTTATGGATGACTTACTGGATGATTGCATTCCAAAATTACCTTTCGATTTACCGTTCATCAAAAAATATGTAGATGATCTGATTCTGTCTGTACCGTTTGATGGAATGGACTTAGTTCTACAAACCTTTAACAACCACAATCCCAATATACAATTCACGATTGAAAATGAAACCACCATGAGTGTACCTTTTTTGGACACCAAACTCATAAGAGCAAATGATAACAAAATCATACTTGACTGGTACATAAAACCCACCAGTTCAGGTAGATACATCAATTATAACTCTTATCACACAGAAAAGATGAAAATTAATCTTGTGTTGGGGTTGAAATCAAGGATTGTCAGAATCAGCCACCCTACTTTAAGACAGAAAAACCTGAATTTACTTTACAATATTCTTTTGGAGAACTCTTATCCAGAACGTCTATTAAAAAAACTTATTTTTAACACATCTATTACACCCATCCTACAAAGGAATAATATCCAGATTGGTACTCCTGAAATCAGTGCCTTTTTAACAAACAACCAACCAACATATTATTTCTCTATACCTGCAATTCAATCAATAACTAATAAAATCACAAAAGTTTTTAAATACGAACCTTTCATCAAGATAACCCAAAAATTTCAAAAAAATATAGGCACTCTTTTTTCAAAAGTAAAAGACACAGACGAAGCCTTGAAGAAGGCAGCTGTAGCATATAGTATTCCTTGTTCCGAATGTGAAAAATTGTATATAGGTCAAAGCTCTAGGGTCCTTAAAGACAGGATTACATCTCATAAAAGTGATTGTAGACTAGGAAAGCGTTCTTGTGCATTGGCTGAACATAATATCGATACAGGACACATCCCTGCGTTTGAATCTACAAAAATATTACACCAAGAAAAAAATATTAAAAAAAGAATCTTTCTCGAAATGACAGAGATATATACTCAAACAAATACACTTAACAAAAATAAAGATGTGACAGATCTTAGCATAATATACGCAAATTTAATAACTTTAAAAAAACAAAATCCTAATAACTCTCTTAGTATTACAGATGTTGAATAACAATATGCACAATTTCATTTCTCCTGGTACACAACCATTATACATATAAAAAATTAAATATTATTTTTATCATTTTTCCTCTTTCAAAATGTATACTAAATTATGTAATAAGTAACAATTATCTCACCATAAACACACACTGCAACCTATCTACTACTTTGAATTAGCAACCTGTAATATTTAAATAATCCACCATTGTAAAAAACTCTCCTTCTCAACAGAATCTTATGACAATTGCCAATTGTCACTTTGAAGTTTTCAACAAGATTTTGTAGTATCATTGCACAATTTAGTCAATAATTCCTGCATTAAGATTACTGTGAAGATTAGTTGCTTTTTTCCCTTTTTTTCATTTTATTGAAACTCACTTACACCCAGGTAATAATAAGTAATAATGTTATTAGACATAATATATCTAATGTACTCCATATTTGTAGCTTTGAAAAAGGAATAAATGCTTCCGAAAGCTTAGCGTAGTAAATAAGAGTTCTTCTTATTCATTGAGCCCTAATGCCTCTGGCTGTTACCCCAAAATATACTCTTGTTTATCAACTAGTCAGCCAAGACTACCCACCGCTTCTATATATATATATATATGTATGTATATATATATATATATATATATATATATATATATATATATATATATATATATATATATATATATATATATATATATATATATATATTTGGAAACTATTTCTTGGGAGTAGAGGTTCATCATTTAATCGACAAAATAACAGCTTTACTGACTGTGGAAGTGTGTTCTCCTTTTGCACTAAAGTACGGGGAGTCCAAGTAAATGGACAACCCCGGGCCGAGTAGACCATGACAGCTGTTTCGTCCTTGTTAGGACTCATTCAGACGGCCATAACCCCAGTCACACACTTCCACAGTCAGTAAAGCTGTTATTTTGTCGATTAAATGATGAACCTCTATTCCCAAGAAATAGTTTCCAAAAATATATATTGAAATGGTTCAAGAAACATACAAATCACGATACACTTATCGTGATACAAATTATAAAATTGCAAGGGAGTAATTGCAATGAAACCACCTTTCGTTAAGGGTTTACGCGTCTTTCTAGTGAGAACATTTGTGACTCCCTCCTTGCTCTGCACGTATTCGTGCCGACAAGTTGGGCGAATTTGCGAAAATGCGTTTCTCATAAACTAGAGATGCCGTGTTCGCCCTTAGATTTTAGATTTTACATTTTCAGTGTGTGTTCTGCTTCTTGCATTAGAGCTAGCACCCGCTAGGTGGCGTTATGGTATGTTTTTTCCTGCTTGTGTTTTGCAAAACGGATTTAAGATGCATTAATGTCGTTTGCCACGGTGCGACTGGGGTTATGGCCGTCTGAATGAGTCCTAACAAGGACGAAACAGCTGTCATGGTCTACCCGGCCCGGGGTTGTCCATTTACTTGGACTCCCCGTACTTTAGTGCAAAAGGAGAACACACTTCCACAGTCAGTAAAGCTGTTATTTTGTCGTTTAAATGATGAACCTCTATTCCCAAGAAATAGTTTCCAAAAAATATATATTGAAATGGTTCAAGAAACATATAAATCACGATACACTTATCGTGATACAAATTATATATATATATATATATATATATATATATATATATATATATATATATATATATATATATATATATATAATATATATATATATATATATATATATATATATAAAAAATAAATGTACTATTTCACAACAAATATTTTTAAATATAATAGAATTTATTTTTAACAGTAACATTTTTTCTTTTAATCAAAAATTTTTCAAACAAACTCTAGGGACTCCTATGGGATCCACAATATCACCAATACTTGCACAATATGTCATGGATGATTTACTTGACTCTTGTATTCCATTACTTTCTTTTGAAATTCCTTTTATAAAAAAATATGTTGATGATATTTTTTGTTGTATTCCTGATAATAAATGTAATGAAATTCTTTCAACCTTTAATAACTATAACCCATTTTTACAATTTACTTTAGAAATTGAAAATAACAACCAACTTGCTTTCCTTGACACTAATATAATAAAATTAAATAACAATTCTCTTATTGCAGATTGGTACATTAAACCAACTAGTTCCGGTAGATACTTAAACTACATGTCTTATCACAGTAACAAAATGAAAATTAATTTAATTTTAGCTTTAAAAAGCAGAATAGAAAAACTTGTTCACCCTACACTTAAACAAAAAAAAAAACTTTAAAATTTTGGAAAATATTCTTTTAGAAAACTCATATCCAATACAACTTATCAGACGTATATTATATAATACTAGAAATAACAACATTAACACTCCCCAACATAATAATATTATTACAAACAATTCACAATTTTATGGTTCTATCCCATATATAAGAAATTTAAGTCCTAAAATAATTCAAGTATTTAAAAATGAAAATATTAAAATTTCACAACGTAATATAAAAACCATTAATCAACTTTATAGCAATTTAAAGGATAAAGATCCTATTTTTAATAAATCTAACTGCGTTTATAGTATTCCTTGCTCTAACTGTAACAAAAAATATATAGGACAGACTTCACAGAAAATCTCTAAAAGAATTAGTTTACATAAAAGTGACTCAAGATTAAACAAAAAATCAACTGCACTCTCCGAACATTTAATTGACACTGGACATACCTGTAACTTTAACGACACAAGAATTTTACACATTGAAAATAATCTAAATAAAAGACTTTTTCTAGAAATGGTTGAAATTAATAAAGAAAGTTGTCCTATGAATAAAAAAACTGACTTACAAAATTTAAGTTCCATATATTCCTTTATTTTACATATAGACAATAATATAAATAATATAAACCAAAATTTACCATAAATATTTTTAGAAAATTTTTTTAATTTCATGAATAACGTCACATTTTTGACAGATGTTAGAAAATCATGAATACCTTCCCATATATTTTTTTGTCAAATGTCTGATTTCTACCTCTTGCATCAAGTTAACATATTTTTTTTCCAATTTTTTTATTTACTATCAACTTCAAAAAATTTTGTCAAAATTCCAAGTAGAATATTTTTCAACCAATTTTTTCATAAAATTTCGAAAATTAGCTGTCTTTATATTTAAATATAATGTAAGTTTTACTAATTTCCTATAATTTTAAATAATAAATTATAAATTAATTTAATTTTTTAGTGCCCTGAGGAAGAAATGAAACATTTCGAAAGCTAGGCACATTATAAGAATAATATAATAAAGACTTTCTGGCCGAATCCCCGTAATCTTTATTTCATTTATATATATATATATATATATATATATATATATATATATATATATATATATATATATATATATATATATATATATATATATATATATATATATATATATAGGTTTCTTTCTCTTGGTCTTTTATAATGTATTTTTTTTATTTATTCTTGGGTTTTATTAGTCCTGGATACAATTAAAAATTGTATGTTGGTTTTTACATACTTTTTATTTGTAGTTGATTTTAACATTTCGGTATGTTTCCTTTCGACCTTCTTCAGAAATATTTATTGCTTGAAAGAAAATCCCCGGCAAATTTTTCCAAACATATTATAAAAATGGACATACCATTTTTTTGCTTCCTGCATTAGTTCAATTAAAAACAAACAATTTTAAAAGTAAAACAAACACATTCTTTTAAAAATACTGCAGTATGGACAACACATAAGTAAAATCTCTTTTTTACTTATGTGATATTACGAGATTATATGAAAATTCAGGAAATTGTCAGTTGTATGTTTTAAGTAAAGGGTATTTTCTTATATTTAGACTCATTCTGTAGAATTATACGTATTACACGTTAAAATCTTTGTTTAATACTTTAGGGACTTCTTTCGGCCCATAGGTAATATATATTGAAAAATGCAAATATTCATTTATTTGCTAGTGCAATACAAAGCCGTCAAATACTTGAGAAAAAGCACTATTCTGGTCCAGGGCCCACGTGCTATCGTGATTTCTGGGCCCTGACCATTCATCAGGCACAGGCAAGCTTACACCCAGGGTGACAGTGAGAACAGGCCACCTTTTGAATGGACAAATAAAAGTCCCTCTTTAGTGTATTCTAAATACACTCAATGCATAACAAATAACACAGCCCACAAAAAAAAAATGTTCGGACCTGTGGGTCGGACATATGTATTCCCATGTATTTTTCGACGCTGAATCCGATCCCGAGCTCATAAATGGCCCTCCACGTCTAGAATTGGCCCCAGGGGCCAAAAATGGCCTCTATAGGGTGTCACTATTGCTATCTCCGAAACGGTAAAAGATACGAGGTCAGTTAAATTAGCAAAAATGTGCCTTTTTTAGTCCGTATTCATATCCCGTTTACGGAGTTACCAAATTCTCTATAGTTCACAAGATTTTTTACCTTCTATAAAGTAACGTTATCGTTTTGTTTATATCACTTGTTTTTATTGAGTTACTGATACTAACTTGTTTTTTTCAAATACGGACCTGGACTGTTTGCTGTATTTTTTAAAGAATACTTCATACCCTTTACATCTGTGTATCACTTGATTATTTTTTTCGACGTTTTGGTGAAGAATAGCATCATCATCAAGAACTACAAACTATAGTGATAGGTTGTGAATTGTGCCTTAACATGGAAGATCCCAGGTCCGTATTGTTAGAAAATCCTGATGATGTTGCTATTTTTGATCAAAACGTCAGAAAATATTTTCAAGTTATGGACAGTTGTAAAGGGTATAAAGTATTCTTTGAAAAAATGGAGCAAAAAGTCCAGGTCCGTATTTGAAAAAATCAAGTTAGTATCAGTAACTCAATAAAAACAAATGGTGTGAACAAAACAATAACGTTACTTTATAGAAGGTAAAAAATCTTGTGATTTTTGTTAAAACAATTTTTATCCAACTATAAGGGTTTTCGAGATATACAAGAAGTAAATTTTTGACTATTTTTTAAAAATCCCCTGTAGACAAGAAACTATAGAGAATTTGGCAACTCCGTAAACGGGACTAAAAAAGGCACATTTTTGCTAATTTAACTGTCCTCGTATCTTTTACCGTTTCGGAGATAGCAATAGTGACCCCCTATAGAGGCCATTTTTGGCCCCTGGGGCCAATTCCAGACGTGGAGGGCCATTTCTGAGCTCGGGATCGGATTCAGCGTCGAAAAATACATGGGAATACATATGTCCGACCCACAGGTCCGAAGATTTTTTTTTGTGGGGCTGTGTAATAGTTGTATTATTAACAGGGGCGTATTCATGGGGGGAGCGCATGTAACCTTCGACATCGACAGTGTCAATGTTGAGTTGGTGAACAATAGTGTGTGAGTGAGAAAAAGTTGATAAAAATGAATGATTTAGGAAATTGGGATGAACCCACTGAGAGGAAAATATAGACGGACGATCGGACACTGATCACTGTCAGTGATTCGAATCACTTTCGGACACCAGTCACTGACAGTGATTAGTGCCCGACCGCACCGCATCGTAATAGCAAAAGCAGAAGGGGGAAACTTTACTGCAACTCCGCCTACCCGCATAACGACACGAGAACCTGATTTGTCAATTTTAGCCCCATAAAGGAACTCTATGTTAATTCAGTTCTTGCAACTAGTGAAACGACCAGAACGTGATGACTCGTTCATGATGATATTCATTTAGAAAATTTGAACTTTAAATTGATTTTTATGGTATTGTCAAAGCTGAAAAGATCCGAACAAATTTTTTGTACATAATTTTTATCGCACTTTGTAATAAGCAAATACAAAAATTGTGACACAGATTCATTATAACAAATAACTAAGCATGAAGTAACAATATTGGAAATTCTTTTTAAATAAGTTTTGTCATTGCAAGCTCGAAGTCAGAGCTAATATTAAACTTTTTTGATACAATAAAAACAAAATTGAATTTGATTTTTAG
The DNA here is from genome assembly GCA_963971165.1 of Philopedon plagiatum. NCBI lineage: Eukaryota > Metazoa > Arthropoda > Insecta > Coleoptera > Curculionidae > Philopedon > Philopedon plagiatum. The sequence goes on along the minus strand of OZ020190.1, from coordinate 94,782,077 downwards.
AAAATATTAGACGCTCTGTGTCCATGCGAGTGGAATAAACCTAGAAAAAAGATCTGTGTTGTTTTGGTAACTGACGAATCTTCCGATCACGATCCACACAGACAGAGTTTTAGACAATATGCTCAGTCGTCACCATATAGTATTGAAAAAGTCCGATTTGCATACATTTACCATAAAAGACAAGCGCATTTTATAAATGCTTTAATGCCAGGTATGTATATTATGTTTGTTGTAATTTAGTGTGTACTTTTGTGACTATTTATTTATTTAAATTTAAATGTCGTAGTCCGAAGGGTACAAACAGTTAATTTGGTTTAAAACTTTTCCTGACTTTTTAAGTGTTTTAGATGGTAAATATATGGAGCCCATTTTAAGAATAGTAGTATTTTGGAGAAGAGACACATCTCTTATAAGATATGAGTGGGCACCCATGAAATGGGAAACAGAAATCCATGTCAATAATACTAATGAAAAATTAGCCGAAACTATTGCAAGAATATTGAAAACATCAGAAAATTTTCCTTATGAAGCCTATGTTACAGTAAGTAAATAATAGCGTTATTAATATTCACAACTATTTACACCATATCTATATGTAAAATTGAATTTCTTGTTGGTCAAGTAGTTTTTAAGTCTTTGGCCAACAGACTGACAGATAAACAGACCGACGGCAATAGGACACCATGTTGTTCGATATCAAGGGACCCCAAAACCTGGAGATCTGAAAATATTTCGAAAGTGATTTTTTCACGATACAATACTTCTACTAGCAAGGGAAGTAAAAATTGATTCTTAGGATAACATTATTTTTATTCAGTTGAGGACTATTACTATTCAGCGGACACGTGAGCAATTTTGTAAGGTCGACGACTATGCTTGTTGCAATATTCGTTTAAAAATAACTCGTATGGTAACATGTTATTTTCCAGACTAGTAACGAAAATAACTATTTACGAACAGGAAACTCAGAGCCGTTCCTGGCAGTAGGGCACATCGTGCCACGCATGACGGTCCAAGCAAAAAATAGCTGCAAGGGTGCTAAACGGATTTGAAACGGCGCCGGCGCTTAGTTATTGGGGCTAGTGCCGCCATATCGGAATTTTGCATGAAGAAATACCGAAATGCATTTGAACAAACCTAACTATGTTTCAGATTAAGTAACATATAAAGGGTACAGGGGATAAGCAAGCTAAGTAAATTTTTTGGATTTTTGGCAAAAACTTTTTAGAGCTTAAGAACCTATTAAAAATTATCATTTTTGACTGTTGAATAAATTTATTACTTAGTATATTTATATGACCTATAGAATACTTATATTTCAGAAAATACAGTAAAGAAAAATTGTTTTAGATGGTTTATTTGAATTTTTATTCTCTTGAAACAAAAGGTGTAGAAACTAACTCGTTAACCAAGCTCATTTTCCTCCTTGAATAATAAAATTAAACATTACTTGAGAACTCATCCTTTTATTAATATTTATTAACTATTGTTTATAAGGCAGATTCGTATAGAAGATAGCTGCATCGGATCCACAGAATAGCTTCAATTGCTGCAGATCGACTAATTTCTCCCTTGATACCGGTATTAAAGCTAGAAATACAAGAAAAAGTTAAACACTCTTGTTATGAGATTCTTATATATATATTTTAGAACTTACATTCATAAGAATAATCGTAAAGCAGAAATTCATTTGGTTCGAGGTTACTTTTGCGGTTTTTCTTTTTCGGGTCCTGTCTCCCAAGCTCCACTATAGGACGTGCCGTATAGTCGAGGATGCTCCTTTTCAGTTACCATCTCTTTGATTTGACTTGATGGAAATGGGCACTTTTTTTTGTACTTATAAAGAATCCAGATGCATTTCAGACCATTTTCTGAAAAGGTTTTGCTGAACTATTACGTCGAAAGGGGATGGTTTATATCTGGCTGTCTTGAAAACTTCGTTCCATTCCTTTGGATGATCTACTCTTGTTTTTTGTTTGACCAGACCAACGCATTAAAACCAATTTTTTTTTGTTCGTGCGAGTGACTTTGTTTATTCCCTGTTACAGTGACTTAACCTGTTTATGCATTGTTCATCGTTGTTTTTACCACACTAAGCCATTTTATCCCCTGTACGAATATACTACAAGAATCACCTTATTTTATTCTATGAAACCGTGTTGTCAGATCATTTTGTGAAAAAATTGACTTAGCTCGTTTATCCCCTGTACCCTTCATATATTTAAACTATAGGGAAGAGTTGGTTAGTTTAGATCATACATGACATTTATAGATTTTTTATTTGATAGGTCTGCAGCATAACAGTATCCATTTTTTTTCTAGGATTTGTTTGATGAACATGCTGTAGGTTTTATTAAGAAAACATTTGCTAGAATAATGCAGTTTCTAGATAATTTATATGAAAACTTGGGAAAAGAGCAAATTCTTCCAGCGTTATCGGTACTGGGAACAATTGTATTTATATTAGCCATTGGTTATTTAATGGCTTATCTAGTGTAAGTATTCTATTATTTTTAAGGTGTTTTTCTAGGTTTAACTCAAGACTGAGAACTGTTTTTTAAGTCCTAATGTTAGGAAATCAAATTTGACTGAATAATAATACATTATTTTGTCTCTAATATGCCTACTCCATTTATTTTAATTATTTTTTATTGGAACTGACTTTAGAGTTTAATGTTAATTAGTGAATTTGTAAATTTTTAAGTTGTTATAATTTACTTCAATAATCTACTTGTGCATCTTAGTTTCTTTTAATACACCACTAATTGAAGATCTTAAGTTTCACTTCTTTTGAACTGTTAGCACTAAGCTGAGCCTATTATTAATCATTCCTAATCTTGTATATTTCTGTTACTTTACACATCCATCTTAACATTCTTATTTCTGTAGATCTATCTTTATGCCATTCCTGGTTTTAAGATCTTTACATATTAAACTCGAATGCATAGCTTTGTTATAGTTCTAATTTGAACATTAAATATTGTAGATACTGGGATAGGAATCTCGTATCAGAGTTATCAGTTATACCTTAGTAGTTACCAAAATTTTAGTAAAACTGTCTCTTGTCTTTGTAGGGAGAAAGAAGAAAATGATATTAAAAAACAGAAAGCTAATGTTGACTCAAAAAATAATAATAATAATTCCAATTCTTCGTACCAACCAGAGCTGCGCTTACATGAAATGCGTTCTGAAAAGTACAACGGACTGGTACGACTGTTAAAACCTGGTTGTAGAACTATTTTATTAATTCTCGATATGCAGTCTCGGCAACAACTTATTCCTCCGTTTCACAAAGATGTATGGCCATATCGTAAGTAAGTAAAATCATTATATGGATCTTTATATGTTCAGTAATCCACAAAATGGGTGGAATACGCCAAAAATTAAAAATATATCAATATATACAATCACAATTATTAAATAATTAAAATGGTTTAAAAACAAATATGACATTAGAGACGTATTATCAAACAAGCATATCATATACGTATTACTACTATATAGCGAACGACGAAAAAATGTTGAAGCAAAGACGTAGCCTTTGGAAACAATTGCTAACCAGTTACGTGATGTCCTGAACATCTCTCATAAATCACCACGTAACCAGTGAACTCAATACTACATACCGTCCGCTAATCAAAACACCAAATACGACAACATGGCCACTCGCGCCTGTCATATTCAAAAGTTCCAATTTGATTCTGACAAGCCTTCGATTTCGCCGTAGTGTTATTTCGTGAATATTTATTTTAATTTATAATAAAATATCAGAAAAACCAGTAAGTATAGATTATTATATACTTTAAAGTACAATATCGAAACAGAGTTAATATTTTAGATAGAAAATGAGATCTTGTTTCGCATGTCGACGCGACGGTCAGTTGAGAAAGACAAAGTGATTTTGCATAGGTAGGTAATTAATTATTTAAGAAGATTTTGATTCTAATTATAATGTATTATATATAAATTAATGATTACAATAAATTATACTTACATATTTTGAGTTTTAATTCGAACTTAAATAATGTGTTTTTTTTAGATTTCCAAACGATGCCTCGCATTATTTACATAATGTTCTTACCCGTTTTGCCCCAAAATCTCAAATTAAAAATTAAAAATGATGTATTCACTCTTTAGCTTACATTCTTGTGAAGAATCAAAGAAAATAAAAGGGTATGATGAAGAATATACGCCGCTAAAACTACAAGTAATTTCTTCACTTCTTGCTGCTTAAAACGCATTATCGGTACATTAGCTACGACATTATCGTAAATAGGATATTCCTTTAATCTTTAATAAACTTTTAATCCACTTTTCACAAATAAAAACACATTAATCTTTACTTTTTAAAGGTAAAAAGGCGAAAAGGAAACCGACAAGCTTACATTTTAAACTGCTGTCAGAACTGACAGTGACAGTTCCGTCAAAACTTCAAAGTGCTGAGACATCACGTGGTACAAAACAAAAGATTTATCTTTGCTTCAAATTTTAACAAGGGGTAGATTGGATGCTAACAATATAGTAGTAATACGTATATGAAACATACTTATATAAACCTAACCTAGTGTATACCTACTGGGTGTTATGAAATTCACTGCATATATTGAAATCGGTAAATCCTGGTATGAATTCAGATGGGGGAAAATAGTCATAAATGTCGCTTCGCGATAATAAGCTAGATGTCGACCCTCAAAAAATTTTTTTTTAATCACAGCACCACTGGTAATAAACACGTGGCCATATAAAAAAACATTGAGCTCGGTTGTTGTGTTGCCAAGTCTTTCAACAATAATTATATATCTAACAAGTTTGGGGAAATAATATTTTTGTTAAATTAAAATTAATTAAATAAAATTAAATTACTATAACACAAATAAAACAATCCAGAGAACGGCTGTTCAAACCAAGAGTAAAGTAATAACGCTCAACTAAATACTCAGAAATGTTGCGTTTTACTACCTTATAAATCAATGCACACCACTAAGCGCGTACGATAATTTGTTAATACTAATATCACTGTTAAAGTGCTGAAACATACTTTATTTCACTAATTAGTAAACAGAAAGCAAAAATTTACACGGGATTATTCATCTCATCAATACTCATCCATGATACTAACTTCACTTCTGTCACCTGAATATCTGACAGAACGTGTTCAGTGGACCAATCCGGTGGAGGCCGGAGACACGGTGGCGGATTAAAAGGTGAACTAACTTCGCACATTTTCTATTTAAAGGTGCGTATAGATCTGCGAGCCGAACCGTTCGCGAATCGCTTTTCAACTGTTCGTTGAAATTATTTTCACAACGAATTTCCAAACGATCCATGGGGACGAGGCACCGGCAGTCAATTTGTCCACGGTTGCGTTTACATAATCTTATCATTATGTCTTCGCGTGAAGAAAATTACGCGATTTTGGTGATGAGTGGTGCGGCTTTAGTGATTGCTAGTTTGTACAAGAAGAAGAGGAAACAACGACGCTGGTGGCATACCCACCTGTATAAAAAAGCACTGGTACGGGGCTTATGATAGACTTGAAGTCACAAGAAATAAGCGGCAAATATAAGAATTTTACACGTGATTGTCGCCTTCTGATTTTGACGATCTGCAGCCGAAGTTTGGACCCCACATTTCCAAACAGGAAACATATTGCCGCACTCCAATCTCTGCTCAAGACAGGTAGGTAGCTGTATTGTTTGTGATCGTCTACACTTATTCAAGTTTACAAATTTTATTTCTTTATTTGTTGATTTATGTATTTTTTTATCTTAAAATTACCCACGGAGGCTACAAGCCTAAGTTCTTGTACCATACATATATTCATTTCTTCACCTACTTCCCTCCAAACAACTCTATAATTAATTAAAAACTGCGAAACAAATTAATAAAACTAGATAATGGAGCCTGGAGGTTCCCGAACAGACGTAAAACAATGAACGACGCACGACGCCGTCCAAATGTGAATTGAGAACGCCTTTGTGTTCGTCAGAAAAACCGACAGGAGACGGATCGCCACAAACGGTTCACAAGCTCGGTCGGCGCTCAAAACCACGTCTTAATTATGCGAACGAACGGTTCAGAAGCGGTTCGGCCCGCAAATCTATTCACACCTTAACAGAATGTTTTTTTTTTTTTTGGAAAAATTTCTTACTATAATCAGAGAATTTTGGCTATAATTTTATAATACTGTGTGGTTGTGTTCAATTAGTGTGATAAAATAGTATGTAAATTATGTAAGGCTCTAGTGCGACCGCCGTGTTGAGTTTTGATTTTTAACCTTTTTTTTTAAAGACAGAAAGTTTAAACTAGTAAGAATAACGTTCATCTCATTTATAACGTAATTCTTTGTGTTAACGGTTTGCTTACAAGTTTAACCTAATTTCACGAGTGTATGTTCCATATATTCCCATATTAAAGAAATTGGTATTAAATTAAAAGACACAGTTTTACGTAAATAAGTCTGTGGAATTAAAAATGCTTTGGATTATTTCCGGTTTTCACTAAAACTGCTAAAAAAATGAGATGCCAAGGTAATAATATATAAGTTTGGAAACACTGCGGCTGGAAGCGTCACTGCTGCTGGAAGTGTCGGATATGGGGTGGTTTGGGATATTTTTAAAAATAAAAAAATGTGCGATTTGGGGGAAAGAAGTAGTGGGAATGTCTATAGACTACCCCAGGAGTCCACCCATTCCGATATATTAAAGCGTTTTCATAACACCCTGTATTGTTGGAGAAATTCAAATTCAAAATATATTTTAAGTAATTAATGGAGATAAATAGATTATTCCTCACGTTAGCAGGTACCCTTTATGGTTTAAAATTCCAACAATAACTAAAACACTAAGACAGACCGTTAACAGATTACATTAAAATTGACTATTCAAAAATTCATTAACACTCCCAAAAGACGACGAATTGTTTAATTTTGACTTTAAACTGAGTAAAGGGTAAACTAACTAAAAGGTAAAAGCAGGTACTTATTTATTATCCCATTGGGAATAGAAAACTGGCTTTTTTTTAATACGATTACTGACCATTAGTTAGGAACTCTTGAAGGGAATAAAATGCCATTCTAATAAGAGTGACTTCTAACTTTGGCTGGATGCCGGACAGGCAAGAGGCCATAGGAATCCTCGAACAGAACAGAACTGACTTCTAACTTGTCTTTTAATTGAATGCTTGGGAGACTGTAAATTATCGTGAATCTTATTCCCCCGTTTCACGAAGCTGTGTGGCCATATCGTAAGTAAATTTAGTCATTATTATAAAGTTTTCATATATTATTTGGTTTTCTCTAGTTTGTGATCCTAAATTCAAACTGACCATTTGCGTCTAGACAACCATTATATATTTCAGACGTTTCTAAGCTGCCTTACTAAAGTTTCAGTTGACATTATTAAAACTTCCACTTGGACTTAGAAATCGGACCAAACTGGATATATATCTTCGCTTTCTCTATTATTACGCGTCACTGATGCAGTACTTAATAACAGAGAAGCATAACAAGCACGATGGTAGCCCCCCCCCCCCCTGACCTTGAAGAAATACCAACTTGTTCTTTTCTTTCTGAGAGAGATTTCCTAGGATTTTCTGCTACGGACAACAGTACGTTAAAGGTACCTTCATCGTTTGTGACTGTTTTAATGTGAGGTACTTTATGACGATTTTCAACGCTACATGTTAGTTTAAATTTGTTTAAAAGTCTTAAAACTGTTGAATTATGAATAGTCTTGTTGGGATGTCGCCCATTAAATATTTCTGCAGCTTGTCTGCAACTGCGGTTGCGTACCTCAATTTTTTCTTGTAGAGTTAACTTCACTTGGGGAGGCATCTCAAAATATCATATTTTATAAGAACGCAAGCAATAAAAAAATAAAGTATTTTAAACAAGGGACAAGAGTACTTTTGACAATTTGACTTTTCGGTGTCTAGGCAACAACGATGGTGTAAATTTTTCCAGGCTCACTTTATTATTTAAAATCCGACGGTTTCTGATTTATTTTACACGATACATTTTTGTTCCTAGTTGGTTCGAAATGAAATTTGGGGAATAAATTTTTAAATATAGGTTAATTTAAAGGACTTTTCGGAAAACTAAATTTGGAAATTATACGTAATAAACTGCTTTCTAATATTTTATTTTAATTAGGTGAATGGTTTAAATACATATTTAGTTTATCATTTCCAATTTTTAATTTCTTTTGAATAATATATATTTAAACAGTTTTGTAATCAGAAGAATAAAGCTGTATTAAAAAACATAACCGTGTATGTCTTTTATAATAAATTGATTGGAGGGGTCTAGCATGCAAAGGCCATAAAAATATTTTGTTATGAAGCAATGGAGTACCAGCCAGAATTGAACAATTTCCTTCTTGTTAACTGCAACTAAAAAGTATAATTTTAGGGAACGTGATTTGGAGTAATTGTTTTAGTGCAGTTAATATCATTTTGCACTAAAAATTGCATTATGAGCATTGACAACTTTTTAATTTGCCAAACACAAGTATTTCTTATTTTTTATTCAATTGTTTTGAAAATTTGTGTATGTCTTTATAATTTAATTCCATACAACATTTCTTAATAAAAAAATTTGGATATCTTTTCATTTAAAGTTATTTTTGCTCCATAATTTTTGATTTTTTAAATTTCCCGCCAAACCCCTAAAGACGAAGGCCACTGTTTAATGTTTTTTTGGGATTTCCAATGATGCAGAAACGATTGCCAACATCGGTATTTGTTGAAATCTAACAGTAAAACATTTTCCCATAGATTACACGCGATTGTTCGTCTATGTATTATTTAGCCTATGCCTATAGTAAGCCGTCATGCTTCAGCCGAAAGGGAATTTCTTAAGGAACTGATAAGGTAAAAGCTATTTTTAAGTTTTTTTTGCAAAGGGCGTCGATATTGTCTTTCCAGTCAAATTGGTGTCAACTATTGTGCCTAAAAACTTTGCATTAGAAACTATAAATTATATGAGGGTTAAAATTAAAAGTCAAATTATGGACTGTTTTATGCTTATTTTTTAGTTCTATACAGACAGTCTCTTTGTAGTTAAGCATAAGGTTATTCTTGTTACACCAACCAGATAACTCCTTTAGAACCATATTAACCTTATACTACAATTCAGTGACAGTAGATGCAGAGACAATGATATTTATGTCAGCATACAGAAACACACGTTCGCAACTTATATGGCCCAGAAGGTCATTAATAAATAAAAGAAATACAATAGGACCCTATATACTTTCCTGCGGTATCCCCAAGTCAGTGTGAAAATAATTAGACTGTGCACCATTGTTTTTTTACTATAATTTGGCGTTCTGAGAAAAGATAAAAGCCGTTTGTTGATGTTTCCCCTTATACCCAATTGACTCAGTTTATAATACACGAACGTTTTATCTATTAAGTCAGAAGCTCTGGTAAGATGGAATAGCAGAGCAACCACTATATCACTATGTTATCAGTTTTATTATAAACATATTGAATTAATTCTATAGTCCCAGATTCCGTTGATAAGCCCATCCTGAAATCATGCTGACATTCAGACCACACTTATCCAAAAAAAGAGTAACTCTATCGTACATAATCTTCTCGTATATTTTAGAGAAAATACTTAAAAGTGAAATAGGACGATAATTTTCAATATCTTCTTGATCTCCTTTTTTAAAAATATAAACTACAAGTCCTACTTTCAGTGGAGAAGGAAAATGACCATTTAGGACGAAAGCGTTTATTAGATCCGCCAAGCAATGTGAAATATCTGTATTAATTTCTTTAATCAATTTCGCAGGTACCCGTCAAGGCCGGTAGATTTTTATTTGATAGATTTTTATTCACAGTCTCTACATCCGCCCTCACTACGGGCACAAAAAAACATATTAATCCAGAACTCTGGAAAAAGTACACGCTGCTGAACATGCCCCAGGAAAATATTCGTCCAGCTTGTTCTGTACCACAGAAGAGAAAAAGGATGCAAAACAATTTGAGACCTCTCTCGGATCCGCTATCTTGTTATTATTGATGCTTAAAGAAATTTGATTCCTACCACCATGAGCCTCCCTACCTGATCAATCGTTAAGAATAGTCCAGGCCAGTTTTGTTTTATTACTTGCATTGGTAATCAAAAATAAAGCTTTTTTTCAACCTTAGTATCGCTATTTACTAATTTTTTTAAGTTTCTGTAGTTGCTAACCGCAGGAGAACTACTGGTACTTATCCGCAGCCAATTTAAGTCCTTCAGTTCATCTAATTTATTACATAAAATTTTGGAGAATTGAACATTCTAAACTTGCTTTCGATTTACATAATTTTTGCAAATTTTTTCGAATATAATAATTTAGTTACGATCTAGCTACTTGCCAAGTTTAAGATGTTCAGGCTTCTTTTATATAGCTAGGCATCAGAGTTAATAATTTAAAAAAATGTTTATAAAAATAGATAGAAAGATGCCGGAGCAAACCTGCCCAAATCCCGAAAGGACTCTCCTGTAAAGATTTGTTTAGTAACTTTTTATCTTTTTTTTTTATCTTTTTTTATAAACGTTTTTTTTTATCTTTTTTTATAAACGTATATTTTTTTCAACAACCTATGAGTTCAAGTCGCTTTTAGACTATAAGCTAATGCACTGCCTGAGGCATAAACTGTCACAATCCAAGCGGGGTTCAAATTTAAACTTGATTAACTGACTATGACCCAACGGCCATAAAATGAACTTTTCTAAAGACTATTTTCGAAAAATTGTTTTCTAAAATAGTGTTTTGGGATAGTTGTATTTTCAAAAAGTGTACTTTAGAAAATTCATTTTTGGAAAAAATATTTTGTTTTGAAAATTTTTGCACAGATCCGTCCCCATCATCGTAAGCGTCAATGGAAACACGGCGAATACAGCAATCACTCGCGATCTTTGGCACAAAAATGTATGTTGTTCAGGTCGCTAGTGAGCGCGCGACGCGCTCGGTTTGTTCGGAGTAAGATGCTTAAGTCGGTACGCACCCTTAAGTTTTAAACTTCTGCTTAAGTTTGTTTCAGTTATGTGAGTTAGATGGACAATCGTGACCAAAAAAGTTTCATATAAATAAATAATAATAAAATGCCTTTTGGAAAATGGAAAATTAAATTTTATTTTGGCCATGACTGTGTTTCTCTTATCCGATGATATACTATTGACCCATTCTCTATTTGCCATACATCATTAAAGAGTTGTTAATTTTAAGAGAGATTTATGTTATTTTCAGAAATAAAACATTGAATTTTGCTTATATGTATATTGAAAGGGGTATTTCGTGGTACAAAGAACTCCTTCAATTGTCATTATTTGAAGAACGGGAACTAAACATTAATCCCAGAAATTGTGTTGGTACAGTGTTAGCCCTCAACGGCCACAGAAAATATTTCTGCGTATTTCATGCGAAACATACAGAAAACAAGAACAAGGTGAGTGGATATGATAAGGAATATATTACCTAAAAGCAAATACCTGCCTCCATACAAAAAGTTTTGTTAAAGTTTTACACATTCAAAATTTTTAATAATGTTAATAGAAGTTAATAAGGAAACTATTTTTCCTAAATAAAAATCCTTATATATTTGATTTTATATATGACTAATAATAGAATTAGAAGCAGAAACCAACTAGGGCTGGGAGGAATCAAAAAGATTATATTTTTTCATTAATCTTAACACAACTAGTTTGTGTAGTGGCAGGTTACCCATTTGGCAAACTAGGATATAGCCTAGGGCCCCATCTCCCAGGGGGTCCCAAAGAGGCCCCATGTCTTTTTATTTAAGTTTCATGCTGTAATAATTTTATCTATGGCCTTGCCATTTTTTTTATACTGCACTTTATTCCAGACTACGCAAAATTAAAATTACATACTTTTGTTTAAAGAAACAAAATTAAATAAAAATAAAACAATTCTGGTTCTTTATATTTACCTTATAATAAATGAACTATCCTGCAAAATCAACTCGCCGCTAGAAATTAGCCACAACTTGGATGTTTTTTATTTTCTGAACCCGTAGACCGATTTGAATACCCTTTTTTTTACTTTGTAGGTTCATTCTTTAAGAATGTAACTATGGTAATATTTTTTTTCAAAATTTCGTGTTCGTATTATACTGGGAGTAACAAGAATTTGATGGTTATCCGAAATTTCGTAACATCCTATCGAGTATACTAGCAATCATATCATAACGCAATTGATATAAAACTCTAGCCTTACATTTTCTTTTTTCAGTCATCCTTATACCTCTGCTATTTAATGGGATTTGACGTTTTATAACTCAACATGTTTTTGTTAGTTATATGGTGTACTTAAATATTTAATAAAAACATGCTGAGCTATAAAACGGCATATCTGATTAAATGACAGAAAAATTAATGTCTAAGGGAAATGAAACATCAGGTTAGAGGTTAGTTCCAACTGTATTATGTTATGATTACTAGTAAACCTCGCAATGTAAAAAAATTAAGGGAAAAACACCAAATTGTAATTCACCAAGTATAAAATGGAAATGCACTGTTTAACAAAAATACTACCACGACATTTTTGAGGAATTAATCTAAAATCTAAGAAAAGGAAATCGGACCACAGGTTCAACATCAATGTTGTGGCGAATTTTGGTAGTGCGTCATAGTGTTGGACAGGTATACAGGGTGTTAATAAAGTATGTGGCCAAACTTCAGGGTATTATTTCTCACTTTTAAGACAAAAAGTTCGTATAAACATAGGTCCTTCGACTTTGTTTTTGTTACACAGGGTGTTGAACTTTCTTTAAAAGGTTTTTCCTAAATAACTATATTGTATCCAATTTTATGTGAGAATGATGACAGAAAAAACAGTTGAACAATAATTCACCCTATTGGTCCGTTCCATGGACAGTTTACACCAGAACATATTTTAGTGATCACAATACTTATTCATCTTTTCTTTCCTGATAATCACGGAGGAATCAGATTTCTTTCTATCCGTGTTGGCGAAGTGCATTAGACAAAGACAAAAAAAGCATTTGTTCAAGTTTTTATCGTACATTCTTTGCTTGTGGAAGTATTGCTGGTTATATACTTCGAAAGATTAGTCATCACAAAATTCTTTTTTTTTTCTGATAAAATCCCAACGGAATCCGTTTTCTTTCTATCCTTGTTAGCAAAAGGGGCATTAGTAAAAGACAAATAAAAACAATGTTGTTGCCAATAAAAACGAATAATCAAACATTTTATCACAGGCGACTCCGTTTGTGCAAATATTTCTGGTTGCCTACTGTGAAAGTTTAATCGGAATTGTCATATGGTTTGTTTCTGCAGCAGTTTCAAATCAATCATAGCCAATTAGGTTGCCCGGTTTCGATCAGCAAACCGCTTTGCTTGAAGATGATTGGCTCTGACTAGTTTCAAACTGCTGCAGAAACAAACCTATAAAAAATAAATTTCTAACCTGACAAAATACTTACGTAAGTTTTACGATTTTATAGCAAAAGACCTTTGTTTTTACTGAACACAAACAGCATTTGCAAAATCTCGTTTTTATTAAGCAAAAACAGTGTCAGGATAGTCACATTAACCTTCTTATTTTATACTACTTAAAATTGTTTCCTACCTAAGTAACAATACTCCCTCGAACCAATAATTTGCAATAAAAGGATCGGAGGAAGTTTTTAAATAAATAAAGAAAAAATTGCAAAAATGAGTAAATATTTTTATTAAGATAAACAATTTATAATAAGGTTAAAAAATATACCCTATTCTCCGATATATAATGAAAATGGATCTATAATAAAGCCTACCTGCGAACAGTGACGTTTGTGTAAGTTAAAGACGCAATAAAAATTGTTCAATCGAATATACCAAGTAGTTTCACAATTTTTAACTGTAAATGTTGAGTCTTAGTTCCAGAAGGATAGATACACTTTGTAATGGCACTGTGACTTCAGCTTTAATTGTCACCCCTTTCTCAATAACTAAAAGAATCTGCGATGCCCTCTGTTCTCAACTTTATATCGGGTCGGTGTTCCTGTTAATTATCCCCATAACGCCCGGTCCAAGAAATGTAAAGAAGAACTAATATGTATTTTGCGTAATATTTCGGTAGTTGTTAGTCAGCCGCAGATTTTTAGAACACAGAAATTTAAGCTGCTAACACTTTATATAAACTTTTTAGGTACTTATATTTTTTACACTGCAAAAACAACTTATGGGAGAGGCTTGAAATATGTCATGTTTATGTTTCTCATAATTAAACTTTCTATTAGTTGCAAAAATTTTACGAGTATGAAAGAGAAAGAACATGAGGGAGAAAGAACATGAGAGAGAAAGAACATGAGAGAGAGAAAACATGAGAAAGAACATGAGATTGAGAGTGAGTGAGCGAGCTAGAGAGTGAGTGACAGAGAGAAAGAGAGTGAGATAGAAAGAGAGTGAGAAGGAGAGAGAGAGAGAGAGAATTGATCTGTCCGTAGTAAAATGGGTTTCTGTCATCATTCTCAATTCAAATTGGATATGGTTTAATTTTCAGATTTGTTTAAAGAAGTATTTTTGTCTCATGGCTCTCTTACTTTTCTGTTATTTTCAACAAATAAATATCTAATAAATTATGTTATGCATAACTTTACAGTTTTTCGTTTTTATCGAAAACGGCTAATCTGAGCGAAAAAATTCAAGAGATGACTTTTGATACCACTATTGCTATCTCCGAAATGGTAAAAGATACGAGGTCGGTTAAATTAGAGAAAATGTGCCATTTCTAGTCCCTATTCATATTTCGTTTACGGAGTTGCCAAATTCTCTATAGTTTCTTATCTACAGGGAATTTTTAAAAAATAGTCAAAAATTTAATTCTTAAATATCTCGAAAACTATTATAGTTAGAAAAAAGTTGTTTTTACAAAAATCACACGATTTTTTACCTTCTCTAAAGTAACGTTATTGTTTTGTTTATACCATTTGTTTTTAAGGAGTTACTGATACTAACTTGTTTTTTTCAAATACGGACCTGGATTTTTTGCTACATTTTTTGAAAGAATACTTCATACCCTTTACAACTATGTATCACTTGATTATGGTTTTCGACGTTTTGATCAGGAATAACAACATCATCAGGATTTTCTATCGATACGGATCTGGGATTTTCCATGTTAAGGCACAATTTCACATCGCTGTGGTTTAAATTAGTCAACTGATTAATTTTAAACTATGTTCATGATTACTAACCAGAACCCTTTGGTCATTAAAGTTTGTCAAATTGCACTTAAGCCAATGAGTTATTGAAAGCAAAAGTTTAGCAGACTCAGATCAGATATAATTAGCGGCCTTTATTAACATCACCTAACTAGTGTTTTAGTTTACTACATATTGTAAAAGGCACCCTTGATGATACGTCTTCATTATTTACGTTTTTAATATTTTCGTATCCAAAAATCACCTTTCAGTTCAAAAGATAATAATAAATAATCCTATTTTACCTAATGGTTTCATTTCTGCTGCAACTCATTCTGCTGGTACAATTGAATTACTATTTACTGGCTTTGAAAACAAACCATATTATCTCCAATTAAGGACCTTTAACTATATTCTAGCATAAAACCATTCTCATATTTACTGGGTTCGGATTATAAGGAATTCGAATCTAAAATCCGTTTTCTGCTTTATTTTTTGACTTTGCGTTGAATTATACCTAACATATGGACGGGCGGACGAACAGGCTGATGGACGCGATTGGACTGACCACACGAAGCCAATCACGCCTCTAAGAATTAATTATTAGGATTTGTTATAATTAAAACTAAGCTTATGCTTTTTTGAGGCGTTGGATCAATTTTACAAACTTGAGGGTCCTGGTTAGTAATCATGATTATAATTCAAATTTACCAGTTAAAACAATTTAATCCGTAGTTACTGATTCTGACCTGATTGTCGCCACAATAGGTCGTGAAATGGCGCATTAACTTGAAAAATGCCAGGTCCGTACTGATAGAATATCCTGATGATGATACTATTCTTCACCAAAACGTCGAAAAACATAATCAAGTGATACACAGAAGTAAGGAGTATGAAGTATTCTTTCAAAAAATGCAGCAAAAAATCCAGGTCCGTATTTGAAAAAACAAGTTAGTATCAGTAACTCAGTAAAAACAAATGGCATAAACAAAACAATATCGTTACTTTAGGGAAGTTAAAAAATCGTGTGATTTTTGTAAAAACAACTTTTTTCTAACTATAATAGTTTTCGAGATATTTAAGAATTAAATTTTTGATTATTTTTAAAAAATCCCCTGTAGATAAGAAACTATAGAGAATTTGGCAACTCCGTAAACGGAATATGAATAGGGACTAGAAATGGCACATTTTCTCTAATTTAACCGACCTCGTATCTTTTACCATTTCGGAGATAGCAATAGTGGTATCATCTATTTTAGACACCCTATATATATATATATATATATATATATATATATATATATATATATATATATATATATATATATATATATATAGGGTGTCTAAAATAGATGATACCACTATTGCTATCTCCGAAATGGTAAAAGATACGAGGTCGGTTAAATTAGAGAAAATGTGCCATTTCTAGTCCCTATTCATATTCCGTTTACGGAGTTGCCAAATTCTCTATAGTTTCTTATCTACAGGGGATTTTTTAAAAATAATCAAAAATTTAATTCTTAAATATCTCGAAAACTATTATAGTTAGAAAAAAGTTGTTTTTACAAAAATCACACGATTTTTTAACTTCCCTAAAGTAACGATATTGTTTTGTTTATGCCATTTGTTTTTACTGAGTTACTGATACTAACTTGTTTTTATTATTATTATATATATATATATATATATATATATATATATATATATATATATATATATATATATATATATATATATATATATCTAAAATAGATGATACCACTATTGCTATCTCCGAAATGGTAAAAGATACGAGGTCGGTTAAATTAGAGAAAATGTGCCATTTCTAGTCCCTATTCATATTCCGTTTACGGAGTTGCCAAATTCTCTATAGTTTCTTATCTACAGGGGATTTTTTAAAAATAGTCAAAAATTTAATTCTTAAATATCTCGAAAACTATTATAGTTAGAAAAAAGTTGTTTTTACAAAAATCACACGATTTTTTAACTTCCCTAAAGTAACGTTATTGTTTTGTTTATGCCATTTGTTTTTACTGAGTTACTGATACTAACTTGTTTTTTTCTAACACGGACCTGGATTTTTTGCTGCATTTTTTGAAAGAATACTTCATACTCTTTACTTCTGTGTATCACTTGATTATGTTTTTCGACGTTTTGGTGAAGAATAGTATCATCATCAGGATATTCTATCAGTACGGACCTGGCATTTTTCAAGTTAATGCTCCATTCATATATATTATATATATATTATATATATATATATATATATATATATATATATATATATATATTATATATATATATATATATATATATATATATATATATATATATATATATATATATATAAAACCTCTGGCGTTACCCCTATACACGCCACTGGTAAAACGAGAAAACAGTTTTTTGCTTAAAGGAATCTTCTTTATACAGTAAAAATTGCCACCACGTTTCAACTTGATACTAATTTGCGTCTTCTAGATATTTAGGAAAAGAAAAATCTTTTAAAAATAAATTCACAACAACCCTGTGTATTAAAATCAAAGTCGTTTAGGACCTATGTTTATAAGAACTTTTTGTCTTAAAATTGAGTAAGGAATAATACCCTGAAGTTTGGCCCCATACTTTATTAACACCCTGTGTGGGTAAAAATTTAGAATAAAGGAGACAGGGTAAGGGTAAATATTTGGAGAAAAGGGAAATTCTTTCGGTCTATGAGTAATATTTTAAAAATGCAAAAAAGTAACATTTTCGCTATTGCAACAATAAACCGGCAAAAACTCCAGAGAAAGGGACTATTTTTGATTCTGGTCCAGGTACCCTTCTGCTATCGCGATATCCTGTCCCTTACCCTTCACCAGGCGGACTTATATGGTTAAAGGTAGTCTTCACCCACCCTCGATGTAAGTATGCCTGATGATGGGTAAGTGCCCAGAAATCGCGATAGCAGGAGGGCACCTGAACGAGAATACAAAATAGTCCCTTTCTTTCGAGTCGTTGACGATCTTTTATGGCACTAGCGAGGAGTTTTTTTTCCATTTTTAATATTGAGAGAAGAGGTTAGGGGCCCCCGTATGAGCAGCTGTGTCTAGGGCCCCCAAATGTCTTTTTCCGCCACTGAGTTTGTGAGTTTTATTTACTTCAGTATTTTATATTCAATCTCACTTCAGTGTTTAGTAAAGTATTGTCTACATTTGAAAAAAATATTGTGAATGTAAAAGCTATCGCTGTGGGAATAATCGTTTATCCGCTGTATCCAGGTTACGAATTTATAAAAATAATATTTTAAAAACGAATATGACTGAACCAATATAATGACTGAAGTGATTTTCTCAGAAACTTATTAGACTTATTTGGATAACAGTTTTTGGAAGTGATCTGCAATGTTTTAAGAAAAGGGCAAGGTAATATTGTCCTTAGGATTCCAAAATCGGTTTACTCGGGATCTCTAAACCGATGTGAATGAAACTTTATAACTGTTTTAGGATATTTTTGAGATTTCAGTCTAAACATTTATCCATAATTCAAAATAGCGGATGCAAGAAGGCGAACTAATTTTATTACAATTGAATATAAATATATTAAGTATTCCTGGAAAATACAATGATTTTATATTTTATGCATTTTTACATTCTTAAATTGTTGACAAACAGGCGCCACTCTATCCGGCATGATTTCCATTTATTGGGGCGATCAGAATAACGATGCATGAATTTTTACAATCCAGTTTTCCTTAACAGAACTGAAAAATGTTTTGGATACAAAAATGAACTAGCCCAAAATGAACCAGACAAAAATAACCCAAAATTTTTACAATAATATGTTATTCAAATACAGAAATACAGTTCCATTATATTAATATTTCACAAACATCGAATGCTGTGTTTTTTTCAATCTGGCCAAAATCGAGATACATATAAATGTGGCTGAAACGCAAGTTTTCAGCAAATGCTTGTGACTATTTTAAAAAGCTCAAATTTCCAATTAGTTAGTGCTTTAAGACTTCAATTAGTATAAAGTGTAAAAATTTATTATTATACTATTTTTTAATCATTTTTAAGGTATTTATTGTTAGCAGTTAACGTGTATTTTCGTATTATTCATGTTAACAGTATTTTATTATAAAAATAATTAAATTTGAGTTTTATTCATTATTAGTTATAAAACTAATGTTTTAGTTTTCAAAAAGTACAAACAAAAAAGTTGAAACAGACTGCGAAAGTGGAGCCTTTATTGGATTTAATTCTGACGAATCGGATGTAGAAACAGAAGAGGTCTTACTTCAGGGGAATTTACTTGATGGTCTTCCAAATTGGTTAGATCGACTGTTTGAAGGAAGCACACAAAGATATCATATTAATTATTGGCCAGAATTCCCTATTAAGTAATATTAGTTGCACGTCCACGTCTTAGAAATACATTAGTAATTTTTGAAATTTATCTTACATTGTTTTACAAGTGAATATCAACTCACCATGTTTTTTATGCAAGCTGAGAATGATGATGAAGGGCAAAGAGATGCTGCATAGATTTTTTGTTAAAATTTCTTCCTCAAGAAGAAACGTTTTAGTATTTATTACAATAAAATGAATTTTTCCGTTTCAGTCTCTTTCTTAGTCGTAACAGTATAACAGCAGGGCAGTTAATAAAACGAGTAGGATTTTATTTTCAGTTAATAAAACGAGTAGGATTTTATTTTCATATACGAAGAAATGTTTTTAAAATAGGAAAATGAAATCATCTTAGCCTACAACGAAAAGAAAACCTTAAATAAGAAACTAAATCAGACGAATTATTTTATTCATACAACTGCCTTACTAGTTTTATAAATAAAACGACCCGAAAAACCCATACTATAATATATTGCTCCATTTCTATGAATTTTTTAGGGTTAACAAGCAATCCTTATTTGAGTTCCATATTGTTAAATAATGGGTTACTAATACTGATCACAGCATACTAGTCTACGATACTGATGCATTAACCAATACAAGTTGATGTCGCCTATTGCACAGCATTTTTATTTTGATGCTAAAAAAATTTCTCTATGATGTAAGAATAAACCTAGCAAAAAAATTGTTATATTCTTAAAATGTCCTAATGTAGTTATTCCATCTTGTGACTACAAATATATAAGCCTGTAGTAGCATTATTAACTCCTAAAATATATGATATTTTAAAGTAGTGAACAATTTGAATTTGGAGTGCTTCTCATTGTTTCCACACGTCATGAATTTCGTTGTGTTATAATTATTTAAAAAATGTTTGAATCGCAATTAACCCCAGGACGGAGCACACCAGTTGAGTTTTCTTGATGGAGCTCCGCTTTGACTAACAGTATGCGCGCTTGTTCCACTGTCTCGGTGAAGGCAGTGAGGAGACCGCACACGATTGTGAATGTAAGTGGCAAATTGCATAAGTTTTAGTAATTTTCGATAGTTAAGGAATAAAATGATAACCAATATTAGAATAAAGCACTTGCCCCTACTAATCTTTTACACTATTTGTAAACAAACTAGGTTTAATATTCAAAAAATGCGAACATAAGAAAACCACAGTGTGCACGTAAATAATGGGTATCGGCATATAAAATTCCCCATTTATTTTTATCAATCACTCGATTTAACTTTTTCAAAGAAGTTGGGCATACCGGGTGTTGCATCGTCGAGCGGGACATAGGAAATCCCATGTAATTTTAAATGGGATCAATTATTGGCTTCCCTAATTATTTTAGAGAAAAATTCTATTTAGGTTTATTAAAGAGCACTAAAACCCACATTCAAAAGAATAACTTTAGATATTTTTGATTTGCCCGTTTACGAGTTATCGCCGATTTCTTTTTAAATATTTCTCCTTTTTTATGGCCTGTATTTGCGAGCACCAGTCAAGGTAAAAGATGACTCTCAAATGAAGTTGTCATTTTGAAATGTGTGCTTTATTGTTACAAAAATCCGTACATCGGAAATATTAGCCATGAATTACACTTTAGAAGAAAAAATATTGATGATTAAATGGAATTATCAAGGAAATAGTTATCAAAATGTGTCAGACATGTTTGCTGCTCTGTATCTGAATAGACCCATACCGGCAAAATCTACAGTTGAAAGGATATATTTAAGAAATTTTGAGACAAAAGGCACTGTAATAAATAACTGCAGATGTGAAGCAAGGCAGGAACAAAGAGAATATGTAAGAAATGATAGTGACTTGCAAGTTTTATTGTGCGTGTAAGAGAATGATGGGAAGATCAGCACAAGGAAACTTGAGGATGACATAGGATTCGATCACACCACAGTGTTACGAGTTTTGAAACGACATGGATATTATTCATCCAAATATGAAAAGCACCAAGAGCTAAGAGATAGGGACGAAATACGACTGCAGGAGTTTTGTTTTGATATGATGGAAAGAGCAAACATGGATAGGGAATTTTTAAAAAACATTTGTTTCACTGGCGAAAACACATTTACCTTAAACAATGAAGCCAATGTTCAAAATTATCGATATTGGAGCAAAGAAAACCTACGCAGGTTTGTCGAAACAAGGACGCAATATCCACAGAAAGTAAATGTTTGGGCAGGGATTTTCGGACAAAATATTATCAGGCCATTCTTACACGAAATTTAAATGCAGAATATTATTTGGAACTACTCGAAGATCATATTTTACCTACTTTACAAGATGCCGCCAGGGAAAATCAGGAAGTTTGGTACCAAATGGATGGCTGCCCGGCACATAGTACCCTGGCTGTCCGGGAATATTTAAACCATGCTTTTAATGGAAATGTCATTGACCTAAATCCAGTAAATTGGTTAGCCAGGTCTCCTGATCTTTCGCCAAATGATTTCGATCTCTGAGGTCATTTAAAAAACAGGATATACAAGGGTAAAAAATTCCCAAAAGACGAGTTAAAAAATGCTATTTCTGCGGAATTCAATAGAAATTCAGTTTACCAACTAGCGAATGTAAGAAGAGAATTTTATGATCGCCTCGGTTATTGTCTAGCAGTCAATGGAGGAATATTTGAACATCTTAAATCCTAAAGTTGTAACAATTTAATAGTACCTATTAATTAGTAAGTTATTGAAGCATGTAAAATGTCATAATTAACCTTGTAGTTGGATACTTTATTTTAGTTTATTTCAGATTAATTTGTATTCATGAATACACCTTTAATATTTCCGATGTACGAGCTTTTATAACAATAAACCACACATTTCAAAATGACAACTTCATTTGACAGTCATCTTTTACCTTGACTGGTGCTCGCAAATACGGGGCCATAAAAAAGGAGAAATATTTAAAAAGAAATCGGCGATAACTCGTAAACGGGCTAATCAAAAATATCTAAAGTTATTCTTTTGAATGTGGGCTTTAGTGCTCTTTAATAAACCTAAATAGAATTTTTCTCTAAAATAATTAGGGAAGCCAATAATTGACCCCATTTAAAATTACATGGGATTTCCTGTCCCGCTCGACGATGTAACACCCGGTATATAGGGTTGCCACCCGTCCTGATATATCGGGACTGTCACTAGTGATGTAAGGATACGTATCCAAAAATCCGTTGGATCCGAATATTAAAAGAATCCGGATTATCCGGAACCGGCCGAGAACTTGAATACGGATTCGAAATCAAAATAAATTCGCATCGGGTGGTTACTAATGCAAAGTGCAAAGAGAAAACGGAATCGAGTGTAAGCGAACAACACGGTCTGCGATTTGGCATATTTGATATTGTGCTTTCTCTTTCTAATGACATTTCCTAAAAAAAGATGGCATAGTTATCGGGGTAACGGGTATCATATGAGATGAGACCCATTGGTTAAACTAGTCCCGCCTCACCCGAACCGAATTCAAACGAGAACGGCGCGACGCGGTGCCTTCTTATCCCTAAACTTCGACTTCGAATGGTATGATACCGATACCGCATCGACCTACCTAAGTAGCCGTGTATCCGGATAGAAAATGTTTTAGTCTGTTGCATGCATACGTATACATGATCTGCAACCGCTTTCGCGCGGGTCAAGAAATGGATTCGTATTCGGATAATGGATACGGATATTAGCTGATTCCGATTCCGTATGATTCGGATATCTAATGAATACGGATATTTACAACACTAACTGTCACCGTTATTGGAATTCATGTCCCGACGTACCGACCAAGGTATCAAAAGTCCCGATCGACGTTATCAAGCGTTTTTAAATTAAATTTTAAAAGGCACCATCAAACGTGATTTTGAAAGGTTTTTAAAAAGAAAGCTTTTGCGTATAATGCACTACAATAGCGTGGTGCAGTAGACCTCTATCTTGCTGATTTGTGCGTAGAGTCGCGTCGGTATTCTTTGGAAACACCTGTTTGCAATCCCTGCGCACAACGCAAATTGCGAACGAATTTTCCCTTAATGTCCATCCAGTGATCAGAAGAAAGGAAGCGTTTATTAGCTAAATCCGTTGAGGCCATTCTGCAATTCCAGTATAATTTTAAATTATCATGTGCAGAATTTTGTAAGTACATCCAAGATCAGAAAGATGTTCTAAAGATTATTATTTACCTCATATGTATAAATCTTTTCACCAGCTTTTAGCGAAAATCACCCTCCAAAAAGTGACAATCACTGTGATATTTGGTGCTAATTTGCTAGTAGGCGTAATTTTTTTGGGTTGTCGAAAACTGACAAAGTGCATAAATGCACTCAAGCAGTTTCTGGGGCAACAAATCTTCAGGGATGATTTTCGATAATTTTACTTTCCCTTAATATATTACCACAGAAAATCACATCATCGGAGACATATAAAACTAGAAATTCCTAAATAATTTTTTTTGATTTAGTTATAGATAATGTTAGTTAAGCTTAATAAAGAGTTTCCTTCCTAATATAGTTGTTTTTGTGTTTTGGTATTTAGAGCTCCAGCACCCACCCCCACCCCCCCCCCCCCCCCCCACCCCGGGCCTTGTGTCCCGACATGAGCCAGATGATTTATGGCAACCCTAGGCATCTACCAACTTGGTACCAACAAACTATGTTTAATATTTAAAAAATGCGAACCCAAGAAAACTACAGTGTGCACGTAAATAATGGGTATAGGCGTATAAAAATTCCCCATTTATTTTTGTCAATCACTCGATTTAGCTTTTTCAAAAAAGTTGGGCATGAACTAACTTTAATATTTTAAGTGACTCAATCTCTAACATATTGTCTCGTATACGCCTAAAGACACTGCGCGAGGGTTGATAAATTATAGTAAGCTTACCAAAACACATATTTAACCCTTTATTATTATGCTATGTAAGCATGAGTAAACACAGATTTTGTATCGATATATGTACTGCTTGTGAAAATTTTCATTTTCTGCACTAAAAGATTCCCCTGTGCTACAGTACTATAAAGTGTCCCGCACTGGAGGTTCAGTTAGGCTGGAGACCTCGCCGCAGCGAAAGGATTTTAACCAGGTATAATGCAGTCACTTACAAGTTTATATACGAGTACAATGGCTTAGGGGCAGCTTCCGTCGTCAGTAATTTAACCTACAGGGTTGCAGCTACCGGTACCGCTCTCGCGACACGCTGATACGTTATATCATTAAATTTGGATATAGTAAAGAAAGCCGAATAAGGCAGCAGAATTGACAACCCCGATTGGAGTAGGTTTGGCCGCCATTTGGAGACGATCGTAAATCTATATATTCTCATGAAGGCTTCCCTGACAGTGTTGCCGCAGGTTTTACTTAGTCATTGTTTCCATCAAAAAATTATGTATTATTTATTGTATTTAGTAGTTTTTTTCCTAAAGAGATTCTAAAACAAGTTATTTTCCTTTCAACGCAAGCATAAGAAAACCCATAATTG
Organism: Philopedon plagiatum; assembly: GCA_963971165.1. Lineage (NCBI taxonomy): Eukaryota > Metazoa > Arthropoda > Insecta > Coleoptera > Curculionidae > Philopedon > Philopedon plagiatum. Next base: position 94,757,069 of record OZ020190.1, on the reverse strand, counting down.
AACTTTTATAGTTGAACATTTATCTCATTTAACTTTATATTTTAACGATTCTGATCGTAAGATTAGTACAAACGCAAATATTGCCTGAATACGGCGCACTATGGATGGAAATCGAAAAAAGTTGGCCATAAACAGCCGAGAACAAATTCTAAGAATTCGCCACAAATACCTGGGTAAACTACTATTTACTAAACACCCTTTAATCCCCCAGGTATAATTTTTCAGTGATTGGCACAGTTCTTAAGAACTTCAGTGTTAATTTCAACCTTCTGCGCGATAGTACGTCTGCACTTTGGATTGTGATATTTTCGGCCAGTGAAAACTTGATTATCTTCAGCCTGTTTTTGGAGTATATTGTATAATTCGTCATGGAGTCTTTACCTGGAGGTATGTGTATATTATTTTAGCAAATACTCTTATTTGTCATATTTCACTGCCCCCTAAATTCAAATTTAAAGTTGGGCAGGAAAAAAGGCTCAGACTTTTCACACCTAAATAAAAGGTTTAGTAATAAAGTATGGATTTCGGTCGAGTTCGGTAGCGATTCCTGGTCTTTCTCATTGTTTGTAGTTTCTAGTTAAAGGTTTTTTTTTAAAAAGTTGCCCCAATTTGCCCCTAATTTTTTTAAATGTTGTTTTTGTTTAGTAGGATTTATTTGATCATACTTCCACATCACAAAATGAGTGAAATTACTGTACCAGCGAAAGAATTTCCACATTTATTTTGCCTGAAAACATCAGAATGGCTTTAAAACTTCGATAAATTCAACTTTTTTTTGGTTTCTGTGTGTATCTGTCTGTCTGTCTGTGTATGCCTGATGTGCGCGCGATAACTTTCGAACACTTTGTATATCGACTTTAAATTTGGTACACATATTCTAGGTCATAACAGAAAGCTTCGGATTGGTGTTGAGCTATAATGGCGCAGAGAGTGGGGGTAAAAAGGGTGGGGATTGATAACTTTTGGAATTATTAACTGGATCGGTAATAGGTTTTTGTTTAATCATGCCATAAAATGACATTTTGAGGTGTTTTTCATTATTTCATAAGGGGGCGGGGGTGATGCGAACAGGTATGAGGAGGTGGTAAGTTTAACATACACATTAGGCCAGTTTTTAAAACATTACACCTTACGGTTTTTAAGAATATTATAACACAGTATCTTCCGTTACAATCCTTTAAAACTAGAATTTTCAGGAACCCATTTATTTGTTTAAAAAGCATAAATAAACGCCCAATACAAAACACTACATTTTTTAAAGAGAGGCGTGCACAAAAAAAGTTGGGGTAGTTAAAGACCTTCATGACCTCCCACTTTCACAGTACCTTTTTACACAATGTGACTAAAATTAAACAAATTATGTGATTTAACCCGACAAAAACAGTGCCAAATTTTAGCCAACTTTTTAAAAGGGACCGGAGTTATTAACAGAAATCGATTTTTTGAACTTAACTTTAACACCCTCTATATCGAAAGGGGGGTATTGAAATGCTAAATGGCATAAGGAGAGTATCATTATCTTAGCCTAAGGAATCTGTATTTAATGGTTTGGCTTTCTTTATTTTGTAACAAATTGTATGTTATTAGTGTTCAAGATTTGTTCATATAACTTGAATCACCCTATATATTAGATGTTCCACTGGATTTAAAATTATTTAAAATGACGTTAGATGCATTGTTAAAACATGTAAAATCATAATATTAGCATAAATAATTTTGACCAACTTTTTTCGATTTCCGTCCATAGTGCGGCGATTGCTCAATGTGGACAGTGTGTAAGCGGCAGCAGTATTCGTTGGCGGCAGCTTTACTGGTCTGTCGCTCGTCTAGATGTAAGTAGATTCGAAACGTGTTCTTCCAGACTTTTTTTACAAACTTTTATTTAACTTCACGTGTTAGTTTGCTTGTATGTATGTATGTGTGTATGTATGTATGCCTGTCAAATATTGCAATCAAAACTTCAACAAGTTCTAATTAAGCTAGAGCTTTGAAATTTTGCACACGTGTATAAGTCTGGTGACAATACAATATATTATATTTAATATTGTCCTAAATCCAATATGGCGGAAGCCCCAAGATGGCGGATTACCTTTTTCTTTACAACCCCCTTAATATGGGTATCAAATGAAAGGGATTGACGAGTAGAATACGATAAGCGATAAGCTATGTGACGTCATTCTAAACCCAATATGGCGGACGCCACAAGATTGCGGATTACCTTTTTTCACATCCCTCTTGACATGGGTATCACATGAAAGGGTGTAACAAGTAGAATACAATAAGCTATGTGACGGCATTCTAACCCAAAATGGCGGACTCTACAAGATGGATTACCTTTTTCGTCACAATTCCCTTGATATGGGCATTAAATGAAAGGGTTTGACGCGTAAAATACGATAATCTATTTGACGTCACGTCACAGCCAATATGGTGGACGCCACAAGATGGCGGATTACCTTTTGCTTTACAACCCCCTTGACATTTGTATCAAATAAAAGAGGCTTGACAAGTAGAATACGGTAAGCTGTGTGACTCTTATAAACCCAGTATGGCGGACGCCACAAGATTGCGGATTACCGTTTTCTTCACATTCCCCTTGATATGGGTATCAATTGAAAGCGTTTGACGCGTAGAGTACGATAACAGGTAAAATGTCTTGTAAGAATGATGCATTATCAGAAATGCATAGGTTCAGACATCTAAAAATTTAAAAATAAAATCTTGTAAAAAATACTTTTAAAAGACGGGCTTTGATTATTTAGATGTACTAAAACGAAAAAAATAAGTAGGGTGTTTTCATTGTGGCAATGCTGAATGCTATTTATAAGTTTTTTTTAAATGGGCGTAGTCGAAGCACGCTTCGAACAAGTGGCCCCACTGAACATTTCCCATTGATCCAACGGTACCGCCATTTCTGGCATATCTTCGTTAGTATCGGGCGGTCTTAGATTTTTCAGCCTACGTCCCCCGTCCACAGTATGTGATTAGGGGTTCGGCCTGTTTTACCCCCTGTCTAGGTATACTTCGAATAGAAGATTGTCTTTTTTTTCCATCGTTCTTTCTATCGCCTGTTTTCTGTTGTCTTTTATTTCTTTCACTTTCCTTATTTTTCATTATATTCCTGATCAGCAACTGAATATCCCGCCAGTTTTTTTCACTCTGAATTATTTTTTCCACGATGTTATTGGAATTTAATTGGTAGCCCAACGTAATATAGGATTCCTGTCTCTATCTTTCCCATCGCACACAGTTGAACAGAGTATGCGCGACAGTGTCAACCTCCCCACAATATGCAGTTTTCATCTTCTGCTGCTGAAATTCTCTGCGCATGCAATATGGGCCTGTCTAAATAGTGTACTTTTTTATTGTTGATGCATGTACTAGAAATAAATAAAGAAAGAAAGTGATTTACAAATTTTTCAGCGGGTTAGAAAGTGTTTTCTTTTAATTTTTCCTTTAGGCTTACATAATAAAATAATGTGGCATAAAATAATTGTAAAAAACAAAATTAAAACTTATATCCCCCTTATATTGGAGTAACTTAAAAAAAGTTATTTGAGAAATCTTTTTTATAGGTACAGTTCAGATAAAAATCAAGTATTTACTTAGGAATTACCCCAAGTGCGGATCCAGAACTTTGTTCGGGGGGGGGGGGGGGGGGGGGGGGGTAAATAGGGAACAGTATTATATTTTTAACTTTTTTATATTTATATTTTCAATTTTAATAGTTATATGACGTATTATTGATGATTTTGTTGGGGGGGTCATGGTCTGTATCCGCGCTTGAACTACCCCATGTATTTGTAGGTACTATGGCACATAGTTTTTACTAGACTTGACCAGCATAGGCGTAGTTAAGGGTGTGGGGCTTGGGGGTGCCTAGTATCCCCAAAATTTACAACCCCCCACCCTATTGAAGCATTGATTTCTATGGCTATAATTTCGAAATATACTGCGGGAATTCGCACATTGTGTTCAAAGATGAGTACAGTTGACTGTCTTCGTTTATATTTTTTATTGCCTATCCTATATATTTTAGAGATATACTTCATAGGATCTGGACATATACAGGTTGTTACAAATCTGATACGTTAGCATTGGCATCTCGGTAACTATGTAAGAGATAGAGAGACGTATCATTTTTACACTTCGTCATCAGCTCTAATTTTTTACTTATGCATCTGTATTTTTCATTTCATTTTTTGAAACCATCTCGACTGCTGAAAACAACCATGTATCAATATTAAAAGGAAATAAATAATTTTCCTTAAGACATAATGTAGTAGGAAGTAAAACGGAGAAATGTATACAAAAAAATTAAATGTTTATTTTTCTGCTATGAAGGTTATTGCATTAATATAATATTAACTGTGATACATAGTGGCATTCAGAACCTTAAGGGCTAAAATACTGGTGCATATTTAACAAAATCAGATTTGACAACGATGTGTTAAAAAAGCTACCGCTATTTTGTAGGGTTTGAAAGAGTGCCTTACGAAAGTGCTTTTAATTTTTTTATAATTTCAAAATGGAACAAAGAAATAAAAACAAAAATCAGAAATTTCGTTTTTTTTTTCCGGATGTCTCCGATATTATGTGGAATATTTTTAATTTCTCAGTAGATTATGATTCGCCAATAAATTGCTTTGCCCAATTTAACCAACTCTGTATCTCTTATTGTTAATGAGATACTGATATACTAACATATCGAATTTGTAACACTGTGTGTATAGTAAAAAAACTTTTATTCATAGTATCTATTAATAGTGTTTAGGTATTGTTAACGATACATAAAACGATTACCGACTTCCTGAAATCTAACTGTGGTAAGGGGCATGATCACAAACATAACTATCCCTATTTACATCTTATGCTTAGACAATTTCAAATGGCATTTAAATTTTCAGTTAAATGTTATGATTTATCTATCTGTCAGGACAAAACATAGGTTTTGTCTTTGGTGTAAATTTTGTATAATTAGCTTCTAATAACTTGGCCTCGGATTATTTGAAAAGTTGTAATTTTTAGAACCAAACTTGATCCAAAAAAATACTGTGAAAAAAGTATATTTATCGCACTTGCTATATTTATATTCCACGTGGCTTTTATGTGCCATAAAAGTTAATTTTTTGTATCAGTGGCATAGGTAACTATTAAACAATCTATAGTATTTTTATAAAAATTAAAAATAATACGTACTATACATATAAGCTGATTTTATAACCGTATTTAAACAAGAAAACGTCAGATTTTAGTCAGAACAACGAAAAATTGGTAAAATAATATCCGGTATATTTTTAACAAAATCTTTATCATTCTATCAGTTGTTCTCTCTAGAAATAAAATAAACTAAGTACTGATTAATACATACATATACGGTTGGAGAAGGGAAAAGGGTTTGTTGTTTGTTTTATTAAAAATAAACACGCATAAAAAGTCCTGCTTTGCTTAGAAATTAATAATTGACATCCAAAAATTATGTGTAGTAAACGATGTGCAAAAATATTTAAAGCTTTTAAAATGTAGATTTCAATGAATCTCGCCTCGCCTTTATTAAAGAAAAAGAAGAAATCAGTATGAACAAATTGTGGTGATTTTCCTAAAAAAATCTATTTTCGGAAAACCACTTATTTTCTTTACTAAGGGTGAGACGTATTTTTATTTTACATATATGTACATATTTTAACAAATCATTTTAAAAATTGAAGATTTGGAATTTTTTTGGTAAGGTGAACACTTTCCATTTCTCTACAACGTCTTGGAACACGCAGTATACATAATAAATTTCGTTTTTTATTTACAAAGTTGTATAAATAAAGCATATTACTATTTATAATCCACTCCATGTCTATCTTCTTCTATAGGAAAACCGGTTTAAATAACATTTATTACCAGCCATAACGCATTTTAATACCGCTGATAGTAAACCAAATATGATGCAAATACATCGAAAAATGAAGGATTTGTATAAAATGTAAAATTAACAAGATGAGCTATCGGGTTGGACAGCCAAGTGGAGGAGATTCCCCGTCGCGTCGTGTGACACGACGTGCGTCCTCAGCAATCCGTTTGGTAATTGCAAAAGAAATTTAGCAACCCTGTTGGAAATTCGTTGCCGCGCTACCTGTTTATTCACACAGCTAATTGACCGCGAATTTAAAATATTATATTTTTAGACAAACTTCGGCATCTTGATACCACTTTTGGCAAATAGATGAAAACACTCTATTTGGCGTTGCTTAATAATACAAAAACGAATTAACGTAACTGTACTTTGGACAAAGAGCAAAGGACTTACTGGCCGTTTTTCAACACAGAAAAATTACTAACGGGAGATACCCACCGGCATCGTCACGACTTAACTTTTAAAAAGAGGAAAATTTGAACGTCTAATCTGAATGCCTTTTTGCGGTGGCGTCGAGGGCTTAAATATACGTGCGTCCTCGGGTGATGGGAAGACCCTTTTTATGCAAACTTTTACCTTTTTCGACGTTCTTAGACTTTTAAAGCAGAGGTTTTCATGTATGCATATTAGAATGTTATAGTTTAGAATATTAATTTTTCTTTAGAGATCCTGCAAAATTTCACAGATATATCGACCCGGGTACTTCACTATTAAAACCCCTAAATCTGGTACGGGTCCTGTGAGTATGAACAGAGATATACAACTTTTAAATTTCACCAGCCGCCACTGGATACACAGTTTCTTAATGAAAATTCCTATTTCCAACACAACCTTTTTTACTTAAAAAAGGTATACTTTATTAAAGTTGCTAGACGTAACAGTTTTAGAGAAAAATGCATTTGAATTCGGTGTTGCCCGGAATAAATAAGAAATAAAAATAATAAATAATAAGCAAGTGTTCAAAATCCCATGAGTTCGTTTTTAACACTTTATTTTTTCATTGTTCATTCGTGTTTTACTTGGTTTTTATTATTTTCACTTGATGTTTGCATTTCCTTAATAAAAAGGTCTATTTTTGGCTGATATAAAATTTTTATTTCTTATTTATTCTGTGCAACACCGATTTCAAACGTATTTTTCTTAAAAACAGTTGCTTCTAGCGACATTAAAAAACTAAACCTTTTTTTAAGTAAAACAGGTAGGAAAATAAGAATTTCTAATCAAAAATTGTGTACCCTGAAGCACAAAAAAATTGGGACATTTTAAAATGGCACTTAATGCCGTATGTGGCACCTCCTGTTAATTTATTTGGTATCTTTCAAAACATCGATAAAAATGTAAAATAAAACTTTAACACCCGCCTGTATCTCTCTTATTATCAACTTTTGTACTAAGATAAGTTAGGTTAAATCGAGCCAGGGAAGCCATTGCTAAGGTATGACCCATTTGTTACTAAACACCATGTAGGTATATTAGCTTTGTTCGCGGAGACGATCCGTGACCAGTCCGTAACCTGTACAAGTTAAATAATCCCAAACATTTATGCGCATGTGCGATTCGAAACCGATCAGGAATTGACTAATCTCCGCGAACGTTTTTGGTGAACGTGCTTGTCCGGAACATCTGCGAATCACTTAACCTTAACATATTTTATTATTTTGAATTAAATTGTTAGACTGAACAACCTAATGTAACATTATATAATGATTAAAATTGCCACCAAGACATATTTGTTCTGTTATGAGTAATTTTAAATACAAAAATAATTGAATATACTAGAGCATATTATTATATACAAATTTATATCTACCTTTATACAACTAACAGCATATGAAATTGAACTGTTCGTTATCGCAAAATACAGCCCGCCCAAAATTAAACGACAATTTTCAAACAAATTTCACACTGCACTTGCGCGGACAAATAATTCATGTAATAATCAGTGGCGGCGCCAGGGGTGGGCGCGGTTGGGCGAGCGCCCAACCCAAATCGTTCTCGCCCAACCGTTCGCCCAACCTGCTAAATCGAGCTTGTGAGCAAAAAAAATAAAGAGAAACCCAGTAGTTAAAATTAAAAAAGATGAACCACCGCTTTCAACATTATAAATGTATAGACCTTATATATCAATAATTTTACGTAAACTACTAAAAAAAAAATATACCTACTATTGTCCTATACCTACATAAACGAATAAATAAAATATAACTCATGTTATTGCATTTTCGGCACGCGATACGATGAGGTCCCTTTGTTTTAAGCCGCTTGTCGATCCGGTCAATTATAGGAAGGCCTTTGTATGTGGAAATCAAAATAAACACCGCCCTGTCTGCACTACATTACAAAATTTGAGAACCTTTGTTTTTATTAGTGGATCTTTCGTATATAATGCGTTTTTACAAATCCAAAAAGAGCTACATCCAGAAGATAAACCTGTGGAACTAAAGACTTAGTGATACGACGTGGACGTCACACGTCACACGTATCAAGCTGTTTGACTGTAAAAAAACACTGCCTGCAATAATAATTTTATTAAACCAATATATAACAGAAAACAACGTTCGTTCTCCCGAAGGAAACGAACTCTTAAACAATATTAATTTTACCTTTTTATTCAATTTAGAAGTTTTTGTGAATTCTTGTCAAAAATAAAAAATGTTTCTGATTATTTACAAAGCCAAAATAGTCATATTTTAAAAAGTTTAACATCCGTGGAATCACTACAACAGATTATTGTATCATATAGGCAAGATTCTGAATTTGAAAAGTTATGGACTGCGACTCTAGAACACGCCTTCGCTAATAATATTAACTTAGATGATGTAAATAATAAAGGATCAAAAAAATTACCTCACTTAAAGAGGACAGATGTGTTACTAAAAAAAGTGAAGTTCAAGCTAAATTATAATATGCCGTTATTGATCGAATTACTTCAGAACTTTGTCGGAGATTTGATGAAAATGCTAGTGTTCTAAAGATCTAAACCCCTTTAGAACACTAGAATTTTCATCAAACCCGTTGAATAATATATTTTTAAATTTTGAGCAATTAACTCCATTAGCTATTCATTATGGATATAGCATCCGTCGAAAATGAATTATAATTACTACCGAAAACCATTGAAAGGTATGAAATTAATCATGATGTTAAAGATCTTGCAATTCTTCTGCAGGAATTTAATTTAGTATATCACGAAATAAATAATTTGTGCAACATTACGATAACCGTACCCCCTTCAAGTACCAGTTGTGAAAGGTCGTTTAATGGCTTAAACAACAATGTCACAAGAGGGGGTCACAGATTTGGGAATTCAATACGTTGAAAAAAATATTGCAAAAACATTGGACATAGATGTAGTTGTAGACTCTTTGACACTAAACATAATAATAGAAATAGCTCTTTCTTAATGTTTATTGTTCTGTAATAATGTTACTGTGAATACTGTATAAAATAAACTGAAATATTTTCAGTGTTTTTTACTGTTTTTTAATTTTAGTTTGATTTTCAAAAATCCTAAATAATTTTATTTTAAGCTTCAAAAATCCAAAATATCTAACTTGTACAAAAATCTGAGTTACCCGAAATAAAGCACATTTTTGCTGCCCACCCTCCAAATTTTTCTGCCGGGTGTCGCCCAACCGAAAAGAAAAAGCTGGCGCCGCCACTGGTAATAATCCTCGGATCGTTTTGACTGGTTACGGATGTGTCCTGAACTTGTTCTCGCATCACCGCGAACGCCAAATTTATTGTCAAAATCAGTGATTTTCTGCACCGCGAACGCAAATAATCGCAAAGCGCACGCGCACTTGTCACGGACTAGTTCCGGATCGTCTCCGCGAACAAAGCTATTAACTCATTCAATTCGCCATCGGTAATGAATTTGGATCATTGACCTTCAGCAAGAGGAGACGCAGCCGTTCATTCATAACTAGCCTTTTGTTTGCTTCATACATTGTGCCGCTATCATTCTGTCTCTGCACGCCACCGCTGCTTTCCTCTATTCTAAATTCCACCAAGCAATTCCGGAGGTAAACTACCCCTCCATTCGGATCCCCGGGCGAGGGGTGCTGAGGGGGGCCCACCATCGAAGAATTCTAAAAGTATAATAACTTATGCCAACATCTGCGAGCTTATTACCAATTTGGACTCTGTCCACCACTACCTCCAATCTTGCAAACCCCACATTCTTTTTCTGACCGAAACCCAAATCAGTCCCAAATCCTCAACCAATCATGTCCTATTTCCAGGCTATGAACTCCTGTCATCTTTTCGTCTTCATAGTGGGGTATGCGCCTACGTTCGCAGCAGTATTTCTTGCACCAGACTCCCAAACCTGGAATCAGGCAATCCTCTGGCTAAAACTTACCCTTAAATCTTCTACTAAATTTATCTGTTACATCTACCGTTCCCCATCAGGCAACTGCTACAATGAGTTCTTTGACTTTCTTTCGGCAAAAATTGACCATTTTATCTCTGAATTTCCCTCCGCTGAAGTTATCGTCCTAGACGACTTTAACGTCCTCAGCAAGGAATGGCTAGGATCCACAAAAACCGACCCAGAAGGCAGAGCGGCAGAAAACTTCGCAATCAGCAACTCGCTCACCAATTTAATCAGGGCCAACATACTTTCCCCGCGTTTCTTCCCATAATCCAAATCCATTAGATCTTTTTCTTACCACCCATCCTGAGCCATACTTAACATCTGTATGCGCTCCCCTTGGTCGTTCATATCATGGCATCACCGTCTTTTGTCCCATACATCCCGAGTTCGTTGAAATCATGGCAGAACGCACGATCTGGCACTACAATTCTGCCAATTGGGATATGGTCTTCGAAACTTCTTCTCTGCTTTCCCTTTGAACCCTGTCTGTCTTTCCACTCCCGATTCCTCCGAAATTTGCTCTCATATCACAGATGCCATTCAAACAGGTACTGAATAAAGTTTCATTCCACATACCCGCAAGTAACCTAAACTCCACCGTCAAAAGCCATGGTTCTCCACGGCCTGTGATAAAGCCAGACTCAACAAAGGCCAAGCTCACAAAAGGTATCTTCAAAATCCTACACCAGAAAATTGTCAAATTTTCACCGAGGCAAGAAATCAATACAACCAAACTATCTTAGAGTCCAAAAATGCTTTTAACAACCGCATGGAAAATAAAGTGCTTTCCTGTCCCAACGGCGGCAAATCTTTCTGGTCCCTTGCCAAAAACATTAGTCAAAACTTCTGTAGAAGCATTTTTTCTCCCCTGACCTCTGACAACGAAATTATATCCACCTCTAAAAGGAAAGCTGAACTATTTGCCAAACAATTCGCTGCCAATTCCACCCTAATCCCTCCCGCCGATTTCGCTCTTCCAACCGCTACGTCTGTACACCACAAAATGCCCGACATAATACTTAAGGTCAAACAAGTTCAAGAATTTCTTCTATCCCTTTAAAAGTCCTCCGGTCTGGAGCCATTGTTCTAAAAAAATGCGCTCCAGAACTTGCACCCATCTTAATTCGTCTTTTCCAGATCTCTTATGACAAGGATATCTTCCCAGATAGCTGGAAGGCTGCTCGTGTGCAGCCTGTCCCGAAGAAAGGTTCCAAGTCCCTTCCATCAAATTATTGACCTATCTCTCTTCTTCAGCAAAGTTATGGAGAAAGCGATCAACTTTCAAATTCTAAAATATCTATAAAACCCAAAAGCATCCATAACAGACAGTACGGATTTCGTAACGAAAGATCCACAGCTGATCTCTTTAGCTCTGTCACACATATCTGGAACAAGTCTCTTGAATTTCATGGCGAATCTCAGATGGTTGCTCTTGATATTTTCAAGGCTTTTGACCAAGTATGGCATGCCGCACTCCTCAACAAACTACCTTCTTCTGGCCTTCCTACCAAACTATGAACCTGGATCGGTAGCTTCCTCTCTAATCGGCGCATATCTGTCGTGGTTGACGGGCACTCATCTAACTTCCATCCTATCAATGCTGGCTCCCTCCAAGGTTCGGTCCTGGCACCAACCCTATTTCTTCTTCACAGAGCTGGATAATAAACGCAGATCTATGCACCTATCTCTTTCCCAGGATCTTCTATTAATTTAATACTGGGGTGCCAAGAACCTTGTTCAGTTCAACGCCTCCAAAACCCAGTTATGCTCCCTGTCACGCAAAAATCTGGCAACGCTTACCCCATTCACATGATTGGCTAAGCCCTACAGAACAATGAAACGTTCGATCTTGTTGGCATCGCTTTCGAACATGATATCAGCTGGCACAAACACATTACTTCAGTAGCCACATCGGCAGCTAAAAAGCTTGGTTTTCTCTTTCGAGCCAGGAAGTACCTCTTCCAACTTATATACTCTATGTTTCCCAAATAAGACCTAACCTAGAGTACTGCTCCCACATCTGGGGAGCGGCATCACCTTCGAATTACACTCGTATTCATAGGCATTTCTCAGAGATTGGCCAGCTTTTATCCCGCTGCATAGTCCGGTAATGCATTTCATAGAAGGCGCATCGCTCACTATGATACACGCATCGCGTCGCTGGCGAAGCGCTTTATGAGAAGTCGCTGGCAATTCGCCAGGATAACGACTGTGAATACGACTGTTAGAGAAACCCATCACACGAAAATCCTCACACAAGCCGATACTATGTGGTATTCGTACATTAAGCCTCCGTATCACACTACAGGATAGTTGTAGATAAAGTATAGTTCACATTATAGTATTCAACACGTGTGTAATGGCTATAATTTATTCGGATTACTCCACCCGCTTTTGGTCTGTGTCGCAGCTGTCGCAGACTTTATTCTCTTGAGTAATTAATTGCCAACATTACACACGCATTAAGATATGCTATTTTTTAGCAAGTTTTGATAAAAATATAGACACTGCCTAATCACTAGGACAATAAGGCGTTAGGTTGAGTTGATCTACGGATAAAATTAAAATTTAAATGAATAGTGTCAAAGTTAAACTCTAATTTTAAAACTATAGTAACAAGAAATACAATAATAATTCTTTCTCAATAAAATTTCGACGTACAGGCGTGTCTATCCCTATATGGATGCCAGTTGTATTTTCATATTACTGGAATTTACGAGGCCGCATAACTTGGCGTATTTTGAGAATTTAGAACGGCATTATTAACATCCACATATATTTTCTAGGAAATAAAAAATACATCATTATATAGTTGAAGTCAAGGACCAAAATTAATTATTAACACTTAAAACATAAACATTGTCAATATATAAATTACATACATACAATATAGTCAAGACTAATAATCATGATAAAAACTACATACTGGTACACTGATCATCCATGGCCGTTAGCAGATACACATACAGTGTGTCGCTTGACAGACGACAACTCGATAGTTTTGCCGTTTTTAGATTAAGCTATCCCCATTTTTGCACTAAACATATCTAGTGAGGTGCATCTTTTGGGATGTCGAACCAGTATTTAAGTGATGAAATCAACCATATGCGAGCGTGGTCAATTTTCGAAATTTTGCTTCGGATATTCAATAATTTTATTAGTGAGACTCGTCCGGAATTTTAATCCCATATATCGATTTTCGGCTGTAAGATCGAATTTTGTATTTTTGTTGCATCTTTTGGTATGTGGAGCCAGTATTAGTTATAAAATCAACCATATGGGAGCTTGGTCAATTTTCGAAATTTTGCTTCGGATATTGAATAATTTTATTAGTGAGACCCATGGATTTATTATATAAAAGGATTCGATATCCGTATACTGTGAGCGTATCGAACGACAAGCCTTATATATTTTGTTGTTTGTTATTCTCTTGGGGGAGCAGTTTACGAACTACGAACATAGACAAGACTACGAATTACTACGTAATTGAATCAAGAATGGTAGTAGAAAGAGATAAAATAGCATTGGAGTGTTGGAGCTCAGAAGTGTTGCTGTCTGTGCTAGTTGTTTAGGAAAACGGCTGAACCTCGGTCTGAACACTCGGTTACACACGTCTTTGTCTAATGAACTAGAAAAGAAAAAGTGCGACGTATAGATTTATAGGTATAGATTTATAAATGACTCGGAGCGACTTTAAATAAACACCTTTAGAAATAACATACTAACCTATAAATAATAAACCCTTTTTAACTTAAATTTATTATTATTTAGCAGAAAATAAAGTAATTTAGGGCTTTTATTACTTTTAGCAAATCTTGTAATGCTTCTAACGTATTTTTTGTATACAAGGTAAAATAAGATGTGTCCAATGTTTACAAAGTGTGTTTACAGTGTCGCTTAGAATGGTTTGTTTTGGCTTCAAAGAATGTTACATCATCCCGTATCCTTTTATTTAATAAATCCATGGTGAGACCGGTCCGGAATTTTAATCCCATATATCGATTTTCGGCTGAAAGATCGCATTTTGTATTTTTGTTTCATCTTTTGGTATGTCGAGCCAGTATTTAAGTTATAAAATCAACCATATGGGAGCTTGGTCAATTTTCGAAATTTTGCTTCGGATATAGCATAATAATTTTATTAATGAGACTCGTCCGGAATTTTACTCCCATATATCGATTTTCGGCTGAAATATCGCATTTTGTATTTTTATCGATATTTGCCTGCTTTTATTGAGTCGTTTCGTACAATTTACATTTTCTGGTTAGTCATTAAACTGGGATTAAGAAAAATGTTTTTGATATAAACAAATTTAGAATACTTTTAGTATAATATGCAGATAATGTCAAAATGGAAGTTCGTTGTAGGGGGTATAATTTTTCCAGAAACTAATTAGAAAACTTGAATAATTTAAGTTTAACCCTAATAGGTACAGTATAGTAATATCTTTAATGAAAAAAAATTGATATTGTAGGGGGAAGTTTTTATTGCCCCTTATAAAATGTTTTTTTTTGTTCAGGTCAGTACAAAGTCTACCGTCACCATACTGTCAAGAATATATTTCATTTTCGAAAAATGTGTCGTGTCCTCTAATCAATCTTTTTTTTGTCTGGGACAGCCCACATATGCTTCAAGTCTAAGTACTAACGTACCATGGGCGTCTGAAGAGAAAGGAGACGTAATCTATTGACACGGGATTTAAATGATAGGAGGTTGAGGGGGGACACTGCAGGCAATTTGTTCCATAATCTAGAGACCCTAGGTATTAATGAGCGAGGGAAGTCGGATGCTCTAGGTTTTTGTAGCTGGACCAGGGTTGCCAGATCTTGCAAATGAAAAAGCGGGACACGTGAATCTGTGACACGTGTTTAAGGGGATAATATTTTAATGTGTTAAAAATGTGTGTCGTTGTTGTTGTTGTTTTTGGATTAATGGCTCTGGTTGAAACCAAATGGCCAGCTCTCATTTTTCAAAATTTGTGTCAAAAAAATGTTTCACTGTTTCAAGTTTCAAGGACAAACATCCCAAATAAAAATTTCGATATTGCCGCGCAAAAAAAATTCAAAGAACATGCAATTTTTTCCTTAACTATATATTGTTAACTAAAAATAAACAGAAACATAAAAATAAACAAAAACATAAAAATAAACGAAAACTATAACAAACGTGTACATTGTACATTGTAGGTACATAGGTTTTAATAAAAATAAAGTAGGTGTTTATTTACCACTAAAGAACAAGGTAACATGTAAATATAAATATACATATTTGGTTGAAGTTAAATCTGCACTTTTTAAAATTATTCAAAAATCGGGATTTTCGACGCGCAAATCGGAAAGCGGGACAAAAGTGGGACAAGTGGCTTATATCGATTAAAATCGGGACAGTCTGGCAACCCTGAGCTGGACATTAAAAGGATGCATATGTAATGCGCTTTGTATTGTTCTGTTAGGATTAGGAATAGTCCAGGGGGAACGATAGCGGTTAGTTATTCTGAGCAAAATCCTTCGAAATATATCGGTAGGAAAGGGACAGATCGATGAGCGAAAGAATGGAGTTTTCTTGTTAGGACTGGGTCATTGCTGAGTCGAATGGCTCTCTTTTGGATAGAATCAAGGATGCTAAGTGTCGAAGGTGACAATGCTTCCGCAGTGGCGGCTGGTCCTAAAGGGCACAAGGGCGCGTGCCCACTCTAAATTTTCGACAAATA
Organism: Philopedon plagiatum; assembly: GCA_963971165.1. Classification (NCBI taxonomy): domain Eukaryota; kingdom Metazoa; phylum Arthropoda; class Insecta; order Coleoptera; family Curculionidae; genus Philopedon; species Philopedon plagiatum. The sequence continues at coordinate 94,741,076 of OZ020190.1, read as the reverse complement.
AAAAATCTTATCAAAAGTCAAAAAGAAATAATACGCACCGTCGTGCCTCAATACCTCATTCCTTGCATATCACACCACGGCGAACGCGACCGCCGGCGATCAAAACTTATCTCCGGGGACACAGCAGATTGTCCCAATTTCATCATCAATTTTGGTGGCGACGCCGGTCTATGCATTGGAGAATTACTGTTAAAATCGCGTGCTATCGGCATCTCGATGGGCACAATATTTCGTGTCTCCTGCGCTTGTTTATTGTTTGGATTTCGAGCGGCGTTGTTCTTGGATGGCGCGGCGGGCCGAAGAGATTATTGCACAATTTTATGTTTAGTTTTCTTGATATATTAACACGTGAAGACCTAATAATTTTTTTTGTGATCAGTTGAGGGATATTTTTTTTATTTAAATAGTTTATTAATTATTAGTAGTGCATTAGTGCGTAGTATTAGGTACTAGTAATTCTACTGTGTATTTTGTTTTGTTCTTACTTTTGGGATTTCCCGATCCGCCGTTTCCAACAAATGGAATCAGAAATAAACTCAGTGCAATATTTATTACAAAAGACTGTTTTATAATTTTTTAAGTTTGTATCATTTATTGATTTGTATTTGTGCCCCCCCCCCCCCCCCCCCAAATAAAAAAGTCACGAGCCGCCACTTTGCTTCCGTGGGAACAGTATTCTAGGTTAGGTCTTATTTGGGAAACATAGAGAGTATGTAAGTTTGAAGAAGTGAAGTATTGTGTGTGTGGCTATTGAAGTAATGTGTTTGTGCCAGCTGAGATCATGTTCGAAAGCGATGCCAACAAGATCGAACGTTTCTTTGTCCTGTAGAGCTTGGCCATTCATGTGGATGGGATAAATGTTGCTGGATTTGTTGCGCGACAGGGAGTAAGACTGAATTTTGGAGCCGTTGAATCTTGCGAAAGGGATAGTGGGCGTCTATTATCCTCTACTACTATCCAGCTCTTAATTCGAGACTTGTTTAAAAAAACGAATGTTTGGTGAAAAGTACTATCGTCGGCGTAACTGTGGACGGAGTTGGTAGTTGAAGAGAGCAGGAATATGATGACGAAATAAGGTTGGTGCCAGGACTGAACATTGGGGTACGCCAGCATTAATAGGATGGAAGTTAGATGATTGACCGTCCACCACGATAGATATGCACCGATTAGAGAGAAAGCAGGTAGGTACATCGTTTGGGAGGAAGACCATAAGAGACTAGTTTGTTGAGGAGTGCAGTATACCATAATTTATCAATGACCTTGAAAATGTCAAGGACTGCAATCTGGGGATTCGCCATGAAATTGGAGAGATTTGTCCAGTTGTGTGTGACAAAGGTATTAAGGTAAGGAGGTCAGCTGTGGATCTTTGGTGATGAAATCAACACGACACTGTCTGTCATGGATGAGTTTGTGTCTTTCTAAATATTTTGAAATTTGCAAGTTGATGACTTACTTTCTCCATAACAGAGAGAAGAGAGATCTATAACTCGATGGAAGAGACCTGAAACCTTTTTTTGGGGAGAGCCTGCCCACGAGCAGTCTTCCAGCTGTATGGGAACATATCCTTGTCATATGATTTACTTTAATAAAATTCGACAAATTAAGGTTTATTTAATTAATTCTTGAACCAACTTTACTTTTTTATTATAAAATCAACAATTAACAGTATTTCAGGTAAAAAAATTATATAATTTAAAGTCTAGCATCTCTTAACTATACTACTATGCCTATAAATCAATCAAATTTCTTATTAATTAAAGTAACGTAACTTTGGGCAACTGAACTTCAAATGTTTATACGCAAGATCCTGCATAGGGTTTTTAATTTTATAAAATTCGATAAATTAACGTTTATTTAATTAATTATTAAACCAACTTTAATTTTTTTATTAGAAATATCAAAAAGACAACAAAATTATGTAATTTAGAGTCTAGCCTCTCTTAACCATACTACTATGACTATAAATCTGTCAAATTTCTTATCAATTAGAGTAACACGTAACTTTGGGCAAATAAACTTCAAATGTTTATACGCGGAATCCCACATAGGTTTTTTTATAAAATTCGATAAAGTAACGTTTATTTAATTATTGAACCAAATTTAATTTTTTGTTATAAAAATCAATAATTAACAATATTTCAGGTAAAAAATATATAATTTAAAGTCTAGCATCTCTTAACTGTACTACTATGCTTATAAATCAATCAAATTTCTTATTAATTAAAGTAACGTAACTTTGGGCAAATGAACTTCAAATGTTTATACGCAAGATCCTGCATAGGTTTTTTAATTTTATAAAATTCGATAAATTAACGTTTATTTAATTAATTATTAAACCAACTTTAATTTTTTATTATAAATATTAAAAAGTCAACAAAATTATGTAATTTAGAGTCTAGCCTCTCTTAACCATACTACTATGACTATAAATCTGTCAAATTTCTTATCAATTAGAGTAACAAGTAACGTTGGGCAAATAAACTTCAAATATTGATACGCGGGATCCCGCCTAGGTTTTTAATTTTATAAAATTCTATAAATTAACGTCTATTTAATTAATTATTGAACCAAATTTAATTTTTTATTATAAAAATCAACAATTAACAATATTTCAGGTAAAAAAATTATATAATTTAAAGTCTAGCATCTCTTAACTATACTACTATGCTTATAAATCAATCAAATTTCTTATTAATTAAAGAAACGTAACTTTGGTCAAATGAACTTTAAATGTTTATACGCAAGATCCTGCATAGGTTTTTTTAATTTTATAAAATTCGTTAAATTAACGTTTATTTAATTAATTATTAAACCAACTTTAATTTTTTATTATAAATATCAAAAATTAACAGTATTTCAGTCAACAAAATTATGTAACTCTAGCCTCTCTTAACTATACTATTATGACTATAAATCAGTCAAATTTCTTATCAATTAAATTAACAAGTAACTTTGGGCAAATGAACTTTAAATGTTTATTACTTTTCTACCTGAGGTAATAAGTAGTTTTTTTTTTAGTTTTTATAGTAAATCACATTAGTTTGATTGTAAGGTAAGTAAGATACTTATAATACAGTCTCATTAATTTTCATATTATAATACCACGGATATTTGGCAGATACACGTTTTCGCTTTATTTTTTAAGAGTTTACGATTTTTTCATGGCTATGCGGATCCGCATAGCTGGTACGGGATACCCCAGGCCGTCAAATAATGCGGGATCCCGCGGGATTGTGGGATCCCACTTTGCGGGATTGCAATCCCTACTGGTAAGTCATCCAGATCGGAGGACTTTTTAATGTAAAGTGATAGAAGAATTTTTGAACTTGTTTGACATTAAGTATTATGTCGGACATTTTGTGGAGTGCAGACGTAACGGTTGGTAGAGCGAAATTGGCAGGCGGAATACGAGTATAAGGCTGGAATTGCCAACGAATTATTGGACAAATAGTTCAGCTTTTCCTTTAAAGGTGGAGATAATTTCGTTGTCAGAGGTAAGGGGAGAAAAAGTGACCAGAATGCTTTGTTGCCGTTGGAACAGGAAAGCTCTTTATCGTTTATGCGGTTCTTAAAAGCATTTTTGGACTCGTAGATAGTTTGATTGTAGTGATTTCTTGCTTCGGTGAAAATCTGACGATTTTCGGGTGTTGGATTTTGAAGGGACCTTTTGTGAGCCTGGAGTTTTTTGAGCCTGGCTTTATCACAGACCTTGGAGAACAAGGGCTTTTGATAGTGGAGTTTAGGTTTCTTGCCGGTACGTGGAATGAAACTTTTACACCAAGCGAAAAAAACAGTTTTCTTTCTAATTAATGGGTTGTCAAAACTAATTAGGTATATTCTACAAATAATGAACTTCAACAGAATAATAGTAAAACCCAAAAATTATTGTGGAAGCGTGTAGTAGCTTTTTGGCTCCGTCATTCGGTAAATTATTCCTGGTATTTGTTTAATGCTCATGCGTAAATATCTTTTTAGGTTATAAAATATTTATTTGTTTTCCGAGTTCTCTTAATATTTCTATGCAATAGTTCAGTATAAATTTCGAATATTACGTTTTTTTTATAATTTAGTTTGGTAAGATACCCTCGATGACCAACCCGCAAAGTTTTTGCAGCGTTGCACTCAAAAAAAAGATACTTCAGAATGAACGCGTTTACCTCATTTCGAGAGCATAGTGACTTTCATATGTGGCAAAAGAATATTCTCTCCAATAAAGAAACAAATTTCTTCGTTTTCACGGATTTACTCCAAAAGAACTGGTTTCGCCTTAAAGCAATTTTGACTTTATATAATGTTCTTTATTATTTGAGATCAAACAATCAGTTACATATATTGAGAGCAATAGGTATCTTTTAACTGTAATCATTCATAATATTACTACAAATTTGTCATGTTCTCAAAATAAGAGAAATATTCCTCAATTTAAAATTTGGTGATCTACATGATAAACCTTGATATTTTCTTATTAAGGAAATTAATTCATTTTATAAGGTTTTAAGAGTTTTAGTGTAAAAAAGCTGCATCATAGAGTAAAGAAATTGTTTTTTAACGTGATAAATTACAAGACCATGTTTTGATAACTCATTACGTTTCCGAGAGTAATTTAGAATCTTAGATTAAAATCATATTTTCTTATAATGCAATACGTAATACGTTCAATTACAAAAATTGGGATCTCATTTTGAGACCGATAATGTTTTGCTTTATGAGTTCAGGTGTTCAAAAATAGAAATTTCAGGATATTATACCAAGCCACAATGCTTTAGGATGACGAAATTGTGCTCTTGTTTCAACGCCGGCATTATTTTAAATTAAAGACAAATAATGTCTTACTTCAAGAACTGGTGATTTAAGGCGGTTGACTCCAAAATTTCATCCAATGTCTATAGTTACGGATTTTTATCCTCATACTTTTTTCAAAACTCGAATTTATCATATTTATTTGTGGTGATGAAGGGATATGGTACGGCATCATTAGTAGATTTTTAAAATGTAAGAGAAAATGAAGAAATGACTTTAAAGTAATTCCAATTTTTTAATGACCTTAAAAGTAACCGACGATAAGAACCCGGTTTTTTAACACATTAATAATGTAGCAGAAGTTACAAATACAATGATATATTAACCAGCAGTTTTGAATTGTTTTTGTGATTTCTACTTCATTATTGTTTCTAAAAATCTATTATTTTTAAGGCCTTGTATGGATTTAAAAAAGAAAATGATCCAAACCGAAAATTAAGGAGAAATAACTTTGAATACATGTTTTCATGTTCTCTTACATTTTAAAAATCTAAAAATGGAGACATACATATCCGTTCGTCACAACAAATAAATATATTAAATTTGAGATTCGAAAAAAATAGTATAACGATAAAAATCCATAATAGACAATTAAACGAAATTAGCGAAGTAAACCGCTTCCCTTTCTTCAGAATTAAAAAAACGTATTATTTTTGAAGAAAAAGAGGCGAATGAAAATAAACATATCATTATGAAAAAGCTGCAACCTCGTTAAAGTTTTTTTCTTAAATGTTTGACGATGGATTGAGAATAAGCGCTTGGATTCATTTGCCCATAATAAAAATACTTTATTTTTGGAAGCCGCTTCACTTTTCCCAAAAAAGCGGTTTTCTAATCCTGCTGAAAAAGGTTCTCCTAAATTAGAAATTCTTGAACCAGGACATGTAATTTTTTAATAAAAAACAATGTGGTTCCCTATAACAAAAGCACACTTTTCTAAACCCTAAAAAATTGTAATTTGGTGCAAAATCCGTTTTTCACTTTTTAACTGAGGAACCATGTTTATATAGACGAAGGGGGTAAATAGTTCTGTAAAATGTGGTATAAAAATGAAAAACGTTTTGTTTTTGGATGTAACAACGGATATTTATTTATAAAAATATAAAAACAGTAGAAATTAGTGATGTTATTGAAACAACACCTTTAAATCTTAGCATTACGTCTACTTAAGGTTATAAGCGTATATGAATTTAATAATAGTGTAACATAAAACTTATTACTATATGTTAGGGGTGTCCTGTCTACAACAAGGACGGAAGATTAACTAAAACTCAATTTTTTTAATGAAGGTTTTTTTTGAGTTGAGGATATTCCTTTACTGTATAGAACTGAACACTACTTGCCTAAGTAATTTCACTCCTTAGCCTGAGTTATATGGTTTCATCCTAATTGACCTTGGCGATCTAATTATAACTGTCCTTATCTATTAAATCGCCAAGGTTAATTACGATAAATCCATATAACTCAGGCTAAGGAGTGAAATTATTTAGGCAAGTAGTCTTCAGTTCTATACGGTAAAGGATTATCAACAAATCAAAAAAACCTCTTCATTAAAAAAAATGTTTTTTAGTTAATCTGCCGTCCTTGTTGTAGACAGAGCACCCTTAATAACACAAGAAAAAATGGACAAATCAAATTAAGTTTATACACTGCAACAAAGTCATTTTATCAGAAAAGATAACTGAATATTTAAGTTTGTTCCTACCTAAAAAGTTTTTAATAATATTTTCGTCCAGGCCCCAAGTTTTCAGGAGTTCTTCCATGTTTACCTGAAAAAAAAATTAAATTAATTTTATAAGTTGTAAAGCAAGTACCCAATAAGTAATCCATAATGAAATGTTGACTTTTTTTTAAAATCTGGAGATATAATTTAGAATTTTGCAGCAAATTTTAAAACTTTTTTTTTATAAATGATCCATCCAGGGCATTGCTGAAACTGGATAAGTGTTGACAACCCTATCCTAGTATTTAATCCTCTACTCAAAAAATCAACCTCCGGTTTAACCGAAAATGTGGGAATACCGGTTTTAGGTAATTTCCGCTTAAACCGGTTGTTTTTTTGGTAGAGAATTAAAAACTAGGATGGGGACATGTAAGCCGTTTTACTCCAGGTGTCACCGTTTTGTTGCTCTAGCTTGTTAAATGACCACAAATGTCACTTTTCACCTATCACTATCTTGGAAACTATTTAATTTAAGCATAAGGTATGTCACGTAGGATGTATCGAGAATTAGCCGTAGAGCCCAAATATGCAAAAATATACAGGGTGTTCCATTTAACAAAACGAAATTGATGTTTGCCCAGACGAAACTGAGCACCCTGTATATACAAAAATGTAACAAAACAAAACCTTGTTTGAAACTAAATGACTTTTAAATTTAACATTTTTTGAACACTGTAGATTGTGAGATAAGGTAGCGTTCCAAATAAACGGACCACCCTGTACATATGTTGGCACTTACTATGTGTACTTATCATGCTCATCCTATTGATTAACCTAATTTTCAAAATACATGGTTTTAACCAATTTTAGTTTTTTAATTGGCTTACCCTGTACATTTGTGACCAAAAATGTTATATTTGTGATCTTTTATGATACACTCATTGTATAAATTTTGGTTGTACTACCTACATTGGGTAATTTTTAAAATATTAAGTTTTGAAACATATTTCTTTTTTTTTAATTGACCCACCCTGTATCTCGCCAACTTTAAAAAAAAATTGTGTGGTGCAAGCCTTCCTAATGCACCCCTGCATCCTAACTTTAGTTTTTCTGTGCAAAGTAGTTTTTTAAAAAATATTTTTCTTATTGTAACATTTTGAATTTTTTTTACCTGCCTCACCATGTAAATACATTACTCAAAATGTTATTTGAGAGGCCGAAAATAAACACAGAAAATGGAATTGTTTAGAAGGTGGCCACTATACGCCAAAATTTTTTTGAAGATACACGTATTTTGGGGCATAGATTACGAAAATTAAATAAAATTTCGTCGCTGTCATTTACTTTTTCAGATATTCCTTCGTAAAGTTTCGATTTTTAAATCTTATGTCAGTGGTCCTTTCAAAACCGATTTTTATAATTACAGGTTCAACGATCCCTCAATATTTGCTTATTACAACAAAATTTATCCCTTCTTTTCACAGAATATTACTTTTATCTCACTTTTTTAACGAAAAAGTTAGTTTTTAAATTAATTTTATTACAATGGCTTAAGTACTGCAAGAAATTTTACTAAGTTTTTTTTTTCCGGGGTTGGTAAGTATTCTACCATCATCGCGCCATTTTATTTTAATTTAAAAATGTTTTTTTTTGCTAAAACCAGGGACATGATATTTCGTGTTTTATTAAAAAAGAAGAGTTATACACAAAAATCGAAGGATCATTGAACCTGTAATCATAAAACTCATTTAAACAGGACCGCTGACATAAGTACGCCTGCAAATTGAATCAATACTTCCACATCATAATCTATTCATTATTTTATCATTTTTAAATTGTTCGATAACAGTAAAAAAACTTTCTTACAATTTTTAGAATGCCAATTCTAAAAAACCCTAAAAATGGCAAAAAAAGAGGATATGGTAAATGTATCCCCTTTTATTCCCCTTTTAACTTCCCCAATAAATATGAAAAAATACACAAATAATAAAAAACTAACTTTGTTTTTAAAATCCTCATCCTAATAAATCCCGAAAACGACATACAACACGATATGGTAAATTGATCCTCCCTTTTGCTCCCTTTATTAACCTCTCCAATAAAAATAAAAAGAATATAAAAATATTTAAAAACTGACATTATTTTCCTCTCTTTCGAAACCGCGGTGGTGTCAAAATATATGAAAGTCATGTCATGATTCTCTTAAATTAAGGTAGCCTTCCCCTATTTGAAAACATATGATCTTAATTTACCCTTTGTTCTCAAAATGAGAACTTGTTTATCATAATATGAGTTATATTACCTTAATTTGAGACCTCGGTGATTTTCACAATATTTCGAAACCGCCGCGGGTTTAAAACAAGAGAACTTTTTTTTGTGTGATGTCTTTAGATTCGTGATAAGAATTCCAAATTTTACAAGTATGAAAAAAAATCTTTAAAATCTGCGATGCTGGTATTTATAAGTAAGAACTATCAAAATGTTTTACACCTCACCCCGTATCTCGAAAACATAAAAGTTTGGGGCACACGTTTATGTGAACTTTCTGTCTCAAAAACATTCAAGAAAACACTCCTTAAAGTTTTTTTACGTACTCTAATCACACCCTACATATGTAAAAATTTGCTTTGTCTCTTGTGTATTTTCGTTGTACTTACCTATATCGGTCAAAATCGAAAAAAAAAACATTTAAATTGTGGACATATTATTTTCATTGCATCACCCTTCGTAGGTCCAGAAACAAACAAATGCACATGGCGGACATTATACCAAAGAGCATCGATTATACCTTCAGTATTCAGTAGTTCTGATAAATCCTCTTATTTGCAATAGGTTGTAAACAAAATTTAAATGTGTCTCATACTTACCAATTCTGTTTTTTCCACCGATACAGTTCACAAAATCTATAAAAATTTATATATTATGCGACATGAAAACTGAACGACCACCACACATACAAACACATGCAGGATTGCAGGATGCAGGTCGACTCCCGTCTCGTACCAATAAGCGAGATGTAACGGATTTGTTTTGCGTATCTTACCGGCCAGATAGATCCCGTCTTTTTCTTTTTTGCACATATTCGAACCGGTTGCTGCAGCACGTATTTCGGTAATTTACTCGTACTTTATTGAAATTATGTGGTGTTACAGTGAGGTCTTCACGGGCTTGGTACAAGAGCTACGATTTTAATAATGAGATAGGGGTTTTTCCACTAAAATATTCAATTTCCAATCCAATGAAACCTAGATTTCACAAATAGTGCTTCTCTAGGCTTTACTCTAAGAAATGGCTTTGTTAATTTTATGTCTAAATACCTCAATACAAGAGAACTAAAATTTTACACTGTGACCTAAAATATGCTTTTTGTATCTTGAAACTCATGGTTTTGTAATGAGAAATGGTATCCTTATTTTTAAATAAATGTCATCAATGTAAATAAATGACTTAATGAAATTTTTGTCTTGTTTTAATACTTTTAAAATCTTCAGAACAAAAATATGTTTTTAATTTAAGAACATAAGAGTTCTAAGTAAAATATTTTTTTTAAAACCACTTATATCTTTATTTTGAGGAATCTTTTTTTTGTGTGTGCCAACGCTTAATTAAGATATTAAATTTGGGTCGCCCATCGTAGGACTATACGTCACCAGAGGCCATCTCCCCGTTTTATGATGAGCGGTGTTTGATCGCTATTTTGAGGGTGAATTTAATCAGAAAGAATTATAATATTTTGGGGATAATCTTTTCGAATGGAGTAATTTTGAATTATGAAAAAAAATTGCTGGATAAGCTCATTCAATTTCTAAAGCCGTGTTAAATAACATTTTTCATTGTCAAGAAGCAATAAATGTCACATTTAGCAACGACATTAACATGTGTGTTGTCGTATTACAAGTGTACAGTTGGATAAATTATTGATTAGATTGTTTTGAGAAACCGATCAGTAATATCACAAATCGCTGAAAGGTGGGGATGTTAAATTCAGGATATAAAATCTTAATTAGGAATAATCATTTAGAAACAAGCAAATAATGTTTATCGGTTTTTTGAAGTTCAGCCCAAAGGAAGTGTACATTTTTTTGGAAATTAATATAAAAGGTGTTACCTTCCAAACTAATAAGACCAGAAACTTGAAATGTAGCTGCATCTTAAGCCCTAAGCTAGGAAGATTGCTGCAAAACTCGAACCCTAAAATGGTGAAAATGGTTAAAAAATGTTTTTAAGAAATCTTAAATATCTCTAAACCCCATGAGATAGGGCTATACTTACCAGCATTTAAAAAGTAATTTGAGGATTTCTTACTTATTAGCGGCTAAGGGGATGATAAGGAAGGAAAAAGTTAATAATTATGTACTTACATATTTCAGGGGTGGAATTTTATAAAATGTTGGAAACTGTTCTAAGATATTTGAAGAAGTAACATGTCAAAAAATTATAATTTAATAAGAGAAGGAGTCATTTAGCACCTTAGAAAACACCCAAATCTTTTTTCTTATCAACCCCCTTAGGGATTTTTTCCTTATTAACCCCTAAGGGGGTTGATAAGGGTTTTACAAAGTGCTAAATGACTCCTTTTATTGAATTATATATTTTTTGCACACAATAACGTTCTTAGAATTTCTTAGAACGGTTTTCAGGATATTATAAAATTTCATCCCTGAAAGTTATCGGATCACTCCTAAACGTATTTGCGTAAAATTTTATGTAGAGATTCCTTTCGTTATCTGAATAATGAATATATATAGGTATATATATATATATATATATATATATATATATATATATATATATATATATATATATATATATATTCGTCATCGGAATAAGCAATATACAGTGTGTGTCACAAAGATGAGTCCTGCTAAATGAAATTCGAGAATTCTTTCACAGATTGAAAATGTAACTTTCTTAAATATTTACAAATAAAATTATTACAATTACAAACAATTTGAATTTTTTTTTCACTGGGGAATAATTTGGCCGGCTTGATCTGAATATAATAGTAAATAGACAACACGTAATTGAAGATATGCGTGGATAAAGGCGACATGTTACAATATTACAATTTAAAAATCCTAATAAACGTGTCTTTAGTTGTATATAAACTACTGCGCAATAGATAGGATAATGGATGTGTGAATTCTACTTAAAGATTTAAAACATGACTTGTGAAGGTATTAAACATTCTCCAACTTCATTCTTATAAAAAAGCGTAAACGAAAAAATGCGACATATCGCCTTCATCCACCCATATCTTCAATTGTTACCAGCGATTTTTCTTGAGTGAAAGACAAAACTATTTCGAGGGCTTTCGCAGTTTTAATGTTGCCAAGTTGCTGATAGTTAACTGAAACTTTCGGTTAAACTCCAAGGTACTCGTATATCTAATTTTTATTGGTGGGAACAAAGTCACAGACTGTTCACATTTGAGAAATTAGTATGGGGCTTCACACAATACATGTAAAGGGTATGTTACAAATACGAGTGGTTAGTGACACAAACATAAAATATACTTATGATTATACGTGAGCGAAATTGCCGGTACCAATTGTGTTCTATAATTCCATGAAATCATCATGTGACCAAATTAATACTGTAGTTAAAAAAAGCATTCTAAGAAAGACCTGACCCATTTTCACTATAAGGGTACGTGAAGAGTAATTAATTCATTTTTCTGCTCCTAATACATGACATGACATGCAAATAAAAGTTCTGGCAAAATACCGTAATATGCAGATATTTGGTAAAACGTCATACACGCAACCTGTTAAAGGAGTGGCGCAAGCGAGTTCAGGAGGTGGTGGTTGGGACGCCCGCCGGCCAGCGACGCTTTCCGTGATAACGCTCATTTCACTGCCTCGTGATTAGGAAAGCTTTGATATTGGACTTTTCTAAATTCGTAGTTTGAATTCTTAAAAAAGTATCATGTTTTTTGTTAAGAAGTGGTATTTTTTAGTTCTTCTAAATATCAATTTCGGTAAGTTTTGTTTCATAGTTATTTATAACTGTAACACCATAAACGTTATTCTTCTTTTATCTGGAAATACATAAATGTAAAACATTTGTTAATTTGGTTTATCGGATTATATCAATATACAAATAAATGTAGAAATGCTAATTATAACATTTAGCCGCTTTTGTCTGTTGCATTAAACCAAAGGATCCTTGATAATTTTGCCCTTATATTAGTTTATGTTAGGGAATTAAAATTCCCAAGTTTATAAATTAGGAATAATAGGAAATTAAAAAAACTATACTTTGAATAACGTTCATATTCTCGTTCTTTTTCATCATCTCTAGTCTCTAGTAGGTAAATACAATATGAAAATCCTGGTGCGCTGAAATTCTCTTCAGTACTAAACTTTTATATTCCTGTAACACACCTTTTATAGGTTTTTTTAATTAAAAAATAGAAACAGAATTACTTTCTCTGCTACAATGTAACTTTTAAGGTATTGAAAAAATATTTTTGATCAATTTTATCTGTAGGTATATGAATGGTCGTTTACTGCGCCTACATCCTTTCATTCTTGCGATTAGATATTAGATATTATCTAAGTTAAGAAAAAACAGTAAATTAAGAATTAACGGTGTTCGGCCAAGTAAGGGATCATTCCGCAGTGCAAGTAGTCTAAATCATTTTTCCAGCGATTTAAAAGTTGCACCATAGCTAGGGTTGCCAGACGTCCGGGAATTCCAGGAAAATCCCGGAATTTGTTAGGTCGTCCCGGATCCCGGAATTTTACTGTACTATCCCGGAAATCTTTAATCAAACAAAAATAAACAACTTGCAGCCTAGCTGCAAATTCGAATTAATTTCAGTTAGACCTGCTCAGAATTTTTGTCCTTTTTAAAAGGGTCTGAAGACGAAAAATTGTTAAAACTTGCCAAGTCTAGCGATAAATATAAGTAGTATTTGTAAACGATGCGTACCGTCGTTCTTTTGGCCAAACACACACGTTTTTTGACTACACCATAGAGCGGTTTTTTTTTTGATTGACAGGACGTCCCGGAAATTAGTCTTTCGAATCTGGTAACCCTAACTATAGCAGAGGAAGCAAATTGTGTTCCTATTTTTTAATTAAAAGACCTATAAAAGGTATACAGAAATAGTATAAAAGTTTAGTATTGAATAGAGTTTCAGCGCATCGGGGTTTTCATATCGTACTAGACATGGTTTCTAAAAAGATTGAGAATATAAACCTTATTTATGTAAGTAAAAGTAATTTAAATAGAAAAGTATATTTTTTATTTATCTAATATTATATGTCAAGAAAATGGGTAATGTAGTGGTTTATGGATGTTTGCAAACGTATTTACCTATGTTTAAAATGACAAAAGTGTATTTGTACCATTTATTATTTACCAAAGAACAGGTATGTTGCAAAACTCTATTGACAAAATTTTGGAGGTAATTTTTTGGTTAAAAATTAAAAAAAAATTCCTATTAACATACATAGATCCATAAGTGCTTTGTTTTCGAGATTCAGAATAATAAAATTTTAATTTCAGATTTGTTTTTCCTATTTGATGTACTGGATGTTGGTTATATACGTTTTTAAAGATAAATAATTTATTTACATTCTGTACATACAATAGTTTTTCGAGTATCTATGGAATTCCTATTAATCTTCGAAATAATCTACAGAGTGAGATATTGAAGGTCATGATCCTTTTGACTCCCCCAAATTTTAATAGACGACATAATAATTTTTTTATTTTATCACCCTATATTTCGAAGCGTTTCCGAAACTATGTTAATAGGACCCGTTTTTCTAATTTTTTGTAACATGTTGGTACAGTTTTGCAATACACTGTGTTTTATTCCCAAGTTAAATTTTTTAATTTAAAGCAAGTATGATCCAACTAAACAAACATATACTAATAAATTGTAAGAAGTTCAACGTATTTAACCCTGCCAGTTAACCAATGTGCATGACTTTATGACATAAATCAAATTTATTTTTCTATTTTTCTGTCCTTTCTCTTTATTTTTAGATACAACGGATATTTTTTTGTACCTATATCTTTTTGACTTTTAGTAACAGAAAGAGGTCGTTTCTGAAAATGGAAAAAAAACACTGTTATTGAACTCAATATTCTTATTGATGTCTTATCATCAGTGTATCTAAGCTAACATGTTTCGGAAGTTCCCATTTTTTTTTCATTAACTGGCTAATTTTAATTTTAAAATAATAAACATTTTTGCTAAAGTAAAGAATTTGTTCTTGTAAAACTTTTTAAAATGAAAAATTATAAAAATATTTTTACTAGGTAAGTAAGTACTGTAGCTGACAACTAATGCACATTTTTTCTCACTTTAAATCAGTAGTTAAATTAAAAAGGCAAAAGGAAATTGAAAGCCTTTTTAACAGCGGCTACTCTTTTATGTCTAAACTACCACGCCTTAAATTTATTTTGCAAATAGAAGGCGGCGACAATATGCTTTTTTTTAACTGCATACGAACTTTTAATAAAAATAGTATATTATTTTATTAAGAGTAAAAGCGATACTTTTATGACGAGTCTGTAGGTTTGCCGGACGAACGAAGTGAGTCTGGCAATTACAGACGAGTCATAAGAAGTTGCTTTTACTACGAAAACATACTACATATTTATTCTTCAAACGTCGCACTAAGGGGTATTTGAGCCAAAAAACCGGCCATAATTATATAAGGGCCTGTATCATCTCAATTCACGATAAAAGAAAATATCTGATCAAAATTTTGGTTTTATTAATAAAAATACATCAAAAAATAAAAAAAAAACATCACAAATCATAAGGAAAATCATAAAAAATATAGATAAGGATAATGTTCTTAGTAATTTTATTCGGAATCGCTACTTTCGGATGCACTGATAACCTCCTCGTCATCTTCGACAGTCTCTTCGTCTGATTTGTTGTGGTTCGGTGTTGCCGCAATTAAAATAGTCTTTGCCTCATCAGAAAATGGTAGGCTTTTTTTTTATTTTTTGGACGACTACAACTAATGAGAGGATCTGATGTTAGAAGCAATCTATTTAATATATCTCTGTTGCACTCAATTCTTGAAAATTTTCTTGCGAAGTCCACCCGATATTTCCTAAAGTGTTTATTGCGTGCCTCAGCGGCCTCCTCAGATAATTGTCCAATTGGCAGAATTGCCTCTGCTATCACCTGCGCACCGTGCATCAGTATTTTATGCACCGTAGGCGACATAGGATGCCAGCCGTATAATTCTACATACAGCTTGGCAGTGTCTTGGGCATAATCAGCGAATTTCTGGTGATCAACCTCATGGCCGCTTGATATCACCTCAAGAACCACTTTGAATCTGTTTATCAAATCAATGTTGATGCCGGTGATACGAGAAGAGCATTCTGCATTCTGGAAAAATCTCCGGGACGTATTTCCATCATTACAATTTCCGTAGCCAACTTTAGGAACATCAACAAGCAGACCCATTTCTTCTCTGAAACATTTCTGTATTTTCTCTTTTGTTTCCTTGACTATTTTTTTCTCTTCTGGCGTACTGCTTGCCACTTCTTCAGTGGTTCTTTATATGCCAAATGCAACAGTGATTCGAAAAAGCGTATTCTGGCATGGAGAACTGAGAGTCCAAACTTTAGGGCTTCATTTTTTACGGCACTTTTTTTTAATGTGTTAAATTCTTTTGATGTCTGGTCGCATATATAGCATCGCATGGTTGATGCAGTGTCTGTCGCGGAGTTGCAGACCTTTCCGTCTACCATTGTGAGTAAGATATTGTGACTGATTTTCACTGATATTTCGCTCTCTTCAGTTTTTTTCAGATTTTTTGCCTGATTTTCGATGTATCCGATTTCTTCCTTAGTGATATCTTTCGTTTCGTGAACGAATCGAGCTCTAATAGGTCTGCAAAACCTCACCGAAGAAGGAACTGGGTTCTGCCATATGATTTTTGTTGTATGACCATCAACCGAAACAACCAATCTCACGGGAACAAGCGAGCTCACAAATATATTGGAATCATTATCTGTGGTGTTTTCAAATTTTTGTTTAAATGGAGTTTGGTGGGAACCATCACATCCCCATTTCGATATCAAAAGCAGGTGTTGCTTTTCGAATTCAGTCAACGTATCTATCACTTCCTTCAAATACTGTATGAGGCGCAAAGCCGTATGATCCAACAAAGCTTGAAGTTCCACATTAAAGCTGGTCTCGGTAACAGTTATGTTTTCTTCATTTGGGTAGCACTCCTTTTTTGCTTTTTGTAAGAGAGAATAACAAGGGTAAATTTCTTTGCGGCCGCCTTGTAATAATGTCCACTGGCTTCTTGTAAAGTTACCTTCCACAAATAATGACAACGCTTCTCGTGGTGTATATTTCATCGCTACAGGTTCTCTTTTAAAAAAAAACTATTTTCCGGAACTTCTTAGCTCTCGTTGGCGTTGACGTCATTTCTTTTATCATCTTGGAAGTGTCTTTATTCCCGGAAGTGCCCTGACTTACACGTGCAGCGAAAGTCAATTCTTCGACAGGTAAGCCCGTAATTCTTCTGTTCTCCGCCGCTTGCTCCTTTCACTTAATTCATGGAATTGTTTAACTGGGCGACCGGGCTTGTGTGACCATGAAGGGAGCTCCAGTGATGTTTTAAGCCATTCTTGATTGTTTTTCAAAAATCGTTCTTCAGTGTAACGAGCTGCCGTCCATTTCTGCTTAAAACTCGTCTTGAAATGCCTCAATGAACGAGACAAAACATTCCTGTCTTCAGTTGGGCACGAAGTCAGTTGAGCTAGGCTATCTTCCAGTAACGTAAATCCATCCATTCATCCATTTTCTTTCCTTTGAACCCCTTCAGAATATCGTATAATTCCAGTCTGGTGACAGTTTTGACTTTTTCCGAAGTACCTACGAAAAAAGTAACAAAAATGATTTTTTGAAAAATTATACCTATAAACTTCAAAATTCAATAAAACAATATGGGGGACGTTGGGGGATGATTTTATTTCAGTTTCTGCTAGGCAAATGTTCACACTTTATTCCTACATTTAAAATGTAGGGCGACAAAGCGCGGCACATAAACAAACCACTAAATTTATACAATTTTATTTAAAAATAACATGTCCTTAAAAGGGGCATTTACAACATAACCGTAAATACTGAAACTTAAGGAAAAATGAATTGTATTATATTTTTTTACAAAGTACATACCTTCAACTTCCATATCCAGCAATTTATTTTCTGGTAAATCACCACACGAAGACATGTTAGCACAGAGAAATATGTAAAATAAACTAGAGCGCTGAGAACAAAGACAACCGTAACACACAATGACTGGGTTTCGACTGACTGCGCGGCCAGACCGCAGGTAAAGAGCGGGTTTGGGGGCTGCCCTTCGATTGACAGGTTATTGTACTACATGAAACATGAACATGGACATTTAGTCAATTTTAGAAAATCCACTTATGACCGGTTTTTTGGCTCAAATACCCCTTAGTGCGTCGTTTAAATAAAGAAAAATAAAGATATACAGTTTTGTAATTTTTTCATTTAAAAATCTTGAGTTTCGAGTGGGCCTAGCGTTGCTCTGGATTTATTATTGTATTGTCTGATACCGACGCGTGGTTCGATTTGACAAGTGTCAGTGTATATTATTGCGAGCAACTTTCTTTAATATTGTTACTCTTTTAAAAATACCATATTTTAAAACCACACTTACTCCAAATTAAATTGTTAAACTCAGAATTTATTTAATTTATTTTTTTATTTTTTTATAACTTTCTTTTATTATTCAACATTTATTCATGAGCATACAGTCATACTTTTATCTCCGCTCTCAGCGGCATAAAAAGTACTTTTACTTCCGCTGCCAATAGCAACCGCCTACTGATAAAAAAACAAATCTTTAACGCCAAAAAATTAGTAGAAAAATATCAGGTTTATTAACGTTTGAAGAAAAAAGAAATTTGGAAAATATATTTATGCATTCTATAAGATATCTGCTGTGAAATCCAAACAAATTATTTGATATGCAGGGTGTCCTATTTTCTATATTTTTTAGGGTATTTTCCTGATTAAGGGGATTCGGTCTTAGCGATTGGCGACTCAAATTAAGGAAGCTAGTTGCAATCAGCTGATTTTTAACGGGGAAGAAGGGCTCACTAGACGGTATACATATGTATTTTACATTCTTTAATTTTGTAAATCGTGGCGCCTTAGAATCGCACGGTTAGTGGCGCACCCGGGGGGGGGGGGGCTACAGCCCCCCCAGACCAACATCTTAGACACACAAAAAATAAAAAAGTGCACTACTAATTGAAGAAATCCACCGAATTGTACCACTCAGCACCCCCCCCCCCCCCCCAAAGACCAGTCAGCCCCCCAAGACAAAATCCTGGGTGCGCCCATGGTTAGCATGTACGAGAAGTCATCAGGGATATAGTACATGATTTCTCGGAGCGCCCATTTCCTTATGTGTATGACCTAAAACTGTAATTTAGCGTGTTATATGGAGTTGCGTGTCGTCATTACAAAATTTTCAACGTGATTTTGGCATCTTTTGCAATTTTCCGTGTTGTGCACATTATATGTATAGTACGTCTAGAAAGTATCCGGAATTTTATAGTTTTAAGAAATTTCATGAAACTTCCTTTTAGAAAGTCCTGTGCGTATTGTCAGGGTAGTAGGTCATGGATAAAACAAAGGACAATCCTATATGTCAAATATTGTTTATTTCCGAGAAGTTTAAAATCGATCTATAGTTTTGATCAGCTTAATTTGATGACCTAAAAAGGCATTAAACTCCTGACCATAGGCGTCGCATCTACCAAATAATTATAATGCGTATTGTTTTAAATTTTGAATATAATTAAGTAGGTAGAATATTATACAGCTTGTTTATTATAGTTTATATTGATAAGAGGTTTTTCCCTTGACGTCGCCTGCATAGAACACATGTACTTAATATTTTTAAAATGTTTTTTCGGTAAAGAATGCTCATTTTGCCAAAAACAATTTAAAAAAAAATTGCCTTTGCCCAGCAAGGACCGCGAGGAGGTATGAGTTTTCCGTGCTAGGAATGGATAGGGTCAGGTGTGTTCGTTGGAATATACAGTTAGTAGTTAGAATGCATTGTATACATTTTGACAACAAATTGATCGCAGGAGGATCACAGTAAATGTTCTGTAAAATGCCATCTAAAATGACAAAGAAACGAAAGAAAAAAGGCTCCCTATTCCCCGACACCCTTTGCACACCCATGCTCTTATAAGTGTTTTCCTACCTTCCTACACTTTACTACACTGTTTTGCTCCCTAAGTTCCTACACTTTAAGTATTTTATTTGAAAGCAAGTATAAATTTTAAAACGGACGAAAAAAAGCTCCCTACTCCCCTACACCCTTTCCATTTCCATGCTCTAATAAATGTTTTAGTCGGGCGCAAGAGTAAAACATAATGAGCGCAAAAAATGCTCTCTGCCTTCCTACACTTTAAGTATTTTATTCGAACGCAAGTACAAATTTTAAAACGGACGCAAAACAGGGCTCCCTACTGCCCTACTTCCCTTCACCCTCTCCAATCTCATAGTCATAATCAAAATAATATATATACCTAGCTAAATTAATTGTTAAAAACTTTACAATTTACGATTTAAATGTTAAAATAAGGTGCTAGGTAGACATAGGTAATGTAGAATTTTAAAATACCTTTTAAACGAACATGATTGATTTAAAAGGCAAATTTAATGACTGAAATCGTCAGAATTTTTAGAAGTAGAATCGTTTCCAGGTTGGATCACTATTGGAGCTATAGGTGGTAAAACAGGATGTTCATTTTCTGTTTTTATAACATGAGCTACGCAATTTTTCCATACATCGCTACTGATTTCGCTAATTACCTGTGGAATATTATCAAGGACAGCTGCGCTTAAAGTTGGTGACTGATTACATTTTCGTAAACATTTTTTTATGGTACCCCAAACCATTTCCATAGGATTAAAGATACAATAATATGGGGGTAATCGCAAATAGGGTTACCAGGTGCTCAATTCGTAAAACCGGTCGCGACCGGTGAAAAATCCTGATTTTATAAAAAAAGTCCGATCTTTGGTGTAAAAAGTAAAACTAACATTTTTTTATTACCGTTTTATTGGTTTCATAAGTTTTTTTTATAGCCCCTTAAATTATTCATATTTTTGGCCACTTGAAACAGCTTTTAAACAATCTTTTTTTGCCGGAAACTGCATCGTTGCCTGATGGTGTAGGAAATTCGGTCTTGAATGAAATGCGGGCAGTGTCCGGTCAACGCCTTTAAAATCCAGTTAAGACCGGATTTATCCGGTCAGATGGTAATCCTAATCGCAAAAGGGTATGACCGCGCCTAGCGCAAAGAGTATCAATCATTTTAAAAGTTCCGACTTTTGATGATTTTAATTAATTCCTTTTTTACTGGAATCCTTTCAGGAATATCCGTATTTTTATCTCTCATAAATTTTAGAATACCTTCTTTTTTAGTGTTGATGTTAGGTATTTTATTTAATATTCGCGAATAATACGACGCATTGTCCATAACAATTACCGAATTCGGCGGAATGTTAGGTAAAAACTGTTCGGTAACCGTTTTTCAAACAAATCTGCGGTCATAGCTTCATGATAATCCGCCGAAGATCCAGTAATATTTTTTGCCGACAAGAGCAACGCATTAGGTACAAAGCCAACTTTACTTCCGGCATGAAGAATAATAACGCGTTTTCCTCTCGAACACGGCATATTTAAAGTACAATTTTTTGTACTGTCTACGCAACCATACTTAACATCATGCGTATCAAACCAAGTTTTGTCTAAATAAATTATACTTTTATCTGATTCACGGTACTCCTTTATTTTACGCAAATACTCCTGTCGTAGTTCAACGAACCGCCGAGATTCAATTTCGATTATAACCATTCGATTATCTAATTTTTTATGTTTAAAGCCACAACTCAACAAAACACCACACAGTGTTTCTAGAGGTTGGTAATTATAATCAGGGTAACCTCGTAATTTATCACGAACCAGTTCTAAAGTTGGCACTATATTATCCTAAAAATTGTAAACAGTTCATCGAATAAAATCCTTAGCAGCATTGTCAACCGTCTTGATTCTTTGATTTATTCGTTTTTGCTTTGTAGAATGATCGGTTACAGTCCCCAATTTAATTACGTTATAAATTCTCGTAAATCCAAGTTCTGAAAATTCGTTAATTCTTGTAACAAGCGCATTATCAGTTTTTTCGGGGTATTTTATTTTAAACACACGTACTTATTTAAAATAATGCGTTGACATTGAACATGTAAATCTTTGTTTCTCAATTCCGGACTTGTTTCGCTTTCAATGGCCGACTCCACTGGGCACTCTGGCACCGATTCATTATATTCCTGCGATAATTCACCTTGATCTGCTGGTTCAAATGGTCGCCAGAAAGCCATGCTGATAATAAAATATACCAAGTTAAAACTTACCTGCCTAAAACCTCAGTTATAAAACAAAATTAAAGACATAAATTAGAGCAAATCGTTTAAACCACGCACTTTACTATCCTATTCACTTAAGAAACTATTAATAACTGATGTGATAGTGATGGCTCAATCATCTAAAGCGTCACTCTTTTAGCAGGTGGATAGAAATATTTTCATTGGCTCAAAATATTCCGACGTTTTTATTTAGAACATATAAATTTGCAGTTACCTTTGTCTTTTCGAGATGGCATGGCTCGACCCAGACGGCTGTCTCCAGGGTGTTGCCAGTTCTACAAAATTTTCGTAAGTATAGGAGAAACATAAGGGTTTGTTAATTAGTTTTTTTAACAACAGTGAAAACCCTTTTTACTTTGATTTCAATTATTTTTTTATAAATAATATTTCTTAAGAACTAAAAATTATTATAATATTAATAATGGCTTGTTCTTTTTTTCCTTGATACTCAAAACTTCCTGGTTCAAAGTACATTTTCAAACTAGCTTTCAAAGAGAGTTACTGACTAACAATTGAATACTGATATAAAAAGAACATTTTTAATAAAAAAAACTAAAGAATTTTTAAAAAAAGATCTGACAACCTTGATTACGAGGTCCGTCTCTTTGAAGTCCGTTAAAAGCTTTTTTATGTCATCAGATTAACTTTGCGTAAATTATAAAAATGTCGCAACTAGCAAAAAGACGTTTAGTAGAAAGTTTGTACCGAAATGGAGTTCATAAAGCGAAAGAACTTGTGCGGTTAGCAGGCCTAGGAAGGAGTGCAGTATATGAAGCATTACAGCCGGTTACGAATGGCGAAGGAATGGAACATAGGTCTATTTCCGGAAGGCCGAAAAAAATACGCGGAAACCCAGGACTTTGACAGCTCTTGCACTTCTAAGATTTGTATATTGCTTTTTTATAAAAATTGCCAATGTGTTAGTAGAAAGTAGGGATTGCTATTTTTTTTTTAATCAAGTAATTTAATAAATGTATGATATTTTTAAAAAGCTAAAAAAAATTACTTTTTCCGGATACTTTCTAGACGTAGGTTTATATATAAGTACAGGTCGATGAATAGAAACGGAAAAGTTGCTATTTTTACATGAGCTGTTATGAAAACTTCAGTTTCAATAAAAACAATAAAAACTACGTGTATGGCAAAAAAAAAACGTTTAGCTGAAAAGAAACAAACTGTCACATGCTTCTTCTGAGAGAAATAATATATGTGTAATATTGAGAGAGCAGTTTGTTTTCTCGAGACTACACACGCTATTTTTTCACTGCGTAATATTTTCAGTAGCCCTGGAACTTTAAAATGTACATAATAAATTTTTATAAATTAAGCTGTTTCCTCAACAACACAAATTGGTAAAGGTAACAGTTCTACACACAAACAAAAATTTGAATTTAAAATTGTCACTTAAGTTTTCAATAAGCTGTTTAATCACAAATACATGGGTACCTATACATAATAGATTTGAAAAGCAAATATAATGCTATAAAATGGATGATTTCCAAAATTTTAATACTGATTATTTAACTGTGTTGGTTGTAGTAATGTTCTCAGAAATGTTAACATTAAAAACAATGATTTAATTTAATTTAAATTGTGATGTTTTTTGAACCGTAATGAGTTTTTTAATCATTTTGGAAGTTAAAATGACACTTTAGTCTTCGAAAATTTAGATTAAAAGATTACTTTTAATCTACGGAATACAAAACAGCCATTTTCCACCCACATTTGTCAGTTCTAGATATAAATAATACCCTTGAAATGTATGAAACTTAATAGTTCTTCTTTAAAATTATCCAGCAATACCACTATCTTGTTCTAAATTTTAATGAAAAGAAACTAAAAATATTACGACTACCTACCTAATATAAATTCGGGATTCCCGCACCCTTAAAGAGAGTTTGATAAGTAGAAAGAAAGAACAAATATTTGTCTGTCAACAGCTTAAAGCTAATTTTATTAGCTGAGCGTGATATTCTTGTATCTGTAATATTATATGTACCTAATAAGACTGTAATTACAATCGTTTTGTTAAATACTTATATCATTTTTAAATATTATTATAGATTATATCTGCCTTGGCATTTAAATGACTTGACGGTAACACCTACACGTGGCAACCCTTTTACGGAGGAAAAATTTCCATGCGGAAATTACTCGTGGGTGGTTACTTTAATCCATTATGTACAGTAAGTTTAAAAAGGAAAAATTTCCAACTTCAAATTGATTTTTCAAGACTATTATCGGGTGTATACTGGCCAAAGGCGCCGATTTAATGGAATAGCGAATTTGATGCTCCCCCCAACATGGATGTCAAAATTAAAATAAATACGTTTATTCTGTTCTATTTGGTATGGTACTCTTAACTCTAGTAGACACGAGTGCTTAATATACAAGTACCTACATACATATGTATGTTTAAATCAAAGGATAACTGGCTATTTTAAGTCAATCATACTTTCTATTTGCTGTATTCTAAGGTTATGCACGCTAGGTACTCATTTACTTTGTCAAATGAAATTGCCCATAGACCATCAAAGCTGGTTTTTTCATTGCTTTTTCCAGCAGTCGGTCATCACGAATATTTGCTATTTGAATTGCTTTTGTAAGTTTCTGAAACCAATTTCTTATGGCCCTGAAAGTCATTCGGAAAGGGTCTCCCAGTATGTGTACACTCCGCCACTCACCACCAAAGGGCTAACACCAGCCCCGGCCATAGCCTGGCCGCGTCCCCTTGCTAGGCAATCTTGATTGTACATAGCAATGAAACCTGTAAATAGCTATCTTGGATGTTGTGTAGTGGTGACATGTACATTATGTTAATGAATAAATATGTTTTAAAAGAAAGAAGAAAGAGCCCATAGACCAAGGAAGTTGGTGGTCGGGTTTGATGGAGACCTTAAGTACTGTCACAGATTGAATTATTTTTATTATTTACGTCAGATAAGGCCAAAGGAACCTATGACATATTGTTTTTGGGTTCTTTATAAATTATCTAGTTTAGAAATCACGCATTCGACAAAGACGCTTTCTGTAGTCACAGTAATATTTTTTGAAAGGGAGCTAAAGTTAGTGAATATTAGTACATGACTCTATATTACTCCAAACCTAAATCTCGCAGTGGATCTTGTAGACACGTTGTCGCCCATTTAAGATCGAAGCTCTGGAAGTGGTCATCTATAACGATTTCTCTTGTCTCGTCTCCTTCTCAACACCGTCGCGGCGTCGGTAACGAAGATTTGAACTTAGTAATTAATGTCCATCTGCCATTAAATAAAACCCTGGACTTTGTAACACAAATAGATATATATTATCTGAATAAATAAAAATTAACTGTACAAAGAAATATATGATAAATGATAAAAGATTAAAATAATAAAAATAAAAACAGAAGGTAACAAGGAAACAGTTAACGAATGTTAAATAATGAAATGAACAATGCAGGACAAGCGTTTACCGTAAGATTCGAATTACAAAAGATATCAAAATAAAAATCATTGTTCTGTGATATATAGAAATTCCCCATATGAATAACTTTAACACCTTTACCCTTAAAATAGATAACCCAGTGAAGTTATACAAAACCCCTTATTACAAATTCGCTAAGTTCTTTTCCCGCGCGAAATACGCGACGCGACTTTTAAGAGAAGTTACCGACTTCCCATTTCTATTACACCCTACATCTCTTAGAACGACCCGGTACGAACTAACTTCTCTGTATTTCAATTTCTATACCTAGCTTTAGGGTGGGTACTCTAGCCACTCTACTGTTACACCAACATAATATGCGTCAAAATTCTACACAAAACCCATAGCTGCTTATTTTATTGCCCTATCTCTGCCACGTAAAAGCTACTGTTTTACACCTAACAGACTCTTGACGAATACAAAAACATATCAACTTCTAACTTCCCTCGTATACACTTCTCTGTATACCTTACTACTCTACATGCCCAAAATTTAACTGTCAGTCAAAACCAACCTCAACAAAAATTTATAATTCGGTACTACCTTCTACACTACGTTAAAACAAAACATTATACATTTAAAAAAAATTACCTGTAGTACCTACGTTATTTTGACCTTAAATGTTACCTCGATAATCCAATATGTCGCTTTACTTTTTAATTATATCCCTTTACCTCATATGTAACCTCTTATTCCTTTAGCTTCAATTAAAATTCCGTATGAATTTAAACACCTTTGTTCCTTTCTGTCGTTGGGCAATAAACTATACATATGGTATTCTCTAAACTTGGATTACTTCTGACCGAGATTTATATGTACCTGAACAACTTCCGCTAAACATATCGTTCTAATTATGTTCAAAAATCTAAAACATAAAAACATAATGGCCGTTCTGGATAAGGTGCTATTTATTTATTTAATCATATTTAATTATTCAATTAAGAACCAGAATTTAGAAAAAACCCAATATAAAATCCCTTTATACCTGATATAGTCACATTACCAGATAGGTACCATTATATTAAACCAAAACTTTACGTCAATAAAGTGCTAGACTGGTTTATGGCTTATGTCGCCATCCCAAAATATTTTCATAATAACAAAATTTAGCTAAAATAATCTTTCAAACTTGTCTCTAAATCTTATGTTCCCAAATAAACAGAATCAATATCAACACAAATAATTGTCCCCATCTAGCATTCTATCTCCATAAACAAACCTTTTGTTTTGTGCATGTATTTATTATACTTAATAGAAAAACAGGCTACATCTACCTAAACAAACAAAATCTAAGAAATATTGTAATAACATCTTATTCTACGAAACTTCCTTTTAGAACCTTTTCTTTAAAACTTACCGTTTGCCATATGTCTGTTATCTGTATTCAACCACTATTTTTGTAGGATTGTATGTACCAATTCTCAAGTAAATGAAATAAATAGTTTTCAAATTATGAATTCAAATAGCGCCAAATCAACAGAACTGATTTAAAACGAAACCTTATAACGCAAAACACAAATGTAAAACGTACTACTGTGTATTTACATTCATATATTACCTGAAAGAAAATAATTAAGCATTATTTAAAACAACCTATTATCCAAATTACCATGTTTCAATAGCATTAATAAAATGGACGCCTGAATACTATTTTTACCTGAATTTGCAAGATGTAAGCGCTTGCCAAGGGTAAAGCATTCTACCTGATTATAAAATAAATTATTTTACTGCACTTTAAATCCCTTTAAAGCTCCAAAATTCGCTTTTCATTTTGTAACGAACAAAACTCTTAAAAACCAACCAAATCAACAAGGTAAGAGCTGATTAAAACATGAGTCTTAGAAAAATAAAGTCACAAATACAATTCCAAACAAAATCCTTACTTTTATGGACCAAAAAAATATTCCTCCGGAACATGGCATCTTTTAAATTGACTCTAGTGATAACAAAAATGCATTGTCCCGTTCTCGTAATTACCCAAAAACTCTGCTAACGAAGGTTGTTCTACCAACTTGAAAATACCATAACGTGTCCCCTTTTATTCTCTGGGTCGCGGCTTCAGCTGCTGTAATGTATGGCGTCTGCTTCGACTCTCTCGATTTCTTCTGGCTGATGCAATTCCAGATACTTTTTCTGAATTAAAAATTCTAACCTGTTAAAAAAAAACTCCTTATGTGGCCTATGGACTCCACTGTCTCTCTCTGTTTCTCCACTGTCTGTAATTGGTACGTTGCTAAATAGGTATTCCACACAAGCTCGAACAACCACGTTTCCCATTATCTCCAAATAACCAAGAAAACCTCCCTGAAAACAATCGTTAACACAATTCCGCAAAAAAAAAAAAATTAAGAGTTGTAAATAATTTCGAATATTTCCGCTAAAATATTGATTTGTTAAAACCCAATAACATTTTTTTTAAAATCACATTGTATATACGAAAATATAGCAAATAATATAATTTTCATGGTATATTATATCAAAAAATAAAAAAAAACTCTACATAAAATAACAACCTCTGTCTTTCCATCAAATATAAAAGCATTACTTTAGTACGATACTGCACCAAATCGTACCAAAGGCGTTCTACCCGTTAGTTCTACTTCAAATCTAATAAAAGTTGTGTATTGACCCCTAATTTATTCTCTTTTTAACAAATAATTCTCCCCTTATACTTTAAGTCTCATAAAAAAAACGGATTTTTCCCACAAAAAAAAATTTCCGTTACACATCTATTAGTGTTAATTTCTACACAATTTCATGCAATTTTTCTTCTCTCTTCATCGATCTTCTTGCTTCGTCTTTGTCTACCTGAAAATCCCTATATTTTCCTATACAATAAAACGTTTGAAAAATAATTTTGAACGCAATTTTTCTTAAAAACTTTTATAACTTGTCAGACGTGCTTTAAATTTTACAGAAAGAAGGTAAAATAACATATTTACCATAAAAATAAAATGATAGCGCATTTATTTAAGTGCAATTTTATCACCAAAAATCAAAATTTACTTTACTGACATTAAAACAAAAATCAAAAATATCCGAATTTAGGTTTCTCTTATCGAATGGAACGATCGCAACAATAAAGAACAAAGCTGCTAGTATACACAACAAAGTTTAGCAAAACAGTGTGAAGACAAACACAATTAATTACCAATCCAAAAATTAAAAAACTCTAAAGTAAAACTTACTCTTTTATCACAGCTTTTCAAACAGAAAAAAGAAGTTTTAATGAAAACTTATTGAAATATTCTTTAAAAACTAAATAGCATGTCATAATACTGCTATAGCAAATTAAATGCACATTTTTCACTTTAAAAATAAATGTAAACAAACATAACTGAAAAACAACGCTTTTCACAAGAAATGCTTTAAAGGTTTATGGATTAATTAATCTGTGATAATTTAATATTCTGGCAAAACAAAATATAATGCCCAACAAAAAAAATCATTAATCAATTGAAATTTTCTTTATAGTTAGAGATTTCTGTGCAACTCTAGTCAAATTACTTAAAACAATGAAATTATGATAAATTCTTATAAAACAAAATCAATTAGTTTCTAAACACAGTTAAGTGAAAATTTCTCAACAAATTGGCAATTAATATGAACAAAAAAAAATCATACTATAAATTATGAAAAATCAGTAAAATATCACCACAAAATACACGAAACCACATCTCTACACGGAAAACAAAAACTAGCAAATTCATTTTTATCGTCTCTCAAGGCTTTATTTATGGTCTTATAACATTACTCTCTATATCAACACAAATTAAGCTTATAAGAACGCTTTATGAGCACAAAAAAAACTTTTTTTTTAGTTACTGCACGTTAAATGATATAACTCACAAAAATGAACGTTAAGCACTTGATATTCTCTCTCTAGCGCAATTACTGTTATAAATAAAATCTAGACAATTTAATAAATTTTGAATACATCGCAAGCTATCCGCGAATAATTATAAAAACCGTATCAAAATTACCCCACACCTGACACCAATTTCTATATGTCACAGATTGAATTATTTTTATTATTTACGTCAGATAAGGCCAAAGGAACCTATGACATATTGTTTTTGGGTTCTTTATAAATTATCTAGTTTAGAAATCACGCATTCGACAAAGACGCTTTCTGTAGTCACAGTAATATTCTTTTGAAAGGGAGCTAAAGTTAGTGAATATTAGTACATGACTCTATATTACTCCAAACCTAAATCTCGCAGTGGATCTTGTAGACACGTTGTCGCCCATTTAAGATCGAAGCTCTGGAAGTGGTCATCTATAACGATTTCTCTTGTCTCGTCTCCTTCTCAACACCGTCGCGGCGTCGGTAACGAAGATTTGAACTTAGTAATTAATGTCCATCTGCCATTAAATAAAACCCTGGACTTTGTAACACAAATAGATATATATTATCTGAATAAATAAAAATTAACTGTACAAAGAAATATATGATAAATGATAAAAGATTAAAATAATAAAAATAAAAACAGAAGGTAACAAAGAAACAGTTAACGAATGTTAAATAATGAAATGAACAATGCAGGACAAGCGTTTACCGTAAGATTCGAATTACAAAAGATATCAAAATAAAAATCATTGTTCTGTGATATATAGAAATTCCCCATATGAATAACTTTAACACCTTTACCCTTAAAATAGATAACCCAGTGAAGTTATACAAAACCCCTTATTACAAATTCGCTAAGTTCTTTTCCCGCGCGAAATACGCGACGCGACTTTTAAGAGAAGTTACCGACTTCCCATTTCTATTACACCCTACATCTCTTAGAACGACCCGGTACGAACTAACTTCTCTGTATTTCAATTTCTATACCTAGCTTTAGGGTGGGTACTCTAGCCACTCTACTGTTACAGGACCGAAGTAACGTCGAATTGTATACAGAATAATATTGAATTAAATGTTTCCTTGTTTAATGGACAGTTTATCCATTGTATACAGGTTAAAATACTATACTAATCTATGCTAAGGCTCTTGAATACGTGATCGAAAAAAAACCTCTGTTGTTACTTTCTAAAGGTAAAAAAATCACATCCAATAAGCCTATACAGAAGGAGCTCGAACTTGAGAAATCTAGCAGTTACTCATATCCGTATTAACATTCCATCTTTTCAAAAAAAAGGAGAATATTCGTTAACTCGAGATAATTAATAAATAGACAAAACGTTTATAGATACGCCCCTGTACTCTAATGTTATATTCTTTTACATAAACGAGAAACAGGATTTTATCTCCGTTTCGATATAACCGTAACTGACCCCTGTTTATAATGGGGAATATAAATATTGATTCTAATTTCCAACACTGGGTATTAAGCCCCTTTTGTAATTTTATGGTATCTTTAAAGACCACCCACATTTACAAGTTCTCAAAAGTTATTTAATATTTTAATCTAAATGAATTCGTTTTGTCACAGTACCTTGGTAAAAAACGTGGCAAACAATTTGCAAGTACTTTTCTGAGGACAGGTTTCAAAGTACAAGAAAATCATGGCGAACCTTCTGTATGTTTGGATAAAAAAGAAGTTGCTGTAAACATGATCTTGTGGTCAAAAACGCTTTATTGATTTAAGCTATTTTCTTTATATTGTTAAAGTTGATAAATTATCTTCGTATAGGGTTATAGAATGCCAAACTTAAATCTTTGAGTTATTTTAAATTTCTTTTTTTAAATAACTTTCGATACTGCAATCATAGACTGTATACAACATACAGTTTATGAAATCTTTGAATTTTCAATTTCTTTTTTAAATACAGTTTAATAAGAATAATAAGGAGTAAACTCTATTTGAAAAAGAAATTTAAAATTCAAAGATTTAAGTTTAGGCAATCAACAGTAAAAAAGACATAAGGACAGTCGCTCCCCTGTTTCACATAGAACACGCAACTGACATAAAATCAGGATTAATAATTAATTTTAATTATTTTTGAATATGTGTTATGCTATTTTTGTTTCATGACATAAGACACAGTAATACCATAGACCAAATAATACCTAGACGAACACTGCCGTGCAACGAAAAGCGGATCTCCCTTGAGACATTTGGTGGGTTTACTGGTTTAAAATTTTGTTTGTCTACCATTATATATATGTAAACTATGTATCTACATGTATATATAATGGTGGACAAGGAAACTTTTAAACCATAAACCAGTAAACCCACCAAATGTCTCAAGGGAGACCGGCTTTTCGGTGTATTCGAGTGTCTGTCTATATTCTTTATAGTCTCTGGTAATACCTACAGGATTTTCGGTATTTCGGAGACGTTCGTAAAAAACGCAAATCGGCATTCTGTTTTTACCCTTTTCTGACTTTATTTTGAAGAGATAATGTAAAATAAATTTTACAATTACATTGGCACTTTTTCTCCTCTACAAGATGGTATCTTCAGATCTTAAATCCAACGTATTACCTGATGATAGTGGCCCGATATGAAACTTCGGACTTAAGATCTGAGGACACCATCCTGTAGAGGAGAAAAAGTGACAACGCAATTGTAAAATTTATTTTACATTATCTCATCAAATAAAGTTAGAAAAAAAAACCAAAAAGCTTATCTTTATTTTTTTTTCGGATGTACTCTGAATTTTTCAAATCTCTCGACAGCATAAAAATCTTCCACCGTTTACGAGATCCCCCCAATGGTGAACATCGAATTTGTAATACTCTGTAGGTACCTATATTTGCTATTTGGAACTGTTGGATTTGTATGTTCCAGGATATTGGGAGGGGGTCCCACCTTCCTTGGTGTGTATATTATGTGGGTTTCTCTATCTCGTCCTGACCTTAAATTGCATGCTTAAATTTATCGTTTCAAGAAATTATATATTTTTTGAATTTTTCGTTTTCTAATCTATCTAAATTACCTTTAATTATTACATTCTTTTGTTTCGGTTTAATGCCTTTTGATAACCTTGACAATGAAAAGAAAGTTATTTTGATGGCCACTTTAACAGAAAGTTTTCAGAAGTTTATATTTTTCTTTTGAATCTTTTAAATATTAGGACCTTTTAAATTTCAGGACCTTTTAAGGTCTTCACAAAATTAAGTACATACATCCAAAGTATGTTACAAGTAGGCATAAAAGCTTAATTTTTATATACTTACACTACCAAAAAGTAACCAATTAATAAAATGCGAATGTTAGCGTTCCCGCGGATTCTAAATTTGTAGGCGCATGCTTAAACCCCGGTTCATACGATACAGACCTTTGTCTGTACAACGCCAATGCGCATCAACTAAATAAACAGTTTTTGCGATTTTTATGTGTAGACGTGTAGGTTAATGTACGTGCAGACGTTCATTCATCGGAACTGTTCGGGGCAGGGTTGCCAATGATAATGTCCTAAAGTACCCAGAAACGTTGGCAACAATCCCCAAATTTGGGGAATTTAAAAATGCAATTCCTCACAATTTTCCCCACAAAATTAATTAAGAAATCAATAAGATATTGTTTATTTATTGTTAAAGGTATGTATATAAAATACATAAAATAAAATAATAAAGAACATATCACTGGATCACCTTGCTGCTTTAATTTTATCTTTATCTCTTATTAACCACTTCCATTTTTATTCACAAAAAAACTTCACATTTATTGAAAAACAACCATCAATTTCTGGTAATACCTACTCATTAATATCCACCCACACAACAAAAACAATAAGCCTAAACACGATAGCCTGCGGTCTCCCGTCTCGTTTTTATGCAGCTAGGTTAGAAATGGGGGAAGCCCTGACAAAGGACAAACAAAATCTTGAATGTTTAGTGTTACCAATACCATTAGGTATATAAAACTCCGGGTGCGCGGTTATAGTTATTGTTTTTTTAAGCATAAAAATATTGTTTTGAATACACCGATCAGGACTAACAAAGGTAGTTCCTTATAATGCGCTTTTCTGGTGTAAATAGGTATTTAAAAATCCTCGCATTTTCCCCGCATCAAGGCTCTCCCCACAAATTACTCAATCAGCTTAAAATTCCCCGCAATTTGGGAAATTTCCCATAGATTGGCAACACTGGTTGGGGGTTCGAAGGCATCGGCTGAGCATTTATCGGAACTGTTTAAGTCGTAGCTGCCAGCACTGTGCAGATAATTTTCGTAGTATGGGCGTACGCAACGCACGTGTGAATTTATTTCAAGCCATTTAATATGGTTTTATGTACTTTTCAGAAATATTTAATAATACAAATAATGGCTGCTGCGAGTAATAGCTGATATGGACGAAATTGTTCGATTTCATCGATACTTACGAAGAAATAAATGAATATTGAATGGAGCCCTGTAACGTGTCGATGAACGAACATGCATGTACTGACTTTCGTCTGCGCAGTGGCGTTGCACTGACAAAAGTGTGAGTCGTGTGGACCGCCTTGAAGTCGAAGAGGCATTTTTCTCTCAATGACTACACCACAAAAATTCAAATGTTTGCGTCGGGCAGTTGCAAAGGAAAATTACAAAAAAAATTGATATTTTTAATCATTCATGTGCCTACACTGGAAAGTTATTAGTTTTTTAGCAAATAACTAAGCAATAACGATGTTGAAGAAAAACAAAATAGTAGTAATGAGTAGGGATGGGCGATATCCGTTTTCATCTATCAATAAGTGATAGTAGTCTACCTGTCAATATATTTTAGTTATCGACAAGTCGATAAATATCAATATATCGATAAATATATTAATATACCAAATAACAATATCTAAGTTAAAGATTACCGATATATCGAAATTTATCGAAATATCTATAATTTTTAATCCACGTATTGTTATTTGCTATATCGATAAATATCCATATATCGAAAAAAATTCCCATCCGCAGTAATGACCGCCAGTAGCCTTGTTAAAGGCCGTCAAGAATTTTTTTTGTAATTTTTGTGTTATTTAAAGTTTTTCCGGAGTTCCTTTAAATAATAAATCCAAACAGAATTTTAAAACGGGAAATCCCCCATTTGTAATTTTGCAATACTACCAAAATAGCTCGTTTTTCGGGCAGGCTTTCGTGCTGATATATTATGTATGTAGGGGTACATACATATTTCAAAATATTATAGCAAAGACTCCAAAATGAAAAAAAAAAATGTTTTGACTGGAAACGATAAAAGGAAATAAATATTTATAAACTGACAATATCTTTGTTTGACTTACAGCTTTTTTTGTAAGCTATAAACCAATTTTAGATCTCATTAAATTTGGAGAACATTACTAAAGCGGCGTTTACGTTGGTATAGTAAATGGGTTAGTTACTTGTACCAGTAACTTGCAAGACAGCTACTAATCCAATGTAAACAGATCAGTAAACACATACTAGCCCCAAGTTGTATAAAGTGAACTACCCTGGCTAGTTGCTAGTACAAGTAGCTGGTACAAGTAACTATACCAATGTAAACGCACCATAATAATCAAAGTTAATGTGTATTAAGTTACACACAAACGAAAGTGATAAAAATAAAACTTTCACCTCTGAGGAAGGAGTGTAAAGAGCAGTACTTAAGCTCATGTGCAATTAATTTAGAACAGTGAATAGTACACCAGAATTGACACCAGAATAATTCATTTTCAAGGAACGCTACTTGCGCTTGAACAGATGAACTGCGGACCAGCAGTAGGTATGTTCTAAATCCTGTAAAAACAGAAAGACCAGCTCAACAGTGCGGCCGCCCTTTAATCTGTTGACATGGCGTATAATGACAGAAAATTTGGTAACGCGTACTCTTACCCTTCTTTCCACTAAACTCCGTATATTTTTGTTTCTGCTAGCGACGTTAAAACTTATTGCTATACAAAATACAATATCACTTTGATGTTACCCTAAAAAAAATTCTGCCTATTTTATTCACCACCATCACAGACTGTGTTCAAATCCACTATGTTTATAAAAGGGGTTGAAAGAAAACACGGGTTTATTATGAAAGGTGACAATGAAATTTTATCCTGTTTGTTAACATTTGATATCTATTGTAAAAGTATACCTAGTCCATTTAATTATCTTTTACCCTTAATTTGGCCGCCTTAACGGCCGCTAATAATAATAATGATCCGCAAGAAAGATTACCCGATAAAGGAACAGTATACCTACGTATGGGGAACCATTTTATGAGTTTGCTATTTCAGCCGAGATGTGTTTTACCTACAGGGTGAGTTTTTTAAAGTGTTACAAGGCGATATCTCGAAACCGGTTTAAAATATTTTCATGAAATTTTGATGAGTTAATAGGTAGATGGGGGACATATTCAAACATATTTTTGACGTTTCTCCCTCTCTATTTTGAGAAGTGGGTGGTAATTTTGGAATTTTAAATGGGATGAAGTACTTTTGTTTACAAAATTCGGATCTACGTAAAAGACTACGTATGTGTATTTTCTTTTATTTTCTCTTTCGGTTACGGAATTATGGTTAACTACATTTTGATTTAATTTATGAAATAAATAAATTTTACCAATACCTAAATCTTTACTCATTTTAGAATTATTATTCGTTCCCATGGGAATGCGTTATTTTTACTTAAGTCAGTTGAGAATTTTGACGTTTTAACGATTATGTGTCAGTTTATTGCTTAGTTAAACACTGATGTGAATTTTAATGTGCAAATTGATATGTTCTGCAAGGCAGACCCATTTTAATGAAATATTTAAAATCAGGTGGATTGGACGAGCTGGTCCGGTCAACTGGCCTGCTAGGTCCCCGAATTTGACCCCTCTTTACTTTTTCTTGTGGGGTTTTATAACGGACAAATTGATCGCGACTGCATCTACAACTTTAAGGTGCGTCCAGACTTGTGACAAAACCCCGTAACGCGACGGCGCACAGTGGTTCCGATAACTAATCTGACTTGACAAAATTATTTCTATGTTTTTTTCTGGGAAAATAACAACAAAAAATGGCTGCTATTTGTATATTTCCTCATAAATATTTAGTGCAAACGATTTTTTTTTTACAAAATTTGACATTTTTTTTTTGCACTAGCTCGCGAATGTTTCCATCAGGATCCTCCACACCACTTTTAGTCATTATATTATAATAATACACACACTCTAGTCTTCTTGAAATGTTAGGGGCATTTCGCCAAACCTCAAACACTTTTCTTCTTGGAATTCCAAGATCACTGAAAAAATTATTACAAAAAAATATGGTTGAACATGGTTATAAAATAGTTAAAATTAAACACCCAAAGAGGTAAACGAACCGCTGAAAATAACGTTACAACGGCCTTCGGCGGCCTTTGCAATTGCGGGCCTGCTATTTCAATTAGAAATCGAACAATTTAAAGAAATTTGGCCCTTTAATTACATCAACCAAAGAAGACAACAATAATAATAAAATACAAAAAAATATATTAAAACCAAGGGAAATACCTGTAATTTACTCTGCCAAACTCACTTATTTATTAGATAAAATTTTACCCGTACAGAGACTGTAGTTCCGAACACAAATGAAGACGGGTGCCATCGGGATACAAAGGATCACGGTAACAGAGATTTCTGCCTGATTTTGCGTAGACTCTATTATGTTATTTCTAAAACGGGTTGTACTTTATAGATACACAACTATTTATGACCATAATAAGATAAAATATATGTTGTTTTAAAATTCAAGAAATTTTACCTTTTGTCAAGCTAGATTTTTAATACGAACTTCTGTGCGGCGCGGCGTCGCGAACGGGGGAACTTCGACGCGTGTCATCGTCGCGTACTTATTTGCGTTCCGCTCATTTTAATAAAAACAGTCACCATGCACGCTGCCGATGATACGTTTAGAAATGGCGATCCATTATATCCATACAAAATTCCAGTCGTCGAGGTTTGTCATCTGGTCCTAAGTGTTACAGCTTTGCAAATTTGAAGGGCTTATATTATTTGTTTATCACGATGGAATCATACATTGTTGATCTAGCAATTGCCAAATCTCTCTTTGCGCCATTTGGGGTATTTTCTTCACTTTCTTCAAAATAATGTAATATGTTTAATTGTGTCTCTTCCATTAATGTGCTCCATGGCTTATTTCTTTTCTTGTATTTCAAATCATCATGAGTTCTTAAGTCGTGCTCAATTCTTTGAATAATTTTTCTAGGAATTCTCCGTTGTGAATATCTGCCATGAAATTTTCTTACTGTTAATGCAAAACTCAGATT
Source organism: Philopedon plagiatum (assembly GCA_963971165.1). Lineage (NCBI taxonomy): Eukaryota > Metazoa > Arthropoda > Insecta > Coleoptera > Curculionidae > Philopedon > Philopedon plagiatum. The sequence goes on along the minus strand of OZ020190.1, from coordinate 94,703,521 downwards.
GTTTTTAACATAACACAAATAGAAATCTAAACGCTCTTCTTCTGAACGCATTTTAAAGGAAATTTTGAAATTTATGAAATTCTAGCTGACTATTGTCAAGTATAAAATAAGAGATTTGACATTTACATAGGTAGTCTTTTTGTTTCGTGTTTGGCACTCTTTGTAAACCACCTAGAATTTTTTTTTATATTATGTGCATTTATCACCATTTCGAGAACGAGTACCTATATTTTAGAAAATCACTTTGTCAGTAAACTAGATTATATTTTAAATGGGCAGTGTCCCACGTTACCTAACGCGAAAATATTATTTATAAAATAAATATAAGAGAAATTAAACAATTTTTATTTTTTATTTAAATATAAGTTACATGCTGAAGAAAATCGTCAATAAGTCAGAAACAGAGACTAATAGACCCATGTTGCTATAATACATCAATGAATTCGTCTTTTAATTCCCTATTTAGAATTGACATAATATACAGGGGGTTCCATTTAAAAAAGTCAAGAAATTTCCCAATACGCGAAACATTCCAACACTGTAACATCCCTTTATTTTTAAATTTTTACTTTAAGCTCTAAATGAGGTACGTTTTAGTATTTTTTTTTGGCGCATCCAGAATTTTAAAAAGCGTGTTAATAACCTAATTATGTTAATTTAAAAATATAGCAAAAACTGAATATAATTGCCAATAAATCCGAAACTCTGCATCATAGATCCATACTACTAGTCATTATTGAAATAACAAGCAAACCCAGTTATAAAAAAAAATCGACACTTTTTCTCGGAGGGAATTTGCAAAAAAGGTCGACAATTTTGAATTGTTATCTTCTCACAGTTGGATATTTTTCCTCCCCCCCCTCCTCAACAAAGTGCTTTCGGTACGCCCCTGGACGTTTTGAATATCGTCTCAAGCATGACAGACCATAAATAAGTTAAAAATAAATGGTAATTTTTTAAATTTTATGACCTAATAAATCATAATTCCGTAACCGAAAGCGCAAATAAAAAAAAAATTGTACACATACGTAGTTTTTTACGTAGACTCGAATTTTATAAACAAAAGTACATCATTCCTGTTAAAATTACAAAGTTGCCCCCCCCCCCCCCAACCCCTCTAAATAGAGAGAGGGGGTAAATGTAAAAAATATGTTTAAATGTTTTCCCTATTAATTCACTAAAATTTCCGCACAGTGCGGAAAGGTAAAACTATTCAAAAATCTCATAGGTAAAGAAGGTTTATATGTATTTTAGTAACTGTAGACTATTTTATGCAACATGAGAACCCATTGTAAGTCTTAGTTTATTCCCTTTTTTTATAAATAATAATAAGAAATAATTCAAGTTTCTATTATTATTATTACTATGTAAATTGTTGTTGTAGTTCTTTCAAGTTTCATTAAAGATTCTTCAAAAAATAATCATTGTTTTTATTTTCGCTGCAATCTGACACTTGTAGAAAAAATATTGTTCCTAACGGCAGTCGCGTGCGGAAAAATATCACTTTGCGCACTTGTTAGGAAAATAACTATTTCGTAAAAAAAATTCTGATATCTGACATCCTGATTTTTAGTTCCAATAAGGAAATGTTTGAAACTAAAAAGTATCAAAAACATCTTTTCTCATCTGATCGAAGAAAATACAGTTTTTTAAAAGAACATGAATATAATCAGACTTATTCTGTTTTAGTCTGTTTAAAGGGGTTATTAAGAAATGAACTACTGAAGTGGAACTGTTTTTAATGCTATCCTTTCAGGGGTGGGTGGGTTCTCTGGATGTGTCGGTCGCCGAAAGGGATATTTGAGCCGGTTACCCAAAGATCGGTTGAAAATCTAGTAAAAAGATAACAAAGATAACGCAAAGAAACTTAGAATATATGAAATGACCATAATAATATGTAAAAAAATAATGACTGCTCAAATTGGCATACTCTAAGAATGGTGCTGGCATGGATGTATATCGATAACACAGCTCCACAAAAAAAAGTGAAAGTATTTTCTCCGATATCTGAGGAGGTGGACTTTAGGTTTTTGGGGTTGCTGAATCCGAATCCGGGGTCCGTTTAACCCCATCACGTCAGGGTCAAGGGCATCTGAAGGTCAAAGTGCGGAATGACTAGTAAAAAATCTGGAAAAATGTATTTATATGTTTTCGGGGCCGCTAAATCTGAATCTGGGGTTCTCTTGACCTTGAAGTGTCAGAGTCAAGGTCAAATACAGGTCAAAACCCTAAAATTTGATGATATGATCAGTTTGATCCCGGATTCTTGAAGAGCAGAAAATTTTACATCCGAATAAGTATTGACTTTTTTTTAGAACAGACCTTTGTAGGTCACGTGATGGTCATCCAAAATCAAATCCATTTACCAGCTTTTGGCTGTAAATTGAGATCTTGGGTCTTTGATGAGTTGATATTTTTCGGGTCGTTGATCACGATTCTGGTATTCATTTGAGCCAATCACGTCGTAATTGGGTTGTCATGCTCATGTCTATGGGTTCTACTACTTGTAGCTTTATACTCTGGTGAGGCCAAGGTAGCCACCTCAACAGAGCTGCGGTCACTGGATGACGACGCCTGCGGGCCCGCTTTCCCACCCTGACCAGCCGCCGATACTGGGGTTCCACCCCCCTGCATCGTAAATTTTTCCGTTGTGTTTGCCATGACGGCATACGCGTCCTGTTCCAGGGACTTTGCCGGATAGCGGGACAACTCCGTTGCCCACCGTCACCACGGGGAGGTGCCCTGGATGCAAACACACGGATGAAATTTTTCGCTCTTTCAGAATCCGGAGTAAGAAAATATTATATCGTTACATTACGACGTGATTGGCTCACATGACTACCAGAATCGTGATCAACGACCCGAAAAATATCAACTCATCAAAGACCCAAGATCTCAATTTACAGCCAAAAGCTGGCAAATGGATTTGATTTTGGATGACCATCACGTGACCTACAAAGGTCTGTTCTAAAAAAAAATCAATACATATCCGGATGTAAAATTTTCTGCTCTTCAAGAATCCGGGGTCAAACTGATCATATCATCAAATTTTAGGGTTTTGACCTGTATTTGACCTTGATTCTGACACTTCAAGGTCACGAGAACCCCAGATTCAGATCTAGCGACCCCGAAAACATATATATATATATATATATATATATATATATATATATATATATATATATATATATATATATATATATATATATATATATATATATATATATATATATATATACATTTTTCCAGATTTTTTACTAGTCATTCCGCACTTTGACCTTCAGATGCCCTTGACCCTGACGTGATGGGGTTAAACGGACCCCGGATTCGGATTCAGCAACCCCAAAAACCTAAAGTCCACCGCCTCAGATATCGGAGAAAATACTTTCACTTTTTTTTGTGGAGCTGTGTAATCGGCACATATTGGAAACACTTTCATAATTGTATTTTTTGTTGTTAATTATTTATTTCGAATTTATCACTTTTAGAAATTCTGTTTTTTAGCATCTGTAAAGGTTTTTTTATAGTACTCAGTGAAAATGCTTAATACTAGGCACAAATATTTTTTATACTCAAATAATGTTTAAAGAAAAAAGAGCAGTTTTTATATCAATATAGTTGTACTATTATTGATGATGACAAACTTTTAAAATAAGCTTATTGTTTGTAGGCTGTGTTATTTTTAGAAGCTAGCAGACATTAGGCTAGATTGTCCAGTTAAGACCTATTTTATTTTAGTGCTACTTTCAAGGCAATTCATACGTTTTATAAAGACAGACAGAAAGTATTTGTTTTTTAGAGTATGCTTTCGTATATTTAATTTAATAAGACTGTTCTAGTTCAACAACAAACATTTTCTGTAAATATAACGTTAATGTAAATATAATACAATTAAATATTTTTGAAGAGCTCATGAAAAAAGCAATCGAAAAAAATAAAATATACAGGGTGTCCCATTTAAAAAATTTAACTTTGGTTTTTATCTTCAAATTCGTTCCGTCTACAAAAAAATTGACTACGCCACTGGATTCTATGAAAAAAAAAACTATGTAATAATCACTTTTTATCTTACCGATAAGTTAAAAGGCAGCTGAGATACAAGGGGTGCTTGAAAATGACACATTTTCAAAATCGCCCTGTATCTCCGAAACGAAGGGGGCTATGAAAATTCTGTTTATAGCATACGTTTCACGAAAAAGTAGCACACTGCACAATATTGCAAAAACCGCAGCTCTCTATCTTTGAAGATAACCGAGATATCCTGCAAAAGTGTCGAAAACTGGACACCCTGTAGAGATACACCAAATTTTGTTCATAAAAAATATAAAATAAACGATAGTTATTCTAATATTATTTTTTATGTTTTCAACCCTGTATCATGTATGGTAGATTAAAAATGTATCACCTTATTTAAAAAATGCAAAAGTCTACCAATAGCTCAAACTTTATTTTTATTAAGTTAACCCCCAAGAGTTACAGCAAAATTAAAGATAAAGATTTTTAAGATGTTTACCCTTTATGGAAGATAAGAGATCTTATCTTCTTGTATCAATCACGGAAGTCTATATTCAACTATCTTTTTAACCTGATATAATGTATTTCGTGTTGAAGTGGCAATAGATTTCTCTCAAAGGGTTTCTCGTCTGTATAGGTGCATATAATTTCGTTGACAATAACAACCAACATATAAAGTAGTATTTGACGACTAGTATCTGAGACGATAAAATAAACCAAATTTAATTTCTCTAAGTATCTACCGTATCTATGGAATAAAAATTATTTTTGTTTGTGTTAATGATCGTCTTAACTATTTATGCAAAATACTTTTTTATAAAATATGACATTTTTAACTTAAGCAGAGAGAGGAGGAAATTGTGTTTTAGAGCACTCTAAAACACAAGCCCAAGCAAACCCGAGCCAAATTAAACCACAGTTTAACGATAAGTGTATATGTATGAATGTCTATAGTAATGTGTCCACGGCTGGGGTTAATAAGAGGACCAATGGACCAAGTTTTCAAAGATATGAAAAAGGCATCCTTAATGAAAGTTTTTGCTTGCCAAAAAAAAATTTTTAAGGGGTGCTCAAAAATACAAACAGACAAAATTGTGTCAAGAATATAAGTGCCTTGCAACATATTAGATAAAAAGTCGTTTTGGTAATTATGTAGTATACGGTTTTCAGCTATTTTTGCGTTTTTTGGGAAAATTCTTTTATGGTCACATTCTTCTGTCTTTCCTGATTGCAAATATAAGTGCGCACATAATAAATTATGAGCAAACCTGACCACCTTTTTGCTCACCAACCTGAGCAAAAAGGTGGTCAGGTTTGCTCAGTTTTGATTGATATAGATATATATGTATCTATATCAATCAAAACTGAGCAAACCTGGCCACCTTTTTGCTCAGGTTTGCTTGGGTGGTGAGCAAAAAGGTGGTCAGGTTTGCTCATAATTTATTATGTGCGCACTTATATTTGCAATCAGGAAAGACAGTAGAATGTGACCATAAAAGAATTTTCCCAAGAAACGCAAAAATAGCTGAAAACCGTATACTACATAATTACCGTCGTTTTAAATAATTTTACAACTAATCGAAATGTAAAATTGTAAAAGAAAATTTTAACTTTGTGAATGATAAAGTAAAACACATTTCTGTAAGTCCATTTTATGTTGGTACCTTGGTTTTAAAATAAATAAGTTGCTGGGGATGATAACTAAACTCTTCTAGTGGACTGGATATACTTTATTTTACTGTTATTTGAGCACAAATAACGCCAACCGGCAATTAAAAAATATTATTTTTTCTGTCTGTCATTAATGTGACAGTGTTAGTGTTGCGAATGTTGCCATGGTTTTTGTCTAGGGATTGCAATCCCGCAAAGTGGGATCCCTCAATCCCGCGGGCTCCCGCATCATTTGGCGGCCTGCGGGATCCCGCACCAGCTGTGCGGAACCGCAAAGCCATGAAAAAACCGTAAACTCTTAAAAAAAAACTCGAAAACGTGTATCTGCTAAATATCCGTGGTATTATAATATGAAAATTAATGCGACTGCTTAGGTATTATAAGTATCTTATTTACCTTATAATCAAACTAATGTGATTTACTATAAAAACTAGTAAGACTTATTATCTCAGGTAGAAAAATAATAATCATTAACGTTCAGATTCACTAAGAAAGTTTAAGATTTAGTACTGGTTTAAATTAAGATGTTGTAGTTGATCAGTTATGTTTTGACAGGATTTTGTCCTGTCCTTGTCATTAAAAACTTATGAATTATTGTGATATTGCAGCGATTTACTTGGTTCCCAAATGATTTTCATCTTGGAGCGAGATGAATTTAGTTCTATTATTGTTGAAAGTACGTAATAAAATTGTCCTTTTCCTGATAAATTTGCGAAAAAGCTTAGAAATAAGTTCATAGAATAAAACTTAGTTGTCTTATTCTTACACTTGTCAGTTTAAAACTTTTGATTATCAAATTAGACCGGACTAGCATTGGAGAATCTGGCTGTTAAAGTTCATTTGCCCAAAGTTACTTGTTAATTTAATTGATAAGAAATTTGACTGATTTATAGTCATAGTAGTATAGTTAAGAGAGGCTAGACTTTAAATTACATAATTTTGTTGACTGAAATACGGTTAATTTTTGATATGTATATTAAAAAATTAAAGTTAGTTTAATAATTAAGTAAATAAACGTTAATTTATCGAATTTTATAAAATTAAAAACCTATGCGGGATCTCGCGTATAAACATTTGAAGTTCATTTGCCCAAAGTTACTTGTTACTTTAATAGATAAGAAATTTGACTGATTTATAGTCATGGTAGTAGGTATAGTTAAGAGAGGCTAGATTTTAAATTACAGAATTTTGTTGACTGACATACCCACTGTTAATTTTTAATTTTTAAAATAATAAATTAAAGTTGGTTTAATAATAATTAATTAAATAAACGTTACTTTATCGACTTTTATAAAATTTAAAAAATCTATGCTGGATCCCGCATTTGAAGTTCATTTGCCCAAAGTTACTTGTTACTTTAATTAAGAAGAAATTTGATTGATTTATAGTAGTATACTTAAGAGATGCTAGACTTTAAATTATATAAGTTTTTAAACTGAAATACGGTTATTTGTTGATTTTTGTAATAAAATATTAAAGTTGGTTCAATAATTAATTAAATAAACTTTAATTTATCGAGTTTTATTAAATTAAAAAGCCTTTGCAGGATCCCGCGGGATTAGAACCAATCCCGCAAATGCCCTGCGGGATTTAAAACACTGCGGGATTGCAATCACTATTTTTGTCTACTTTTATGTAACTACTAAAGACGTTTTTCTGTGATGAAAGCGTTTCAAGACAGTTTCAAAACAGTTTTAACGCTCACGTCATCGCTCAGTTGATGCACAAAAATGAGCCCTTTTAAAATGGCTACGTCATTCATTTGAGTCATACAAGGGAATAAGGAGATGCCATTGCTTACAAAAATACTAAAGAATTAATTCAATATCACACCACAGAGTACAGCATAAATAAACAAATTCCAGTTAGTTTTGACAAGTGACAATCCAGTTTTCTCTCCTCTAGTTTTGAAACATCTATCCGAGCACTTTCAAAACGGAATGAAACAGTTTGGTCTATGACGTCACCATTTCAACACTAAAGTGCCACAGCTGACTGCGTCTTGAAACAGTTTCGAAACGTTCGGGCGCAGAAAAACGTCTTAGATTACAGGTTTTATTTCCTTTGCGCTTAAACATAAGTTTTCTCTTACAACTTTGAATCTTGCTTAGGTTGGGTTGGTGGATAAGGGATGAGTTCACATTCTTTGAAGCCAAAACAAACCATTCTAAACGACACTGTAAACACAATTTGTAAACATTGGCCACATCTTATTTTACCTTGTATTTTTGTACAAAAAATACGTTAGAAGCATCACAAGATTTACTAAAAGTAATAAAAGCCCTAAAATATTTTATTTTTCTGCTAAATAATAATAAATTTAAGTTAAAAAGGTTTAATTATTTATAGGTTATGTTATTTCTAAAGGTGTTTATTTAAAGTCGCTCCGAGTCATTTATAAATCTATATAAATCTATACGTCGCACTTTTTCTTTTCTAGTTCATTAGACAAAGACGTACGTGTAACCGAGTGTTCAGACCGAGGTTCAGCCGTTTTCCTAAACAACCATAACAGACAGCAACACTTCTGAGCTCCAACACTCCAATGCTATTTTATCTCTTTCTACTACCATTCTTGATTCAATTACGTAGTAATTAGTAGTCTTGTCTATGTTCATAGTTCGTAAACTGCTCCCCCAAGAGAATAACAAAAACATAAACAAACAACAAAATATAAGGCTTCACGTTCGATACGCTCACAGTATACGGATATCGAATCCTTATTATAATAAATCTATGCTTAATTGTAAAATTCACAATTTTTTTTAACATTTTGCGTTGAATTGATAAATACCGCACGTTTATTCTGGACACAATTTTGTATTTTGCTATTTTTTAAACACCCTCTACAATGAATCAAAACTCTCTTATTGTAAATCATATTTTTTTTGACTTTTGACAAGCAAAAACTTTTATTAAGAATGTGCTGGTATCAACCCCATCCATGGGCATACTGTACATTGCTATAAAATATATATTTCAAAATTAACTGAAAATACCTGGGTGGGCCGGTGATTAGTAAGTGCCATTGTCGATGTGAGGTTTTCCATCCTCCCCTGATTCCTATATTTAATTCTATTTAGGGTTAAATGTTTTAGGTTTTTCTTAAAAATTATTACAGAAACAAAATGTATTATCAAGTTAATAATCTGATCGGAAAAATATAATTTGTGCAACATGGGAACTAGTTATTTGCGTTACTTCATCTGTCAGTGATGTCTATATCATACAACATTTTATTTCATACTGTGCTTTTGATATTCCACGAGTTAACTCAGTTAATTTAATACTCTGCACATAATGTAAAAGAAATTTTTAATTTATAAGTTACATCATTTTGCCGTTTTTGTTTAGCAATGGTGCCTCGTCCAGCAATTTTCACCCTTTGATCGAAAATGTACAACGTCCCCTACTATTGACACAATTCCGGTGTAATGCGACCTGATAAACAGTTTTTTTGTGAGAATCGACCTAACATCAATCGTTTTAAAAATTAAAAAGTGATGAACGATGATGCAAAATACGTAATTAGGCAACTGCTACTGACTCGAATCTACAAAATTCTTGAAAGATGATAATATACATAGATGAATTTGAACTGCACAACTGATGCTACATTTACGAAATTGTGATATGAATTTTTGAGGAATAAATTTGCACTCAATATTGAATCACAACTTACTCATAAGAAATCTCTTTTTATATTTATACACCTGAAATTTTTTTCATTATCTTTTAATAATAATTTAATTCATTTTGTGAAGCAATAATTATATAAAAAAATGGCCCTATACATGCAAGGCTTTGTTAAGAAAGTTACTAGCTTTTTCCAAATTTTGGTATCCCTTACATCGTATGTGAGTTAATATCATCTTAAACTTCTTTGCCTAAATAAATATTGCCTACTTCGGCTGATAATTATGTTTATCATTGGAATTTCGTAAACTCGACAACTTTAGCCAAAAATGCGCAAATGTGTCATAATTTAAACATGGTTGTATATTTTACTGTAGGCGTAGGTATTTATGTACCTTTAGTTTGCCTGTCAACCGACTATCTTCTATTAGATACATAATATGTATAGTATGGATGGGTAGTCAGATTCATTTTATTTTGCGTTTTTGACAAGTGACAACCTGTACGACGTTAGACCGACCTGTCCTATGAACGAGAATAAACTACCGTCATGTTATTTTTTATTTCAACCTCGTATGAACAAAAGTCTAAAATAAGATTTTCATCTTTATTCTTGAATTTAAAATAAAATTCGGTTGTAGGTGCTTTTCCAAAATATTGACTAGGTATATAGAAAAAAAATTTCAGCTCGAATATTTTAGAATATATTTCTTTTAGATAACTTCTTTTTTGGACCCAAAATTGTAATAATAAACGGGATGACTCAGAGGGCATTGAGAAGGGAATGCAATTACGCCATAAAATTTCCAGTGATGCCGTGGAAGCTGAGGGACAGAAAGTGAAATATTGACATTCTCTAAATAAAATGATTTTACCCGGCACGCAAAAATGTAAATGGCCTTATATTTCTTCTTCCTTTATAATATGAGAGTTTATATTCATGATCTAGATTTAATGCCATGGAGAGTAATCCTTTGTCATTATTAGTAAAAAATTAAACTAAAGGAATTAGTACAATTTAAGCTGTAACAATATAAAAAACATTTTAATCATATCTTATTAATTTTTCTTGGGCTGCACAATAATTAGTGTTCCGTGCCATCAGTCCCTCAATTAACCTGAGCAAACCTCGGCCGCCCGATCTCCGCCCATCTGCCGCTTTACCCGCCGCCGACGTAACGGCACCAACGCCGTATCACATCGCGTATGCGCGGAGCTGAGTGGGGAGCGTTTCGACTGAGCCAAATTATAAATTTTGAAAAACGTGTAAGGACAAAAGTTGTTTCTTACATCGTGAGAAATATTTTTTGTCGAAAAACTTTTTCTCTAAAACCAATGGTTCAGCAATTATAAGGAGATAAACAGTCAAATTGTTTATAACAATAACAAAAATGTTTAAAAAATTGCATACAAAATACATCATATATATTGTTGAATTCGTGCTTCCATAAGCTTTCATTTGACATCCTACGCGATGCCCTTGAATTTTGTTTCCATTTCCCAATATACCTACTCCCTGAAATTATCCCCCAGAATCAAAATTCAACTTTTTATACTTCACGTCAATAACTGGGCAACCACACTCTATCTCTGTGCTAAATTTCAAATTTTTACGTCGTATAGTTTCAGAGAAAATCGCCTGTAACAGACGGACGAACGGACTGACGGACGACGGACGACAGACGGACGGACACCGAAGTGATTCCATAAGTGTTCCGTTTTGCTAATTTTAGCACGGAACACTAAAAAATGCCTTTTTACCAATTTAATGGGAATGGAAAATAATAAACGCCATTTAAAAATACAACATTTTATATTATTTTTTAACCTTAAAAAATAATATCATAAAAACGAAACATTCTCCTTAAGGTAGCAAAAATGTATCTTATCAAAACCTAAATAACAAAAGAAGAAGTGATCTTTTACTTGACGCGGCAGTCCGGCGCCCCGATAATAAGTCACATAATAACGGGATAAGGGATAAATATAGTATAATAGCAGAATAGCTACTGAACAACGGAAAACGCTTTATTGTTATTAATATGTTTGCGGCCCATCTCATGCCACCTATGCTACTTTGCCGCTGGTATGCGAGGCACCCCTTGTACTCCCTGGTAGGGACCCATCAAGTCATGATTCCCTAAATAAGCATGTCCTTCATCCCCACATGAGTTCTGGCAGCGTTAGAGACGTCACTGTTTATGTATCTGCTATTAACACCAATATAACTACCTAAATCTGCGCGCGTAACAATATGATAATAGAATTATTTATATTATTTAAAATATATATATATATATATATATATATATATATATATATATATATATATATACATATATATATATATATATATATATATATATATATATATATATATATATATATATATATATATATATATATTATTTTAATGTATTTAAGAAATGCGTATATCCTAATCTACAAGGATAATATTTATGAAGGATATTAGTGTTACTTATGGAAAGGCTGTTCAAATTCAAAGAAACCTGGTACAGAAAAAAAATTAACAAAACACATTTATTATACGAACCATAGATTTAGAAAAAAGGAGGAGATACCATTATTTACATTTTAGAACAAAGATTCCCAGGCTCCTCTTAATCTGGCCAGCTATCGTCCCCACCTACCTTTTGAGAATGGCTGTTGGCAAGCTTTCAGTTATGTGGTATATTTGCAGATTGATAAACTATACTAAACTAGCGCAATTACCTACTGTAGGTTAATATCGACAATCGTAAATATCACAGGCTGAAGCATAACTTATGACTAAGAATTATTAAAATATAAGTATACCCATATACCGTCATTTTTCATGACAACTCGGAAATGTATTATAATTTATTTTGTGTGTGGCGGTGTTGACAGGTCGGAATTGACATGTCGTGTTGTGGTGAAATTTTAAGTGATTTTTGGTTTTTCTCAAGAGGACTTGATCCATGAACTTTTGAAAATGGTGCGTCAGTGCCAAGTGTGTAAAAATGGATTATTTTTATCCGAAACTGTCTTCTCACAGTTTTGCTCTGTGGAATACAGACAGTCGCATAGGCGCCGGAACCGTGGGGGCTCCAGGGCTTGAGTCTCCGCAGACCCACTCAACGGGCGGAGCCCTCGGCCTTCTTTACCTTTTAGCAAAAAGTTTCATGATATTTTTTAAGTAAAAACAAAACAAGTATGTTTCCGAAAAAATTATGACAATATCATAAATATTAAATATTATTATTCCTGAATAATAGAATTATTTAGGAAGGCTATGTCGTGCCGCGGCGTTAACAATGGCAATCGTGTAGCCAAACTGGGACTTCCGAATGTAAACTGTAGTTTTAGGTTTTAGATTATTTAATTACGGAATGTAGTAAAAGAATGACAGGTTGACCAAATGAAAAAATAAAAAAAAAATAAAGCAAGTGTCTCTAATAAACTCAAAACCAATTAAGCGAGTCAATCCCCTATATCCACCTCCATTTTAAAATGTGCCCCCACGCTAATTTTTAAATACCCGCTATTTTTAAGAACCTTAGCCGCCCGATCTACGCCCATCTGCCGCGATACCCGCCGCGGATGGCACCAACGCCGTATCACATCGCGAATGCGCGAAGCTGAGTGGGGAGCGTTTCAACTGAGCCAAATTAAAAATTTTGAAAAACGTCCATGGACAAAAATTATTCCTTACATCGGCATCGGGAGAAATATTTTTTGTCGAAGAACTTTTTCTCTAAAACTAATGGTTCAGCAGTTATAAGAAAATAAATAATTAAATTATTTATAACAATTGGTCGAGCTAGACTTTTTCAATTCTGATAATTTTGGCTCAATCAATGGTGATAAGGGTGTGGGACAGCAACTTTTAAGCTTTTTTCCCTAAAAATGTTTAGAAATTGCATACAAAATATATCATATATGTATATTGTTGAATTCGTGCTTCAATAAGCTTTCATTTGACACCCTACATGATGCCTTTGATTTTTTTTTCATTTCCCAAATTTCTCCCTGAAATTAACCCCCAGAATCAAAGTTCAATGTTTTATACTTCACTTCAATAATTAGGCCACCACACTTTATCTCTGTGCTAAGTTTCAAATTTTCACGTCGAATAGTTTCAGAGAAAATCGCCTGTGACAGACGGACGGACACCGAAGTGATTCCATAAATGTTCCGTTTTGCTCATTTATTAAAATCCCACTAGTGGGTTATATTTTTATTATTAATAAAAATGATAATTACATGTAATAAAAATTAGCATTTATAACTCGATAAAATATTCACGTCATAGTGAGTGTATATTTTAATACCTGAATTGATAATTGTAAAGTACGTTCCTATCTATCACAAGGCAATGCGCAAGTCCGTAGGGCAGCGCTTTTGTGGTCTAAAAACTGAGATTTTTCTTGCTATACAAAACTGTCGTTAATGTCGTTAAAATGTTTTAGTTACCCACTTTTTTATTAAAAGTGCGAGAAGTGGAAAAAGCAACTGCTTTTATCTTGTTAATTATAGTAATTAATTCTCGACTACCGGTTATTTAATTTTTCGAAAAAGCAAGGGCTACTAATAAAAAAACTTCCAATAAATACAACATGCTTTTTTCAAAGCTTTTTGCTTCTATTGGCTTTTTAAACGAAGAAATGACCAGTTACCCACACCTTTTCTTTAAGGAGATCAAAGTGTGAGTTTCTAACTAAACTGGGTCTAGAAGGGTTTTTCAAAATTCAATCCCTAAAGGGGTGAAATAGGGGTTCAAACTTTGTATGAAGAAAGAATATTAGATGGCCCTATGAAGTCGAAACTTCATAGAAGTACTCTAAAAATAAATGTTTAAACACGTGTTTTAATTGAATAATGTTTGGATTGAATAATTAATAATTTAATAAACAATAACACGACAAAACATAACCTCAAAATCTTGTAATTCGATTAAAATAGCATTTAGACACTTACCGGGTACCTAATTGTACAACAATTTGACTTGCTACTAAAACTGATAAGTTAAAGTACTTTAACAAACTGTTGGTGAAATACTGTGTATTTGAAACGGTGTAATAAAATGGACTATTACAATTTATTCGATAGTAATTATTACTGGAGTAGTCTAAAATTCTGAACAAAGAATATTATAAAAGCCATAATTTTCGATATTCAGTTTCTCACAGAAAGCGAACATGTGGTTCAACATCTGGGGATAGGAGAGATCTAAAATACCAGAAAAAGGTAATAAAATGGCCAAATAACAGATATAAATATTTGTTTTCAAAACTCACGTAAAGGCGAGATTAAAACCTTTTAAGAACTTAAAAACATTTTTTTTTGTCAGTAACCGCTTTACGACTAGGGGAAATAAATACAAATTTTGGGATTATATTTCTAGACCCTAAAATGCCGAAAGAAGTGGCAAGACCTCCAGCGTCGTTTATGCCGCCAAATTTACGGATGTAATTATCGATCCGTTTCTTTAATGGTATAAAAATAAGGAAAATGTCGATTATAGCTTGAAACTTGCAATATATACGCTCAAAACAATATGTGATCAAAGTGATTTTTTCCTATTTCACACATATCAAAATGCATATATAAAGAAAACAGATAAGTAGTTTAAATAACGGTGATCACTTTGAAAGTTTAGTTAAGCTACCAATATAGATATATCATACCTTTATATACATTATTATCGGAGAGAGAAAGTGCAAAAATATTATAATAAATTAATTTCACTAATTTCATTAAAATTGGGAACTCATCGTGACATCTTGTGCCAAATAGCTGAAACTTAACATTTAGTCTTTGTGGACATACAAACCAACGCAATAGAGAGATCTCTGGGGTTGCTTCTTTTAATTGGTCAGAAACTTAAAGGATGTACTCTCAGAGGGATAACGAGAGCTATCATTGGTCATAGGGTAAAAAGGGTAGTTTCCATGGGGAGGAATTAAGAAATATGTGGTACCCGTAGGTTACCTTTAAGCTAAAAAAGATATTCAAAAGCAGTTCCTAATCAACGTCCGTTCTAACTATATCTCTCTTTTAGTGTTCTAACTGCTGATCAGTTTCTCTTATAAAAATTGTGCTCTTAGTTATTTTCTTCCAAATTTCATATAATCTATTTTAAAGTGTAGTGAATATTTTTGGGTAAGATAAATTATTAATCTGTTTGGGTCTGACCAACCCGAGTGGGACGTTTCAATCTTTATAATTCGTGGGGGGATTATCAAAAAGCCTAGATTTTTCTTTAAATTTCACTTTTCTTTTGACTTAAGATTTTGTCTAATCAGCATTGATAAAATTTATTGTTTCACATTCATTTAAGTACACGCCTGTCTATATCTCTTCTCCTGTTTTAATTTAATCCAAATTAATTATTTTATTGTTCACTAGATTTAAGTTTACCTTTGTAAAGTCAATTTCTATTTCATTTTTCTTAATAGAGTTTAAGTGTTTTGAGACACAAGTGTTTTATTTGCTGAACAAAAAAGGATATAATTCATAGCAAGCATTAAGAGCTAAGATTCATTAAAGGCGAAACTGATATCTCGGGTTAACTCCTGGGTCGCGAATCGTTGGTAGCGCGTTCCAGTTCCTGACGAGTTCTGCCAGAGTTTGCTGACGAGTATACACTTCATTATTAGGTCAAGTTTGGTTTGGTAAGAGTTTTATATTTACTAACACTCTTTATTAACGTGATCCTTTTGCCTCCGAGACACAAGAATCTTCCAGAGTGCCTTGCCTTCATAAGTGCGATTAATATAGGTAGTTCGAAATACCACCTTTTATGTTACAGACAGGATTAATTAATTCACACTACCATATTCTTCATCTAGGTCCTGATTTGTGACAATTATATTATACTTACTACATTTCGCAAGGGAATTTTCGTGCAATTTTCCATTTTTTGTTGAAAAGCAGAACTTTTTATAGCGAGTAACTTTTTTTCGTAAAATCAAAAGTAAAAAAATTTCCCATGTAGTAACAAGGACACGCTGTATACCTATAACTCATACTGGCCAAAAAGACCTATTTTATATAATTTTTCTCTTTCAACTGTTGATATGTAGGTCTATAATTTTTAGCCAAATATAATATTAACATACCAACATATATTTATTTAACTAGCGAACAGAGTATGAATCTGATCTCATTCTTGGGAGAAATAGATTTTAATTATTAGCAATAATTAAATGGCTCACCCAAACCCAAACAGCGTTGTAAGCGACAAAAAGTGAAACGTTCAGAATCTAAAAGAATAGTTTTTATAAAAATATTTACTTTTAAAGGTGTTTTTAGAACTTTATATTACAAAATTAATCTTCGCGATATTTTTTTTAAATTACTGGCAAAAAGTCTTCTTATTTTAGAAAATATTATCAAATATATTTGGGAACAGAAGCAACAACATTGTAAGTGCCTGTCGGTTACAACGTTGATGTTCCTTTTTGAAAGATTATTCGAGGTTTCCCTTTTCTAACCTTAAACCGCGCCAAATAAAAGTTAGCCGTTACAACTTTATTGCGCTTACTACATCAGGCGTAAGTTTTCCGGGAACAGGTTGCTTTTGGGACCAAATATATGGCTCTCCAGCGCCCCTGGCAGTTTTCCTTGCATTTCTTTTCCATTTTAACGGCATATGTTTTCTTTCCTTTACCGATTTTAGTCCGCTAACGACAACGTTACACTGATTGCGCTCGACATTTTGTCGCTTACGACGTTGTTGATTAAAACTAGATGTGGTTTTGACAGATCCCGACCGGCATATAAACTGTAGTTGGGCTGATACAGTGGATCCAGTGACTATCCACGTATTTCATTCGATAAGTAATGGCTCACGTACATTGTTGATTCCATAATTCCGTTTTGGGAATTTTGTCGTTTACAGCGTTGTTTGGGTGAGCCATTCAATTGTTAAAGTAAGTCAGTTAATGCCTATTAAAAATAAATAATACATTTAAATGTTTTAGCTTCTTCTCTATACTTTACTACGAGCGATGTGGAAGGAATTATACCTGTACTAAGGGAAATGTCAGTAGGTGAACAAATTCTTCCTTTTTATGCAACAGGCAGTGCGAATATTACATATTCGATTAAAACCACAAAAACAGATATCTGGAGTATTAATAAGAAAACAGGAGATTTATATTTTTTATCTTCAGGTAAGATATGGAGGAAATAAGAATGCTTACTGATAAATGCACAACAAAGTGTTGATGTAAATCTAATAATTTTTTATATTAAATACCCCTTTTGGCCGAGTATATTCCAACAATATTAATTTCATAAGATGTGAAAGAAATATTTTTGTAGTTTTGTGTTTGTTAGTTGTTAAGGGCTCCGGGAACTTGTGATCTTGCCAAATGTCAAGCCCATGCGCCGGCGCATCAGAAACAAGGGCACCTATTTGAAAATCTTTCATACTCGCCTCCTTTTTTTAAGAGGATTGTGCTCACCACCAAGTATTTACCACCTACTTACCGTTATTTATGTTTCGGTGCGCCTAATTACGTTTTAGAATATTATGGAAGAAGTATTCTATTCACGGTAGAAAAAGCCAGAAGAAAATATTTATTTCGGTAATATAGACAGAAGAGTAATTCATAATAATTAATATGTAATGTTGGCTAGGTTGTTCTATTATCAGAGGTGTCGATGCCGAAAATGAAGTACTTAGGTACGTATGGTATTTGGCAAAAATAATTTAATTCATGGACGTTGCCGTGATTATGTGAAATAAAAAAAATGGTTAAGTGCGAGTTCGACTCGCTCATAGAGGGTTCCGTACAGCGTGGTGGTGTGCCGTAATTTTAAAGATTTTTTTTCTATGGAGTAGTCTTGCAACATACATTAAAAAGGTCAAAATAGCAGACAATTTTACCGTCCGAGCGGGGCATAAATCGACTACCGGTTGTCGACCTCTGGTGCCATTCCCTGAGAAATAGATGCGCGCGCGCCAAAGTGCACATTTTTGTTTTATTTTCATGGGAAACTTTTATTCCCAACTCTTGTTTTCGACATCTCTATTTTTGTTTTTTTTTACATCTGCGCAGTAGACCAAAATGCGTAATACGCGCAAACCGAGCGTGGTACGCACGGAATTTCAGGGGATGTACTTTGGAATCTACATTCGAATGTAATATACGAATTTAAGAATATATCTCCAATTGCAAAGCTACAACTAAGTATTTAACTTTTTTCTCAACTTTTTTTCGACTTTTTTATTTTTCGTTTTTATATTTTACATTTTTTGACATCTGCGCAGTAGACCAAAATGAGTACCAGGCGCAAACCGAGCATGCTAATGCGCACGGAATTTCAGAGGATGTACTTTGGTGCCTACATTCGAACCAATCCACTTTTAAGAATATATCTTCAATAGTAAACTTATAACTACGTATTTAACAATAAAGACCGAATTTTAATATTACATGACGCAAAAATCGGGATCGGACCCAGGTAACTGATGGAAAAGGTAAATGAAATGAAACTAATATTATATTTTGTCAATAAGTCATAGCTGGCATGGTGACAATCTGTTTAATAAATATACTTAGTGCAAGTGAAAAGTTAACCTTTTAAATCTAATAGAAAAAAATGCGAACCATATAAAAGTTACACACTTTCTTAGTCCTACCTTCCAGGCGAGAGGCAAGCAACGGCAGAAGGGGATTTACAGCGCAATAAGCCAGTGACTAGACTATTTAGAATATCTTTCGACGATGCCATAGGTACTGAGAATTTTGCGTTCTGTGAACCCTCTATGCGCGAGTGGAACTCGCACTTGGCCGGTTTTTCTATTTCATACAGTTTCAACGACCAACTAAGGTCAAATTTTTGGGCATTTCCATTGATAACTGTTTGAAGTTTGACACCCATATCTTGGGACTTGCGAATAAGGGGGCTATGCTGTGCGTTTATCACTGTCTAGTGGAGTCCCACCTGGTTCATGGGATTGTATTCTGGGGACATTCATGTGGTTATTTGCTTAATTTATTGTTCGTTCTACAGAAGCGAGCCATTCGGTATATTTGTAATGTAAATAGTAGAGAGTCATGCAGACCGTTGTTGAAATCTAAGAAAATTTTAACATTACCATCTTTATTTATTCTGGAAACGGTCTGTATGATATATAAACACAAAAATAATTTGTCATTGCCTAATCATTTTTATGATACCAGGCAATCACAACATCTGCTTCTGCCCATTTCTTCAGCCTTGGCTAAGATTTCAGTAATTTATGAAAGCCGCAAAATATATAATCAATCAACTTCTCGAGCACGTAAAAGGTTGTCCCACTCTTAGGATATACATAAAAACACTATAAAAAATACTGGTGGAGAGAGCATATTAGGGGATGGGAGATTATTATATTGACAATTTTTAATTAGCATAGTTCCTGACCTTGCTTTATGATGTTTTGTTTTATTTATTGATGTTTTAATTTAATTTTAATCTGTTGTTATTTAAGTGTTAATTCGTGTAATTCAATTATGTTACCTTTATTTATATCATTATTTGTATTTAATGTTTGAAATCTGCGTTGTTGGTATCGCATTGATTGATTTTTTTATTTTATTTTTGAGTATTTTTTTTATCTATACATATACTTATACAGTGCAACTTGTTGACTATTTTATCTTGTTTAGCTTTGTTTGGGTTTGATCGGCTTGAAAAATCCCCTAATCGAATTAAAAATTTGTTTTAAACCTAGTCATAGTTTTTAAGTAAAATGAATAATTTGGCACAGAACTATATAAATAGTAATTATTAATACTTTTGAAGTTTGTTCAAATTCTTTTATAAAAAGTTTTATTTAGATGTAAGTCATCTAATTCTTATCAGCATATCTTGTTAGTCCGGTTTTAAATTTCTTCTAGTTGACCAATAAAAGTTTGGCAATTTTTGATTGTGAAATTGTTTTCCTGTATCATTTAAAACTTGTGCGTTAGCTATGTCTTTAATTTTGTTTGATATCCAAATGAGATTTATATTGAAACGTGTTGCAAAAATGATTTTATTAATATTAATGAGGAAAACATACGTAAATGTTTTTTCTTTATTTTAGAAGAAAAAATACAAGTAGGTGCATTCATCTTACGCTTAAATTAATTCAAACCCTTAATTGTCAAATTAGACCTGTACTAAAGATAAAACTCGATACTGAATCTGCCCTTTTATGTTTAAGATGTTCGGAACGTCTCAGTGGAAGTGACTGCACAAGATTATGTAGGTGATACCTCGTCAACTTATTTAGCGGTAAGTACGTCGTGTAGATCTTCAGTGTCACTCTGTAAGAAAGATAGCGATCGCGACACATACGATACATAGCGATAGCGAAACATACCGAATGGTGATACATAGTAAGAATTTGCAAAGAGAGCCCGATCGCTATCGCTATTTTTCATACAGAGTGCCACTGCTTGTCTTCTTTCTAATATTTAGGCCCAAACCACACTATAGTAGGTACCCGCTTAAATTACGGTTTCCTAGACTGTCGGCTGAACCGAACGGAATGGACAACGGAACGGAGCGAAAACCAATTCCGTCCCGGAGGTGGTTTCCTGCAAAAACTATTTCTAAGCAATTCGCCCAAGGGCGTAGTCATGGGGGGGCGATGAGGGGAGTGCCCCCCCGTGGATTTTCAAGTTGGCTAATTCGAGCACGAGTTGGCTATTAGGACCTCGTATTAAAAAAAAAACGTCGACAATTGAGTTTTGGGAAAATTCGCAAAAAGGTAGACAGTTTAATTCCAGCAAACGTAAAAAAAAGTTCGATCAGTTGTAAACAAAGCGTCGACAGGTTTTGCTCGGAGAGAATTAATAAAAAAAAAGGTCGACAATTTTGAATTTTTTTCTTCGCATAGTTGGATATTTTTCCTTCGCCCTTATTTAGTTACTGCCTTTTCTTTTATTCAAATAAACCTCACTTATTTCCCTCTTTTTTAATAAATTTTTTCCTCTTCTTGCTCCAACTACTACACACATTATATTTTTAATATCATCCATGAAGAATCGCTGGGAACTGCTAAAAAATTGATTTTATAGCAAACCTCCGCGTTTACTTTCCACACGTGGCGTGGGTGGAAAATAAGTGAAAACGTGAAATTTTAGAAATAAATCCTTTTTTGCTTTAATTTTTGTTTTATTTTTAAAGAAAGTGCATTTTTACAACAACTAATTCTAAACATAAAAAATAAAAAGTTATTTCTTAAAATTAAAATTATTATATACTTTAATATCAGTGGTCGAAATGTTAATTTTTTGATTTGTTTCACTCGTATTATTCCTATTTATGTTTACTAAAGAAAACGTATTGGGACTCGTATGGGACGTCGAAGGAGTGGACAGCATTTTTGTTGTTTTGGATTGGTTGTCCAAGGGTGAATCTACGTATCCTTCAGCGACTGTACTCGATTTCCACCCTCCCAGGCGTTAAAGTTGTAAATATGTACCACTGTTAGCAAGTACTGTGGTAGCCGTTCTTCGAAATGAGTGGCCCGTAAACCTTTCTGGTTGGAGGAGCTCCAAAAATGTTGAGATTTTCTTTGTATTATGCCCCTAAAGTTGATTGGTTGCCTTTCCGTAGCGACATTGGACAAAAATAAATCATTTTGAATGTTTTCCCAAAGATTGAGATGTTCTTTTAGTATCTTGACCCAACTTACCTACATCAGCATATAGAAAGGATCTACTCCAGTAAATCTTTGTCTCTGGAATCTCAATTAACACTTTTTCTTCTAAAAAGTTGATGTCTGGCATTCTCATTTTCATCAGTTCATTATGTTGACATGCCACTGATACGCTGACTACAAACGCCACCTGAACCAATGAAAAAAATATGATTTTTTAAAATGTTTTTTTTTCAAAATAAATTGTAAAACTTCTTACATTGAAAGAAAGAAATCCCTTTGGTGCGTTTTGTAGAACATCTTCTATATTATTTCTTGAAAAAATGTTAGACTTCGTTGGCTTGTACCTCACATTTTTTTTCCACAGAGAGGCGAGTAGCTTTCCAAATTTCGAAATATCAACTCTCTTCTTGAGAGCTAACATGGTTTTTATCATTCACCAAAGTATAGACGGTTTCTTATTTTTGCTCATTTCGCCAAAATAAGCCAGTAGAACGGTCTTTGAGGCAATATTTCTTGCGTTTCTCTCCGTGCACCAGTTTTCATACATTTTAAAGGTTTTTTTCATAACGCTCCATACTTTTTTCGGAAAGCAAATTTTCCTCTACCTTCCCAGCTTTTTCCTTAAGTTCAGGGGGGGGTGCAGTTTAGATCGTTTTCACTATCGCTCGACATTTTTTATTATTTTTCGTGGTAACTGAAAATCTGCGACGGTTCGGTGGCGTGTTTATTTCTAACAGCTTGTGTTTACCCCCTAGCAATCATCGCATAGCTTCAAAAATTTGCCAACTGGACGATTTGTCTAATTGATATTCTTGACAAAACATCTCTGTGGCATAAGTCACTCGCAAATAAATGTTGGGTGACTCAATTTTTTCCATCAGAAAAATAAAAAAAAATTAAAAAATATGCTTGAAAATAAAACACTATACAAACCTCGGTGAAAAGTTTCATCCCGTCTCGAGATTTAGCCTTGGTCAACTATCTTATCTCTCGACAGTAATAAAACACTTTCCATCTCAGAGTGTGATACACTCTTGCTGTAGTAGTTAGGGAGCTGGTGGCAGTAATTTTTAAATGATTTCATCATTTGGCAGATGTTGATTAAAGCAAAGAACTGAGTAAAATAAACAATATGAGCAACGTCTGCCTTTAATTTATTGTTGCGATATCAAATGAGCGCTTGTGAAAGGTGTAAAAAAATCAGTGAGGTTAACAAGATTATCGCGTCTGCCTCTCGTTTTAATAAAATTATCTTAATTAAAAAAAAGAAATGCAACTGTCAGACGTTTTTCCTGTTCTGCATTTAAGAATTACCTTATAACGGTAAAATAATATTTTAGATTTCATGTGCTGCTTATAGTACTAAGGGAGCAAATGCCATTTTTTCAAAATTGCATCAAGAATAAAGTACCTTAACTTTTAAAGATAAAGCAAAATTTCATAAGGAAGAGTTGTTGCAAATTAAAAACTTAGTCCAAGTTCTATATTTGAATTAGGTATCTTAATTTTTAACTTTTTTTCTTTTATCGCGTTTTTTATTAAAACTGAACGCCACTGACGAAATTTTTATTCATGCGTATTCCATCGTCAGAGAGATTGCCTTAGTTATTAAGATTATTTTATAAAAAGCACGAAAAGTTACTTCTGCCACTTAGATAACATTGCATTAGAAAACAGCAATATCGCAAAATTTATTAAAAAAAAAACAAGTATGAAATCATTTAATCGTATCTGCCTTTAAACCTAATGGTTTTATTAAATACCAAACAAATATATAAATAAAAAAGGCAGACAATTTCAATGCTGATTATTCGAAGGCAGACAGATAATGAGATATTGATTGTTTTAGGCAATTTTTTTTTACCAAATTTATTCATATTATATTTTCTTAAATAATTGCTAGATTTTTCTCTCCTTTTATGACTCCGTGTATACCTCGAATACAGGTCAAAAGTTTGACCTCTACAATACACACTCACTAATATAAGTGGTGTAAATGCTTTTGTGTTGTATCGAATTGGTTTGTTGGTAGGTAAGCCAAAGTTAGAGAGAAAACGAAATAGACGCTCCAAAAACGTTAGGACCGAAAATCATAGTATAGTGCAGAGCCATCGTCGAAAGATATTCTAAATAAGGAATATGCACATTTTTTTTTTATTGCATAAATCATTTAAGGAAGTCATTACAACCCCAAAAATGCTATTTTGAAGAAAATTACTGGGATAATTTAGCTAAAAAAAATTTTTACTTTTCGGAATAATTTATTACAGTTTCAAAAGCAGCCATTTGCTCACTCAAAAAAGTTACGTCACGCAGTGTTATGGGCAATCTACACTGAACGTGTTGGCGACTCAAATTAAGGTGACTTAGGGGATACGGCAACACCGCCATAGTCGATACCTTCTACGCCCCTACCGGTCACTTCTGTAACTGTAGTTGACGTTTTGTCTTTATTTATTTAAAAAAATTTTAGACAGTTGAATTAAATAATAATTTTATTATTAGTTTAGACAATAATATTGTAGCTCAATAATTGGCTTTGGCAATAGTTTGGTATGAATCTGGACTATTACAACATTTTTAAAGTGAAGTTTTATAACCTGATTACCAGGATTACCTCAAGGACTGTCTTTATTCATTCAAGGTTATGTTATGGTTATGAGAAAGGTTATGAGTATGAGCATAATAAGATTGTCATTTGGATATACTTAATAACTATAATAAGATTTAAATAAAACCTAAGAAAGTGCAAAATAAAGCGTTTAAATAAATTTTAAGAGTTTTGCCTGATGTGTTTTATGTAGCAAGTGTACCTAAAATCATCATCATGTATTTCATCAAAAAATCTATACGGTTGTAAAAAAAGCTTAAGCATCCATTGAAACATTTATGTGAATTTACTGGTTTATAGGAATTTGTTTGTTCACCATCATATATCTATATAGTACATATAAACGCATGGATTGTGGACAAACAAATTTCTAAGCCATAAACCACTAAACCCTCAAAATGTCTCAAAAGATGCCCGCTTTTTGGTCCATTTTTGTTACACGCCAGTGTTCGTCGATGTATTATTTAGTCTATGATACTATTGTGTTGTGTAAAGTGTGCATATAATTAAAATATATGTTTATAGAATAATTAGTAATTACTTACCAATTTCTTCTATTTACATAGTCATACATTGCATGTCTGCGTTACATTTTTAAAAACTAAATACCACTTTCCACAAACGATTCCACAAAAATAAACAAGGTTAGGGGTTAGGTAGGCAACTAGGCAAACGATGATGACTAAAGCTTTCCAAACGGGGGTAAATCCAGAGACGGCTCTAACCTATTGCGAAATAAAATCAGGATTCGATGTGCAAATAAAATACAAATATTTATATTTGCCCACATTGTGTTATTTAAAAGTGCGAGATAAGAAAATACCATACAGGGTGTCTGAAAAGTCTTAGCATGGGCAAATATCTTTACTATTAATAAAGATAGAGACACCAAATTTTAGTTGTATCTTATTGGTTAATAAATCTACTTTTTTATGCAATTTGACTTTTTCAACCCCCTTGGGGGGTTACGCTAGGGAGTTGAGATCAAAAATTTTGAATGCACACCTATGCCGGGTGGCCTCTTCTTTTAAAAGTCATTAAACCGCAACATTTTACCGCAACTCCCGTATTTTAATGCATTTTTAATGCATTTTAAAATGTTAGACTTCGTTGGCTTGTACCTCACATTTTTTTTCCACAGAGAGGCGAGTAGCTTTCCAAATTTCGAAATATCAACTCTCTTCTTGAGAGCTAACATGGTTTTTATCATTCACCAAAGTATAGACGGTTTCTTATTTTTGCTCATTTCGCCAAAATAAGCCAGTAGAACGGTCTTTGAGGCAATATTTCTTGCGTTTCTCTCCGTGCACCAGTTTTCATACATTTTAAAGGTTTTTTTCATAACGCTCCATACTTTTTTCGGAAAGCAAATTTTCCTCTACCTTCCCAGCTTTTTCCTTAAGTTCAGGGGGGGTGCAGTTTAGATCGTTTTCACTATCGCTCGACATTTTTTATTATTTTTCGTGGTAACTGAAAATCTGCGACGGTTCGGTGGCGTGTTTATTTCTAACAGCTTGTGTTTACCCCCTAGCAATCATCGCATAGCTTCAAAAATTTGCCAACTGGACGATTTGTCTAATTGATATTCTTGACAAAACATCTCTGTGGCATAAGTCACTCGCAAATAAATGTTGGGTGACTCAATTTTTTCCATCAGAAAAATAAAAAAAAATTAAAAAATATGCTTGAAAATAAAACACTATACAAACCTCGGTGAAAAGTTTCATCCCGTCTCGAGATTTAGCCTTGGTCAACTATCTTATCTCTCGACAGTAATAAAACACTTTCCATCTCAGAGTGTGATACACTCTTGCTGTAGTAGTTAGGGAGCTGGTGGCAGTAATTTTTAAATGATTTCATCATTTGGCAGATGTTGATTAAAGCAAAGAACTGAGTAAAATAAACAATATGAGCAACGTCTGCCTTTAATTTATTGTTGCGATATCAAATGAGCGCTTGTGAAAGGTGTAAAAAAATCAGTGAGGTTAACAAGATTATCGCGTCTGCCTCTCGTTTTAATAAAATTATCTTAATTAAAAAAAAAGAAATGCAACTGTCAGACGTTTTTCCTGTTCTGCATTTAAGAATTACCTTATAACGGTAAAATAATATTTTAGATTTCATGTGCTGCTTATAGTACTAAGGGAGCAAATGCCATTTTTTCAAAATTGCATCAAGAATAAAGTACCTTAACTTTTAAAGATAAAGCAAAATTTCATAAGGAAGAGTTGTTGCAAATTAAAAACTTAGTCCAAGTTCTATATTTGAATTAGGTATCTTAATTTTTAACTTTTTTTCTTTTATCGCGTTTTTTATTAAAACTGAACGCCACTGACGAAATTTTTATTCATGCGTATTCCATCGTCAGAGAGATTGCCTTAGTTATTAAGATTATTTTATAAAAAGCACGAAAAGTTACTTCTGCCACTTAGATAACATTGCATTAGAAAACAGCAATATCGCAAAATTTATTAAAAAAAAAACAAGTATGAAATCATTTAATCGTATCTGCCTTTAAACCTAATGGTTTTATTAAATACCAAACAAATATATAAATAAAAAAGGCAGACAATTTCAATGCTGATTATTCGAAGGCAGACAGATAATGAGATATTGATTGTTTTAGGCAATTTTTTTTTACCAAATTTATTCATATTATATTTTCTTAAATAATTGCTAGATTTTTCTCTCCTTTTATGACTCCGTGTATACCTCGAATACAGGTCAAAAGTTTGACCTCTACAATACACACTCACTAATATAAGTGGTGTAAATGCTTTTGTGTTGTATCGAATTGGTTTGTTGGTAGGTAAGCCAAAGTTAGAGAGAAAACGAAATAGACGCTCCAAAAACGTTAGGACCGAAAATCATAGTATAGTGCAGAGCCATCGTCGAAAGATATTCTAAATAAGGAATATGCACATTTTTTTTTTATTGCATAAATCATTTAAGGAAGTCATTACAACCCCAAAAATGCTATTTTGAAGAAAATTACTGGGATAATTTAGCTAAAAAAAATTTTTACTTTTCGGAATAATTTATTACAGTTTCAAAAGCAGCCATTTGCTCACTCAAAAAAGTTACGTCACGCAGTGTTATGGGCAATCTACACTGAACGTGTTGGCGACTCAAATTAAGGTGACTTAGGGGATACGGCAACACCGCCATAGTCGATACCTTCTACGCCCCTACCGGTCACTTCTGTAACTGTAGTTGACGTTTTGTCTTTATTTATTTAAAAAAATTTTAGACAGTTGAATTAAATAATAATTTTATTATTAGTTTAGACAATAATATTGTAGCTCAATAATTGGCTTTGGCAATAGTTTGGTATGAATCTGGACTATTACAACATTTTTAAAGTGAAGTTTTATAACCTGATTACCAGGATTACCTCAAGGACTGTCTTTATTCATTCAAGGTTATGTTATGGTTATGAGAAAGGTTATGAGTATGAGCATAATAAGATTGTCATTTGGATATACTTAATAACTATAATAAGATTTAAATAAAACCTAAGAAAGTGCAAAATAAAGCGTTTAAATAAATTTTAAGAGTTTTGCCTGATGTGTTTTATGTAGCAAGTGTACCTAAAATCATCATCATGTATTTCATCAAAAAATCTATACGGTTGTAAAAAAAGCTTAAGCATCCATTGAAACATTTATGTGAATTTACTGGTTTATAGGAATTTGTTTGTTCACCATCATATATCTATATAGTACATATAAACGCATGGATTGTGGACAAACAAATTTCTAAGCCATAAACCACTAAACCCTCAAAATGTCTCAAAAGATGCCCGCTTTTTGGTCCATTTTTGTTACACGCCAGTGTTCGTCGATGTATTATTTAGTCTATGATACTATTGTGTTGTGTAAAGTGTGCATATAATTAAAATATATGTTTATAGAATAATTAGTAATTACTTACCAATTTCTTCTATTTACATAGTCATACATTGCATGTCTGCGTTACATTTTTAAAAACTAAATACCACTTTCCACAAACGATTCCACAAAAATAAACAAGGTTAGGGGTTAGGTAGGCAACTAGGCAAACGATGATGACTAAAGCTTTCCAAACGGGGGTAAATCCAGAGACGGCTCTAACCTATTGCGAAATAAAATCAGGATTCGATGTGCAAATAAAATACAAATATTTATATTTGCCCACATTGTGTTATTTAAAAGTGCGAGATAAGAAAATACCATACAGGGTGTCTGAAAAGTCTTAGCATGGGCAAATATCTTTACTATTAATAAAGATAGAGACACCAAATTTTAGTTGTATCTTATTGGTTAATAAATCTACTTTTTTATGCAATTTGACTTTTTCAACCCCCTTGGGGGGTTACGCTAGGGAGTTGAGATCAAAAATTTTGAATGCACACCTATGCCGGGTGGCCTCTTCTTTTAAAAGTCATTAAACCGCAACATTTTACCGCAACTCCCGTATTTTAATGCATTTTTACATGGCAAGCCTATAAAAATTATAAATCGTAAATCGTATAATCAGGCGGGGCACAAGTCGACCATTAGTCGACCTCTTGTGCCATACAGTACCTACCAGTCTGCGCTGCTATTTTTTGTTTTATGGGGCACTTTTTTTCTAACTTTTTTCCAACTTTACTTCTTCATTTGTCGTTTTTATAGTTTGTTTTTTGACATCTGCGCAGTAGACCCAAATGCGTACCACCCAATCAAACTAAGAGGGCTAGACATGCGCACGAAATTTCAGGAGATGTACTTTGGTGTCTACATTGAAACCTACCCTCTTTCAAGAATATATCTCCAATAGTAAAACTACAACTACGTATTTAACATATTTGTACGATTTTATGACGTCTTACTTTTTTGAACATAACTATGTGACATTGTGACCAACCGTGCCAGCCTTACTAATCAGTTATATTACGCACTGACATATTTCCGGCATGGCCGCTTCTTCTTATTTATTCAAGCATTAGCCTTACCATAGTTATTGAGACTTTTGCGTCCTGTGAGAAATTCAAAATATTGTATGTCTCACGGAACCCTCTATGCGCGAGTCGAACTTGCACTCAACCGTTTTTTTTTATTTCATACGATCACGGCAACGCTCATCAATTAAATTATTTCTGTCAAATACCGTATGTACTTATTTTCGGCATCGACGCCTCTGGTAACAGACCAACAGTGACTGCCTTACTAATTACGTTAAAAGTTGTTTAGACTGGCCACCATGAACTTCTTGGCAGTAATAAAGTCCGTTTTGGAACTCTGCCAAGAAGTAACATCTGAGAAAAGATCTTTAAAATGAGGTACCACACGGCATAGGGTTGCATTTAAAATTTTTGACCTCAACTCCCTAGCGTAATCCCCCAAGGGGATGGTAAAAGTCAAATTACATAAAAAAGTAGATTTATTAACCAATAAGATAAAACTAAAATTTGGTGTCTCTATCTTAATTAATAGTAAAGATATTTGCCCATGCTAAGACTTTTCAGACACCCTGTATGGGATTTTCGTATTTCGCACTTTCAAATAACACAATGTGGGTAAATAAATATTTGGCTGGTGCGCGGGAATAGTAGCATAAGTCGATTTTTGTGAAAAATGGGATACGTTCAGAATTGGTATTAAAACGGTACTCTGCTTCAAGTGGGAATACTAGTATATGTCCATCCAGGTTTTAATTGGTCGAAAAAAAATGTTCCATTGGTTTATGTCAAAAAACGTGTAAGAGTCGGTAGGGAAAAAAAGAATAAGTACACTTATGCTACTTAACACAAAAAATAGTTTGTGATAAATAGTATAAGTTCGACTTATATTAATTTTCACAGTCACCCGGTAGAAATTATGCTCCAACTTATACTAGTTTACACAGGTTTGTGAGGTCGCTTTCAATAATTTTAGTAACGGTCTGTTTTAGTTTACTTCCAGACGCGTGCACAAGAGGTTGATGCGCTTAAAACATAGCAGAAAATGGCGTCAAACCGAACAAAACACATTATTAGTCTATGCAAAGAGCCTTTAGAATCTAGCCACGGTAAGTATACTGCTCTCATTTAATACAAAACTTTAAATATTATCAATTAATCATTTTGTTTTAGGCTCAAGTCCAGCAAGGTCAGTTCCATCCCCATACAACCTAGTTTTTGAAGATATTTCCTGGTCATCGCCCGTCTTAGGACTTGAAGATTCGTTAAATGAAGGTTTTTTAAGCACTTCTCATATCGGAAGCAATACTGATGAAGGTTTTAAGGTAATACCTGAAATTGAAATCAATAAGCCAATAAATTATATTAACGATACCGTAATGGATGACTTAGAATCTGTTAATGAGCTTCAAACAGAACAAAGTCAATTTATTGTTAACTCCAGTGACAAAATAGCCCCTTTAGATTCCGACGACAGTTATAATGATCCCAACTTTGAACCAGTAGCCAGCGACGTAAGTTCAGATGACGAATTGTTAAGTAACAAACAAAAACGTTTAAAAAATTGTAATCGGGTTCCACTAGGTCACAAAGAAAATAATTCAAGGGTGAGGAAAGGGGAAACTAGAAAAGTAAGGGCTGAAAGAAAGCTAATGCGAAACATGGGTAAGGAATACATAACTAAAAAAGGAAAGAAAATTCAAGCTAGAGTATGTAAAGATTTAAAAAAATGTAGACAAAACTGTAAAAATCGCATAGATGAAAAACAAAGACATGCTGTTTTTCAAGATTACTGGTCCATCGATACACACAATAAGAAGGTAGCGTTTATTGCTGATCTAATCAATAAAGTTGAAAAAAAAATTAGTAAACCCAAAGTAAGTGAAGAAAATAAACAAAAGAACAGGCAGTTTACTTTTATATATTATATTCGAATTGACGGTCAATTGGTAGCTATTTGCAAAAATTGCTTCAAAGCTACTTTCAATATATCAGATGGTTTTATTACAACAGTTTTAGCCAAAAAACTTAATTCAATATCAGGTGTTATAGAAGATGACCAGCGGGGGGTCAAGGCTCCAAAAAATAAAGTATCTGACGTGGACAAGGAATTAGTGAGAAAACATATCCTTTCTGTACCAGCATATGAAAGCCATTATTGCCGACAACAGTCTACTAAACGTTATCTTCCCCCTCACTTTACATTATCAAGAATGTATGAAGAGTACACTAAATGGAACCATGGAAACCGAATTGTAAGTAGAAGAATTTACGAAAATGTGTTTAAAACAATGAATATTAAGATAAAAAGTCCACACAAAGACACTTGTCAAAATTGTGACAAACTGAACATGATAATAAAAATCACTAAAAATCAATTAGAAGTTGAAAAAGCACAGGAAGACCTAAGAAACCATCAGAAGGAAGCTGAAATGGCGTACACGTACAAGAGGCTAGATAAAGAAAAATCAAAAACAGATGGCACTAGGCTGACGTTTACATTTGATTTGCAACAGTGCTTGCCAACACCTGCTCTCGTTACTTCTGTTGCTTTTTATAAGCGTCAGTTGTGGACTTTTAACTTAACAATTCATAGATGTGGTGATAATTCATCATTTAATATGATGTGGCATGAGGGTATATCAGGCCGTGGTGCCAATAATATAGCTTCTTGTTTGTATAAGCATCTTACTGAGTCTCTTCCTCCTGAAATTAATCATATTACTCTCTACTCAGATACCTGCGCCGGACAAAATAAAAACTGGCACTTGTCTATAATGTTTACTTTATTGGTGCAAAATCTAAACAGTCTTAATATCATTGATCACAAGTTTCTAGTACCAGGGCATACCCATATGGAGTCGGATTGGGATCATTCTATTATTGAAAAAAAAAAATCTAAATATGAGTCGCCTATACATCATCCTCGTGATTGGTACCAGTTAGTACGTCTTTCAGGCAAATCAAAACCATTTAGAGTCACTGAGATGACAAAGGATGATTTTTATGATTTCGCTTCTCTATCAAAGAATATTTTTCAAAAAAAGAAAACGAATGATCACGGTGAAAAAGTTGTTTGGCAAAACATAAAATGGCTTCGATACACCAAAGAAGTAGGAGTAATTTTGTACAAAGAAACACTTGACCCAGAGATCGAGTTTAAAAGTATCCATTTTAAGAGGAGAGGAATTCGGCAAAACACTAATATACCAATGCCTCAGTTATTAAAATATCCAAATCCAATTAGCACTGAAAAGAAACAAAATTTACTTGAATTGTTACCTTATATCGATGAAACGTTTCACCACTTTTATAAAAGTTTAGTGTCAAAGAGTAACCTTCAAGATCCGATCATAGAGGCTGAGGAAGATTACGAAGATTTAAACACCGAATAAGATATTATTTCTGTATTGTTTTCTTTAGTTCAAACAATGTTACCAATAGTTTTTTTTAATACAAGTGAGTTTTTTGTAATAAAAGTAAGTTTTTGTTTCCTGTCTTTAGTTAGTGCCAGATAGTATAAGTATGCCACGTTTAGCATTTTTCTTGGGGAAAGTAGTATATGTCGTTTTTTTTTCTGTTTAGATAATAAAAACATATATATATTTTCTATTCTACCTAACGAGCTATAATATTTTATAAAATTGCCAAAAAAAATAATTTCATAAGTTATTTCGTCAATTTCAGAACAGTATTTTAACTTTATTAGCTAATAACTCAAAACAGCGAATTTTGACTTATACTACTATTCCCGCGCACCAGCCATTTGTGAAATTTCTACTATGTATATTTGGACATTTTAATTTTATTGTTATAATTATTAATAATATAAATCAAAAAGAAAACTAAAACTAGAA
The DNA here is from genome assembly GCA_963971165.1 of Philopedon plagiatum. Classification (NCBI taxonomy): domain Eukaryota; kingdom Metazoa; phylum Arthropoda; class Insecta; order Coleoptera; family Curculionidae; genus Philopedon; species Philopedon plagiatum. Next base: position 94,670,180 of record OZ020190.1, on the reverse strand, counting down.
AAAAGAAAAAGATATCGACATAATTTTTACCTAAATATCCCATATTTCGTCAAGACCAGAATCCTCCTTAAGGGTACCCATCACTGACGCCGCGTTTCCTCGCTGGATAGCCAGGCTTATTCTTTGGGTGAGAAAACCTCGAGATTGTTCAGGAAAAATTCTTAAATTTATTCCAGAAACAAGTCTCTTAGCTTCCTCACCCCAAGGGCCCAGTGTCTCAACAGCAAATGGAACGAAATAAAATCTGTCTTTCAGATCTTTATATTTGACGTGTTTTTTGTTTTCCGAAATAAGAGCAGCAGAACCAAAAGATTTTGATGTTTTATCCAAATATGATTTTGCTAGAGTATGGCTGCAGGTGGCGTCCCATAAAAGTTGTTTACCTCTTTTCCATGGAATTAATGTCATTCCGTCTACTCGTTTACCATCATTCCTATATATTCCAGCAGGTTCAAGTTTAGCAGGACATTCTGCAGAAACTAGAGCACGTTTAAGAATGTCATTAATTTGTCTGTGTCTCGATGCACGTCCTGCACTTCTTTTGCAGCTTAGCCCATGGGAGCCATAAATATCAGCAGATTCGCTACAAATGCAGGTGTGTTCACCAGACACAGGCAGACCAAGTCTTAAAGAAACTGAAATTCTGAAAGAATTATTGTCAAGTAGATTTCCTATAGAAGAGGACGGAAGGGCATTAAGCCATGCGTTACTTTCTTGAGCTTGAAGAGCTAAGAGTCGAGCTTTGGTTTCATCGGATTGACAATTTAATAAAAGAAAGTTTTGGCGTATTTGACAAATTTTTTTATCAAATTCTTTTTGAGACTTTGGTAAAGGTACTGGTAAAGTTTCAAACTCACAAAGAGAACACCACTTTTCCAAACAACTATCAAAATCAAAATCGTTTGTGTCAGAAATATAAGAAGGCAGTATTGTTTTTAATAAATTTGAAACATCGGAAACTGAACCCAAAAAGGAAGATATCGAAAGAGGAGATGTGTCTCTAATTCCAAGACCGCCCATTCTCACTGGTAATGTACTTTGAAACCATGAATCATCCTTCATGGGACAGTTTGTTATGTCTTGAATACAATTTTGTAATTCTAAATCAAATTTCATTAAAGATTCTTTAAGTTTCCAGCAAGGTGCACATCTTAGTAAATAAGACATTCGTGGAATAGCAAAAGAATGTTTAAGCAAAAAATATGCAATATGAGAATCTAAGAGTTTTAAATTCTGATATGAATCAAAAAAAGAAATAATTTTTTTATTTATTTCCGAATCAATCTTTGACAAAGAATATGCACAACCTAATAAATTTAAATTGGATATGGGAACTTCCAATATAGAAGGTGAAAAGTCAAAAAAACTTGATTTTATTAAATCAGGATTCTCAGAAATAAAAGATATTTCACATTTCTTAAAGTTCAGTTCTAGACCTAATTTTGAACTTCCCGTTATTATTCTCTTAAAATTATCTAAAACATTCTTTGGCTCACCAGCAAGGCATCCATCATCTAAATACCAAATGTTAAGTTCAGAGTCCAGAGAAGAGACAATAGGATGAATGGCTAGGCAGAAAAGAGCAGGGCCAAGCGGGTCACCCTGTTGAACACCCCTTTGTGAAAGGATGTGGTTGTTTCCATAGGAAAGAATAGAATTTTCACTGTAACACTGAGAAATAAAATTAAAATATTCAGGAAGTAATTCTTTAGATCTTTTAAGAATTGTATTTCTATTAACCATATTGAAAGCATTCTGATAATCAATTTTTAAAATAACTTTATCTGAAGAATGAGAAAAATTTAGAAATCGACGCATTGCATGAGCAGCCGCCTCCGCACCACATTTGGTTCCAAATCCTAGTTGGAAAGGGCGAAAAACATTTCCAAGTTTTTCGTAAACTCGAGAACAAACTATTTTAGCAGCTAAACGACGAAGGCAAAGGCCCACTGCAATAGGTCGAATTCCCCCGTCTTTCTTGTTAAAAGCACAAAGATTTGCACCAAAGAAAATCGGACTGATTTCTTTTTGAACGACACCAAAGAGAGTATGAGTAATAAAAAAAGTAAGGGAAGTAAGTAATTTTGAAGAAAATAAACCTGCACCATCACCTATCAAATCTTTAAGGTGTCGCGGCCTCAGTGAATCCACACCCCCAGAGGATCCCGGATTAAACGAGAATATGGCTTTCTTAATTTCATTTTCGGAAATATTAAAATCAATATTTAAATCATTTGAAATTTTAAATATTTCTTCTTCTTCTTTTTCAGGGATTGGATGTTTGTTCTTCAATTCTTGAAGTGTTTCTTCATTTTTGTTGGCGATAGTTTCGTTGGAACTTAAAAGTCTTATTGCATTTTTTATGTCTCCTTCTGAAACTCTAGCTTGAATTTTTTTTACCAAAGATGATTTATCATTAACATATTTATTAGATTTTCTTAAGTTTATCTTCTTTTGCGTGTAGGTCTCCAGAAGATCATACAATGGGAGTTCCTTGTTATTAATCCAGCGGGTTAAATTATTTTTTATGTGGGAAGTTAAAGAATGTTTTCTGTTTGTTTTTGAGTTTTTTGGCATAATTAGGGCAGCATATGGAAAAATAAAAAGGTGAATCCAAGACAAACTATCGTTTTTAGTAACACATTTGTCAAGAAGTGAAGATAGTTCTTCTGAAATTACTGGCCTGGCTCCCTTTGGAATAATTTTGACCAATATTGTTGAAGATTTTAAACCTGCAAGTATTTTTGCAAGTTGGGTACAATCAGGAACATAACCAGAATCACAAGATGTATTTTGTTGGTCTTGTGTGTCAAAACTATTTGAATCATTAACAGAAAAATCTGAATGTGTATTACTTGATTTATAGTGAATCTTACCCACATGGATTTTTAAACCATTTGAATTTTTAAACGATTTTGAACAAAGAGTGCATGTATGCTTACTATCCAAAAAGTTTGGTTGTTCAAGTAAATCGTAATGTCCTCTGTCAGGATCTCCACTAAATAAAAGGTTGATAGTCTGACTATAATTTTTACCTGATAGAACTATTGGTTTCTTCTTTAAAATTTCATTTATTTCGGTATTTGAATTCGCAACATATATGTTAAAATTTAGCTTGTATATTTCCGAAAGGGCAAAACATTCAGCAGATGTACCAAAAATCCCATTTTTCTTGCTTTTCTTAAAATATTCTTCTTTTGAAAAGGTAGAGTACAAAATAAAGTTTTTAAAATTTTCCCAGTTATCAAAAATAAACTTTGAAGCTTCGTTCCTTAATTCTAAATGTTTTTCTTGATGTTTGTACAAAAATAAACTAACAGAACGAAACAAACAATTACCATCGCCAAGTATCCTGAATTTCTTCCAAGACATAGAAGGACAAGTCATCCGACAATTTTCTTTTATAAAAGATGGAGTACTTCATCTACTCTTTTATGGTTCTCTTGAAAATGGTTTTCGAGGGACTCAAATGTGTATATAATTTTATTTTTCTTGGTTTTACAATTGATATAAAAGGGGTAAAAAAGATGTAAAAAATGTTGACGTCTTGTTGGCACTTTGACAAAAAAATATTTGTATTTTATTTTCACATCGAATCCTAATTTTATTTCCAACTAGGTTAGAGCCGTCTCTGGATTTACCTCCGTTTGCAAAGCTTTAATAATGACAGGGTCGGTTCGGTTTTTCACGTGTCATTTTTTTAGCCACTGGCGTGTTCGATTGACAAAATCGGATTGATCCGGATCAGTTGACGAACTTTAAGGGAATGGCAGTGCAAAGAGATAAAATAGCATTGAAGTGACGTAAAGTGATCCTGATTGATCCAATTATTGTCAATCGAACACGCAGGTGTTTGCAGCGGTGGCAACGTAACGTTTTCGAGAGTTGGCAACACTGGCAACGTTGCTTCTTCAGTGTGACGGTCGCTTTATCTGGTGTGGTTGGGTTTGATAAGTTTGATTTTGTCGTTTGTCTTCGATTATATCGTATTTTGTTAATAATCCTTTTTATTAAACAGTAGAAAATGTTAAAAAACTAACCTACAGATATTATATTATGCCAGTGTAAAAGAATTCTCCAGCTAATGACTTGGAAAACTTCATTTTCTCGTGTCCAAAAGAGCCGGTGCTGGAAGAAAGTATACGTACTGCAAAATTAATCAAAAATTTTACATAACGCGGTATCTATAAAGGTCAGTATCGCCAAATTCAAGTAAGCATATGTGACTGTAAATTTATTTTCATAGTATAATAAATAATAAGTATTGGTAACGAAATTCTGAAGGCAAAAAAGGAACCCTCTCTAAAGGGCATCAACTTCCAGCAAATTATACGATTTTCTTTGCACGCACTCCGTTTTGGTCATTTCTAAACAATTTTTTTAATCAAATAAAAGGTTTTCTATCAACTAAATGTACTAATCTTCGGGAAACAATCAAGAAAATGAATTAATACTGAAATTTACATTACACTAGGCATTATAAAACGTTTACGTCATAAAAAAAGTGACGTCACAAACAAAAGAAGTGCGTTTTACAAGTTCCGAAATTCGCGCGAAAATTTGCAGTTTTAAATCTTTTTTTTTGCTAATAAAACCCAAAATAAATGGAAAACAACAACCGCCATAATCATTTAATTTATATAGAGAATACAATAAAAAATATTTCGGGTTGATTTGAATTTCATGCATATTCCCTATGTCTAGTCGCTTCTGTGAAGTTCGCGAAATGCCGGCATTTTTTGCAATTGGTCGTAAAGCATTCAAGCGTGATGGAAACAATGATAGCAATCGAAATGGTTTTATTTATGAGCGCTTTTTATTTATGAGCGCTATTTATGAGTATTTAAAATAGATTTAATAAAAAAAATTCTACAATATTAAACGTGATGTATTACTGAACATAAAGTACAACAAATTAGTATATTTAAATTATTATTGTATTATTACTAATTACTAATTTAAATTATTATTGTATTATTACTAATTACTAAGTGTAAATATTTAATTTTGGAATAATACCTTAGAAAATAGGAAAGGTGAATACTTGTTTTTAGAATTGTAGCATTAATCAAAAACCCATATGTCGGCCACCTTTTTTATATTATTGTAGAAACTCTATTAAAGTCAAAAATATCAATAAAAAGACGATGAAATGATTTAGTTAAAGTTTTTTCTTTTCTAATGTTTGTAATTCATATTATAAAAAATGCAATAATCTGAACGTCTGCCCTCCGTAAATTTAGTATCTGTATAGCGCCCCTAATACAATATATCAATGGCAGACACGATAATATAATTTATAACAGCTTATTTTTTTTCAATTTCAATATTCATTTACACAAAAAATTAGCATCATCTAAGCTCAGCTCTATCTTTTTCTAACCCACATAGTTGTAAACTACATTACATATTACTATGAACGACGATGAAATCATATACCGAAATTGCCACTAGCTCCCTAACTATAGTGGATAGACAGCGCTGCCTGCTTGACTTTATGCTTTAATATTATAAAGCTTAAGAATAGTAGAGATGTGTGAAACTGTTGATTGGAAAATATTTTTTATGACAAGGTATACTACTAGCAGACGCTAAATTAGGGAACAATAATTCGAAATATTTGATATTTTAACATTGGATTAGACGTAATCGTCGAATTACTTAAATGTATTTTATTTTTTAAGTTTCGTGCGTTTTAAGCCGACTTTGATTCGTATAAATATGCCTGAATACACACAGAAATGAGACATAAAATTCTAAAAACCGCCATACGCTACATAATAAAATTGCATTTATTCCTAAACAAAGCCGAAATCAAAAAAATATCAAGAGATAACATTTATTGGGCATTAGCTGGTCTATCAAAAAGTAAAGAAGTCAAAGGCGCACACATTTTTTTTACATTATTTTAGTGCCCCTGGTGAAGCCCTGGTGAAGCTGTTCACATCATTTTAATGCTAAAATGTAAACTTTTTTAGTCGTATTTTTTACAACCTACATTCCATTCAAATTGCTAAAGATATTAAAAAATCGAAAAAATAATAACACCCTGTATTTCAGAAACGAAGTACAGGGTGTCCCATTTTCGGCACTTTTGCGGGGTATCTCCCTTATTTTTAAAGATAGAGGGTTGCGGTTTTCGCGACAGTATGCTACTTTTTGATGAAACGAAAGATGGCATAAAAATATTTTTCATGGCCCCCTTCGTTTTTGACAAACAGGGCGAAATTTATTTTTTTCCATTTTCGGACCCCCCTCGCATTTCAGTTATCTTGTAACTTATAAAAAAAGTAAAAATGGATCACATTAGAGTTTTCTACGTAGAATCGAGTGGCGTGGTTAGATTTTCATCAGATGTGATATTTTTCGAGATATTAACCAAATAAATGTTACTTTAAATGGAACACCCTGTATATTTCTTAACCATTAAGTTTCCCCTTTCGAGAGCTTTTCAAAAATATATAACACTTTATAGTTATTTTTTATTTTTAGCCCTTAAATCGAACTATTTCATTTTAAACTTTAATTTTGCGTAGTTGGCCGTGTTTAACAAGTGGTTTAACGTGAATTCAGGTATTTAGATTTAAAAAAGAATCTGGTTAAATCCTGTATTTTCATTAATTTATTAAAATTGGTATTATTTTTTAAACTTCAGTTTTAGTTCTGGATAGTATTTTCTATATATCTAGATAACAAGTAGTGTTGTAGGTTAAAAATAATACAAATTTTAATAAATTAATGAAAATACAGGATTTAACCAGTTTCTTTTTTAAATCAAAATACCTGAATTGACGTTAAACCACTTGTTAAACACGGCCAACTACGCAAAATTAAAGTTTAAAATTAAATAGTTCGATTTAAGGGCTAAAATAAAAAATAAATATAAAGTGTTATATATTTTTGAAAAGCTCTCGAAAGGGGAAACTTAATGGTTAAGAAATATACAGGGTGTTCCGTTTGAAAAAACATTTATTTGGTTAATATCTCGAAAAATATCACATCTGATGAAAATCTAACCACGCCACTCGATTCTACGTAGAAAACTCTAATATGATCCATTTTTACTTTTTTTATAAGTTACAAGATAACTGAAATGCGAGGGGGTCCGAAAATGGAAAAAAATCAATTTCGCCCTGTATGTCAAAAACGAAGGGGGCCATGAAAAATATTTTTTTGCCATCTTTCGTTTCATCAAAAAGTAGTACACTGTCGCGAAAACCGCAACCCTCTATCTTTAAAAATAAGGGAGATACCCCGCAAAAGTGCCGAAAATGGGACACCCTGTACGACATGACTAATGTTGATAAGAACTATTTGTCTTATTTTTTGAAACACCCTGTATATATATATATATATATATATATATATATATATATATATATATATATATATATATATATATATATATATATATATATATATATATATATATATATATATATATATATATATATATATATATATATATATATATATATATATATATATATCTATATAATATATATATATATATAAAAGAGAAGAAGAATATCGGCTATTCGGACTGTGGAAGTGTGTTCCTCTTTTGCATCAAAGTACGGGGAGTCCAAGAAAATGGACAACCCTGGGCCGGGTAGACTATGACAGCTGTTTCGTCCTTGTTAGGACTCATTCAGACAGCCATAACCCAGTCGCACCGTGGCAAACGATGTTACTGCATCTTACATCCTTTTTGCAAAACACAAGCAGGAAACAACATACCATAACGCCACCTAGCGGGTGCTGGCTCTAATGCAAAAGCAGAACACACTGAAAAGGTAGAATATAAAATCAAAGGGCGAACACAGCATCTCTGGTTTATGAGAAACGCATTTTTGTAATCTGCCCAACTTGTCCGCATGGTTTGCGTAGTACAAGGAGGGAGTCACGACGTCCTCACCAGAAGACGCGTAAACCCTTAACAAAAGCCAAGTAACAATAAAAGTAGAGGTTTATCTCGTCCGTATTATAAATAAAAGAGAAGAAGAAGTGTGTTCCTCTTTTGCATCAAAGTACAAGGACGAAACAGCTGTCATAGTCTACCCGGCCCGGGATTGTCCATTTCCTTGGACTCCCCGTACTTTGATGCAAAAGAGGAACACACTTCCACAGTCCGAATAGCCGATATTCTTCTTCTCTTTTATTTATAATACGGACGAGATAAACCTCTACTTTTATTGTTACTTGGCTTTTGTTAAGGATTTACGCGTCTTCTGGTGAGGACGTCGTGACTCCCTCCTTGTACTGCGCAAACCATGCGGACAAGTTGGGCAGATTACAAAAATGCGTTTCTCATAAACCAGAGATGCTGTGTTCGCCCTTTGATTGTATATTCTACCTTTTCAGTGTGTTCTGCTTTTGCATTAGAGCCAGCACCCGCTAGGTGGCGTTATGGTATGTTGTTTCCTGCTTGTGTTTTGCAAAAAAGGATGTAAGATGCAGTAACATCGTTTGCCACTGTGCGACTGGGTTATGGCTGTCTGAATGAGTCCTAACAAGGACGAAACAGCTGTCATAATCTACCCGGCCCGGGGTTGTCCATTTTCTTGGACTCCCCGTACTTTGATGCAAAAGAGGAACACACTTCTACAGTCCGAATAGCCGATATTCTTCTTCTCTTTTATTTATAATACGGACGAGATAAACCTCTACTTATATATATATATATATATATATATATATATATATATATATATATATATATATATATATATATATATATATATATATATATATCGGTATCTTGGTATCTTGGTTAATATCAACTTTCGGACGTAGCAAGTTTGGATACATGGCAATATTTTGTTGCTCGGAATCCACTGTTACTCTATTACCTTGGGACCCCACTAGAGACAACTTGCCAAACTAACATTATTTTGAAGCGCTTGGATGAATGAATGTAGGGGCAGCTTCCCACAGGGCGACCGACAAAATGTCAAAGTGGTGTGCCTTACTCGTCTCTGGAGTATCTAACGTTACGCTGGCTGGTGCCGTCGGTACCGCTCACCAATGTGACACGATAAATCCGATCGATAGTGGAGCCGGTGGCATGGATACCAGTGACACCGATGGATCCGATTTTATGGATGTAGGGGATACGGATACTGATGATGTTATATCCCACTGGCTTGGTTGCGAAATCTAAAAGTAATGAGCTCATGTCATTAGATTTCATGTTGCGACGTTATCTAACGTCACAAGAAATAGTTTTGGTTCTTTAGAGCAAGTGTAGGTATATAACTACCTGTTAAAATTGTTGATTACCACATTAGTATCAGCAATATAGAAACTAGAAAATTCTATAATATATTCAAAAAATGTCAGAATATCATGTCTTAATATTAACGGGAATTACGTCTAAGGTACATCATTTGTGTAGGTACCTTAATTAATTAACAGTTTATTTTGGTTTAGGTTTCAGGTTTTCTGTTGCAATTATTGGGTGGTAAACAGTAAATTAGGGATACAGTAGAGTAAATAACGTTTCTTATAATGAAACCGAAGCTGCGATCGCTGTAGGGCAAGATTTATTACCCATAAAAGCGCAGGTATCGCAAGAACGTTATGAAACACGTAAATTGTTTTTAAACTTGCGTTCTGCGTTTTTTAATAGGTTTTGATTAGCAAAGTGAAATGTTATTATACATGAGATGTAAAAGTTGATCGTAACACGTAAGAGCCATGAAAATTTGATTTTCTTCAACGTTGCAAAAGAACATTTTTACTGGTTATTTGAAATATAAGGTTGTTAAGGGAACGAATTTTAGAAAAAATCAAAGAATAAATATTGTTAGATGTAATGATTCCCTGGGTCACGATGTACAACTCCTTAAACAGTAGAGCTTACTCTGCGTAATTGTCTGTTATTGCTCATTTTCTGGGATTCGTTTAATATTGCGTTAAAAATAGTCATGTACAAAATTAAGGACCCTATAAGAAATTTTCGGCGCAAATTTTATCAATAAAATGTTATTTATTGTGTTCAGTAATAATTAAATAAGCCTGGTTAAGTGCAAGTTAAAATTCACACACTGAGGGCTCCGGATAATACGTTGTTCCAATGCACCTTGCAAAAGAAATTATTTTTTATGAGATGACCGTAATAAAACTATACTGCGATTGTTCATATCTACATTGTATTCTTAATCTTTAGTCATGCTTAAAACATGATTCCTTTTGTTTCTGTTGTACTACCATAGAACACAAATATTTGTTTAAAATTGAGTTTTAAACACACAATCAAAATATGTAGCTCCATCCAGTATTGTTCTCTTGCCTCAAGCAAAACATAATTCAAACAAGAGTAATTTTAACGTCGATACTATGTAAAACATGCTTGATAAAAAAATGGAACCACGAAAACAACTGCGGAGAAAAAATGCCCTCGGAAAACAAAGAAAATCTAAAAATGCTAAATTAAAAAGAACACCAATACTAAAGTATTCATAAATTGAGGAAAACTCGGCGACGAAATTGTCTACCCTCTATGAAATATCGAAAGTAATTAAATGATTTACCATTTAAATATTGGGTTAGCAAGAAAAAAATCTATTAAATCATTTAGACATCATACTATGTTTTTGTCAGCAGTGAAAAAATATCAGGCTTAATACGAGGTTAGCAAACAAAATAAACAAGCAAGTAAACATATATGTAGTCAGCTTAATATTTATATTCCAGTCATATAAGATGAAAAAAGGGGCAAACCTCGGAATGAAAGATAATAAGCTATCAACTTGTATAAATCTTTGTTTTGACATTTTATAAGTTAGCTCAAAAGTCTCATAGAATCTCGTGTACGGGAGTCAAGATATTCAAGGTCAAAAGTCACAAAAATCGATTTTTTGTAAATATATTGTTTCCTTTGCACTAAATGACTTTTGTAGTTATTAGAAAACTTGTAGAGCATAAAATTCTCTACGAATTTGGTCTTAAGCAGTATTTTATACAATCAACCGTTCTTGAGATAGCCGTATGTAAGGCAACGCTAGGCCAACGTATCCTAACTGAATCCAGTACGTAGTATAATTTATAAAGTTAATTACTTACTAAAAATATTTTGATTATTAACAAACCTTAATTACTTACTAATAAATAAATGATATTCATAAATTTTAATCATAAATAAAACATCCGTTTAATTATATATAGTTAATTTATGTTAATAATAAGATATTAAAATGAAATATATGGAGCAAAGATGATACTTTCTCCATTGTTTTAAATAAATACGTCAAATATTTGCAAACCCATTATGGCTCAAGTATTGTTGTTGTATTCGACGGTTACTCAGAGTACTGTAAAAACATTAAAGCGATGGAACAACGGAGAAGAACTGCTGCTCTTTCAACATCTTAAGAAGTTTGTTTTGATGAAACAATGATTGTGTCAATCAGCCAAGAAAAGTTTTTATCTAATTGATGTAATAAAAAAAAGTCTCTTGAAATACTTATTGAGAAATTAAAAACTGTTAACATCGCTACAAAACAAGCCAGAGATGATGCTGATGTTCTTATCATCGAAACAGCTATTGCAGAATTTGAACATCACAAAACTGCTGTCATTATAGGAGAAGATATTTATCTGCTAGTTCTTTTAATAGGACGTACTCAATCACATCAGCAAGAAATTTTCTTTAAACAAATTGACAAACAAGGGCAATGTGGAGACACGCATGTATTCGTCTAGAAGCTTCGACAAATATCCTTGTTCTAAAAGACATATTTTATTTTTGCACGCATTCAGTGGATGTGACACAACAACTGCGCTTTTTAAAAAAGGAAAACTGTCAATTATCAAAATGTTCGAATTCGGATCAATCAGCTCAAGTATTCCAGCAAGAAAACTGTTCTCCAGAAACATTGTTTGAAAATGGAGTACGTATCTTTTTAGCAATGTATAATGCTCCAAAATCTGAAAACAGCATTGATAATTTTCGTTATACGCAATTTATCAAATCAACAAGACTAAACAAACCGGTGCAGTTATCATCTCTTCCACCTACAAGTGCAACACATCAATCGTGTCTACCACCAGATCCAAACTTGGCTAGGAAATGATTTAGAACCCCAGAAATGAGGATGGGTATTGCAAAGTGAAACCCTGGAACCGACATCAACATTATTACCACCAGCACAAGAAGAACTGCTCAACACAATATTTTGCAATTGCAAGAAAGGCTGTGGTTCTAGTTGCGGGTGTAGAAAAGTAGGGTTGCAATGCTCTTCAGTTTGTGGTCAGTGCAATGGACAAGCATGCCTCAACGCTTCATCACATCCACATGATCTTGATGAAGAAAGTGAATATGTACCTGAAGTCCTTGAAGCTTTAGAGTCGAACATAACAGACAACGAGGATGATGATAATGAATTTGAAATTCAAGTTGAGCGACCAGAAGAGGAAGACGATGATGAACAAGAAGAATATTAAGCTGCATGCTTGCTATTAATAATAAAAATAACAATTACATTAAAACTTAAATTGTATAATATTTACGATAAAGTGATCTTAAATAAAAACGTAATCAAAATGTATTTAAAGTCTTTCATTTCAATATATTATTATTTACATAAATTAACTATATATAATTAAACGGATGTTCTATTTATGATTAAAATGTATAAATATAATTTATTTATTAGTAAATAATTAAAGTTTGTTAATAATTATAAAATTTTTTGTAAATAATTATAAATTGTACTACGTACTGAATTCTACAGTTGGCCTAGCGTTATCATACATACGGCTGAGCGCTCCCCACTCTTCGCGCTCTATCTCAAGAGCGGTTGATTGTATAAAATATTACTTAAGACCAAATTTGTAGAGAATTTTATGCTCTACAAGTTTTATAATAAGTACAAAAGTCATTTAGCGCAAATGAAACAAGATATTTACACAAAACCGATTTTTGTGACTTTTGACCTTGAATATCTTGGCTCGCGTACACGAGATTCTATGAGACTTTTGAGCTAACTTATAAAATGTCCAAACAAAGATTTATACAAGTTTATAGCTTATTATCTTTCGTTCCGAGGTTGAATCCCTATTTGACTGGAGTATTATGCATATTCAAAATAAATAGTCACGAAACAAAGTTATTACTTAGTCAGCAGGATTATAAAATTGATCAGCAACAAAATAATATCCATAAGCTATAATATGTATTTGTTTGCTCAGGTTTGTTTTGTCCAGAGTTTATTAGCAGCGAATATCATTTTGTGGTTCACTGTGGTATTAATGTTAAACTAGTCTATTTGTTTGGACGATAGACCGATGTAAATATTAACCTACACGCCATAGTCTGACGATCTCGTGGAGCCTCCACCAGCTTCCTATTCGTATTGGCCGACCGGACATTAAATTGAAAGAGGCGTGTTAGAAAGCTATCGGCGGTATTTCGCAGGATTGTAATTAGCATGGATTTATTATAATACACTGTGAGCGTATCGAACGTGAAGCCTTATATTTTGTTGTTTGTTTTTGTTTTTGTTTTTCTCTTGGGGGAGCAGTTTACGAACTACGAACATAGACAAGACTACGAATTACTACGTAATTGAATCAAGAATGGTAGTAGAAAGAGATAAAATAGCATTGGAGTGTTGGAGCTCAGGTTGAAAAATCACACCGGTGTGTCACCCGGCGATGATATCGAACGCAGCCCAGAAGTGTTGCTGTCTGGCTGGTTGTTTAGGAACACGGCTGAACCTCGGTCTGAACACTCGGTTACACGTACGTCTTTGTCTAATGAACTAGAAAAGAAAAAGTGCGACGTATAGATTTATTTAGATTAATAAATGACTCGGAGCGACTTTAAATAAACACCTTTAGAAATAACATAACCTATAAATAATAAAACGTTTTTAACTTAAATTTATTATTATTTAGCAGAAAAATAAAATATTTTAGGGCTTTTATTCCGTTTAGTACATCTTGTGATGCTTCTAACGTATTTTTTGTACAAAAATACAAGGTAAAATAAGATGTGGCCAATGTTTACAAATTGTGTTTACAGTGTCGTTTAGAATGGTTTGTTTTGGCTTCAAAGAATGTGAACTCATCCCGTATCCAATCCTAATAAATCCATGGTAATTAGGCTGTCTAGTGAAAAAGGCTATTGGACTTTCTTTCGAGTTTTGACTTGTTTTGTAGTTTTAATTTTTTGCGTTGATTTTTAATCGCTTTTTGTTTGTTCGGTTGTCAAGGCTGGCAATTATTTAAGTTTTTATTTAATTATAAACAGTTTTGCAGTTTAAAGTTTTCCTTCTCATTCTCAATGCGGCCCTGTTCAATTTCACCGTTTGAACCGATCACTTGTAGGCAGCGTGCATCTGTTTATATTCGGTCTATCGTCCAAACAAATAGACGACTGTGTCCGTCAGACATAGGATCAAATTATATTTATGAACCCTAGCGTACTGTGACTTCTGTTATCGAAAGGGTCAACACAGGAAAAGGGGGATAGAAGACAAATACAAAATTCTGTATTTTTGATAATATCTTAACACAAAGTGCTAATTGGATCAGCGTGTCGTTTCTAAAAGGGTTATGCCACCGTTAATAAAAAAATGATTCGTATACACACAATACAACAAAAATCACTTTTAAAAATTATATGTGAATTGTATTACTAAAAATGTTATTAGCATTATATAATTTATTGTTATGGAAACGTTAAGGTTACACTAAAGTATATCGTGGGAGAGGGGATATTGTATTCACATATAATTTTTTATCTCTGATATAATTTCCCTTAATAACAGGTTATCTTAATGGCCATATTTTACTAGTAGCATCTTTTCCTTAGTCCAGTTTTATATCGTTAAAATGTTATGGCATCAATATTTTTTAAAATGAAATTTCTTAGTTGTTTACCCTCTTCATTTATATTTGGAACTAGCTTGCGCCCGCGACTTCGCCCGCGGTATAGCAATTTTACTCCATTGCAAACTTTGAAGCCCCATTTTACCCCCTTAGGGGTTGATTTATTAAAAACTGTAAAACACATGTTTAATCATTTATTTTTTGGCAACTTCTATAAAGTTTCAAGTTAATAAGACCAACTAATATTTTTTCTCCATACAAATTTTCAACCCCCTTATGACCCCTGTAGGGGTTCAATTTTGAAAAATCCCTTCTTAGTAAGTCTCTACATTATAAAATAAAACTACTCACCAAATTCCATATTTATAACTTCAGCGGTTTCGGCTCGGCGATGATGAATCAGTCAGTCAGGACATGTTATTTTATATACAGTGTCTGCCCAGATTTGGTTAACATATGGAAAACTTTTTTAATATAATTTGTATCAAAAAATTGTATTCTTTGAAAAAAGTTTTGCTTACCTTGAAAATAATATTGGCGTTAAGAAATTTAAGTTATATTATAGGTACAGGGTGAAGACAAAATTTAAAATACAATAAAAATCATATCATTTCATAAAAAAAAATTCTTAAAAATCGACTAAAACTAATCTTACTGCTCAAAAATGCAAGCTTTATTATACAATGTGTGACAAAATTTAAAAAAGCATGCTTATGACAATAATATTTTTATTTATAAGAACAAAGAATTTTTATTAAAAACGCCATTAAAGGAAACTACTGTTACACTAAATTCATATTAAATATCAAGGCAATTACCGTAAAATCATAGTAACACAAAAAGTGTCCCAGGTATTAATTAACTGTTCAAACTTCTTTTGTACAAATTCTTATTTTGTTTCTAACAAGGTAACTTTAGGCTATATGTCAGATTTAAAATAAATCAGCTTCATCCCCTAATAAAATATTTGGTTATTTATTAACACTTAAGCCTGTTATGCGTCCAATCCAAAAGTCAGAAAATAAAATTTTAATCGAATCTAATACCTTTTGATTTTGAAAAAGCAAGTCTTTTAAATGTTTTCTTACCCTGTACGTAATGACAAATACAATTTTTTTGTAGTGAAAAATCAATTTTGCATTTCTGGTATTCACTAGTTCAACAAGATACCTACTTGATGTTAAAAAGAAATTCTACAATTTAAGATATAACATAACTTTTTCTCGAACCCTGTATAATATAACTTAACTTTCTTAGTGGGTATATTATTTTTAGGCCAAGCAAAACTTTTTATGAAGGATGCATTTTTTCGTTAAAATTAAAAATAAAAAAGTTTTCCATATGTTAACCAAATCTGGGCAGACACTGTATATAGATAAAGGGTTTTCTGGGAATAACCGAATAAATGACTTTCATTTTTTCTGTAGCACCGATAAGACGCTAAAGGGAATTTTGTGGCAAAAAAATTAAAAGACATTGTTTTAAAAAACAATTGCTTTAAATATCATATTTATTTTATATTGCTAAAATGTCCCTTTTAAGAAACAACTATAATTTAAAAGTAGGACTGCACATCGATAAATAATAAAGGGTGTTAATAATCCAGAACATAAGTAATCTTTAAGAGGTGAATCTTTGGCTAATTTCAAGCAAAAGCTTTTGTAACAATTTCGTTTCCAAGGTATTTTTTTAAATTTTATCCATGTCTAAAAATCTACTTGGAAAAAATAAATCTGTTTAGGCGGAAAGGTTATAAGCTTTTTTATCTTACATTTAATTAAGGAAGCACTATTACATTTTTTTTTTTAGTATGTGGTTAGTTACTATGTGGCTTGAAGTACAGCAAAAAGTATATTTTTTAATGACGGATTCCTTTCAAATTTTTGTCCGAAAAAAGTAATGTCAATGGCGTTTTAGGAATCGTGTATCCTCTTCTTCTACATAAAAATAAAATACATATTTTATATATCTACATTAAAACCACATGTAGGCTTCTTGGCATGCAGAAGTTAATTTAAATTTAAAAAAGCCTACAAAACGGGTAATTGATCATAAAAATCCGAAATTAAAAAACAATTAATGGCCCATATCTTTTACAGGAACCACAATTGTAATAAAGAGGTTGGATTTTAAACCCCAATCGCCAATGGTAGGCTCTTGTTTTTGAAGAAAAAATAGTAGAACCCAACCCAGCTTTTTTATCGATTGTTAAAACCATAATACAAAATAAATACAATTTTTCATTTGCTTTACTGACAACAATCACATCCAGTCGCGGTTTTGCGCTTTGTTGCATTTTAGTCTAGATACAGTCTCTTGTCATGACAATTTTTTTTAAATAACTATTATGTTTATTTGTAATATAATATTTAAAAACCTAAGCCATGTTACAATTCTTCTTTGAAATAAAATTTTGTTAAAATTAATGTTTAAAGTTACTGAAGAATTGTATTAACTGCTAACAAACCATGAAAAGTGTAAAATTGCTTACTTTGCAGCGTGTCGTGGGTTCTAATAAGTTATTAACAAATCAAAAACTTATATAACTTATAACTTGTACATATTATAGAGAGATGCTGGCCATTTGGTCTTAACCAGTGCCATTAACCTACATACACACACACACACACACACAACTTGTACATAAATCGGGGTAATTAGTAAAATGTTTTAAAATATTCTAAACTATTTTCCTATTTTCGCCAATTGCATATTGTAGTATTTGAGTAGGTGCACTCAGCATGTCTTTAGTATCCTGTCAGCTCTTGTATTATAAAACAATTACATTTTCTAAACTCCACGACATAAAATGAACATAACAAATTAGAATTAGTTACTAAAAGGGTTTAAAATTAAAAAATTCGGTCATATGACAACTAACTAGATGACTTTGTAATGGAAAAAATTCCAGAAGAAAAAAAAATGATTTATGACATGGTTTTTTAAAATACTGCCAAAAAGTTTTAAATATCAGTCAAGATCGCCCTCCCCCCTAAAAGGAGAAGGGAAGATAAAGGAAACAAAAACGACCTTTACTTGATTTTCTATCAACTTTTCGTCAAAATGAATAATAACAAACGAATGACATTTTCTTTTTGTTAATGTGACAGATACACCTATTTAAAAAAGAAATTGCAAATGCTTACTCTTGTCAACACTAGATTCACAGCCTAACTACACAATGCTAGATTTAAATACCGGGTATATGCTTTTTAAAAGTTTTTCAGTAAAAACAATAAGATTATGTAAAAATTTGCTGGGACTTTAAAAATTAGACCTAGTTTATTAGAAAAATACCCTTTATTTCTAAATAGCCAGCTGCATACCCTTCTGACACTGAAAAAAGACAAAATACAAGCGATTTTTTACTTAATCAAGTATCCTAAATACCCGTGGGAAGCAGGCACATGGCCTGAAATTCTAAAATAAGGAGAGCTTTGCGATTGGACAATATCTGCTGTTTTGTAAGTCAGATTTAATGAAATTTTGGTATGCTGTAAAATTTATTTTATTTTATTCACATAGTAACTAACCACATACTAAATAAAAAATTAATAGTGCTTTCTCAATCAACTGTAAGACAAAAAAAGCATATAACATTTCCGCCTAAACAGATTTCTTTTTTCCGAATAGATTTTTGGACATGGTTAAAATTTTTTTAAAATACCTTGGAAATGAATTTGTTTCACAAGCTTTTGCCTGAAATTAGTCTTGAGGTTTACTTATGTTTTTGATTAATTATTTATTGATGTGCCGTCCTACTTTTAAATTATAGTTGTTTCTTAGAAGGGACATTTTAGCAATATGAAAAAAATAGCATATTTAAAGCAAAATAATAATTTTTTTAAACAATATCACCTTTTAAATTTTTTTACACAAATTTCCCTTTAGCGTCCTATCGGTGATACAGAAAAAATGAAACTTATATTCATTCGGTTATTACCAGAAAATCCTTTAGGTCAAATATAAATGAAAAGGGATAAAAACTAAGACATTTCATTTTAAAAAATATTGATAACATTTTAACGAAATAAACTGGACTAAGGCAAAGATGCTACTAGTAAAATATGTCTATTCAGATAACCTGTTATTAAGGGAAATTATCAGAGATACAAAATTTCTATTTGCTGCCAATTCCCCCTCCCCATGTTATACTTTAGTATAACCTTAATGGTTTCATAAAAATAAATTATAAATTATATAATGCTAATATCGTTCTTAGTAAAAAATTTGACATATAATTTTTGAAGTGATATACGCAATTTGTACGAATGCGAAATACTTTTTTATTAATGGTGGCATAACTCGTTTAGATACGACACGCTGATTCACTTAAACACTTTGTATGTTAAGCGAGATTATAAAAGATACAGAATTTTGTATTTGTCTTTTATCCCCCTTTTCCTGCGTTGACCCTCTCCATAAGAGATATCACGGTACGCTAAGGTTCATAAATATAATTTATTCCTATGCCTGACGGACACAGTCTTAGTACACAGCACAAGTTTAACATTAACTTAAATGTAACTAAACTGAATCACAAAATGATATTCGCAATTTGCGTGTATACGAAAGACTCTGTTTACGAATAATGGTAACACAACTTGTTTGGATACGACACACGGATCACGGGCTGGGTTTATGGTAACATAGATAATCTCGGATCTCTTTGTATGTTATGTTGTTCCTAATAATTATAAAATCAAAATATTTTTTAGTAATTTTAAATATTGCAAATAATTAATTATTAATTTTTATTAATATTTAAAATATTACCATTAACCTCTTTAGTTTATGAATTATATATTCTTGTTTTAGATCATTACTACGCCAGTAGGATTATGCACTGAAAAAGTTTTAAAAAATATATGTTTTTGGTCAAAAGTGACATATCAGATTGCAAGAACTAGTAGACTTACATATTTAGGGACATTAGCACCAAATAGTAATTTAGGCGGGTGTCCGTTTAAAAATATCAGTTACAAACTTTTAACAGGTAAGTTTTAAAAATAGTGATATTTAACAATTTGTTGCTATAATAAAGAACTATAACAAGTGTGATTCTCAACCTTCTTGCGGCCCAGGAATACTTTCAGCTGTAAGCAATTCTCGGGACAGCAAAATCATTGAAGGCTTCATCATAAAAAATATTTTACGAACACAAAGAATACGACCATAATAAAAAAGATTACTTAAACTTACAGAAATAGAACAAAAATTATATTTTCGCACAATACAAGATGTACACATAAAATAATTAAAAAAAAAAACAATAATTAGGTACTTTAAAATACCATTATTACAAAGAAGGAAATCTAAGAAGAAAATAAAAATCTAAATTTCTTTTAATGTTTTCAACATTATTGTGAATGACTTTATTGGTAAAGACAATGCTATGTAAAAAAATTTGGTCTCATTTTAAAGAACTTGACATAACACTTGTTGAATTCCTTTATATTTGCAATAGAATTTAAAAGTCATAGTACTCTGCTATCACATAAAGTCTAATATTTACAAGGATAGTATTAATTCGTTTATATAATCACAAACGATATAAGTCTCGGCATCCCTCATCATATTTTTTAGTTCGGTGTCTCCAACGTGCTTTACACTTGGCAAGGAAGGCTGGAAGGTTTAATTCAGGGATAAATTCAAGCAGTAGCCCGGGGGATTCCCCCCCTGGAGCAAGAAAAATCCCTGTTCGACAGTTCGATTGTATCTGTTTTAAAATAATTAATGTACATATATACAGGGTATTATGAAAATGGTTTAATATATCGGAATGGGTACGGGTAATTAGGTGCATCCAATAATTTCATCGAATATCTGTAAAATTTTCTTAAACACCCAGAAACCATACCATATGCGCGCCATTAAGTATTTTTCTTATTCTACAAGTACTTCTAACATTTTATTTCCGAGGGAAAAATTATGTTTTTAATTTGTTTTACTAAAAGAAAAATAACGCTAGAATTGTCCAACAATAACCTATTATTAATTTATAATTACCTAAAAGGCAATTAAAAAAATACTAACATGAAATAATATATTACTTAGTATTTAAAAATGTAGTAGGTACATTTTTACAAAAAATGTAATTTCTCTATGGGTTTCTTTTTTAATATCCTACACATCTTAACATTTTTAAGAAAACTAAATCCAAAACCGAGTTTAAAACATAAACTTCGTGATACTTCTCCTTTCAGCGACGCTATAAAATTTGATCGCATCACACAAACACAGTAGAAGTACCCGGCACTGACTTATTAATTATTTTTTGCTAGGTTTGTGCATCCAGTATTATTACTACTGGTCACGCGCATAAAAAAAAACGTTTTCGTCACTATTGTAACACTAAATTTTATTGCTATGAAAAATTACCAACGTTTGTACAATTCGTAAGCTCCTTTGAAAACTAGATAGAAAACACATCTCATCTCGCTCTTGCTTCCCTGTCCATGCCTCCCGTTTTTTTTTCGTGTTGTAATGCTGATTTTCAAACCAAAATCCATTATTTCGAAAGAAATAACCCCGTTTCCTTATCTCTCATACATCAAACAAAAATTAATACGTTTTATTGGTTGCCTTTACTTTGTCACTAATATCAAATAACGTGTTTAATTAAATCTTTGCGTACTTCAAGAGGTGTTTTAAAATAAGTTCATACATTTTTAGTTTTTCAGTAGTGCTGATTGTAAAAAATTCCGGGGATTCTTTTAAGTAGGTATTGTGTTTTAATTAGTTAGAGGAACGTTTTTACATTAATAACTATACCTACTGTTATTGTTTTATTAGTATTGTATAATTGTGTTAAGTTCTACATAAAACCTACAGGAAGTGCATTTTATAGAGATTTACTTTAAACCACAGAAACGTTGGTTTTTAGTTTTAAATAGTGCTGATAATCACAAAATACCGTGGAATGATTTACTTATTGCGTTTAATTTGTATAGGGAACTTTTGTTAAGGTTAATTATTATTCAAGCATTGGTTTTATACATTATTGGCGGTACTGTTGGTTAGTGTTGTTTGATATATTAGTATTTTTAAAATAGAACATTTTTAAAAGAAGTGTATTTTAAAGGGATTTTACTTTAAAGTTAACAAAAACATTATTTCTTATAGTGACTCATTGTATAGAAAAAATTAATGATTCAATTGGCAACTTTTTCGATGTGATGTTTTTCTTGTTAGTGGCGGGTTACATTGAAAAAGTAGTTTAAGATTATTATCTTATTATTGCGAAGCGCCATTAATGAATAGTTTTCTTCAATCTGAATTCATGTAAGGATTTGCCGGTTTTAATATATTAAGTGAAGTTCATAACACCCTGTATATAGGGATCTTTCTCGGTCGTCAAATTTTAATTTTTTTAAATGTTTTAAGGTCTCCCAGGAGATATTGCATTATAAATAAAATTATACCCATAGTTAAACTAAATCTTTTATGATTATTAAATATAATACAAAGTTGTTAGAACTATTAATGATTGCGTAAATAAATAAATATTCTGAAATAGTCAAGGTTAAATCAGAATTAAAAGGAAAATATAATGTTCTATTTTTCTTTTAAAATTTGTTTCACAAATTTGTTAAATATAGTTATCGTATTTTATTTTACTGAAGGAACTGATTACCTAAAGCTACATCCTCCAGACAGTAAAACCAAATTTTGGATATTGGAAACCAGAGATAAGTTTTTAAGTGTTTCTAAATTATACTCTAACATAAGTTGTATATTGGAAACATCAAAGGAAACACTAACCTATACAAAACAAGTAGAAGTGATCGTTTTAGATATTGATTTCGATCCACCGGAGCCGCAAGAACATAGCTTTAAAATTCAGTTGAATGGCTCAAAAGTTAAGAAGGTAAGAAATTGTTTTAATTACTGTGTGCCAAAGTTGAGTTCGAATCTTAGCAAAATGGAATCGATTCACGGATCCGGATCCTCAAAAAGATAATTGACCTACTCCTTAGTACAATTCACGACGCCTTTGTATAGCAAAAGGAACCGATTTCAAGGAATCAATTCTGTTTTTCGAATCACGTTACATTATTTTTCACTTATATTTCCTTATAACCAAACTAGACTTACTTAAATCAAGCCTAGAACGATAAGGTTTATAGAAGTTTAGAGGAAAGAATGTGAAAAAAATGTTTCCTAGCTTAAGATAATATACAGTTATATGCAAAACTGAAAGTTCTGATTTCCAGATTTCCATTGCTTTTATATATCTGGATCACGGTTTTGGCAACACTAACCCATTTTACAAGTTTCGCCACACTATTACTTATACCAAAGAATGCAATAGGCTACATTAGACAGAACACCTATTAGAAAATTATGTCCCCTTACCGCTTACCCTACAAAACTGACTTGGATTGTTTTCATTTTCAAAGCAATTTTCATAATTCTTCTGTTAAAATTTTGATAATTATATATTTTACGTGGAGAAAAGACAGCACGTCAAGTTCTCAACAGAGAAGATTGGAAATATATACGAACAATCTGAATAATAACATCAACTATAGGTATGCAGTTTAATGAAAGACAACTATAAATATTTATAAATATATATTATATATTTATATCAAATATATTTATATAAATAATTAAATATATATAATATTTATACAAATATATATTTATAATAAATATTTACTTATTTTCATACAATCATCTTCGGTGAAATGACCTACAACAGTTCGCTGGTATATATTTTTCCTTTGTGTAGTTTTTAACCACAATCTTTTTATTTTTTCATCCTTAGGGAATTGCCTAGTATACAGTGTGTTTGGAAAATGCTTAACTAACTGAGGGGGACTATGTAATAGTACTTTACCTAAAATAAAAAATTTATTTTTCTATATATATATAAATATATACAGTGACCGGCAAAAAGTTCGCAACATATGGGAAAAATTTTTATTAGGAGAGTATCGGAAAAACTTTCCCAGGGGATCGGTTCTGCATGTCCGATAACCTAAAAATCGATTTTGACATACGTCACGTGACCCCTGGTATAGCGTCAAATTAAAAAAAAAATTGTTAATTTACAAAAAGTGAGGTTAGTTGACGAGATATCAAAAAAAGTTATTTGAAAAAATTGCTTAGAATTAAATTCTAGGTCCTTGTGCAAAATTTTAAGATTTTATTTAAAAAAATTGGAAAACTCAATTTTTTTTAAATATTTTTTTATCGATTTACAAATTTCCGGTTTTTTTCGTTTAGATAGCTTGGCTAATGTAAAGCTCATGTATCTGGATGAAAATAAACGAATGTAGTAGTTTTTTCTACAATTGACAGGACAAAATTAAAAAAAACAGGGTTTCGCCGGACGCTAGCTGTTGCAATGATTTGTATCTAGCAGCAGTGTCAAAATTTTAGAGACATTTCAATGAGATTACATTGAGAAAACCTTAATCGTCTTAAATATATCTGAAGTTCGACTTTTTGTAAAGTTAAGGGGATTAAAATAGATAATAAACAAAAAATTACCTGTTTATTTAATCTAAATTTTATAAACGAAAACCAATGTAAGAAAAACTTAAAAGTAGTCAAATTCTGTACTAACAACACAAAAAATCATTGTTTTTCCTTGGGTGCACAAAATTTAAAACTCAGTATGACCACCATTTCTCTCCATACATACTGTTGTTCTCGAGCGCAACTCTCGATTAACATTTCGGAGCATTTTTCGATTTATTTGCAATACACAATTTATAATGACATTCT
This sequence comes from Philopedon plagiatum, assembly GCA_963971165.1. NCBI lineage: Eukaryota > Metazoa > Arthropoda > Insecta > Coleoptera > Curculionidae > Philopedon > Philopedon plagiatum. Next base: position 94,645,604 of record OZ020190.1, on the reverse strand, counting down.
CTAAATTTTGTATATTCCTAAAGGGTCGATGTTTGTACACAGGGTTCTTTAGGTATCCCCACATAAAAAAATCTAACGGAGTCAGATCTACAATTCTACAATTGACAGGACAAAAATAGGTGTTCGCCGGACGCTCGCTGTTGCAATGGTTTGAATCTAATGAAATGACTGTATCAAGATTTTATTAAGATTTTTCGCACATAAATTTAACAACCAGGTCTATTTAGTTGTACTTAAAACTACCAAAGCAGGCTCTGAAATTAAAACAACCAAATAATCTAGTAGGTTAAAAACAACAGAAAAATGTCAAACAAATTATAATTTGTTTGATTTCAACCTATGTCATTGGTTTATGTCTCGCATCTTACTAAGTTTGATATTTTACATAAGTTTATTAATATTTTATTCCTTAAAATGGCACCCACACTACTTCTTCAGGAAAAGATAGAAATTATTTTAATTTCTGGAGATAATTACAAAAGCCATAGAGAAACAGCAGCAATTTTTAATGAGAGGCACCCCGATAAATCCCTCCATTATTCCACAGTATCTCGTCTAGTCAATAAATTTAAAGAAACGGGATCGGTAGAAAATCAGTATAAAGTTTCCCATGAAAAACCGGTAACAGGTGACGAAGGTTCTCTGGATGTGTGTTTGTCGATCACAGAAACACCCCAATTAGCAGTTAGTCAAATATCGGAGATCACTAACATTCACGAAAGATCTGTGCGGAGGATATTAAAAAGAAACAAATTTCATCCGTACAAACCTAAATTTGTACAAGTATTAAAAGATAGGGATTATGACGCCCGCTTCGATTTTTGTCCCTGGTTCCAGGGTATGATTGAGGAAGATTTTAATTTCCCAAAGAACGTTCTTTTCTCGGATGAAGCTACATTTACCTCTAACGGAACCGTCAGTTCACAAAACTGTAGATGGTGGGCCACCGAAAACCCAGACTTTGTAATTCAGAGTAAAGACCAATATAGTTTTAAGGTTAATGTGTGGTGCGGAATTTTCAACCTCAGAATAGTGGGACCTTTTTTCTTTAGAGACAATTTAAATTCAGAACGATATTTAGAATTTCTACAAACTGAGATATCTGACTTTTTAGACAATTTGTCATTAGCCGAAAGAAGAAATTTATACTTTCAACAAGACGGAGCTAGCATTCATTCCACAAATGAGGTGAAGAGATGGCTGGATCAAGAATTTGGAAACCAGTGGATAGGACGGTTTTCTGAAAATCCGTGGCCTGCGAGATCACCAGATCTGACTCCGTTAGATTTCTTTATGTGGGGATACCTAAAGAACTCTGTGTACAAACATCGACCCTTTAGGAATATACAAAATTTAGAGAATGTCATTAGAAATTGTGTATTGCAAATAAATCGTAAAATGCTCCGAAATGTTAATCGAGAGTTGCGCTCGAGAACAATAGTACGTATGGAGAGAAATGGTGGTCATACTGAGTTTTAAATTTTGTGCACCCAAGGAAAAACAATGATTTTTTATGTTGTTAGTACAGAATTTGACTACTTTTAAGTTTTTCTTACATTGGTTTTCGTTTATGAAATTTCGATTAAATAAACAGGTAATTTCTTGTTTATTATCTATTTTACTCCCCTTAACTTTACAAAAAGTCGAACTTCAGATATATTTAAGACGATTAAGGTTTTCTCAATGTAATCTCATTGAAATGTCTCTAAAATTTTGACACTGCTGCTAGATACAAATCATTGCAACAGCTAGCGTCCGGCGAAACCCTGTTTTTTTTTAATTTTGTCCTGTCAATTGTAGAAAAAACTACTACATTCGTTTATTTTCATCCAGATACATGGGCTTTACATTAGCCAAGCTATCTAAACGAAAAAAACTGGAAATTTGTAAATCGATAAAAAAATATTTAAAAAAAATTGAGTTTTCCAATTTTTTTAAATAAAATCTTAAAATTTTGCGCAAGGATCTAGAATTTAATTCTAAGCAATTTTTTCAAATAACTTTTTTTGATATCTCGTCAACTAACCTCACTTTTTGTAAATTAACAATTTTTTTTTTAATTTGACGCTATACCAGTGGTCACGTGACGTATGTCAAAATCGATTTTTAGGTTATCGGACATGCAGAACCGATCCCCCGGAAAAGTTTTTCCAATACTCACCTAATAAAAATTTTTCCCATATGTTGCGAACTTTTTGCCGGTCACTGTATATATATATATATAAATGAAATAAAGATTACGGGGATTCGGCCAGAAAGTCTTTATTATATTTTTCTTATAATGTGCCTAGCTTTCGAAATGTTTCATTTCTTCCTCAGGGCACTAAAAAATTAAATTAATTTATAATTTATTATTTAAAATTATAGGAAATTAGTAAAACTTACATTATATTTAAATATAAAGACAGCTAATTTTAGAAATTTTATGAAAAAATTGGTTGAAAAATATTCTACTTGGAATTTTGACAATATTTTTTGAAGTTGACAGTAAATAAAAAATTGGAAAAAAATATGTTAACTTGATGCAAGAGGTAGAAATCAGACATTTGACAAAAAAATATATGGGAAGGTATTCATGATTTTCTAACATCTGTCAAAAATGTGACGTTATTCATGAAATTAAAAAATTTTTTAATTTTCTAAAAATATTTATGGTAAATTTTGGTTTATATTATTTATATTATTGTCTATATGTAAAATAAAGGAATATATGGAACTTAAATTTTGTAAGTCAGTTTTTTTATTCATAGGACAACTTTCTTTATTAATTTCAACCATTTCTAGAAAAAGTCTTTTATTTAGATTATTTTCAATGTGTAAAATTCTTGTGTCGTTAAAGTTACAACAACTTCAAAAAATATTGTCAAAATTCCAAGTAGAATATTTTTCAACCAATTTTTTCATAAAATTTCTAAAATTAGCTGTCTTTATATTTAAATATAATGTAAGTTTTACTAATTTCCTATAATTTTAAATAATAAATTATAAATTAATTTAATTTTTTAGTGCCCTGAGGAAGAAATGAAACATTTCGAAAGCTAGGCACATTATAAGAAAAATATAATAAAGACTTTCTGGCCGAATCCCCGTAATCTTTATTTCATTTAATTTATTACACGGCCGTTATTTGTACAACAAATATATATATATATATATATATATATATATATATATATATATATATATATATATATATATATATATATATATATATATATATATATATATATATACAGTCAACTTCGGATATAACGACCCCCGCATATAACGAACCACCGGTTATTACGAACAAAAATTATGGTCCGGCCAAAACGCCATAAGAATGTATGTATTTTTTGTTCGTTTATAACGAACCCGGCTATAACGAACTATCGGCTATAGCGAACCCTATTTTGATTAGTTTTTGCTTGTGGAAGTTCGGTTATAACGAACTGTCGAAATTTCACGTACGTATCACTTCCATATTCGTAAAGTAACGGCCGAGAATAGCAACCATAGAGAAGCGAGAAAGACAATACAAGATTTCACAGGGCACAGTGCGACGATAATGTGGACTTCTGTCTATACCGCAGCATTAGTGTGACGAAATATCTTTCTCCGTTCAATATTGTGGATAAGTGTCTGCCCAAGGTCAGCAGAACTGGTTACCCTAAATATCAAAGGCACCGACACGTTTTGTCGCTTCTCTATGGTTGGTATTCTCGGATAACGGGTCGAGTAGCGACCTGTCAGGCGCCATTTCAATTTGTAGTTTAATTTCGGCAATAGGCGAGGGAATATTGTTCTAGCATGGAGCAGAGCGCGCCAAAATTCAGCAAGCGAAAAAGCAGAAAAAGTTGACATAATTACAAAACTGCAAAATGGGGTTGTAAATGCCTAAATCTGTAGGGACTATCAGTTACAAAAGTCAAAGATTATTAATATTCGTAAATTTTAATAATAATAATTTTGACAACAAGAGTGTTGATTGAGTCTGGTGACAAATTAAAATTGAAAAACATGTAGGTACTAGAAAAAAGAAAAAATTTCAAATTACTCATTTTGTATAAATTATACAAATATGTATGTTTAATAAGTACATAATTTAAAAATACTATTATGTATTGATTATAATAAGCGACTCATAAAAAGTACCATACAGTACATAGTACATATTTGTTTTATTCTCTGCACTTCGGATATAACGAACGCCCTGCTATAACAAACTGTTTAAAGATCCCCTTGGTGGTTCGTTATATCCGAAGTTGACTGTATATATATATATATATATATATATATATATATATATATATATATATATTATATATATATAGATATATATATATATATATATATATATATATATTATATATATATAGATATATATATATATATATATATATATATATATATATAGTATATTTATATATATATATGTATATATATTTATATATATGTTGGTGTGGTGTTGACCCTTATTACAATTACAGGACTTAAAAACGGCAAAAAGCAGCCTCCACCGGGTGACCTTCAGGGCTATAAGAGACTTAATTTGTCGAGAGGCCCGGGGTTGTCCATTTTCTTGGACTCCCCGTACTTTGATGCAAAAGAGGAACACACTTCTACAGTCCGAATAGCCGATATTCTTCTTCTCTTTTATTTATAATACGGACGAGATAAACCTCTACTTATATATATATATATATATATATATATATATATATATATATATATATATATACAGGGTTTTATG